>QRFJ01001307.1:135844-739630 GCA_006176705.1 Cocos nucifera | reverse complement strand
TTTCGACGCCTTTTCGAAAATGTCCTTTATCCAATGACCGCTTGGGGCCTATGAATTCCCCACTGGTATGATTCATTAGCAATGCCGTACCAGTTGAAGGCATAATAACTTTAGCTGTGATGGCAGGGCAACACTCAAAATTAGCCAAAGCACAGGTCGATTATCTAGTCGTGAGAACCCCATTCGCCTATAATGCGATTCTCGATCGACCTGGTCTAAATGCACTTTGGACGTTGGTGTCAACCTATTATTTGAAGATAAAATTTTCGACGAGTTACGAGATCGGAGAGGTCACAGGAGATCAGGCTCTAGCGAGGCACTGCTACTCGATCACCCTGTACAAGGGAGAACGGTCCGATCCTTATCTTGTTGATGGACTGGATGTCCACGACGACCTCACTGAGGAGCAGGGCGAGCCAACGGAGGACTTCATCTCTGTACCCTTAAATGATGGAAACCCCGAGCATGTGATGTAGATCAGCTCCAACTTGGCAGATGAGGTTCGGGAGCAGCTCGTCGCCTTCCTTAGGAGAAATGCGGACGTCTTCGCCTAGACCCCCACGAACATGCCGGGGATTGACGCCGAGGTCATGGAACATCGGCTGGCCATCGATTCGAGGCACCGATCGATAAAAGAAAAGATGTGCCACCATGCCCCGGAGAGGCAAAAAGCAATCATCGAAGAAGTGGACAAGCTCCTCAAAATCGAACTTATTTGGGAGGTTAATTATCCGACCTGAGTCTCAAACATAGTCCTCGTCAAAAAGGCGAACAACAAGTAGAGAATGTGCGTTGACTTTAAGAAGCTGAACAAGACCTATCCGAAAGACAGCTACCTCCTGCCCAGAATTGATCAATTGATGGATGCGACCTTGGGTCATGAGCTTCTCACCTTTATGGATGCTTTTTCTGATTATAACCAGATACGGATGGTGCTCGAGGACGAAGAGAAGATCACCTTCATTACTGACCGTGGTCTTTATGTTAGATATATGTGCCCTAGAAGCTAGAATTGGCTGACACTTGTAATACACTTCTGGGGACAAAATTATAATTTTGATATTATCAAAAAATGGGTATTTCTTCACAATATGTTATTTAGTGTCTGTTGATACATTCCTTTGAGTTAATTTGTAATGATAATTCATATTTTCAAGAGTTTGAAAATTTAAGACATGAATAATCATTATTAACTCATAAAATGCTTCCGACCATAGGATCATCACAAGGATGGTGATTGATCTGAAAGGTTGTTTACAATCGCTTTTCTTATTAGATGAGTCTTGAGTCTATGGTGTGGAGACACCAAAGCGAGAGTACAGGTACTCGTAGAGAATGAGGACACTGAGCATGACCCATCTCGAGTAGGTCTTAGCAAGTCTACCTTCTCGCTATAATGACATAACCTCCATAAACTAGTACAGTGTAGTCTGTCTATATACCTAAGATGATAACCTAGAATAATAATCACCCTGAGACATGTTATTCAGTTTGACAACACCACTAACTCGCATCTCCTAGCCATCTGGAAACCGAAGTGATATGATTGCGCTATAGCATGTCATTTCTAGCGATCAGCCATCGATGCCTCAAAATGGCAATCTATCTACCTTGGTACGGTAGAGGGAGCAGTCCTCTATGAATCATGAGGATCAGCCAGAAAGCCCATACCATGGTACGAGCTAAAATAATTAAAAAGAGTTTCTATTTAGGTTTTCTTTTTACATCGGACTTGAATCGAATGATACATCATATGACAGAAAAACTTAGGATTTGCGAGTTCACCTTAACCCTAACTTATTGGGGCTCCAAGATAGAAGAACTTTAATCACAATAGATAACTGCACCAGGAGGTCGCATTCCAGCTATTTATTGCCACACCTATAACTGCTAGGTTTGTCATTGGTGATTTTCGAAGCAATTAGAATGATTTAGATGATCAGTCATTCTAACTGTTCGGTCAGAAGAGTTCGTGATCCATCGAAAGAAATTTGATGATGTCGATAGATAGAGATCATGAATATCCCATTACTATACAAAACTGAATCTAATTGGTCATACAGCAAGGGTTGAGATCTAGTGATCATCAATTCTGAAACTGATCCAGTGTTAAATTGATCTGAATGAGATTCAATAAGCAGAATAAATCATGCTAGACCCCCCTCTCGATGTGAACTCTAACGTTCTTCTTTTACTATTATAAATAGTTGTCCTGAATCCGTCGTAAAACAATATATTGGCTGAGCTTCCATTATCCATCAAAAAGCGGCGTACATCGTAGTCAGCATTGTTCCAAAAAATTACAACCACATTATTGTGCGGAAATTGGATCTCCTGACCGTCCGCCTCGGTAAAGGCTATGGGTTTCACGGTCCTCCGCCTCTTCACCGATCCCTCGGATTCAGTGGCCTCTCCTTGTTGAAGTCCCCTCGAGATAGTGTTGATGATGCCGAGAGGCGATCGATCTTCATGCTGATTTTTCTCACTTGGTGGTAACGCCCTCAATTGATCTTTCCGCTCTTTAGGTCATCTTCGCAGGAATCGGCCAAGTCTACCTCACCAGACGAGCTCTTCGATCTCATCCTAGAGTTGGATGCACTCCTCAGTGTCGTGATCGTGGTCACGATAGTAAAGGCTGAACTTATTGGGATTGCACTTGCTGGGATGGAAATGCATTCTCTTCAATCTCGAAAGTCGTTCCTTGATCTCCATCAATACTTGGGCTTTCGGGATGTTAAGGGGGGTGTAGTTGTGGAATCGTCATCGGGGAGAACTTCAACGCTGGGGAGAACTTCAGCGTGCCCTTCCGTCGGAGCTTCCCTACCTCCGAGCTCGAGGGGGAGTTCGGGCTCGCCCGCATCCAAGAGGAGTCTGGGAATGTGGCCGAGCTTCATTCCGCTTTCCTTCTTCGATGGGCTTGCTTGGCCCATCGATTCGCCGCTTGCCGTTGGCTTCATTATCCTTGGCCTCGAAGGCCTCCTCTGCTCGGGCATAACTTTCAGCCCGAGCTAGCATGTCAGTAAAGTCCCTGGATACTTCTTTTTCAGGGAGAACAACAAGTCATTCTTCTGAAGGCCATCCTTGAGGGCGGCCATGGCGACTGACTTGTCCAGGTTTTGGACCTCCAATGCGGCAGTATTAAACCGGGTGACATAAGTCTGGATGGGTTCCCCCTCCTTCTGCCTAATGGCCATTAAGGAATCCGAACCTCGATGCGGATGTCGACTATTGATGAAGTGGGCCGCGAACTATTGGCTCATCTGATCAAACGATAAGATGGTACTCGATGCGGATGATAAGATGGTACTCGGCTTAAGCACCGAGTACCAATTCCTGGCAGCTCCCTTAAGGGTAGAGTAGAAAGCCCGGCACAAGATGGCATCTGGCGCACCGTGGAGCAACATCGTTGTTCGAAAGACTTTTAGGTGGTTGATCGGATCGGTGGTCCCATCATAACTCTCGAGCTGTGGAAGCTTGAAGTTCGGTGGGACTGATTTCTGCATAATTTTCTACAAAAAGGGAGGGTCAGTACAAATATCATTACCACGTGAGGAGGGAGTGTGACGAAGTTCCTTGATTCGTCGGCTCATTTCTAAGAGCCTTTGATCTAAGAGATCTTTATGGTCTTTGATCTCCAAAGTTTTCTGGTAGAATGGGTGCGAGGCTCCCCCTGGGTTGAGCCATGGTCTGAGCAGGGGCTCTCCCTCCTTTGCCTCCTCCTTTCGGAGATCGAAGGTCGGGTAGCCCAAGTCGGCCATTTCTAGACCGAACCACACGGCTCTGGAGAGTCCCACACTGGTTGAGCTGGTACCGGGGCCTGTCGGTGCATGACCTGCACCACCTTCATGAGGCTACGAACCTACTGGATGAGCAAGTTGAACTACTTCGCATCCATCGCAGCTATAAATGGAACTTGGGTTGCTGGGACTGGAGCGGGAGATGATGGGTCTGAACGGGATCGGGCCGCGGAGGCCGCCGATCGCTGGGTCGAAGCTCTTTTGGGGGGCATTTTTTCTTGGGAAAGAATTTTAGAGAGAAAGAAGGGAGATCTCCAAAGAGGGAAGAGAGAAATCATCACCGAGCACTCCTTTAAGAACAAGGAAACCTCGGAGGTTTGGTGTCCTTCCTCTAGCGCCAATCTGTTGGTGCAGAAACTGATCGTCGCCGGAATCAGCTAGAGTGGAGGCCGACAAGGTTGCCGTCGGAGACCTACAAAATAAAGTTCCATCCGGAGCCGATGGGGGGTGGCTCCGGAAGGACCCTCCGACGATCAAATCAGCTCTGGCCAACAAGAATGGAGTGCTCGGAAATGAGTTCCGCGGAGCTTAGAGAAGGAGAGGAGAGCTTAGATCTTAGAGATCCGAGTTAGCGTATTTGGAGGATCCTGCTTATAGGCGAAGCTTAATTGATGGTGATGGCCATACCGCCTGGTAGCAAGCCGTCGGGGATGCATGGAGTTCGGTACGGAGAGGAATGCATCGTCAGGTGGATAGTGACAGCCATACTGGCGGGTTGTGGGTCGCATGAGGCTAGTTACGGAGAGAGTGGCGTCGCTAGTAGTGGTGGCCATGTCGTCCAATTGCGGACCGCATGGAGCTTATTACGGAGGAAAAGGTGCCGCCAGACTGGTAGTGGTGGCCATACCGTCGAGGTCCGACAGCTGCAGCTCGAGGAAGCAGGCGTTGGTTGGTGGACTCGGGCATATACCAATTTCAAAGAAGTTCGAACTCCTAGAGGAGTTCGACCAAAGGAGAGGCTTGGAAGAAGTTCGACTCCTATGGGAGTCTGACTGAAACTCGGTCATTGAGGAGCTCGGCTGGGACGCAGCTGCTGAGGAGGTCGGCTAAAGGGAGAGCTCGAAAGGAGACTCCTATGGGAGTCCGACTGGAGCTCAGCTATTGAGGAGCTCGGTCGGGGCGCAACCGCTGAGGAGGTCGGCCAAAGGGGGAGCTCGGAAGGAGTTTGGCTCCCGCAGACGATTGATTGGAGGAGTGCGGCCAAGGCTCGATCGTTGGAGAGTTCGGAAGGAGCTCGGCCTCTGAGAAGTCCAGCCGGGACGCAACCGCTGAGGAGGTCGGTCAAAGGGGGAGCTCGGAAGGAGTTTGGCTCGCGCAGGCGGCTGATTGGAGGAGTGCGGTCAAGGCTCGGTTGCTGGAGAGTTCGGAAGGAGCTTGACCGCTGAGAAGTTCGGCCGGTCGAAAGGGTTCGGCTAAGGTCTGGGCACTGAGAGTCCGAAGGAGCTCTTCCATGGCTATCGGTTGCATTAAACTGAGCATCGAACTGAATTTAGGTAGGAGCGGAGTTTATTTTCAATAATATTTATTTATGATACTTCTATATTCATACAATAGGGAATACTTCCATTATTTTTTCTTGCAGATGAAATATTTTAAACTCCCATGTAGATGATTTTCTTTGAAGGCATTTTTTTCTCTTGGAAGGTAGCGTTGAGAGTTTACTCTGCTTGATCTGTGCCTCAGCCGGAAATTTTGTGTTTTGTAAGTTCATTTTTTCTGATCCTTATGCAATCTCTATTGAGATGGGCTTAACTATATTTTGAATTTTCTCATTCTCCTTTCTTTGTTCATTGGAACCTTGTATTACCAAAAATAGAAAGGAGCCATAATTGACCAAATTTACTCATAAAAATAAATTATTTATATTTATTTAATAAAAAAATTATAAATAATAATAAATTATATAAATAAGTAGTTAGCAAATCAGTCCATATTCATATTTTTTTAAGTAAAAATTTTATATGCATCGGATCAAAAAGAAATATTGAATTGGATCGAATATATAAAAAAATAGAATCAAATTAAATATATATAAATAATATAAAATTATCATAAATTTAAATAAAAAATATATATTAAAATTATTTTAAATTAAATTTAAATTAAAATATATTATTATTTATATTTAATTTAAATTTATTTTAAATATTATTTTTAAAATTTATATTTATTTTTAATTTTAATTAAATTAGATAAAATTCATCGGATCGATTACCCAACATAAAATTACCATTCGTTAGTAGTTGCCCTCTTTGGATATATCCAATCCCCGGTATCCCAGCAGTATCCCATCTCCCAACCGTAATCCCCAGGATGGATTAATACAGCTGGCGCTAAATCAAGAAAAAGCCATTTACTTAAGAGAAGTACAACGAATCCGACGGCTGAGATGGATGGAACCAATGCTCCGATGTTGTATGGAGCGGATTTGACGTAGTTCTATGACATTCCGTAACCCCTTTAAAATCCCAAAAATTAATAAAAATTATTATAAAGTTACCACCGAGAAGGAAGACGAGATTGTAAGGAGAGGATAACGGGGAAAAAATTCTCTTCTTTGTTCTTCGCTTCGATCAATCTCCGGAGTTCGTCGTCAGAAAAAGGTCGGTGAATTTCTCGTCCAAATTTTTGATAAGAAATTTATCAGTTCTTGATTGATATCTGATGTTTGATTCCGATTTTGAACCGATTGTATTCCGATTTTTTTCCTCGTTTATTTTGCGTTTTTTTTTTTTTTTTTTTTTTTTTGTTTCGTTTGATGTCATTATATCTCGATTTTTGGCTGGTTATAAATTTCTTTTTCCCGAGAAATTTTTATCTGGGTTAGGGTTTGGACGATTTCTAGGGTTTTGAAGAGTGGTAGTGTTTGTAAGTCTTGCGATCATCTGCAGTAATAGATTTCTACCCTGGTTTTTGCATAGGGTTTCATATGTTCACTGTCGACGCTGCATTCTATCATGGTATGATGTTTTGACCGATTCTTGGTCTGTGGAATTTGGATTATATGTCATTGATTTCTTCAATAGATAATTGATTTTTCCCCTTCTCCTCGATATTTATGTTCAAAGTTTTTTTTTTTTAATTTATTTTGGTCGTGATCGGCTTCGGTTGATGTTCTCTGTTCTTCCGCATCTTCAGCCTTATGCTTGTTACGGTTTAGTACTAGTTTTCATTGTTGTTCTCTACCTTTTCGTTTTTGCTGAAGTTTTCCTTTGACTCGGTATGGATAATCTTCGATTGGATGCACCTTGATTTGATTAATCAAGTAATCATGTTGTATTTAAGGGTTTTTTTTGAATTGCTCCAATGTTGGTCTCATTTGTGATCTTTTTATTGGATCAGGATTTAGACATTTGGGTTTTGACAGTACTGCATCCATGAGGTACAAAAAGGGGAGTAAGGTGGAGGTCTTGAGCAAGAGGGAGGCGCCCTCAGGTTCCTGGAGATGTGCTGAGATCATCTCTGGGAATGGTCATACATACAGCGTGAAGTACGATTGTTATTCGCCTGACATGGATGGGGCTGTGGAAAGAGTGCCAAGAAAGGCCATCAGACCATGTCCTCCTGTTAAGCACCCAAGGAATTGGGTTCCTGGTGACATCGTGGAGGTCTTTGAGCATAACTCGTGGAAGCTTGGAGAAGTGTCGAGAGTTATTGGTGGGAATTACTTTTTTGTCAGACTCCTTGGTTCCTCCAGGAAATTTAGAGTTCACATATCTGACATTAGGTTGCGACAGTCTTGGCACGACAACAAATGGGTTGTGATCCAGAAGGTAACATGACCAGGTCTTGTTCTTTGTAGATTTTTTATCAGTGGCTGAATTTCCTTTTACCCCTTATCATGCTACAAGAACACACTTTTTATTTCCCTCCCTCTATCAAGTTTGTTAGAACGATGCCCTTAAAACTGGTATTGTTTTAATTCTTTCAATTTTGTTAAAGTCATTTTGAATTATTAATGTTTAAGCTGGCTATCTAGCTTACCGTCTTGTCCCTTTGTGATGTCTGATGGGTTTGTCACTTGCTTGCAGAATTCTGAAAGATGCAATGATGCACTTGTGAACAGCCAAACAAAAACCGGAAAGTTCAGTACTCATTTACTCCAGTCATGCAGAGAGTTGGAAAAATATGGGGGAGATGGCCATGCTTATGATGAAAAAATTGACAGATCTAAGGAACCTATCCCAAGAAGCATGAAGAAAAGACCACACTTCTTCTTGTCCCCCAATGACACATGCACTGGTGCCAGAAGAAAGATGAGAGCAGTTGAGAAAGTTGGACGGTGCGAGGGAGTGACTGCAGGGCATCCATCCCAATTACTGGAAAAGGTACATGCTGTTTCTTCACCATGTAAAGTGCTTGGTGAAAAACACATGCATGCTTTCTTAAACAACAAAGTCTGTGAAATGGGCACGGACAATCAAAAACCGCATGCTGGTGGTGGCTATCATTTTATAGAAAGTATAAATCCTAATGATGCTGAGAGTGTTTCATCCTCTGTTGGTAGTTGCAGTCCTAGCAACAGTACATATAGGTCCTTCTTTTATCCTGTAACCAGCGCAACCCATGATTTGGATGGTAATCGTGATGATGCTGATTCTCCTTGTGCATCAGGAAGAGAGCTTACTCTTCATACAGAAAAGGTACTTGAAGCAGAAATTCATCGCTTAGAGTTACATGCCTACCGTTGCACCTTGTTGGCATTGTGTGCATCTGGGCCCTTAAGTTGGGAGAGAGAAGCATTGATAACTAATCTTCGTATTATGCTACACATATCAAATGATGAGCATATATTAGAGCTAAGGCATTTGCCATCTGCCAAAACAAGTATTCTCCAAAGTTTTCAGCACACAGTTTAGCTCATTGTAGAGCTCCCTCTACTTTACTTTCTTCTTCATTTGCTTTAATTTTTCCATTGCTCTGTAAGTCAGTCACTGAAATTGTACATGGTGGCTATTCATTTTTTGAGGATAAGACATTGAATTACTGTGGCAAGATTTTTTGTATGATAACAATTATCCAGAAAGCATTCGGATTTCCTAGCCTCGAAGGCTTCATTTTATCCTTTTGGTATTGTCACCAATTATTGTACTGGCTATATTGTATAGACTTATTTTATGGTGAAATTTTTGAACAATTACCAAAATAATGACCCTTCAACAAGGTATACTGTAAACAGTCAAAAAGTTGTGCTATTTTAGACAGTTCTTGTTGTGATGCTATGTGAACCTAAGCCTGAGACATTTGGGGATTTGTTACCTGATTTGCTCTCCACAAGCTTTTTCAAAATGCACAACCAACCAATTTTGAGTGCTTATTACTGATGCATTTCTTTTATTAAAATGTTTGAGCAGTTTTCAATTCAATTACAGTTTTTTGTATAAGAATTTGGCAGGTTCAAAGAAGTAATGAGGGTATTTTGAACTCTCAATATGTGAATATGTGCTTGACACTATATGATTCATGCTTGGAAGGATACAATCTTAGGAGACCATGATCAGTGTTGCAATTTTAGTCTGTTTCCTTATTGTTTGCTTAATTTATTGAAGTCCTTTGCTTTAATTAGTATGCAATCCCTTGCATATGAACCACTTTCCTGTTCTCCATAAATATCAATGATATCCATAGTTGAGCACTTTGATGCCATCCACAGAATCTGGTATTGTAAAAGAATCCCATGCTGAGGATATATTTGATACTCCCCATGCATTTTTCAGGGCCAAAATTGGAGGCTTGTATAGCTTGCCACAGGGCCAAGATGATGATGAGCCGCAGGGCTAAGATGACAAAATAAGTCAGCATATGATGATTAGTTGGTATCTTCTATATCTTTTGTGACTTCATTTGAGTTTAGTTGTGCGCCTATGATAAATGATCTATAGGTGTAAATTGGTTTAAAATCAAGGTTTGCCATCTCAGTATCAGACCTCATATCGGGACCAACCTTTTGCAGTGTCGATATGCGGTATGGTACAAGATGGCAAGACGTACCGAGTATCGATACGGTACGAGATTGCATATTGGTACAATATTGACGAGTACGGCAAACCTTGTATAAAACTCTAATTTTCTATAAATTAATCCCATGATATGTAGATCTTCCAAGTTCTTTTATTTCCAAAACCTTCTCCTTAGCTACCTTTTTCTTTTCTTTTGAGGTTACTTCTTAGCTACTTATATTTTCAGATTTCATAACTTGCTTGTACTGGCTGTTTTGTGTGCATGTAACAGGCACCTAGAAACCAAGGCAAATGTTGATTGGTTTTTGGGCTTATGGTTTTTAACAAATCTAATGTTTATTTTGGTTTGCTTACGTTTAATTAATAGGAATACATAGACTTTAAAAGGATACACACGTTTAGATCCAGAAGCTTCTGAGAAGCTTTTGAAGCAAGGAATATTGATGCAGAATACTTAGAATAGAACTTAGAAGGTGAGAGCATATGAGTGGGAATGAAATGAAAATGTGCATAACATACTTAAAAAACATTTCCTTGTCTTTATATATTTTTTAGATTGTTGAATATCTAATGAGAAAAGTATGCCTCCTGATACTGGAAGAAAAGATCAGAAGCAATGCGAATGATTTCAGACGTATGTTTGGAAGTTTGATAATATAGAAATTGCTTAAGTAGGACCAAGCGGAATACATGGAACAGTGTCTTAGTAAATTAGAAATAGCGATGAAAGTAGAGTAAAATTGATGATCATGAAGTTTCTAACAGTGATCAGTTTCGGTGTCTAGGATCAGTTATTCATATGGGGGGATTGAAGAGGATGTTACCCATAGGTTTAGAGCAGGTTGGATGAAATGGAGAAGTGCAACTAGGAATTATGTGAAATACGCACCAAAATGAAGGAAAAAATTTATAGAACAGCCACACAACCAGCTATTCTTCATGATATTGAATGTGGGATGGTTAGAAAACAACATATGCACATGATGAGTCTGTCCAAAATAAGAATATTGAGATTGATGTATGGTAATCCAAGAAAAGATAGGATAAGAATGAAAGACATTTGTAAAAAGGTAGAGGTAGTACTAATTGAGGACAATTGGGAGAAAGATGACTTCAATGGTTTGAACATATGCAGGATAAAACAAGGGAATCATCCAAATGAAAGGGTGATTTGATACATGTAGAAGGAATGCAGAAGTGTAGAGGTAGACCGAAAATCATGTGAGATGAAGTAGTAAGGAAAGACTAGATATCTTATCATCTTTAAGAAAGTATGACCCTAAACTGAATGGCTAGAGAAAATGGATTCATATAGCTGACCCCAACTAGTTTGGGATTAAGGATTAGTGGGGTTGAGGAGGGGGTGGGGTTGGGATTTGGGCTATCATGGAGCAACCAGCTGGGAATAAACTACTACTGTTCTCTTCAGTGTTTGTCAAGAGAACAAGATACAGAAATCTGAACATGTACGGTCATCAAACCATAACACATATATACAATTGAATGAAATTCATGATGAATCATAAATATTTATTTACTAGGAGATCTTTCTCTTTATGAAAGAGGAATTGGACGAAGAAATTTGTTGTATAGATTTTACATGCCTATAAATAGAAATCTGAACATCCATAATCATCAAACCATAATACTTTTAATACAGTTGACTGAGGGTCATGATGAATCAAATATAGCTCTGTACTAAGAGATCGTTGTTCTATACAAGGAGGAATTAGAAGCAGAAATTCATGGCACACAGTGACCTGCCACCTATCATTCCACTGTGTTGGCACTTTATGCATCTGGACACTCTAGTTGCAAGCAAGAAGCACTGATGACCAATGTCTGCCTTACGCGACATAGATCAAATGATGAACATCTACTGGAGCCAAGGCATTGTGCATCTGCCTGATACTCCTTATAGTTGTCATGATGTCATTCCCTCGCCATTGTAGGCTTTTTGTATCTTTGTGTCTATTTTTATTCTCATTCTTCCATAGCTACTGTAAGGCATGCATTGAATTTATATTTTTGTGAGTTTCATGTTTTGAGGTTAAGACAATGTTCCTGTCATAGGAATTTTTGTACAATATACCTTTCCATAAAGCAAGGAAACGTCCTGGCTTGAAGGAGACCATTTATTACTCCACAATTTTCTCAAGATGGACACCTAAATGCATACATTTATCTATTAGCTCTGTTGTGACTGGTGATTTTTTGTGCATGTGCTTGCTAGCTTGCATGTGTTCTCTACAAAAAGGGTAGGGTTCCTCTTGACGTTTAAGTCATGGTTATTCAGATAAGAATTTGACGGGTTTAAAAATGTCCATGGTTGATGAGAACATTTTGAACTGTCATATGTGAATGTGTGCCAATTATTCTATGAATCATGCTCAGGATAAACTTTTTAAGATGTTTCTTTATTTTCTTTGGTGCAATTTTATTGATTAATTCATTTGAAAACCCTTATGTATGAGCATCTTCTCCATGCTCGGTTATATCAATAGTCTGATTATTGGACCAATTTTAGAGAACTTTGATGTCATCTATAGAATCTGAAACTATTAAGATTTCATAGTGAGGATATATTTGATGGCCAAAGGTGGAGGCTTGTATTGCTTGCCACAGGTCCAGGATAATTGTGGTTATGTCACGTATCATATACTTCAAACATCATTGTGGCAGCATTGTCATCTTATTCTGACAGATAAGTGAGCAAATGGTGATTTGTTATCTCCTATATCTCTTATCATTTCTTATTTGGGCTAGCTGCATTCTTGTGATTTGTGGTCTACAATTGCAACACCATAAAAGATCTGTAGTTGAATCATAAGTAATGCAGATCTTGAAATTGTTCCATTCTCAAACCTTCTCCTACCTCAATTGTATCAAACAAACTTAGAAGGAAAATTGCAATGGTTTAGATTGAGAAGATTTTAACAATAGCCGAAGTAGCAACAAATTCAGGTGTGGAGTTCTTTGACATAAATAGACAAGAGGATATGAATGGGGAATTGGGAATAGTATGAAAAATTCAGCCAATAATTAAGAATTATGTGCTTTTTAGATGAAGTATTGAAAATCTGACAAAAAAGGTATGCTTAGTATCTGCAGAGAAACGATTATAAGCAATACAAACCATTTCTTTTATCTGTTTGGAGAGTCTATACAGAAATGGTCCAATTTTCATATTTGTATTCAATGATAATGGCTTTATTTTTTTTTCTTTAATAGTGATATGTACATATTTTTTTCTGAACTTAACATCTTCAGGTTTTAAGCAATAAGTGCATAATATATCTGTGAGAACAAGATATGAAAGAAATATTCTAGTGTGGGAATGCCAATAATAGTGGTCTTGATGGAATGGAGTACACTAACTAGCGAAGTCATGGTAATTCCCCAGTATGATTAATTTGAAGTTTTGAAATTAGTCATCAGGTTGAAGGAAGAGAAGTATATATGTAATGCATGTAATATTTTGTGTTTAAGGGAAACATAGTTTGGAAAGGGATGGGTCGATTAGATACATAGCATGCTGTTTTGTTGCGAAGGTGATGCCTTTGAAGTTGTGTGCCCGTGGTTTAGTTTTTGTTCTTATGTTTTGTGCTTTTGTGACCTGTGGGACTATTTGGTTTTATTAAGCCTTTGTAACTTGGAGAGTTTCAAAGCTTCATATAGGTTTTGTTACAGAGGAATTTATTATACTCCTAAACCTGAAATGTTGTATTTGGTGATTCATGAGGTTGTCAAGCTACCTTGGTGAGGCCAAGTGGGGAAAAGCCCTATGCGATCTAGGTGGGTGCCTAGGCCAAGGTTCTTAGGCTTCTGCCCAGGGTGGAAAGCCCTCCAAGCTTTTAGCATGCATACCTTTAGTCATCTGCATGGACAAACATGTGCACATACATACATACATACATATATATACATACATACATATATACATACACACACACACACACACACACACACATATATATATATACATACATACATACATATACATACATACATACATATATATGTATGCAAAAGTTGCAAGGTAGAGTATCTTGAGGGACTAGAATCTCCAAAGAAGCAAAAGTTGGATGTGTAGACTGAGGTACGAGGGTGTGTTCTATAGTGCAGGGAAAAATGTCGCATCCGAATTTTAAAGTGCAGGCTGAGGCGAAGACTTGGAGAGTCGAGGAACTCAGGTGCACAAAGATGTGGGAAACATCGGAAAAAGCCATCTCTTGTGTTGGCGAGTATGGAGCTGGAACACTTGAATGGCAATAAATAAAATAATTGAACTTGATGGAACTGCTCTCAGGATGAAGGCGTTGGAAAGCTGAGGTACTAGAGGTAGGTATTTGAGTCAAAGTTGCTTACTCACTGTGGAGACATGCGATGTCAGGGTGCAGGAGATGAAGCATATGGGTTGGCCCATGTTTGGCCAAGTTAGCTATGAGGTAAAATGGATCGGTCATGCTGCGAGGTACTATAAAGCTTGGATGTCTGATGCAGGAATGTATCGAGATATTGGAGTCACAAGAGTGAGGCAGGCCAATGGGGTAGCCTTGCGTTGGTACTGCAGACTCGCAGTGAAGATGTAGAGGCAGTCAGAATAGGCCGAGGATTATAAAAAGCAGCATGAGCAATTGGTTCTGCAGAAGCAAATTGGTGGAGCTCGGAGTGAAGACTGTTATGTTGAGGTACTCGAGCACAATGAGAAGTGACTTTGATTGGATATCAGGGTCCCGCTTGGTAGCATCTATGATTTGTGTTGGTATGGGACGATGCAGATTTTTGGAGGCAACTTGTTCATACTTGGTATTGGTGTGGTGTGGTAGAGTCCAAAGGGCATGGTGATGCAGAGAAAGGCGAAAATACCACAAGGCCGCAGGATGGGTATGAGGCAAGACCAGGGTTTGGAGGTGAGTTGCCAGGGGAGACTCATGCGGTGGCCGCTCCAAGATCCAGAAGGGACATTAGTGGCCGCTCCTAGATCCAGATGGATAGGAGTTAAGCCTTGGAGGTAATCCAAGGAGAGCTATTTGGTATTTCTGGCAAGTAGATCCCACTTTGGTGGAAGAAGTGGCCGCTCTCAGATGGAAGTCGAGAGTCAAGCCTTGGATGGTTCCAAGGAGTGCCTTGCAGTTGAAAGGTCAGATGACCAGAGGTGGATGACTGAAGCAGAAGCTGATGTCAGGGATCAAAATGGTTTGGTTCTATGAAAGAGTCGGCATGGTGTGGACGATGGATTCTTAGTGGTGGAGAAAGGATCGAGGACATCAAGGCCATGGAGCTCTGGCTCAAGGAATAGTGATTGCAATAGATGCAATGGAAGTTTGGTCATAGCGACCATTAGTCCAGAAGTGGTTTGGACGTCGATAGCTTAAGTGGGGAGAATTATCACGGGCTTGTCTGCAGGCTTATCGCAGGGGGTGCCGGCGTGGGCGTGGCACGGTGCTGAAAAGGGTTTTGGCTTCTCTGGGTTGCTATAAAAATGCAATGCCGCTCGATAAGTGGCATCGCATGGTCGTGCTGTGGAGATTTGGTCTGTGTGGTGCTGTTGGACAACTTGGTGGGTTGTAGGTCAGTGGCACAGGGGTATGTCATGGCACGAAAGTACACTGAGGATAGGGACACCTTGGGTGAGCAGCACCACACAGACCAAATCTCCACAGCACGACCATGCGATACCACTGTAATGCATGAGGCTCAGGCAATCTCTCTTCATCCTGAATTCCTTTCTTCAACCACAAACTGGTAGACCTTCACTTCAACAGGCTTCCATCCACTTGTGCAGCCAATGAGCAACCTTAATCATTCAGCATCGAGTACATTGTCCTGCAATATGCTCCCCCACTCTGAGTCGTTAACACTCACAACAGACTCAGACATCTAGCTCCTCCCAACTGGACTTCAATACCTCTGGGTCTCTTCATAGCTTTGGATACCCCCGTATCTGCAGCTAAATGCCTGCAATCTGATACCATGCATACCAGAAGCCAACACACAATAAAGTCGACCTTTGACTTAGCCAACCTTTGGCTCTGATACCAACTGTCACGGGATGAGTATTTTCTGACCCAAACATCCGTGCGGCGCCCCGGTATACCACACACCAAGGCCAGCCCTCCTAAGTCCTTCCCTTGGACATACCATTAAGCACGCAGCAGTCCAGCCACATAAGCTAAGCGTAACCCTCTATGCCTCTGCCAGGCAACTCTGTTGCACTGAATACATGCGACACTCTTAAGTGCCTGCAAGCAACCCAACCTCTCGAGTCGACCGCAATACTCAAACGCACATCCGTGCCCACACATAGACTCTTCCCAAGAGTGCTGCACAACTTGGCACCTCTGTGCCAACCTCAGGCTTTGCCTTCAAGCCAAGTACTGCTCACCCAAGGTGTCCCTATCCTCAGTGTACTTCCGTGCCATGACATACCCTTGTGCCACTGACCTACAACCACCAAGTTGTCATATATATATATATATATATATATATATATATATATATATATATGGATGGATGGATGGATGGATGGATATGTATATACATATATATATATATATATATGTAGATGGATATGTATATACATATATATATATATATATGTAGATAGATATGTATATACATACATATATATATATATATATATATATATATATACATATATATATATGTATATATATATAGTATGTATGTACGTACATACATACATACATACATACATACATACATACATATCTATCTACATATATATATATATATATATATATATATGTATATATATGTATGTATGTATGTATGTATGTATGTATGTATATACATAGATACGTATATACATAGATACGTAGATATGTATGTAAGAAGGAGAGCACCAACAGTATTGTTGCTGTTGTAGCCACTAGCAGGGTGCAAAAAACAGCCAAGCAACAAGCCCTAGCAAGCAGCAGCAGGATGAGGAGGAGAGGAGGACATGAATATTGGTTGGAAGAGAATAATAAAAAATACGCACAAATTTGGCATTAGTGCTGGCCCCAGCAGCTGCCACAGCCCCTTGTCACTTTCAGCTGACTTGTTGATAGCCATTAATCAGCCAACTGGCTGCTATTAGGTTGATGGTAGCTTTTTTGCCTTCTGACATCCAGTTGGGGCTCAAATAGGGGAAGGTAATGGCAAAGGAAACTCTTAAAGAAGAAGGATTTAGGTAGGATTTGCGTGGTTTTATTTGGGAAGATAATGGGGAAGGTGACATGGCATGCATAGTTTTACAGGTTTGTACATGTCATCTAGTAGAAGGCTAGAAAGCAAACAGGGTTGTATAACTGTTGTTTGTTCCACATGTGACTTGGTAGGACATCAGATTGGACGTTGCGTTTGGTCTTCCATGAATGATTGATCACAATTCCATCCTTGTTATAGTGGATAGTTTTTTATGGGGTCACATTTTTTTCCTTGCATCAAGATGGTTGGCATGAGTCACATGAGAAAGTTGTTCTTTAATGAGATAGACTGAATGTTCTCTTGAAGACCATTGTCTTAGATCAGGATCACAAGTTAATGAGCTATTTTTGGAGGACTTTGGAAAATGCTGAAGGTGATGATCCAATTTCTGACTGCATACCATCCATAGACTGAGAAATATATATAAGACGTAAAAATTGGTCTTAGGCTTAGGGATCTCTAGAGATGTTTTATAGGAGGAGATCATCTGTCTAGTTCATATATGTGCCTCCAATGGCAGAATTTTTTTAATTAGCTCCTTCAAAATGACTACTGTCTACAGATAATTGTCTTTTTAAGATTGTAATGGTTTATCCTCCTTAGAAACTTGTAGATTTGGTTCCCCAACCTGTAGCATTTTGATTTAGTGAGTTGGCATATTCATTTCATTTGCATATCATATGCATGATCTACATGTTGAAAATGTTGAAGCATAGCTCTGGGCCATGAGAGCTGCAAATCTGCTGTGGATGTACTAGCAGGTATTGGGTGTTTGGAGATGAAAACATGGTGATGAGTTTGGAGAAGAAGACATGGTGATGGGTTTGGAGTTTGCCAAGTGAGTTTCCCACGAGAACCTTGAAGAAATGAAGAAGTAGAAGGACAATTTGCTACCGTTTCTTGCCAAAGATTGGTGCAAGTGGCTATTAGTTGGATCTTTCTAATATATGGGGATCAGCCTTGTATTTAAAGTGGAGGATTTGATGCTCTACCAGGAACCTACAAGCATAATGATTGAGCCTTCCTCTTGTTTCCTAGAACTTCTACTATTACACATTCCGTAGCTCCATTTGGCTTGGTGTTAGTGCTTTTTAAGCCTCCAATCTCACCTCACGCACCATGAAGAAAATGGATGAGATTGGGGACATCATTGATGAACAGAATTTCTACCTGCATTGGCAGCTTTCAGGAGTATTTGTTCAAGTGAACTGGATATCCAGCATTAGATAGCATGTGAATAACTGCTTATGAGTTATAGAAGCTTGGCTTGGAGCTACTTGAGAGATACCCACAGCTTTTATTTGTCGGAGGTGAATTTTTCCAAGCTAGGAGAGTTAATGGGGATCGCAATGGACTTTTGGTGTATACAAGGTGTACAATGATATTTTTGAGCCT
This sequence comes from Cocos nucifera, assembly GCA_006176705.1. Taxonomy (NCBI): domain Eukaryota; kingdom Viridiplantae; phylum Streptophyta; class Magnoliopsida; order Arecales; family Arecaceae; genus Cocos; species Cocos nucifera. Next base: position 721,263 of record QRFJ01001307.1, on the reverse strand, counting down.
TTGTGTTGATTGTGCTTGGGAATTAAGCTAGAAAGCATCGTAGTCAAGCTAAAGCCAAACTATAGTTGTATTTTTTGGTTGTATCTAATTTCACTTATGGACTCCTAAAGATTAATTTTACTTCAGGGATATAATTGCCTAAAGATTATTGATGGTCTGACAGGCCATATAGAAACTTCTTTTCGGGGGTTTTATGTAAAAGAACTGTTTAACCAATTCAACGCATACATGCTTGTTATTCTAAATGGAAAATTTTATATCTCTCTCGTTTTATGCATGTGATTTGTTGGAGACAGGTGTGATTCCCCATTAATTATGACCATGTGGCTTTGGTTAATATTTTCCACTCTCTTATTTGATCTCTTTGCCATATCTTTTCCCCATTTCCTTCCTGTCCCCTGCGGCCGAAAAAAGTCAAAAACTGTTTCCTACTTCCTGCCCCATTCCAACAGCCTGTCTACGGTCATCAAACCAAATCCCTAGCAAGGCAGATCCTAGTGGAGCCAGATCCAAGAGGGAGCTAGCAGACCTCTTTCTTCTGAGGAGCAAAGTCTGTCTTCTGAGAGCAACTCCTAACATGTTAGATATTTTCAGATCTGCTAATATTATTAGAGCTCATCATTTGTGTTTTATTTCACTTCATCTTTTATTGTTCTCTTATGGTCCTTTCGCTCTGTGGAAGTCCTGCAGCAGCAAGAACAGTGACAAAGGAGATATCCAATCCTAGGGCTGTCGTGTATCATCTAGAAGCAGGAAGCAAGATGCAGCTGATTCCTGACAGTGGCTCCGCCGTTCCAGTAGTTTGATTTAGTTAACACATCCACAGCTAATGTTTGTTTTCAGACGCTTGTACATTTGGCAATGCTTTTAGTGTTTCATGTTTGCATTTAGGTAGCTTCTAATTGATGTATTGATTCAGATTTTAGGTTTCAGATTATTAAATTGCTGTCCTATTTCATTAGGGTTTTGAATCGTATTCGATGCTTGGATTCTCTTATTCATACGTGCTATGGCATATTTAGGTTCAGAAGGGTTGTTTCGCATCTGTAGGTGCAGCGCCTTTTTTAAGGTAATTTCAAATGATGCTAATTATGCTGTGTACGTCATTGCATAAGCATGATATGTTTTGGTGGAAGCTGATTCAAATTGTATTGCCTGATACAAATTGTTATGTACCAGGGAAATTGCATTAGCTCTGTTCTGTACCAATAAAAACTTTATGACATGGTACAGATCATGATTGTTGGACTTTACTGGACCTGTTCTTTTTCCAGGTGCAGTAGCGCTACTGCAAGCTCTTTTTTGTACTTCATGATGCCACGGTGAGCTGAAACTGTGAAGTAGATGTATGTGCATGCTGTGAAAGCATAAGCTTTTTAAAGTAGGTTCATGAAAGTTCAAATTTCGAGGCTATTGCTTATGATTCATCTTTTGTATGGTATTCGTAAAACAAATATTTTAAGTTTCTCTTGCTAATATTATGGCATGACATCTCTTTTGAGATGCAGGTTCATTGAAATCAAGGGATTGGGAGATCCTAAAAAACCAAAATGTTTTTATGATGGCCATCATCAAATGAAAAAGTGACCTTCAAGCAAAGGTGTGATCATCTTGCTGATGTATGCATGCCCCCATGGCTGTTATTATCATTACAAAATGTACAAGCTTGACACTTCTTTTTCAGGGAAATTTTTGTTCTGGCTTCACTTATTTAATTGCTCTTTTATGAGTTTGACACAGTCAACTTAGGAAATGATGAAGCCGCCGTATAACAATCCTGGACGGGTCACGGGTTGCATGCTTATTGTTCACCTGTTTATTTACAGATATATCAGTGGTTGTTTTAAATTAGGGGACGTTTGGTTGCATTTTTTGATTTTTTAATTTTTAATTTTTTAAAAAATATTTTTTATTTTTTATGATTTTTATTATTGAGTAAAATAAAAAAAAAGGTAAAAAGTATATTTGATAATTACGTTGTTATAAAGGAAAAAATAATTATATGTAAAGTAAAAAATAAAAAATAAAATTTTTTTATTTTGTATATAAAGTAATTATTTTGATTATTTTAATTTTGATTTTTTATTTTTCATGATGTCACTAAATGTTATTTTTAAATTTTTACTTTTTAAAAATTTAAAAATAAAAAATATATTTTTTTAATGGCTAATCAAATGCATTCTTAGATTTTTTTCAATTTTTTTTGATAGTCTGAATATGATATTCTTGCGTTTGGCTTGTTATGAGAAATTTAACCTATTTGCTTTTGTATTATTTGGCGTTTGGGAGGGGATTTTCACTCTGAATGGAATTTTCTTGCAATTACAAAAAAAAATTTCTAGTACTCTTGCCTAGCTGGTATTGTTTATAGCTTCTGAACCTGGCGCAAAACTGGATGAATCTGAGGGCTCTGCTTAGCCCTGATCAAATGAAGACAAGCTCAGACTCGGGGAGAAATTAGGAGTTATTTTAAATAAGTATTATGTATTATTTAGTTTACTTAATTTGTGCTGGTTGGGCTTAGGCTGGGTGGATTTCTTCTTAGTGAAAGAAATTACTACTGCATTTTTTTTTTCTATTTTTTCTACCATTTTCTGGAATGTATGGTGCATGGTACCATGCGCTAAATTGCGAGGGGATGGTTGGTGGATGGTTGTATTTTATTGCTTTAAGAATTTTCTTAAAAATATACTTCTGCTTTTAATAAGTGCTCATTCTCTCCATCCATGTTACTTAAAGCGGTTGGTGCTTTGATTCGTTGACCGCTTAACATCGCGGGGCATGCATCCACGGTGAGGATGAAGTGCGTGTACTTTGGCAAGTTGTCGTTTTTTTTTTTCTTGGATCGGCGTGTCCTGTTCGTAGGACCGCACAAATACAGACATGGCACGACCAAACAACTGGCTGAGCCAGACCAAAATTGGTACGCTGCAGCGAAGTTATAATGTCCTGGATGGTGATTATTGGACGTGTTATAAATACCGTAGATGGATGGTGATTGAAGTGCTCGTGCCCGTGATGTGCGGGCCTCCGTATACCACATTCGTCGATGCAGCACCCTTCGGAGGCAAGCACGATGGTGGACTAGATTGTCTTCTTCGTGACGGAGCACTCGAAGGAAGACGGTGACCATCTCTCTGCACTCAGGTGGATTGGATTGTCCTCTCGGTGGCGGAGCACCCAGATGAGTTCTTGTGAATGGAGGCGGCTGTTGTCTCCTAATAATAGTTCAATGGCCGCTCTACATAATATTATTTATTTTTTAAAATTTTATTAGATGTATATGAATATTCCATCTTATAAAAAAAATAATAAAATAAAATAAGCACGCCTCGTCTTGTGGCTTTACGTGGATGGACATGAAATGAATTATAGGATCGCAAGAGCCACTTCGGGAAGCGCATAAAGCCTTAATAATCAAAAAAAAATTAGCAGCATGTTTAGTTAGAATGGATTGAAATAAAAATTAGAATAATTATATTTTTTGAAGAATTTAGTTTGTATTTAGAATTGGATCAGAATTGAAATGGATGGTTTCTACTATTATTGTTCAGTTCAAAATCAATTCAAATTTTAATTTTAATTTTTATTTTTAAATTAAAAATATTTAAAATAAATTATTTTTATATATTTTTAAATATATCTATTTTATTTAAAATTAAAAATATATATTGAATTATTTCAATGCTACAGCTGCTTGTAAACAAATTACAAGACAACATGGCGTCTTCATGTTAAAGCAAATACTGGGTATATTGTTTGTTTTAAACACCCTCGCTCTTTGCTTTCAAAACTCTTTTGTCTATATCATTTGAAGTAAATTAGATCCAAAAAGTTTCATTACTAAAACACAATATTCCATCAGATAACTAATTCAAATCAATTACTCTTTCAGCAACTTTATCACTAGAATCTTTCCAATAACAAAGCCCCATGAATGGTCGCAGTTTCCTGTTTGCTTCTCTCAGGTGCCAGTCACAGTCACTTGATAGCCTAAGTAGGTCAGACTGTCTTTCAACAAGTTGGGTATCAGACGAGGAATGTTGAGACATTTAGCATGTAAATAACCAGATCACAATCATTACTTTCTTCTCCACTAAAATCCAAGCTGGTTTCCATTTACAATTTTAAGTTTCACTAATGCTCTACATTCAACAAATATCCAATTATTACCAAAAAAAAAAAAAATCCAACAAATTACCAATAGATTTGTTTTGATGACATCTCAAACTTCAATAGATAGGTCAGTTTGGCCTCAAGGCAGGCTACTTCTACCTGCAGTAAACTAAAAATTAGCACATAAGCCAAGTTTTACCTCTCTAAATGGGATTAAATATTTCAATAAACTTTAAAAAGTTCAACAATTTCCCAAGGCTTATGAACATCAACCTGCAATCAAAGCCACCACGTAAAAGATACCTACAGTTACATCACCATTGAATCCTAGGCAGACACCGCATACAAAATAGTATGAAAGTATTTGATTTGTGATCGGAATAGGAATTGAAATCAAAATCAGAATGGATTGAAATAGAAATCAGAATGATCATTTTTTTCGAAGCATTTGGTTCGTGAACGAAATCAGAATGAAAATTTGAATACTTTAAGGAGAGTCGGGATTGAGTTTTAGGATGGTTGGATAATTTTCATTCTATCCTAAAATTAGAATCAAAATTAAAATAGAACTCTTTCCAACTAAATAATTAGAATGGAAGTAACTAATTTTCATTTCCATTGCAAGCCCCAACTCTCCTAACCAAACACCCTTGGATCTACTGTCCACCAACTCCCGGTTATTTTGGGTGACAGGGTCTAACATGCATTTGGGTTGCGAGCAAAGTAAAGAGAAAAATATAAAAAGAAGAAAGAGAAGAGGGTGAAGTCCCAATAATCCAAGTCAAATAAAATGAAAATCCAACTCACAGCCATGACTCCAATTTATCTGTTGTAGGGACATGCGGCCGGCCTAGACCCATTCAAACCCATCTGCATACTTGATAGATCACAACAGAAAAGGGTAATCCATCTTAAATCAAAATTCAAACCATTGATTGTCTTATATTAATTATTTATGTATGAATAAAGCTATTCAATTTTTACTCATGAATAGTTTGAGTTTTATTCAAATCAAGCTATGCATTTTTCAAACCTATATTATATCAATGAGAAAAAGAATTGTTGAGGAAAATGAAAGGTCAGAACCACATGTAATCTCTCTCGTATGCATTTTGGATGATGTTGTGAGATCACTCACATTTTTTAGCACCTATCGGGATTTATTTTGGATTACTTAACTCTTGAGTAGAAAACCTCTACATAATCTCCTTTTCTTATGTGGTCTTTTGAGTAGAAAACCTCTGCACTTCTAGTTGTAGAAAATTTTCTATGGTCGACAAAATTTTGTTATTTGCATAGCTCCAAACTATGTTGAATTCATTGGTAGTTCAGATGTGCAAAAGAGAGAATCTTATCAAGATTTTGTTTTGTAAGCATATCAATATTCATCATTTATTCAAGTTGTGGAAATCTATATCTATATCTATACAATACATAAAAGGAAAGTTCAGAGCTCTCTCAGTGCGACATGTGTCGAGCTCTGGACTCCCCATAAATAATTAAAAAAAAAAATCCTAGGCGTCAAAAAAAAAAAGAAGCCATGTGTCATGCTTCTGGACTATGCACCTGGCAGCCTCAGGAGTCCTAGCTTTGGAGAGCTGTGGAGGACTGCGGATGTAGGGAGAGGATGCGTCAAGGTCAAACACAAAGCTTGCAGGAGAGGATAAGGTACGTTCGAATTCATCATGCCATTGAGAGACTTAGTAGGTAGACCTATTATGAAGAAGAAAAAAAGAAGAAGCACGTGGATTTGGAAGGGACGTAGCGGTGGCACACCTGACTAAAGGATTGAGGTTTAAGTAAAGAGAATAGAGGTTTTAATTGGAGGAAAGAAGTTTTTGGGCAAAGAAGATAGGAGATATCGATGGCATGTATGGATTATCTTATCATCCTTTTTCCCGTATTAGGCTATATATATGTGAGGAGCTTGAGAGGGTTATTCAAGCACAGAGAAGGATTGAATAGAGAAGGTGGGATTTTTTTTCCTTTTTTTTTGTGGGTTGTGTTCTAATTGGTGGGTATTTATTTTGCATCTGGTTTATTGGCAATTTGAAGAATTGAAGAGACCGACGATAGATAAAAGAGAAGAAAAGAGAGCTAGGGAAGGCGAGTTCTGCTCTATTTTTTTTTTGTTTGTTTTGGCTAAATTCTTATGATTTCGGTTCCCTCATCAGTTTAGGTTAGAACTCTTTCATTATAGAGTCAGAAATAACATAATGTTGGAGGATTGCTGCGTATATTTTGATAGCCTTTCACTCCATTATATAGTGACATCATATGAGGGAGGGGGTCATGATTGTTGCTACAATTATGCAGTCTTTGAGTGAGATATTGGGTTGCTGCCATACTATGGCAGCATCCATCAATATGAAGAAAAATAGCCATAGTTGTTACTGAGTAGTAGCAACCTTCCAATGGATAGAAGAAGAAAAAAAATAAAAAAAAGACCACAGTTGTTGTTGGGTAGCAGCAGCTTTCCAATGGACAGAAGAAGAAAAGAAAAAAGACCTAGCAGCAACCTTCCGGTGGTCAGACGAAGAAAAAAAAAGGCCGCAGTTATTGTTGAGTAGCAGCAGCCTTGCGGTAGATAGATGAAGAAAAATGTTCATGGTTGCTGCTGAGTAGCAACAGCTTTTCGATGGAAGGAGGGGAAAAAAGGCTAATGGGTTAGGAATAGAATGGTTTCGAATCCATTGTTATGGGTTAATGGATAGAAAAAAAGAAAAATGGATGGCTTAGCAGATCCAAAATGTTTAGATTCAGTTTATTGGGTTAGCGAGTAGAAGGATCAATTGCTGGATAGTTGGGCTAGCAGGTTTGAACTCGATTTCAATTAGGGTTAGATTACAGGTTGGGTTAAGGGTTACGGTTAAACATTTGGTTAGGGTTGGATAAAATGTTTGGTTAGGATTAGGATTAGGTCTTCTGTTGCCCAAGAATGGCTTCCCAAGAAGGAGGGGGATGAATTGGATATTTTAAATTTTAAGCTTAAGATGTAAGTGGATCGATCTAATTAAGTACCAAATGAAATGAGCTATATAATTTGCAGTGAATAAAATTAATAAAATAGTAACACACAATCACAAACACAATGATTTTATAGTGATTCGGTGCTAAACTCAGCACCTACGTCCACTTCTTAAGTAGACCACTTAAAAATTCAACTATAATCACTAGGCTTGATTACAGTCCGATTGTTTTACTTGGGCTCACAATCCAATCTAGTTGGTTTTGACCTTGGCTCACCAACCATAATCATACAATGATTATTTTTTCAAGTTAACAATCAACCCCGATTGAATTTCACTTTGGCTTACTAATCGCAACCATACAATGTCCAACTCTAGGCTTGGACCAACCCAAGTTTCTCACCCCAAGAAACTTAAAATAAAAATGAATAATATAGTAAATAAAATAAAAGCAAATTTTTGAAGCTTAGGAGAAGAAAATCTGAAAGCTTGATTTGTAGGTTTGATTTTTTCTCTTGAATGCTTGAAAAAAGTAGGAGTTGATCTTCAAGTGTGATGGTCTAACTTCTCTTTGATTGAGGATATTGGAAGGATAAGGGTAATACTAAAAAGCACTCCTTCCTTTTCACTATTGAGCTCACACACTTGAAGGATTGAAAATCTGCTTGAAAGCTCTCTCTTATGGGTTCAAAAGTTATTTTTCTTGGCTCAAGTATTTTCTTAACCTTGAGGTTTTCTATCATTACAAGTCATCATCATAGGCTTCTGAAAGTGATCTAGCTATTGAAAGATCCAAAATAGCCGTTGGAAGACGTGTGGAGTGAAAAAATTACAGAACTAGAACTAGCCATTACAGGCACTGGGCCGACTCAGTTTTAAACTGGATCAGCTTAGTCCAAACTGGGTTGACTCAATTTTTAGTTGGATCGGCTCAGTCTTAGAAATTCTAAAATATTGTTTCTATCTTCTTCTATTGTCTAAGACTAGGATGGCTCATTTTTTAACTAGGTCGGCCTAGTTTTACTGGGTCAGTTTAGTTTTTAGCTGGATCGGCTTAGTCTTCTGGATCACAAAAAATCAACTTTTTATCCTTTATATCTTTTGTTTCCATCGAGACTAGGATGGCCCAATCTCAGACCGGGTCGGCCCAGTTTGCATTCCAAGTATGCCAAAAACTGTTTCTGATTATTTCTTCTCCAAATTACTTTATAGGCTAGACTTATCCTTTATGTCTTGATTTAATCTTTATTTTGACCTCTAGAAAGCTGTATCCATTCTAGTACTTCTTCTCTAAAATCTTGAGTGATGAATCTTCATTTGAATGAATTGGAACACTTAATATTTGTGAGCACTTTAAAATTTACAACTACACATCCTTACAACCAATATTGGTAATTTAATAATTTATACTCAAATGCTTTTGTTATCATCAAAATCAAACTAGGGTTAACAATCTCTCCCTTTTTTGATGATGACAAAACCTTTTGAGTATAACCTTTTCTTTATATTTGAAAATAATATTCTCATTTGGTCTTACCAATTAACTCATACATCATATTCATTTAGATTTTATCATTTTATATATGCTCCCTCTGAATATGATAGTAATGTTCAATTTAGGTTAAATTTTTGGTCGCTCCCCCTTACTATGTGTCGAGATTTCAATTTAGCAATTCAATTTAGCAATTCAAGTTTTGATTTCTTCTATTTTAGCAATTCAAGTTTTGATTTCTTCCATTTTAGCAATTCAAGTTCTGATTTTTTCTATACTTGTAGTTACAATTCTCATTTTATACTCATTCTTCTCCTCCTTTTTGTCATTATCAAAAAGTATACAATAATGTAAAGAAGTTCGGTCAAGCATGAAGGAAGATAATTTCATTCATTCATATGAGGAAATTGATACAATGCAACCTAAAATTCAAACTTCATTCATTCAAACATACAAACAGTTTCAAGTATACAAAATGTTGAAGTTTGAAAATTTACAACCAAAATGAACAGTTACACCCAAAATGCTCTAAGTATAGCTAAATGGATCCTAGATGCAATCTAATCAATGCTAGGCTCTAGAGGGTTGGATGCTGAAGTGCGCTGCTCAGCAAACACCTTATAGCATTCTCCATCAATGAGGAAAGATCACTGGAGAGTCTATTATATATCCTGGCTGATACGCGCTACACTATCTTCTTAATTTGATCCTTATCTAGTTTATTTCTAAAGATCCATTTTGTACCAATTACAAGCAAATTTTTAGATCTTTCAACTAATTTTCAAATTGATTTAACTTTTCTTGCATTGCTAATATCCAATTTGGATCTTTTTCAGCTTCAATTATATTTTTAGGTTCTAGATGAGATACAAATGCAATATGATTCATAGCTTCTCTAAAAGATGATCTAGTTTTAACTCCTTGAGATGGATCACCATTTATTAGTTTCTTAGGATGATTATGATCATACCTCCATTCCTTTGGTAAGTTTGATGTATCTTGATCATCTTAGGATTGTGGCATTGCATCTTCAACCTCTTGCTCTTTATTTTCTTTTTTTTAAGGAGTATCTTCAAGTGATATGTCCTTCATTTTGTTTTCTAAAATTTTTGCATCCACATCAAGCTCTTCTTCTCTTCTTCTAAGAGAGTTGTTTCATAAAAAATTACATGTACGAATTCTTTCACAATCAATATTCTTTTGTTAAATACTTTATATGCTCTACTATGTAATGAGTATCATAGAAAAATTTTTTCATTTGATTTTGCATCAAACTTTTCTAGTTTATCTTTACCATTTATTAGAATAAAACATCTACATCCAAAAATTTTAAAATATGAAATGTTTGATTTCTTTTCTTTGTAGAGTTCATATGGAGTTTTTTTAAAAATTGATCTAATTAAAGCTTTATTTAGCACATAGCATGCAATGTTAATCGCTTCCATCTGAAAATATTTTGGAAGGTTGCTTTCACAAAGCATGGTTCGTGTCATTTCAATTAAAGTCCTATTCTTTCTTTCTACCACCTCATTTTATTGAGGTGTCCTAGGTGCTAAAAAGTTATGATTGATTCCATTTTTAGAACAAAAATTTTAAAATTTTTGATTTTCAAACTTCATCCCATGATCACTTCTTATATATAAAACATTATATTCTTTTTCTTTTGTTATTTTATTAAATTGATCAACAAACAAATCAAAAGCATCATTTTTATGTGATAAAAATAAAATCCATGTATATCTTGAAAAATCATCTATTACTATAAAGCCATATCTTTTTTCTCTAAGATTAGTAGTTGAAATAGATCCAAACAAATTCATATGGAGTAATTCTACAGGCCTAATAGTTGAAACAACATTTTTGGATTTGAAAGATGATTTCATTTGTTTACCAAGTTGGCATGCTTTACAAATTTTAACCTTTTCAAAATTGATTTTGAGCAAATTCTTTACTAAATCAAGTTTAATTAATCTTGCAAGTGAGTCCATACTTGCATGACCTAATCTATTATGTCAAATCTAATTTGATTCATTTAGTTTAGCATTTATAGCAACAAGACAATCAATATTCTCATTTTTAAGCTCATTAAGATCAACAATATAAATATTTTCATGTCTTTTTTCTATGAACTTAATGCTTCATCTATAGAGCTAGTTATAATGCAATAAGATGATTTGAATGAAATATTAAAATCCTTATCATAAAGTTGGCTTATACTAAGTAAGTTATGCATTAGTCCTTCAACATATAGAATATTTTCTATGCTAGTAGAGGGTGTTATCAAGATATTATCGAGACCAATGATTTTTCTTTACCGTTGTCTCCAAATATTACAACACCTCCATTTTTAGCTTCAAGAGAGATAATTATAATTTATCTTTCATCATGTATCTCAAGCATCCGCTATCAAGGTATCATCTTTTTTTAGCTTTTACAAATGCCAAGCACACCTACACAAGTAATCAAGCAAATTTAGGTGTCCAAGCTAACTTAGATCCTTTGGGGTTAGTACAAATGGTTTCTTTTGGAACTCAAACTTGTTTTACTTTTGATTTGTTTGAATTAAAAGTTTTGCATTCAATAAACTTGTGTCCAAATTTATTACATTTATAACATGTAATATTTTTACCATAATTTTGAGATTTTGGATATGGATTCTTAAAGAATTTTTGGATTCTTAATGAATTATACCCTATACCGATTTTATCAAAGGCTAATTTTTGATTTTCAATTATAGTTTGGAAATTTTTAGAGCTTAACATGTATCTATCTACTGTAAATCTTAATCTTATCACTTCATCTTGTAAGGATACAATCTTTTCGTTCTCTTTTTTTAGTTCCTTGTTCTTATGGGATAGCTTTTTAAAATCTAAAAGTAAATCAGTAAAAGCTTCATGCAATTCCTTAAATGTAAATTCAGAAATTGAGTCATCATTTACCTCATCCTTTAATGCCATAAGACAAAGATTAGCTTTTCTTCTCTTAGATATGCTTCTTCACTTAAAGATGAGTCTTCGTCATTGCTTCATGTTGCTTTTAATACTTTTTTCCTCAATTTCTTTGAGCTCTTCTTTAATAATAGACAGTCCATTCGAAAATGTTCGGACTTCTTACATTCATAGCAAGTAATTTGATCTTTCTCTTTTTCTCTTTCTCTTTCTTTGCTACCTTCGTACTTGCTGAAATATTTTTTCTTTGGTTCCTTCTTTTCATGAATTTTTTGAACCTTCTCGTAATTAGTGCCATTTCTTCAACATCCTTCGAGTCTTCTTTAGAGTCGCTTTTCTCTTCATACAAGGCAACAGCTTTGAGTGCTATACTCTTCTTTTTCTTCACTTCCTCTTCTTGTCTTTGATTCATGTTCAGCTCATGGGTCATAAGAGAACCAATGAGCTCTTTCAATGCTAACTTATTTAAGTTCTTTGCTTCTTGAATGGTAGTCACCTTTGGCTTCCAATTCTTCAGCAAGGATCTAAGAATTTTTTGCACAACATCGCTGTTAGCATAATCTCTTTCAAGACTTTTCAAACCATTCAAAATATCAGTGAACCTAGTAAATATTTCAATAATAGTTTTATATAATTTTATTTTAAATAATTCATACTTATGCACCAACATGTTTATCTTAGACTCCTCGACTTGATTAGCACCCTCATGCTTAACTTCAAGTCTATCCTAAATTTTTTTGATAAATGAGCATGTTGATATCCTATTAAACTCATTAGCATCCAAAGCATAATATAAGATATTTATTGCTTTGGTGTTAAGTTGAGCTTTCTTCTTGTTATGTTCATCCCAATCCTTTTTAAATTTTGGGATGGACATTTCATCAATAATAATTATTGGTGTGTAAGGGCCTACCATAATAATATTTTATATGTCATAGTCTTATACTTGGATGAATATTCTCATTCATGCTTTTCAATATATGTAGTTTTTTCATTAAATAATGAAGGTCTATTGGTTGATTGCCCCTCAACCAATGGAGTTTCAATTGGGGTTGCCATATGATCTTTAGCTCTTTGATAGCTTGATCAACAACTAATACTAGAGCATCCGCTCTGATACCACTTGTTGCCCAAAAATGGCTTTCCAAGAGGGGGGAGGGTGAATTAGATATTTTAAATTTTAAGCTTAAGATATAAGTGGATTAATCTAATTAAGTACCAAATGAAATGAGCTATGTAATTTACAATGAATGAAATCAATAAAACAGTAACACACAATCACAAATACAATGATTTTATAGTGGTTCGATGCTAAATTCAGCACCTACGTCAACTTCCTAAGTAGACCACTTAGGAATTCAACTATAATCACTAGGCTTGATTACAGTCCGATTATTTTACTTGGGCTCACAATCCAATCTAGTTGGTTTTGACCGTGACTCACCAACTACAACCGTACAATGATTATTTTTTTGGACTAACAATCAACCTCGATTGGTTTTTACTTTGGCTTACCAATCACAACCATACAATATCTAACTCTAAACTTGGACCAACCCAAGTTTCTCATCCTAAGAAATTTAAAATAAAAATAAATAATATAATAAATAAAATAAAAGCAAACTCTTGAAGCTTAGGAGAAGAAAATTTGAAAGCTTGGCTTGTAGGCTTGATTTCTTCTCTTGAATGCTTGAAAGAAGTAGGAGTTGATCTTCAATGGTGATGGCCTAACTTTTCTCTGATTGAGGATGTTGGAAAGACAATGGTAACACTAAAAAGCACTCATTTCTTTTCACTATTAAGCTCACACACTCGAAGGACTAAAAATCTGCTTGGAAGCTCTCTCTTGTGGGTTCAAAAGTTATTTTTCTTAGCTCAAGTATTTTCTTAAGTATCCTTGAGGTTTTCTATCATTACAAGTCATTATCATAGGCTTCTGAAAGTAATCTAGTCATTGAAAGACTCAAAATAGCCATTGGAAGATGTATGAAGTGAAAAAGCTGCAAAACTAAAAACTAGCTATTATAGGCACTGGGTTGACTTAGTTTTAAACTAGGTTGGCTTAGTCCAAACTAGGTCAGCTCAGTTTTTAACTGGATCGATTTAGTCTCAGAAATCTTAAAATATTATTTTTGTCTTCTTCTATTGTCAGAAACTAGGATGACTCACTTTCTGACTGAGTCGGTCTAGTTTTACTGGATCGGCTCAATTTTCAACTAGATCAGCTCAGTTTCCTGGATCATAAAAATTCAGCTTTCTGCTATTTCTATCTTCGACTTTCACTAAGATTAGGATGGCTCAGTCTCAGACTAGATCAGCCCAGTTTACATGCCAGGTGTGCTAAAAATTGATTTTGATCCTTCTCCAAATTACTTTGTAGACTAGACTTATCCTTTATGTCTTGATTTAATCTTCATTTTGACCTCTAGAAAGATGTATCCATTCTAGTACTTTTCTAAGATCTTGAGTAATGAATTTTCGTTTGGATGAATTGGAACACTTGATATTTATAAGCACTTTAAAATTTACAACTACACATCCTTACAACCAATGTTAGTGATTTAATAATTTATATTCAAATACTTTTATTATCATCAAAATCAAACTAGGGTCAACATCTTTAGGTAGGATTAGGGTGTACGGCTTAGGTTAGGGTTAGGGTGGAGTTACAGAGGGAATTTGATCAGAGAAGAAAATGCCGAGGAGAAGAAAACACTGGGAAAAAAGAAATGATTGAGGTTAGGAGTTTTGATTGGGATGGGGAGGAAAAAATAGAGGGCACAGGGGAGGAAAGCACCTAAGGGAGATCGAAGGAGGATAGCCGAGAGGGACTCTACATGGTGGATGTCGCTGGCAGAGGCTGCAGAGGAGATTGGGATTAGGAGGCTTCAAGAGCGCTGGATCCGAGAGGGAGGAAGGAGTCCCATGATCCAATGACTGATGGACCTCCGCAGCTCCCTCACAGGTGGATAGAAGTCGGGCACTAAGTCTAGCCAGAGGAAGAGCACCATGAACCCCTCGCTCACCCAGAGCCGCTCCCGCTAGTCCCGCCAGACGGCGTCCACCGTCTCCTACCATTGGATCAACCGTTCCTTTGATTGGTTGCGAGCGTCGCATGAGGAAAGCATCAGAGATGAGGGTTGGGAGGGGGAAGCGGTGGAGATGGCCAGTGGGTTGGGGGCTCGGGGGCGTTAGGATTTGAGTGGCTGGAGGATTCAAGAGGGAGAGAGAGAGGGATGGTGGTTCGAAAAGAGGCGGGTTGAAGTGGGGGCGGCGGTGGGGAGAGGCGTTGAAGGTGATGGTCGGAGAGAGAAGTGGTGGAGATGAAAGGCCACCGGGTGGGTGGAGGGAGGGGCGAGAATTTTGTGGAGAGGATGGTTGGTTTTTAGCGGCGAGAAGATTCAACAGAGAGAGAGAGAGAGAGGGAGAGAGGAAAGATTAGGAGGGGAGAGGGTTTTCGGTAGGGAGGGAGGAGGGGAGAGGGGTTTAGGGGAGAAGCCACTGGAAGATGCTATGGTATAGGGAGTAGGACGGGTGTGGGAGCAAACCAAAAAAAAAATAAAAAAAAGGGTGGGTAGGGTGGGGTGGGTGTGGGAGCAAACCAAGAAAAAAAAAGAAAAAAAATGGGTGGGGTGTTGGTGGGAGGTAAATGAAAAAATAAAATAATTTTTTTTAAAAAAATGATGGGGCTAATAGTAAAGTATATTTTTATTTTTTTTAGGTGGTGTTTTTATGAAGACACAAGAATGTCAAGGTGGTAGTGTTAGCTTTGCAAGTAAGTTTTAAATTTTAAATCTAAAATTAGAGGCATGATTGGATCATTAAATAGGGATTTGGTCAGTATTAAACTGAGTTTAGAAGGGTTTAAATTATAAATAACCTGATCGATGGATTGATTTTAATATATAGGGTTTATTTTTGTTACACCATTATCTTTTTTTCCTTTTTCAGAGTCGTATGATGCCTAATTTCATGGATTTGATCCAATGCTTTTGGTTAGATAATATTAGTTAGATTATGTATTTAATACTAGATATATATGATTTTTTTTTAGTATGGAAAACTTCAATTATTAATATTAATAATAATATTTTGTTTATCTTAATTTCTTATCTTCTATTATTAAGAGCCAGATCTTACATAATATAAAAAGCTATAACCTATGATCATGTAGAAGATCAAGTGTTGGATTTGGGACATGATATTTCTATGAATGAAAAATTATTTAGACTATTTTTTATGATATGTTGGATATAATAGGTAGCATGGTGACTTCCAAATGAAAAGATTAGGGAGTCAGAGCTTGGTTGATAGGTTCTTAAATTTAAAAAGTATTAGATTAGCAATATAGCTGGGTTGTTTGGCCAAAAAATTATGATTTAGAAACTTCTATTTCTTGGTAATGTTTAAAAAAAAGCTATACATATATTTTTTCTAGTCTACCTAACAAAAAAAAAGTTTTGATTTTTTTTATGGTTTGCTAATTTTTATTTTTTTATTTTTAATTACAAACATAGATTTAGTAAAACTTTATCCCAAAAAAATCCTACAGGAGATTTTAACAAATTTAGACATTATGCCTCCTATATATGGTTTAAAATTACGGAATGATCATTTGTTCGAAGCCTATATCTACATCACTTTTGAGTATGGGCAAGAGACAGAGAATGAGCCATTTGAGTATTATAAGATATGGGGACGAATGACCTATACATAGATCAAGGCCGAGTAAATAGTCACTGAGTTTGCTATAAACGAGTTGAAGTGTCATTTTCATTTTGAAGTTGAGGACATAAATTATCTAGATAAGAAACATTACAAACTAGTCAATAAAGCTCATCATGGATTGTAGGTACAACATAAGAACTCGCAACAACATTATGGTTTGGCGATGGAGAAGTGTAGGTAGCTTGAATTGGACTATAATACTTTACAGGAGGAGGTCGCTAGATATAGGAGGATGTTTTGTTTGGATGCCGAATCATCTACCGGGGGAACTCAGTTTAGTATTTACTGCTAGGTTCTGTGTTTTTTGCTTTAAATGTATTAGTATATCTTTCAGATTTTATTGTTCTAAATTTTTTGTAAGTTGTACCACATGTTTTATAGTATTGGTGGTATATTATAATATACTTATAAAATGGTGTAGAATGAAAGATGGAATATAATACAAAATGCACTATATTTATTGGATAACCTGTGTTTTGCAGACTTTTTTATTTCTTCTTTTGCTCTGGGCTACATTGATTATAGTTAAGGTATATTTGGAAATAACAAGTAATGAAATCTTAGGAAAAAAATTTCTAATCACATTTACCTTTGCAAAATGCTTGAAGATAAATATTTCAAATAAATATTTATGAAATTAAATTATAGAATTTGGATGAATATATAGTATTTATAATATAATGATAAATTTGGATGATTGATATGGATCATGTATAACTTCTTCTGATACATGAATGATCTTTGATTTTTTTTTTTTTGGTTATGTATAATGCAATAAATTCTATTTTTTATGACTTTTTTAATTATTTTTTTGCATGACTTTATGATGAAATATGTATTGATATTAGATGTTTAAATTTTTTTTCTTAGATTATTGTGCTATTCTACGGCATGATATTGTGCAAGTTACTCCATCTCAGGTACAAAGCAAATATATTTTTATATATTTATATTTATGGTGCTTATTTATTTATTCTATAGCCTTTCTTTTATATCATTGTTTCTTTTAAATATGTTGAAATCTAAATGCTAACAATTAATTGATAAGTGTTGATTGCATCTTGCTTGATGAAGCAATTAGTATCTTCGATTTTTTAAATTTTGTCTATATTTTCCTTCACCAAATGATATTCTTGAGTTTGTGGATATTTTTACTTTATATAGAACTCTATGATTCAAGCATCTATTCGAAAGGAGGATGCTTTGTATTTCAAGAATTTGCTAATGGAAGGAAAAGTTTATTTTATAAGAAAATTCAACGTTGCCTCAAATAAAAGAAATTTTAGAGTTGTTCTCCATCAATATATTATTTACTTCAATAGATGAACCACTGTGCAGCAAATTGATGATGATACAGATTCTATACCATTTCAAAAATTTCATTTTATTGATTTTGATGAACTGCCTTCCAGAAACTATAACGATACATATCTAACAGGTATAGATTTATATAATAATACCTAGTTTTAAAAATCTTAAGAAATATATACTAACTGACTATCTCTTCTCTTTGCAGATGTGATATGCCATATTACAATTATTGGAAACGTTGAAGAAATAAATATTAGGCAAAAAGCTATTAAAAAAGAAATATGAAAATTAAGGATTTAGAGTAATGAACCCAATCTTATAATTTTTTGATAAGTCAAACTACACCGACTATTTAAATTTTTTGTCTCTCTAATATATTTTGGCATGTTAAAAAAAACTATCCATTGTTAATAATGCAGTACATAGAAGATATAAATCATGCTTTGGAAAATTTTTTTTGAAGAGCTTGATGTACAACTTATTCGGACAATGGAACAAACTGGTCTAGTGATAATTACTTTGACGGACATGATTGTTAGAACATACAAAGGTATTTTCTTCTTTATACAAGAATTTTATTCTCATAAATTTCAAATAGTAGTCATAGAATATTGACGATATCTTGAACATACAGATAAAATTTGCCTATCCAGTTCTTCGGCATCTAGGTATTATATAGACGCATAGATTCCTAAAATAGAAAATTATCAGACCAAGTTAAGATATATAGTTTGTTATCTTATACATTGAGAAAATATAGTTTATATATATGTTTAAACTTATAAATTGATTTTATGGTATGCAAACTTAATAGGACAATAGCTATGATCATATTTATAAAAAAAAAATAAGCTTCATCTATTGATCTTGCCTATGAAGTAACAAAAAATAAAAAAAATGATTAAAGAATTATTAGAAATGGATCTGTAAATCGCTCAAGTATAATGCTTGATCAACTGCATGATCTAACCATGTAAATGTGTACACATTTTTCTACAGCTACTTATTTTTTCTTTATAGGATACGAAATTTATATGTTGAGTGAAAATGAAAGTGATAGATACCTCCTATGGTTGGTGGTACAAAGCATGTTACAACTGCAGATCCATAATTAAAATATATGGTGATAATTTTTGGTGCAACCAATGCAACAAAAATGATCAGCCTCCAATGCCACGGTAAACAAATGGGATTTTCTTTTGAATTATTTCAAGTAATTATAAAATTGATTGCCCTTCCAAATCAATATGCTTCTTTATTATCTTATTTTTTTAGGTACAAGTTGAACGCAGTGGTCGAGGATGACACTGCCAATACCAATTTCATTGTATTTGAAAAACTAGCTCAGTACTTAATTGGCATACTAGCATTTAATCTTGCCAGCGACCTAAGATCAAATAGTTTTGTTCTTTCCAATGTCATTGAAAAGATTCTAGACAATTTCTATACCTTTCAAGTTATGTTTGGTCAGCAATAGGTGAAGATGTTAATCGCAATTTTCAGGTGATTAAATTTTTTTTGGATAGCTATTTTTTTATTGGCAGCTCGCATGAATCTTTCGGTACCGAATTTTTTTTGCTACAACTTTCAGAAGTAGTAATTACTACTACTGAAAAATATTTGCATTCAGAAATTTTTCAACAGGCTACTCCTACAAAAGCTTCTTCCCTTATAATCAGGTAATAAACTTTTCTAACTGATTATTTAGATCTTTTTTTTATATAATTTTTTTTATATTTTATAGACAATCGATAACACCATCGCCCAAGAAAAAACTCTGCACTGGGTAACGTAATGTTGTCCGACTAATTTATCTTCTCTATATTTATCTCTATATTTTTTAATGATATTAAACTTTTTTTCATAACATTGATGGAATTTTACTTTTTCAGGACAACAAAAGAGAAAAAAAATAAAAGAGCATTGATTTCAATATAACTTTATGGATGTCTGCATAAAATTGTATATACTATCTTTTCAACTTGGATTGTATATTTCTGCTCAAAACTATGTTTTTGCTGCCACTGCATAGCACGGGTCCTTTAGTAATATATGAAAGAGGAGTTCAGAATTTCCTCCATAGTGACATATGTCACTGCTTCAAATAGGACACATGTCGTCATTGTAGATGGAGAGTTCTGAACTCTCCCCTTTGCCATATTCCTGTAAAAAAAAATCCCCTAAAGTACATGATTGAATGTGTGAGAAAAAAAGTAGCTGCTTTCCATGTCATCACCCCCCATCAGCATTGCCACATCTACGCCATGTTAGCAATAGCAGTCCACATCAGCATCACATTTGGGCCACCTCAGCATATTTGTAGATAGAGAGGAAGAGGGGGGGGGGAGAAAGAAAAAGCCAGGTGGACCGGGAAAAGCCATTTTAGAGGTATGCTTTATCTCTTAATTAACCCAAAGAGAGAGATAGAGAGAGAGAGTATTGGCATATTATTTTTCAGAGGTGGTAATCTAAGAGAAGGATGAATTAGATTTCTTAAAATTTATTTGAAGTACTTATGCTCAAAAATAAATTTGAGAGTATTTGTGCAATGCTTAGCAGTAAATAAATGAGCAGCAAAAGGATAAATATAAAGTCAAATATATAATCACAAACATAAGAGATTTATAGTGGTTTAGTGCTTAACTCAGTAGCTACATGTACTCCCTAAGTCAATCCACTTGAAAATTTCGATTATAATCCCATAAGATTACTGTTCAATTATTTTTATAGGTTCACAATCCAATCTAGTTAGTTTTTTCTAACTCATCAAAAAAAATCTTATAATTCATTATTTTTTCGAACTCACAATTAGCCTAATTGATTTTCACAAGCTCACCAAGCAAAACTTTATAATATTCAATTTATGGCTTGGACCAATCCTCAAAAACCTAAGTTTCTTTTCCAAGAAACTTGTCATAATAGATAAAAAAGATATACGAGAATTTAAAGTATAAATAATAAAATCTTTAAACTCTTAAAGAAGTTAGGGTGGTTGAGCTCTTGAATTGCTTTGATTTCTTTTTTGAATGCTAAAGAGAAGATTAATAGAGACTTGAATGCTTTTGCTCGATGGTTGCTAGCTCAATTAAATACACTTTTTCTTTCTTTTTAATTGAGTAAATATGGAAAGATGAGAATTGAAAGCTCTTGGAATGTTTTTTCTCTCTCTTTTTGGTTCCACTTAATAGCTTGAATATTATTGCAGTCGAGGGGCCAGATGGCTTTGATGACTGGGTCAGTTTTCACTCCCGTATGCATGAGGTATTGTCCACTTTGATCTTTACCCTATAGCATGGGGCCTCATGATTTTGTCCTTTAAAGAGTCCCTTATGAGAGAGAGAAGCTCCCAACCCATATAAGCTAGAGTCCTTCTAACTCACAATCGATGTGGGACTAAAGGTTGCCTTCCTCCTACAACAATTAGCCCTTCTAGTCAAGGGGGAGGTGGGCGCATGGATAGAAGGTAGCCCTTCCTCTAACACCAAATATTATGGTCGAGGGATTGGATGACTTGATGGTTGGATCGGTCTCTACTCTCGTATGCATGAGGTATTATCTACTTCGGCCTTTGGCCCATGGCCAGGGGCCTAATGGTTTTGCCCTTTAGAGATGCACCTTATCTCTTAATTAAGAGAGAGAGAGAGAGTAATGGCATGTTGTTTCCCAGAGGTGGTAATCTAAGAGAAGGGTGAATTAGATTTTTTTAAAATTATTTGAAGAACTTGTGCTTAGAGTGTTTGTGCAATGCTTAGCAGTAAATAAAGGAGCATCAAAAAGATAAATGTAAAGATAAATATACAATCATAAACATAAGAGATTTTTGGTAGTTTGATACTCAACTCAGCATTTACGTCCATTCCTCAAGTCAATCCACTTGAAAACTCCAACTATAATCTCATAAGGTTATAGTTCAATTATTTCATGAGTTCACAATCTAGTCTAGTTAGTTTTTTTTGTCTCACCAATAAAAATTTTATAATTAATTATTTTTCTAGACTCACAATAAATCTAGTTAGTTTTCATTGGCTCACCAACCAAAATCTTATAATATTCAATTTATGGCTGGACCAATCCTTAAAAGCACAAGTTTCTTCCTTAAGAAGCTAGTCACAATAGATAAAGAATGATATACAAGAATTTAAAGTATAAATAATAAAATCTTTAAACTGTTGAAGAAGTTGGAGTGGTTGAGCTCTTAAATTGCTTTGACTTCTTTCTTTAATACTAAAGAGAGGATTGATATAAATTTGAATACTTTTGCTCGATGGTTGCTAGCTCAATTAAGTGCATTTTTCCTCTCTTTTTAGTTGATTAAACATGAAAAGGTAAGAATTGAAAACTCTTGGAACGTTCTTCCTCTCTCTCTTTTTGGTTCCACTCAATAGCTTGAATATTGTTGCAATTGAGGGGTTGGATGACTTAGATGACTGGGTCAGTCTCTGCTCCTGCATGCGTGAGGTATTGTACACTTTAGTCTCTAGCCTATGACATAGGGCTTTATGGTTTTGCCCCGCTCCTGCATGCGTGAGGTATTGTACACTTTAGTCTCTAGCCTATGACATAGGGCTTTATGGTTTTGCCCTTTAAAAGATGCCTCATGGGGGAGAGAAGCTCCCAATCCATATAAGCTAGAGTCTCCTTGACTCACAATTGATGTGGGACTAAAGGTTGCCTTCCTCCCACAATAGTTAGCCCCTCAGTCAAGGGAGAGGCAGATGCATGGACAGGAGGCAACTCTTCTTCTAGCACCAAATGTTACGGTCAAAGGATCAGATGGCTCGGATAGCTAGGTCGGTCTTTGCTCCTGCATGCATCAGATATTATCTGCTTTGGTCTCTGGTCCATGGCATAGGGTCTCATAGTTTTGCCCTTTAAAAGATGCCTCACAAGAAAAAGAAGGTCTCGATCTATATAAATCAGAGTCTTCCTTGACTTACAATCGATGTGGGACTAAAGGTTGCCTTCCTCCCATAACAAATATTTTCTTCAATAAATTCAATAGCTTTGAATCCTTAGTTTCCTATTTGAATTCTTCACATTTATGGCCTTAAAAATATCTACAATTAATGCTCTAGCCATTAGAAGGTTAAAAATAACCATTACAAATAAAATATCATCATTAAAAGCATTCTAAAAAACTAGCCTTTATTCTGTCAGAAATCTGAGTTTGCTTATCTAAGCTCTTAGTCGGCTAATCTGAAGTACCGAGTCAACTAATTAAAATTCTAAGATAGCCCAGGTACAAGTTTTTTTGCTTTCTATCTATTCTATCTGTCTAAAATTGGGTTGGCTCAGATATCTTCTTAGTCGGCTAACTTCATGACTTGGTTGGCTAATTGATGTTTTAGATCAGTTTAGAGAACTTGTAAACTTTTAACTTTTACTTACTTTCTCTCTTCTTCTACCTTTGAGACTAGTCAACTATTCCATCCGTATAAGTTGGCTAAGTTCCTATCTTGGTTGGCTAACTTATTTTCATAGTCAGCTTAGGAGATTAATATATGAAATCTTCATTCTTCTATCTTCAACCTAAGTCTAAGACTGAGTCAACTATCATAGATATGAGTCAGCTATGACCCTGTCTTGGTCGGCTTAGATGAATACTATAAGAAATTTGATTATTAGCGATAGCTAAATATCATCAATATAACCAAAATGCCATCGTTAATGCTATTAGCGATGGCTTGGCGCCGCAAAATATCTTAATGCTAGAGACCATCATTAACGATGGCATTTTTGCCATCACTAATGAGGGCATTAGTGATGGCATTAAAGATAGTAAGTCCACCATTAATAATATTTTTTTTTAAAAAATTTGAAAATAGTAGCGATGGAGATTCATCGCTAATATGCCATCATTAATATTTATAGCAACGGCTTTCTTTTGTTGTAAAAGCCATCACTAAAAATTAATTTTTTCTAAAAAAAGAATCATCAACTATACTTATTAAATCTTACTATAATTTAATTAACAAGTAATTATATTTACTAAAATCTATTATTATTAAATCAACAAGCAATATATATTTCGAGCCATTTGATCATCATAAATAAAAAACTAATATTATGCATTATAATAAAATATAATTATATAAATAACACCGCTCAAATATAAAAAAGTAAATACACCACATGAAAATCAAAAAAAAAATCAATGGAGATCTTCCTTCTCCTACTCCTGCACATCCTCTACAGTAGTTGATAGATGAGAGCTAGATATCCCAACATCCTATAACAAAGAAAAATAAAATAGTATTAATAACTTTGAAACTAAATTAATTAAAATAGTAAAACTAAAGTAATTAATGCGCCTCAAGCCTAAATTTTATTGGACCTCAAATGAATTTTTTCTACATATTCCATTCGATGATACAGAGCTATAGACACCCCCAGTTAGTACTCCATCGGATGGTTAGATTGAATTCTGATCCCTTTGATACTCTCTCCCTTCCACTTGAAGCCTCAACTTTTATGGAGGGATATATTTCAATATACTTCTGCAATTCTTGAATGGATTGTTCCTACAAATTTTATTAGATGATATAGAGCTATAGATATCCCGACCCATCCATCGGATGATTAGATTGAATTTTAACCCTCTTGATACTCTCTCCCTCCCACTTAAAGCTTCAATCGGTATGGAGGGATATATTTTGATATACTTCTTCAATTCTTGAATGGATAATTCTTACATATTTCATTGAATAATACAGAGCTATAGATACCCCCAACCCATCTATTGGATGGTTAGATTGAATTTTGACCTCCTTAATACTCTCTCTCTTGCACTTGAAGCTTTAATTGATATGGAGGGATATATTTTGATACACTTCTCTAATTCTCAAATGGATTATTCTTACATGTTATATTGGATGATATGGGGCTATAGACATCCCTAACCCATCCATCGGATGGTTAGATTGAATTTTGACCTTCTTGATATCCTTCTCTCCTACCTCAAGCTTAAACCAGCATGGAGGGGTATATTTCGATATACTCCAATTCTCGAATAGATTATTATTATATTAGGGTTCAACACCATTCTATTATAGATCTAGTACCACTTATTATGACAAAAAGAAAGAAAAAATAAAAATAAGATACAATCAAGTATGTGAATGGACCAAGATCTACCTCCATAGGGTATGCAAAGGCTTCACTATGAGAAAAGAACAAGTATAAGAGGAGATCCTCACACTCTCAACCCCATAAATTTCTCTCAACTAGAAGCTCTCATCTCTCACCCCTTACAAAAGGTCTCTCTCTAGGAGATCTCCTAAAATGATCGTTGTTTGTTACCTGGTAGCCTGCTCGAAGCTCATACTTCTATTATATGCCGGCGCCCTTTAAGGTTTGTGGTTGTTGCTTAGCCTCTGCCTTAGGTAATCTACCATCTACTGCCACACTGGGTTCTCTACCGTCCATAGGGCCTTTTAAAAGGCTCAAATCCAACATAGATCGATCTTGTCTTCGATTAGAACTTAAATATCCTTTCTGGCCTGTCCAATCATGACCGCAAACTCCAGCTGTAGTTGGATCGTGCACAAACATGTGTGAACCACATGTGGACCGCATGGTTGGTCCATGCAGCCCCCATAGACCGACGGCTCACCATGAGCCACATGAAGGGGTATGCGTGCACCCACACTAGGCCACACCCATGCTGGGCCATGCCCGTGGCTTGCTCGCATGCGCTTGCATGTTGGGCTAGCCAGCGCGATGGACCATGCACTCGTGCACTAGCCTGTGCAGGCTACACGTGCCTGGGCCGAGCATCGACTATGCCATGCCTAGCTCATAGGCCCCACACCTATGAGTCAGCTCAAGATCTACTTTGGGCCTTATATGTTTTCCTAGGCTTTTTCTTATTGTGGTCTTCATTGTGAGTTTCTTATAGATTGAATTTGAGGTATTTTTTTCAACAATCTTCATTTTGACTTGACATTCACTTCTTCCTAATCTTGAGAGCTTTCTGGATGAACTTGTCTTGCCCCCATGCCCTAGAATATACGCCTCTTGATCATGGATGGACAAATATGGGAGTCGAGTCAGGCCACTTGATCCCATCTCTATCATATACTATGCTTCTCCTAACCTAAGACTTGCTCGAGATAGTCTCCTATGGCAATAGAAACTTCACCTTGTGATGTTGCATGTCGTCGTCCTGAATCTTACATCTCATATCCGATCTACCTATATCTAGAACTCTACCTCGCACTGACCTCCTATTGGCTTCTAAAGCTCCATCTCATACTAAGCTTTCCGCCAAGAAGTAATATCTTCCATATTTTCTTCTCCTCATAATAATCCTATTGCCATGCAAGACCTTCAGGATCCTCTATCATCTCTCCACCTAGAGCTGGTCGAATCTAATCTACTCAGTGAGATCAGATTCTTTCTAAAATTGAGTATATATCGAACATCGCCCAATTTTTTGACTATTCCATCATGTACCTTCATGCTAACGGTCCCAGTGCTCTTGATCGTACAGCTCGATCCATCCAGCAAGTGAATAATACCCTCATTGCTCTCCAAAAAGTCAAACAATATTTTTCTACAACATACATAATGTGAACATGTAGAATCCATAATCCATTGGTGGAAAGAAGTAAATACCTCATTAATCATCAGAAGAACATCATCATTATCTTCTATATCGCTACTTGCCATTACTATAGTAGCCTTCATCCAATCCTTGAGCTGTGGGCAATCTCTAACATGATGTCCTAACTCATTGATCAGTAGCACCTATTCTTACTCAAGTCCCTCATCTTGGACTTGGACCGCCTACCTCATAATCTCCTACCGCTTTGTCTTCTATCATCTGGATACCATCAAAGCTGAGTCACCATCTAAACTTGAGGCTTAGTTCTTCTATCTGAGAACCTCATTCTAGAGTAGAGCAAAAATTATCTCTTTCATCTTGATATTGCTCTTTTCTACTAGAAGAGCAGTCACCAAGGACTCGAAAGAGGAAAAAAGTGATAATAGCAAGACCAATGCCTTGGTCTTCTCCTTAACTTTCTTACCAATGCTGAGAAGATCGGTGAGGATCTTCTAAAAATTGCTAAGATGCTTTTACACACCCTGCCCATTGATCATTCATAGCTGGTAGAACTACTTCCATTGAAAAAATGCATTGGTGAGCGACTTTACCATGTACATCTCCTTAAACTTCAACCACATTACCGTTGAGGAAGTCTCGTCAAGTATATAGATCATCATGTTATCTGTTAGGTATAAGTAGATCATACTCACCGTCTGCATCTCGAGCCATCTTCAATCTTGTACCTTCATGATAGCCGACATCTCTTTATATAAGAGAGCATGGATCAAGTCTTGTTGGATAAGCACGTCCTTCACTCTTACTTTGCATAAGAAAAAAATACTCTTTCCATCAAATCTATTGATCTCCATCTTGATTGAGCTTATTTTTTTTCATCTTCTTCAATCTTGATCATCACTGCCATAACTTACACTCTAGTACCATCTAACTTTGATATCAATTATTGGGATTCAACACCATCCTATTAGAGATCTGGTACCACTTATTATGGATCTACCTCCACGGGATATGCAAAGGCTTTACTATGAGAAAAGAATAAATACAAGAAAAGATTCTCACACTCTCAATACTTTATGCATAAATCTCTCTCAACTAGAAGCTCTCACCTTTCATCCCTTACAAAAGCTCTTTCTCTCTAGGCGATCTCCTAAAATGACTGCCATCCACTGCTTGGCAGTCTACCTGAAGCTCCTGCTTCTGGTGCTCTTTAGGATCTATGGTTGTTGCTTAGCCTCTACCTTAGGTAATCTACCATCTGCCACCACACCAGGTTCTCTACCGATTAGAGGGCCTTTTAAAAGGCCCAAACCCAACCCAAATTGGTCTCATCTCTGATTAGAACTCAGATATCTTTCCTGGCTTGTCCGATCATGACTACAAACTCCAATTGCCATCAGATTGTGCCTAAATGCATGTGAACCATGCATGGATCGCGTGGTCAGTCCATGTGGCCCCCATAGATCGGTTGCTCACCATGAGCCGCATGAAGGGGCATGCATGCACCTACACTGGGCCATGCCCACGGTGGGCCATGCTTGTGGCCTGCCCACATGCGCTCACACGTTGGGCTGACTAGCACGATGGCTGCATGCCTATGCATTGGCCTGTGCGAGCTGTGCACCCTCCTGGGCTTCGCATGCTTGGGCCATGCGCTTGCTCGACCGCACCCAGCTTCTGGGCCTCGCACCTGTGGCCCAATCTAAGGCCTGCTCTAGGCCTTGGATGTCTTCTTGGGCTTTTTCTCACTACAATTTTTGCTCCTTGTAGATCAAATTTAAGATATTTTTCT
Organism: Cocos nucifera; assembly: GCA_006176705.1. Lineage (NCBI taxonomy): Eukaryota > Viridiplantae > Streptophyta > Magnoliopsida > Arecales > Arecaceae > Cocos > Cocos nucifera. The sequence continues at coordinate 693,344 of QRFJ01001307.1, read as the reverse complement.
CAATATCTTACATATTTCATTCGATAATACGAACGTATCTACACCTCCATCCCATCCATCGGACGTGTAGTTTGATTTTTTTGTCCCCTTCCTTCGACTCAAGCCTAACTATATGAAACTTCTAAATATAAAAATTTAAAATAAGTAAAAAAATTATTATAACTGCTTGACTTATCTGATGTAATAGCTATGATAATGAACTTAGTTGATTGCATAGATGCACGTCCTGAAGAATCTTTACAACTATGTAATGGATGGTGTCCCAAAAGCTTTGAGGTTGTTGACAAAAAAATCTTTGCATGACCTCCTCGACATGTACATCATCCCATGTTTGGGTCGTCGAGACCAAAGAGGAGGATGTCGAAGAAAAGTGAGCTATTAGAGGGTTGAAGCTATGCTTGAACCCTATGACCCGGCTCCTACTCACCCCTTTGGTGGCCTCGAGCCATCCCTCGAGATCAAGAAGAGGATGAGAGGATAGGTCCTCATCATACCGCATTATAATGTACTCCACATAATCCACCTATACGTCTAATTTAACTTAATTTAATAAATATTAATTAAAATATTAAAAAATTAAAAGCAACAGCATTTGGCGATGGCTAGCCATTGCTGTCATTGTCACTAATACTCGTCAAGCGGTGCAGGGCCTACGGCATGGGGATTGGGCAACAAGAATGCATCGAACGGGGCATGGGGACAATGGATCCGATGAGGGGAGCAGCGACGTGGGGACTGAGAAGCCAAGATAATAAGATTGGAGCACCAGGATGGTGAAACCGATGGGAAGAGCGGCAACAAGTGGACCAAAAAATGGGGATGTGGGATTGGAATGCAGGATCGGGATGCCGGGATGGCAAAACTAGTAGGGGGCATGGAGGTGCAGGGATTAGGAAGAGGAGCCACCAAGATCGGACCATTAGGATGGTAGAATCGATGGGGGAGTGGTGGCGAGCAGACCATAAAGTAGGGACAGGGATTGGGATGCTAGGACTATGGATCTGGTAAGGAGATCAGGAAGCCAAGATGCTGAGATTGGAGCATCGGGATGATGGAACTAGCGAGGGGAGCAACGATGAATGAAGTGGGAAGTGGGGATGCAGGATCGGAATGCTGGGATGGTAGAATCGATGGGGGAGCAGTGGCACAGGGATCAGAAAGCTAGGATGCCATGATTGAAGCACCGGGATAGTGGATCCGACAGCAAGGCGGCGGACAATGGCGATCAAAGGTGGGGGAAGAAGGGAGGAGGTAGAAAAAATCAAGAAAGAAAAATGATCGATCGCGGCCTTGGAGATAAAAAAAGTATTAGCGATGACAAAAGTCCATCGCTAATACTTTTAGCGATGAAAGCACCATCACTAAAAGTTTTTCAATTTTTAATGACCAAAAATAGCTTCGTCATAGTAATTATCAAAAAAAAACTAGTATAAGTGACAACTATTTAGCCATTGCTAATACCTCATTTTGTTGAGTAGAAAACTTTATCGGCTAAGAAAAAAATCTAGATTTCACATCTTTTTATCTTTTCCTTAAACTGAGTCTGAGTTGGCTAAGCTTCTTTATTGATCGACTCAAAGGTGTGCTATGCATGCCAAAAATAATTTTCTCTATTTTTTAGTAGCTTTTTTTAAAAAAAATATATTCTAAGTTTAATTTTTGAATAGAAAATTTATTGAGAAGTCTTTTTAAGCTAGACTTTTCTTGATCAAATTTCTTTCATACCAAACTCAGTTTCTTTGCTTTCAAAACTTAAAACTTTAATTTTGGAAACATGAATTTACTCAAATTTTGAGAGAACTTCTTCTGAAATGAAATCAACCATCGAGCATTATAAGAAATTCTATAATCACTCTCACAAGCATTATTAGTCTATAATTTATATGCATGCTTTTTTGACATCATCAAAATCAATTTTGAGGCTAATAATCTTTCTCTTTTTAATGATGACAAAATTCTTTGAGTACTACCTTTTAAATACCAAGAGACATTTAAAAAAAAAATGATACAAAACATCTTAATAATAAGGATCATGCATCTATCAAATTTAAATAAGTTTTAACAAAAACTCTCTTTTTCTTATGTCAAAAAGCAATATTCTTAAAATAACTTTAAGCTTATCAAATTTTAACAAGTTTTGAATAAAACTCCCCCTTTCTTATATAGAAAAATAATATTTTTTAAAAACTAATGAATTTGATCTTGATTTCTCCCCTTTTTGAAATTTTTCTAATTTCTCCCTCTCTTTTTTGAAATATGTTCTAGTACTCTCTTAATATCTCCCCCTTTTTGTCATAATCAAAAAAGTTAATAAATTTTTTTCCCCTTTATATTACAATTAAGTACATTTATATTGCAATCAAGTATAAACCAATCAAGTACATTCATTTTAATGATATACAATCATCCATTCAATCATTTAAATAGGAATAACACAAGAATATATTCATTCATTTCACCAAACATAACATATCATTGATAACCAATGTTTTAACATATATTAAAGAGCTCGTTATTTATAAAAAAAAAAGACATATATGAGGACAAGGCAATCATACTAAAATAAGAACAAAAGTAAACATGTAAATATGCAAAATATGATGTGTCCTAAGGAAGGGTCAATCAGAAGAGAGTGTGGGGTTAGAGGGCGGTGGCAAGTCTCTGGAGTCTAAAGATCCTAGAGCAGATCTAGCACTGATACGCTCATCTAGTATCTATCTAATCAGTATCTCCATGGAGCCCAGAAGTCTGTTATGCACATGCTATGCCAACTCTTCCATTTGATCATTATCCAATTTGACCCTTTGAGGTGCAATGTCTTTTGACTATGTGGACTGAACTATAGATGTGGAAGGGGCCTACCCTCTTTACTCCTATGGCTCGGTCACAATAGCATCTCTTTCTCTATCTCTATCTGCTTCCCTTCTTTCTACTCCTTTGTGAGTCCAATGACCGTCAATTTTGGTGTATCACATTCTTCTTAGTGATTGATCATTGTAGGTATCAAAATGTTATAGCTTCGTAGATGGTTCTTTTTCTAGGATAACTCCAAACTCTTTGAACACAAGAGTTAGAAATATCCCATAAGGTAAAGCTAGCTTGGCATAAGAAGCTGCATCCTACATCACCTTGATCATGAGGGTTAGAAGGTTGAAGGGGACTTCTCTAACAATGTGATGCATGATAGTAACATCCTTTTCAATGATAAAATCAAATTGCACAACTCTCAGAATAAAGATCTTAGCCGTCATATAATGTAACAATATCATTTCAATAGACACTTGGCTAGCAAGAAATTCTTCAAATGCAACCACATCTTCTCTTTCCAAAATAGTCTTTAATCCACTATACTTATCTTCTAATCTATCTGTTCCATTTGTGGGTGCTTGAAGAAGATGACCAAAGGAAGCAACATTCAATAGAAGTTTAACACCTTTAACTTCAGACTCAATCATGCTTACTCCTACTTTACTATTTCCATAAAACTCTTTGACCAAGTTAGGGTGTATGGGTAAGTTCAAAGTATATAAATATTTCCAACCTAGACCCTTAATTTTTCTCCCAATTTCAAATCCTTTTTTATCTAAAAATCTAAAATCAATGTTCCTTCCAATTGTCACTGACATTGAAAATAATGGAATAACTTGACTTGGAGAGGGAGGAGGAGGTGGTGGTGCTGGCTATGGTAGATGTGGAGATGGTGCCCGTGGTTGAGGCGTTGGGTGCAATAGAGCTTTGGCCTAAGAGGATGGAGGAATAACTCTTCTACTACCCATTTCCACCCATGGATCTGACCTAAATTTTGTTCTTCTCTCCTCCAAGGAAAATCCGGGAGTATGCATTCTTGGTGGAGGATGTTGACACAATGTCTCCATTCAGCATGCTAGCTGCTTCTTTGGAGCCATTTGAAGATAAAAAATCCATCAAAAATTGATGGAAAATTATTTAAAAAATTGGGTCCTAACATCAAGGTTGACTAAGTTTTCAAGTTAGTCAACTCATAGTAGATCGACTAAGATTTTGGATTGCTTAGCTAACGGTTCAGTTGGCTCAAACTAATGTAGATAAAGTTTCAAAACTAGGCTTTCTAAAACTTATGCAATAAATTATACCATATTTAATGCACATTTAAAATCAATCAAGTTGACATTCAAATACACATTCTAATACATATTGAAATGAGTATGGATTCAATGAATTAAACCATATAAAAGCAATTGGAATAAAATTAAGCAATTCAACCATAAGGATCATAATGACCTTACTCCTTTCTAATCATGCAAAATCTTTTTTCATTTATAGATTTAGTAAAAATATCAGCAATTTGATTATCAATATATGCAAATTCAAGTATAACATTATTATTTTGGATATAATTTCTAATAAAATGATGCCTAACTGCAATGTTGTATTGGATTCTTACTTAAATAGCACTAGTATTATCACATCTAATAGAAATTTTTCTATAAGTAATACCAAAATTTTCTAGTCATTGTTTAATCCATAAAATTTAAGCACAACAACTTCCAACTACATGTATTCGACTTCCGCTGTAAAGAATGCTACTAAATTTTATGTTTTGCTTAACTAAGAGATCAAATTAATCTTTTGAAATTGATAAGGACCACTTGTGCTTTTCCTATCTAATCTACATCTAGCAAAATCGACATCAGAATAACCAATTAAATTCAAGAAAGATTGTTTGGAATACCATAAGCCAATATTTTGAGTATCAATCAAATATCTAAAAATCTTTTAACATCAATTACATGTGATTCTTTAGGATTTGATTGATAATGAGCACACATGCATATGCTAAATATAATATTAGGTCTACTTACTATTAAGTAAAGTAGTGATCTGATCATACTGCTATAAAACTTAGTATCCATTGCTTTATTTTTTATATCTTGATCAAGCTTATAACTTGAGCTCATGGGGTTACCAATGTTGGGGACGTTCTTTATACTAAGTTTTCTTAAAATTTTTTTTGTATATTTTCTTTTATTGATAAAGGTCACTTTATTTGATTGCTTGAATAGGAGTTTGAGGAAGAAAGTCAATTCTTCCGTTACACTTATCTCGAACTATTCTTACATTAACTTTATAAATTCTTCATACAAAAGCTTATTAGTAGCACTAAATATTATGTCATCTATATAAATTTAAACAATTAAGAGATTATTTAATTTTTTTATAAAAAAATAGTGTCGGTGTTTTCTCTTTAAAATTATTATTAGACAAAAACTTACTCAAACGATCATACCATGCATGCGGAGCTTATTTCAAATCGTATAAAGCTTTATTTAATTTGAAAATATGATTTAGAAATTCATGGCTTTCAAAATTTGAAGGTTGTTCTATATAAACTTACTCTGCAATATATCCATTTAAAAATACATTTTTAACATCTATTTGAAAAAAGCTTGAAATCCATAAAGCATGTAAAAGTTAAAAGCAACCTAATAACTTCATGTCTAGCAACAAGTGCAAATATTTCATCAAAATCATTTTTTTCTTTTTGATTGTAACCTTGTTCAACCATCTAGCCTTGTTTCTAATCACATTGCCTTGTTCATCAAGTTTATTTTGAAAAATCTATTTTATACCAATAATAGGATAATTCTTAAATCTTTCAACTAAATTCTAAATATTATTTCTTTCAAATTGATTTTAATTCTTCTTGCATAGTAATAATCCAATTAGCATCTTTGCAGCTTCAAAAGTTATTTTAGGTTCAACATGAAAAACAAATACAAAATGATTTAATGCTTCTCTAATTAATGCTCTAGTCCTTATATCTTGAGATGGATTATCTACAATGAGTTCTTTAGGATGGCTATAAGTATACCTCCATTTCTTTAAAAAACCATGTGTACTTTGATGTGTAGTGGATGGTAGTTCATGCATTTCTTTATTCTTCTCTTCTTGTTCTTGCTCTCTTTCTTCTTTGGTCTTGAGATGAAGTATTTTCTAGTGACATTTTCTTCATCTTTATTTTAAGAGTACTTGCATCATCATATATGTTCGGATTAAACCCGCTCCTATTGAAGTTCAGCCTAGTGTTAGATCCTAGAGTAATCTCATTATAGTTGGCCTTTGACCAATGAAAGCTGATCTTCTCAACTGTATAAGTAAATTCTAAGACCCATAGGTCACCGCAGCCCCCGCCCAGACGAGCTTGGTGACAGGATGCGAGAGTAGCCGAATTCCTCCAATATTGATAGTTGGTTCCAGTTGAGTTTTTTTCGGACGAGTTTGAATAGGGAAGGAGGTCGGTTATGTAGATGGCTAAGTGTTCGACCCTTGAATTGCTCAACCTAGCCACTCTCGGGGCCGACCGAGCTCCTTTCCAATCAGAACTCCTTCAGGCCAAGCTTCATCCTTGCAGATTGGGTTTCACTACAGGAACCATAGGCTGGCAGAGTTTTTCCCTGGATGAACTTTCATGCTTTACTGAGGATGGTAGATCTTTGCAAATTGCCTTGAAACTTTCAGCCAAATTTCTTTCAGTTGCCAGTAGGCTCCTCCTGATAGAACTTCTTCTGATCACCAAGTTAGCTCATTCCAGATGAGCTTCTGCCAGTGGGACTCCATCAATTGCTAGAAGGATCTCGGTGTATATCCAAGTTTGACTCCCAGCCTAACGGATATCAGTCAATGTACTAATAGCCTTAGGGACATCCAAACCCCTCCTATATTGCTGAAATGTGAAGCTCTTCACTATCTATAGCTGTTCTGTCCGATCCTTAGCTATTAAATCTCAACAAACTGGCATGTCATGATAATAAAAACTACCTTCCATAACAAACTTTATGTGATCCCAAATAGCCCACTATTGGACAGTTATGGTTGTCACCATCGATTTGTTACAAGCTCCGCTTATAAAAAAGGATCATCCAGATATATTTTCGAAGGAAGCTCTAAACTCTACTCTAAATTCATTTGAATGCTCCATTTATGTGGATAGAGAACTGACTTGACCATCGGAGGATCCTGCTGGAGCCATCCCACCTTCGATCCGGGACTTATTTTATAGGTGCCACCGACGACCTCGTCCTCTTCAACTTCAGTCATCTTTGACATCTGTAGTTTTCTGTACTAATAGAATTGACGCTAGAAAAAGGGTATCATCCCTTGTTCTAAAAAGAGCATTCAGAAGAGATTCTTCTTCCTCGAAGACTCTTCTCCCTCGACCAAGCTTAGCCAAAATGCCTTCCAAGATGGCATCAACTCGATGGTTAACTATTTTTGCAGCTAGATCTCATCCAGATTTGCCCATCCCAGTCTCATCTCCAGCATCCCAGGCTCCATCGGCTGTAATGATGGATGTAGAGCAGTTCAACTTACTGATCCAGCAGGTCAGAGGCCTCACCAAAGCGGTGCAGGCCATGCAACGACAGCAACCCTTGACATCAATTTAGCCGAAATAAGCTTCATCAAAATTTTGAGATCTGGTGCAGGGACGGCCCACTTGGGCAAGTCATCTTGTAACTTCTAGAAGAGGAAAGCAGAAGATAGAGAGCCCCTATTCTGATCATGATTCTACTCTCGACAGATCTCTACCTCCATTCTGCCAGAAGATCTTGGAGATCTATGATTAGGAGGATCTCCTAGACCAAAAACTATAAGAGATGAATCAGTGGATCGAGAAACTCTATCATGCTCCCTCCACTCATGGTAACGACATCTGTACCAACTTTCCTTTCTTTCAGTGAATCATGCAGGAGCCAATCTCATCGAACTTTAAGCTCTCTCAATTTGAGAGCTACGATGGGACTACTGACTCGGTTAACCACTTGAAGGCCTTCCAAACTATGATGCTACTCCATGGTGCACCAGACGCCATTCTATGTCAAGCTTTTTCATCCATCCTGAAGGAAGCAGCAAGAAACTAGAACTCGGCTCTTAAATTGGATATAGTTTTCTCTTTTGATCAAATGAGCTATCAATTCGTAGCTCATTTTGTTAGCAGCCGACATCTCCAGTGAGGCTCAGACTCTCTCATCAATATCAAATAGAAGAGAGGGGAGTCCCTCCGAGCTTACGTCAATCGCTTCAATACCGCTGCTCTAGAGGTCCGAAACTTGGACCAGTCTATTGCAATGGCCGTACTGAAGCGTGGCCTTCAAAAGAATGATCTATTATTTTTTCTAAAGAATAAGTATTCCAAAAATTTTGCTGATATGCTAGCTTGGATTGATGGCTATGCCCGAACGAAAGAGGCCTTTAAGGCCAAGGATCTTGAAGCCACAGAAAAGCAGCATGCAGACGAATCTAGCAAACTCATAGTTGAAGAAAAGTTGAGTGAAGCTCGACCGTGCTCTCGAACTCCTCCTAAGCGCAAGCGAGCCCGGACTCCTCCCCAAGCTTGAAGACAAAGAAGTCTTGATAGAAGAACACGGTAGAATTCTTTTCCTAGAAGGTTCCACAACTATGCACCCCTTAATACTCTAAAGACTCAAGTGCTGATGGAGATTAAGAAACAGCTGCCGAGGCTAGAGAGGATGTGCACTTATCCTGGCAAGTACAATCCTAACAAGTATTATCTCTACCATCATGACTACGATCACGATACTGAAGAATGTATCTAGCTCCAAAATAAAATCGAAAAGCTCATCAGACGGGGTCGACTAGGATGATTTTTGTGACGTCGCCATGAAGAAAGAGAGGTTCGATCGAGGGCACCACTACAACCAGAACCACCAAAGGGGGAGGGGCAATAGGAAGATCGACCTCATCTTGGTATTATTAATACCATGTCTGGAGGACTTCGGCGGAGAGAGACCAACGGGTCAGCAGAGCCTACGAAGAAGCAGAGAACTAAAGAACCCATAACTTTCACTGAAGAAGATGCTCAAGGAGTTCAATTTTCTCATGATGACATGGTTGTAGTTTCTTTAAACATTGTTGATTATAATGTACGCCGCATTCTTATTGATAATAAAAGTTCTGCTAATGTCTTATTTTATGATGCTTTTCTCAAAATGTCCATACCTAATAACTGATTAGGACCAATGAACTCTCTATTGGTAGGCTTCACTAGCAATACTATGCTAATTGAAGGAAAAATAATATTAATTATGGCTACAGGATGATACCCAAGGCAATCTAGAGCACAAGCAGATTTTCTAGCGATGTCCATCTGCTTATAATACAATTCTTGGCCGACTTGATTTGAATGCACTCCCAGCAGTGGTGTCAACTTACTACCTGAAAATAAAGTTTCCAACAAACTATGGGATCGAAGAGGTCAGAGAAGATCAAGCTCTGGTGAGATACTGCTACTCGATTGCTTTGCAAAGAGGTGTATAATCAGACCCTTGCCCCATTGATGGGCTGGATGTCCGAGATGATCTTACTGAGGAGCGGGGCGAGCCTATGGAAGACCTTGCAACCATCCCTTTGAATGATGGAAATGTAGAACATACAGTATAGATTGGCTCTAATTTTGGAGGAGAGATCAGAAAGCTGCTCATCACCTTTCTTCAAAAGAATGTAGATATCTTTGCTTGGGTTTCTGCAGACATGCTGGAAATTGAGGCCAAAATTATGGAGCATCATTTGGCTGTCGATCCCAAGTATCGGTCTGTAAAGAAAAAGATGTGGAGCTATGCACCGAAGAGATAGAAGGCGATTACAGAAGAAGTTAATAAGCTCCTCAATGCTAGATTCATTCATGAGGTCAATTATCCGAACTAGGTCTCCAATGTGGTTCTTGTCAAAAAGATGAATAGTAAGTGGAGGATGTATATCGACTTCAAAAAGCTGAATAAGATCTATCCAAAAGATAGCTATTCCCTGTCCAGGATCGACCAACTGGTGGATGCAACTTTGGACCATGAGCTCCTTACCTTCATGAATGTCTTTTTTGACTTAATCAAATTCGGATGGCACCAGAAGATGAGGAGAAGACTGATTTTATGACTGATCATGATCTTTATTATTATAGGATTATGCCTTGTATACTCAAAAATGTAGGTGCGATCTATCAGTGCCTGATGAATAAAATCTTTAAGAAGCAGATCGATCACAACATGGAGGTTTATGTAGATGACATACTTATCAAGAGTCAAATTTTAATGGATCATATTATCGATCTTGAAGAGATCTTCAGTGCTTTTCGAAGATACAAGATGAAGCTGAATCCAACTAAATATGCCTTTGAAATAATCTTGAAAAAGTTCCTGGGATTCATGGTGTCCAAGCATGAAATCAAAGCAAATCCTGAGAAGATCAGAGCCATTCAAAAAATGACTGCTCCAAAATCGATAAAGAAAGTTTAGCGAAAGATGGTAGCTTTGAATCACTTTATCTTGAAGTTGGTCGAGCGATGCAGGCCCTTCTTCCAAGTGCTCAAGCAATCGAAGAATTTCTGCTGGACTCCTGAATGCCAACAAGCATTTGAAGAGCTGAAAGTTATCTTGGCTCGCCCTCACTACTAGCTAAGCTCGAATTTGAAGAAAAAATATTTCTATACCTGATGGTCTCCTCGACAACCCTTGTCATAGTCCTGGTTAAAGAAGAGGTGAAAGTACAACGATCGATCTACTATATAAATCGAGTTCTGAGGGATGCCGAAATCTGGTATACCAAATTACAAAAACTAATTTATGCTCTATTGATTGCAGTGTGGAGACTCCGATCTTATTTTTAGGGGCACATTATAACACTCGTCATTGATCAACCAATCAAGATAGTCCTTCATTGAACAGATGCCTCTGGGAGAATAGCAAAATGGACAATTAAGTTTACAGAGTTTGATATCAACTTCTTATCTCAGTCATCTATCAAAGTCTAGATATTAATAGATTTTATAGTGAAATGCACTATTCTGGATGAAACCAAACTTGAATAGAAGGAGGACAGCACTCTCTGGTTGTAGTCGAACTCTCCTAGTGAAGGAGTGGACCTCCTCGAAGGCTTTCGAGTCCTATATATGGATGCTTCATCCAATGCTTCTAGGGCTAGTGTGGGTTTGATTTTAGTCAACCCGAAAGGGATTATAGCAAAGTATGCACTGTGATTCGAGTTTCCCACGATAAATAATAGGATGTAGTATGAAGCTTTGATAGCAGGGTTAAAAATAGCTAAAGAGCTGGAAGCAGATCGGCTTTAAGCCTACAGTGACTCTCAATTGATCGTAGAACAAGTCAGTGGCAACTATGAAGCTCGAAAGAAAAGTATGGTAAAATATCTAGAAAAGGTGAGGAGTTTGATCCCGACCTTCAATAGTTTTAGTATTCAATAGATCCCAAGAATAAAAAATACCAAAGCTGACATTCTCTCCAAACTAGCCACACTCTCCCCTAATGAACTATTGAAAGAAGTCTTCTTTGAAGTTCTGAAGTATCCAAGTTTGAAGAAGTTGAAGTTTGTGATGCAAATCGACCATGAGCCCTACTGGATCGACACTCTAGTTACCTATCTCAAGGATGGGACTCTTTCTTATGATTTGAAAGAGGCTCGAAAATTAAGAAATCAAGCTTTCTAGTACGTTCTATATGAAAATAAGCTATATAAGAGGTTGTATTCTCTGCCATTTCTAAAATATCTCCAACCTTTTGAGATCGATTTCACACTATGGAAAGTACATGAAGGAATATGTGAAAGCCACCTGGATGCTAGAGCCTTATCCTATAAACTACTTCGACAAGAATACTATTGGCCAACTATGTACAACGATTCTATCGAGTATATCAAAAAGTGCAACCGATGTCAAAGAAATGCAAACATACAAAGACAGTTGGCTTCTGAACTAACATCCTTGAATGCCCCATGGCCGTTTGCACAATGGGGGATGGACATACTTGGATCCTTCCCTATAGTATCCAAGCAGCGAAAGTTTCTACTGGTGGCAATCAATTACTTCATAAAATAGATCGAAGCTGAATTTCTGATAAAAATTACTGAAGCAAAAGTATAAGACTTCATCTGAAAATCAATCATTTGCATATTTGATCTATGTCGGACTCTTATAACTGATAATGGATGCTAGTTTGCAAGGATAAAGTTTGCTGAGTTTTGCTAAGAAACATCATCCATAACTTTATATCAGTGGCTCATCCACAAGCAAATGGTGAAGCCGAGATAACTAACAGAATTCTATTGCAAGGTATTAAAGCAAGACTTGAAAGAGTAAAGGAGACTTGGATAGATAAACTTTATCATGTACTTTGGGCATACCAAACTATCCAAAGACTGTCGATCGGAGAGACTCCATTTGTCTTGATCTTCAGAACAGAAGCGGTCATTCCAGTTGAGCTTAAACTTGCATCAGCATGAGTTATAGCCTTCAATGAACAATGCAACTCACAGGACCTCAGGATTAATCTCAATTTATTGGAGGAAAAATAGGAAGAGGCCCAAGTTTGGATGGCTGCTTATAGATAGAAAGTTGCTTGCTATTACAACTCCAGAGTCAGAGATAAAGTATTCAGAGTGGGAGACTTGGTACTTCGATGAGCAGCTATTTCACAACCTCAGAACCAAGGAAAGCTTATCCTAAGTTGAGAAGGCTCTTATGAAATCAAGGAGGTTGTCGGATCCGAAACCTACTACTTAAGAGAGCTTGGAGTCGATCTACCCCATCCATGGAACTTGAAAAACTTATGAATGTACTATCAATAATTTTATTTCAATAAAAATTTCTTTTTGAGATCTCCATTCTGGGTATAAAATTTTGATGACAGAAAATTATCCTCCAAACTTCATCATTAAATAAAACTAACGTCTTGTTAGGAATAAAAGGAGAACCTCATCCTGACATAAGCAAGATGAAGACCTCCAGTTGTTTAAGATAGAAAAAGAAGAGAGGCTCCTTAGACGGTCCTTTTGAGCCCCTAACATTCTGTTAGAAATAGGAAGAGAATCTTGTCCTAACATGAGCAAGATGAAAACCTCCGATTGTTTAAGATAGGAGAAGAAGAGAGGCCCCTTAGATGGCCTTTTTGAGCCCCTAATGTCTTATTAGGAATAGATGGAGAATCTCATCCTAACATTCTTCCCTTAGATGGTCCTTTTGAGCCCCTAACATTCTATTAGGAATAGGAGGAGAACCTCATTCTAACATGAGCAAGATGAAGACCTTCAATTATTGAAGATAGAAAAAGAAGAGAGGCTCCTTTGATGGCCTTTTTGAGCTCCTAACGTTCTGTTAGAAATAGGAGAAGAACCTCATCCTAATATGAGCACGATGAAGACCTCTGGTTGTTTAAGATAGGAGAAGGAAAGAGGCTCCTTAGATGGCCCTTTTGAGCCCCTAATGTTCTGTTAGAAATAGAAGAAAAATCTCATCCTAATATGAGCAAGATGAAGACCTCTAATTATTTATGACAGAAGAAGAGAAGAGGCCCCTTCAATGATCCTTTCGTGCCCCTACTATCCTGTTAGGAACAGAAGGAGAATCTCGTCTTAACATGAGCAAAGCCTAACCATGTTAGGAACAGGAGGAGGATCTTGTCCTGACATGAATAAAGATCTTCAATTATTCAAGACAGAAGGGGAGGAGAGGCCCTTTCAATGCTCCTTTCGTACCCCAATAGTCTTGTTGAGGATAGGAGAAAGACATCATCCTAACAAGAATAGAGATTGGCTATTTCAAGAATAGAAAGAGAACCTCATCCGGGCACAGGAGAAGATCTCTGATTAAGCATCCTCAACAACCATATTTTCAAAAAAATAAAGAAAGAAAAGAAAAGAAGAAGAGAGAAAAGCAAAGCCATCGATAAACATCCAACCCATATAGAGCAAAAATGGAAGAAGATATCATCTCATTAAAATCAAAGTTGATTACAAAACAAGGGTTTGCAAGATCGATTACAAAAGAAAAAAAAATCAAAGTTCTAAAAAGGATCAGGTTCCTCGGACTTTGGACTGCTAGCCATCACCAAGGATTTCTTTAGACTGACAATCTCCTCCTCGAGCTTCTTTCTCCTTATCAAGTTGTTATGGAACATCCTATCAACTCTTTGATAGTTTTCTTCTAATGCCTGCAGTCTTTTTCTCAGAACTTCTAATTCAGCTTCAGCATCCTTGATAGCCTGCTATTCGTAAATCAATTGAAGCTTCAATCACTGAACTTCGATCTTCTCCATCCCGATCGATTCTAAAAGTTCATCCATGATCCTCTTCAGGAAGGCGATCTCCTCTGATTTCCTACTTATGTCAGATTGATAACTATCGATGAGTTGCTATTGGAGCCGGGCCACCTCATTGTTAGTAGCATGGAGCTTCTGCTCTAGCAAGAATATCCTTTCACACCAATATAACTGGTAGATCTCATAGGCAAGCTCGACATCGTGCAACTGCTTCTGGAGCACAAAAAATCTCCAAGACCAATCCCATTCGTACCGAATCTTATCGGAAGACTATGGCGAACTCCCCTCCAATAGATGAATTTTCTCTTTCGCCATCTTGAGCTCAACTTCGAGGGAGTTGACCTTCGTAGTTAACATCCAGGATTTATCACTGGCACTTTTTTTTAAGTTTGGCCAACTCTCTCTCAAAGTTATCTTTCTTGATGTTGAAGCTCACGGAATCTTTTATGTGTAACTTGCGAAGGCGAGTGACTTTGATCGTTGCCTCCAAAGTATTTTTTTGGACCTCTGAAGCTCACCTTCCATCTTCTTCAACTTCTTCCTAAAATCATGTACTTCTTTCTTCAAGTTTTTAATCATTAACTTTAGTGGAATACCCTGAGGCAGGGGATCGACGTCAACCAGAGACAGCAAGTCGTGACTTTGATGGTTAGATGGATTCTAGATGACACATACCATAACACAAGTGTAAAGAAAAAAAATATGTTTTCATTACTCAAAATGTTCTGAGTACATCAAGAAAGAAAAACAAAAATTACAAAGAGTTTTCGACCTCGAGCAGCATTGCTGCGAACGAAGTTGAGGTGCTTTCCACCACCTCTAGCTCCCGAGCAAATTTAGGTGCTACCATAGTAGGTTCTGAGATCTCCGGGGTGAGCTCGGTAATGAGAGAAGTAGTGTCAACTTCTACATTGGCATTGGAGGGACCAGCCTCATCATCGGATTCATCCATTAAAAGGTTGAGATTTATCTTCGGAAAGTTCTTCAAGATCCTCCTTATGCAGATCTCGAATCCTTCCAAAAAAGCCTCCCAGGCAAAGGCAATCTTCATGTCCTCCATATCTTTGGAGGACTTGAAATCTTCAATGGCCTGCTCCCTTTCAGTGCCGACCTCCTCTTCCACCTTTTTCTTCTCCTCCTCGACCAAGGTCAGGGTGGCCTTTAGTCCTGCCACTGCTTCCTCCTCCCTCTTCAGTGCCTTATGAAGATGCTCAACCTCAGTGGTTTGGACCTCTGAGGCCACTTTTAAGCAGTCAGTGTCAGCTCGAACCCTCTTGACCTCCACCTGGGCTTCCTAAAGGGCTTTGAAAGCCTCAGCTTGACTGCAATCTGCTACCTTCGAATGAGCGAATAGGTAATGTCCCAGTTGCAAAATAGAGATTGAGTCAGAGCTTCAAAGTACCTTTAATATCTTAACATGTTCGAAAGGATCAAATACCTCAAGATAGGCAGTGAAGGACTCATCAAATCTCTCTGCATTTTTCTTTTGGATCATTTTCTTGATGATATGGGGGAGAATGCTTTCCTTCATCAAAGATTGGATGACCTCTCGATCATTTAAGGAGGCCTGCTCCTAGCCAAAACTCTCGCCACTTGAATTTCCAACCTTCCTCCCAACCTTCTTTCTGATAGCCTTACTCTTCTTCTACCCTCGATAATTTTGTCCCAATTAGGAAGTGCGGGGATGGCAGCTTCGTCAGGCAAGGTCAAGCTTGGCATGGTGGTGGTAGGTTCTGGGGCAGGCATGGCCTGGATTGGCACGGGCAGGCTTGGCTCTTCAGTACGAGCCTTCTTCGATGGTTCTCCAGCAGAACTGTCCTTCCTCTTAAGAGACTTGATTTTCTTTGCCAAATGGTTTTGCTCTTCCAAAGTTATTTCTATGAACAATAAGAGTTAGAGTCAGAGAAAATACATAATGCAAAGTTAACTAGCTATAGGATACTACCTACTGGATCAAGAGGGCTGAGATCGAGATTGAACAAGGTTTGATCATCTACAAGCCCAAAAATTAGGAGAGCTCAGTAGTTTTTTAGTTTGTCCATCGAGTTTCGATCTCCTTTCTCTAGTTTGAGAGCTCGGTGGATCAAATCTCTCATGTTTCCCCAAGGAGAAAGTCCTAATTCTAAAGAGGGACATAAAATAAAAAAGAACTTCTTCCAGTTATGAATGAAAGAAGAGGCGCCCTTAAGCAATCCCTTCTTGCCAAACTGGGAAGAGACATACCACCATTCCTGATGGTGAGATGATATTTGAAGGTGAAGAAATTGTAGAACAGAGAGATAGTGGGGCAGACATCTGCCATGATGCATAAAGAAAGGAACCCTATGATGAACCGAAAAGAGTTCGACACCATGGAAGTGAAGGAGATGTTTAAGAACCTAAACAAGGCTACTACAAAAGAAAAAATTCGCAGCCTAAGTCCTGCGTGAAGGGCCTCGATATACAGATAAATACGACCCAAAGGAGGGGAGCAAGCTCAGTCATTGGGATCGAAAAGTTCGAGCTCATATTCAAAAGAGATCCCAAATTGGATTCTAATTGAAGGGAGGTTGTCAAGGCGAAGTCTACAAGGGATGGTATCAGGCACGAAGGGGGGTCGGGATGCTGCTATAGGTTCGGCATCTTTAAGAAGTGGGTCCATCAAGGCCAAGTGAGCCAAACTTTCGAAACTGGTTGATCAAGACTCTTCGACGGACATTTGGATCAGATTAAACCTAGAAAAACCCTCCAAAAATCGAGAAAAACAAGGTACGAAAATGCTTCAAAAAAGTTGAGAAGATAAGGTGCAAAAGGCATCAAAATAATCAAAGATTTTGAGACTAACCTGGTTGGGAAGCGTGATGAGATGATCGGTGTGATAGAAATCGAATAGGAAAGCACCTGAGAACGGAGAGAATAGCGGAGGGAACTGGAGCTCTCAAACGAAAAGGAGGTGGAAGCTGGAGAAAGAAGAAGGAGACTCGGGCGGGATGAAAGACTAGAGGGTGAAAGGGTACTTAAATGTCCTGAGGAGCCTCGAGGCTGTTATGATTGTAGGTCTCTTCCGATCGATCTTCGGTTGACACGTGTCCTACCCATCATGGCAGGGGGCTGGCAATAGCCAGATGCTTAATTGCACCGTATCTTGGACAGAGTTTTGATGGAAGTTTCAAAAATCTATTTTTTTTGGATCACCTCGTATTTAAGAACCTTCGGCACCAGCATAGTAAAATGCCAAAACTATCGACCTAGCGAGCATGGCAATCCAGAAAAAGATTTCAACAGTCGCCCTCTTTTTACTCCCTTCCTTTAAATTTCGAACTCGAAAGTAGAAAAACTATTGTTGGGGTTAAACCTGCTCCTATCGAAGTTCAGTCTAGTGTTAGATCCTAGAGTAATCTCATTATGGTCGGCCTTTGACCAACGAAAGCTGATTTTCTCAACCGTATAAGTAAATTCCAAGGCCCATGGGTCACCACAACCCCTGCTCGGACGAGCTTGGCGATAGGATGTGAGAGTAGCCGAATTCCTTCGATATTAATAGCTGGTTTCAGTCGAGTTTCTTTCAGATGAATTTGAATAGTGAAGGAGGTCGCCCATATAGATGGCTAAGTGTTTGAGTCCTGAATAGCTCGACCTAGCCAATCTCGGGGCCGGCTGAGCTCCTTTCCAATTAGAACTCCTTCAGGCCAAGCTTCATCCTTGTAAATTGGGTTTCACTATAGGAACTACAAGCCGGTAGAGTTTTCTCCTGGATGAACTTTCATGCTTTACTGAGGATGGTAGATCTTTGCAAATCACCTTGAAACTTCCAGCCAAATTTTTTTCAATCGCCAGCAGGCTCCTCTCGATAGAACTTCTTCTAGTCACCAAGTTAGCTCATTCCATATGAGCTTCTACCAATCAGATTCCATTAATCGCTAGAAGGACCTCGGTGTATATCAAAGCTCGACTCCCAACCTAATGGATATCAATCAATGTACTAACAGCCTTAGGGATGTCCGAACCCCTCCTGTATTACTGCAATGTGAAGCTCTTCACTACCTATAGTTGTTCTATTCGATCCTTAGCTATTAAATCTCAATAGACTGGTACATCATGATAATAGATACTACCTTCCATAACGAACTCCATGTGGTCCCAAACGACCCATTATCGGGCAGTTATGGCTGTCACCATCAGTTTATTACAAGCTTCGCCTATAAAAAAGGATCCTCCAAATATGTTTTCGGAGGAAGCTCTAAACTTTGCTCTAAATTCATCTGAGTGCTCCATTTTTGTGGATACAAAATTGACTTGACCATCGAAGGATTTTGCGGAGCCACCCCACCTCCAGTTCGAAACTTGTTTTGTAGGTGCTGCTGGCTACCTCATCCTCTTCAACTCCAGCCATCTCCGACATCTGCAGTTTTTTGCACCAACAATATATATCTATTTTTGTTAATTAAAAAATATTAGTCTTATCAAATATAATATAAATGGACTCTTCTACAACTATAGTTCTTCTATTAAATACTCTACAAGCTTTGCTAGATGAAGAATAACCAAGAAAAATATCTTCATTTGATTTTGTATCAAACCTATCTAATTTGTCCTTTCCATTAGTCAAAATAAAGCATCGACAATCAAAAACTTTAAAATAATAAATATTTGGTTTCTTTCTTTTGTAAAGCTCATAAGAGGTTTTTTTAAAATAGATCTAATCAATGCTCAATTAAGTACATAGCATACAGTATTTATAGCTCTGTTTAAAAATACTTTGGCTGGTTGCTTTTATAAAGTATGATCCATGTCATCTCTTGTAATATCCTTTTTTTTCTACTTTCCTATTTTATGAAGATATCTTAAGTGCAGGAAAGTTATGATTAATTTTATTTTCAAAATAAAATTTATTAAAATTTTGATTTTTAAATTCATACCATGCTTGTTTCTAATTTTCAAAATATTGCAATCCTTTTCACTTGTGATTTTCTTAAATAGTCTAGCAAACACTCAAAAGCTTCATCCTTGTGTGCAAGAAATAAAATCTAAGTGAATCGAAAGAAATCATTAATGATAACAAAACCAAATCACTTGCCACCAAGACTAGTAGTCTTGATAGGCCCAAACAAATCTATATGCAATAGTTTCAATGGCCAAGTAGTTGAAATAATATTTTTAGATATAAATGAATATCTAGTTTGTTTATCTAATTGGCATGCATTGCAAACCTTATTCTTTTCAAAATCAATTTTTGGTAAGCCTTTAACTAAATTTCTTCTAATCAATTTAGTCACAGAATTTATGCATGTATAATCTAGTCGACTATGCTAAATCTAACTAGCTTCATTAATTTTAGCACTTGTAGCCACTAGATATTTTATATTATCCTTATAAAAATCATCAAGATCCATCAAGTAAACATTTCATATCTTTTTTCTATGAATTTGACACCATTATTAGTGAAACTAGTCACAATGTAATGCGATAATTTAAATAAAACATCAAAATCTTTATCACATAATTAACTTATACCATGTAAATTATACATTAAACTATCTACAAGCAAAATATTTTTAATATAAATAGAATAAGTGATTTTTATATTACCGAGACTAATAATTTTATCTTTACTATTATCTCTAAAAGTAACTACTCCTCCATTTTTTATTTTAAAAGAGATAAATTGAGATTTACCTTTCGCCATGTGTCTTGAGCATCTAGTGTCTAAATACCACTTTCTTTTCATTTCAAGGGACGCCAAAGATATCTACAAAATAAGGATCTAGTCTTTTTAGATATCCAAGCTTTCTTGGATCCTTTAAGGTTAGTTGCAATGATTCCTTTTGAAATCTAAATTTATTCTACTTTGTTATTTTTAAATTTAAATGTATTACAATCAACAAATTTATGATCAATTTTATTATGTTTGATACAAGTAATAACATGCTTTTCAAATATGAATTTTATAAATATATTTTTCAAAAATTTTTATTTATTTGAAGTGTTAAATCCTAATCTAGCTTTATCAAAAATAATTTTTTATTTTTTCAAAAGTATTTGTAAATTTTGAGAGCTAAGAGTAAATTTATCGAAAATAAATTTTAATTTATCAACTTCTTTTTATAGATTTTTATTTTTTCAATCAAATCATTCTTTTCAATCAAATCATTTTGTTCCTTCAAAAGGCTTTCCTTTTATATTTTAAAGCTTATTTTTTCTTCAGTCAAGAAATAATTTAACTTTCTAAGTTCTTTATTTTTTAGTGAAAGTTTTTTCAAATCATCAAGCAATTCATAAAAAGCATGATGTAACTCATTGAAAGTAAAATTATTATTATTATTAGCATTTACCTCATCTTCATGCATTATGAGGCAAAAGTTTGTTTTTTCTTCCTTTAATTCTTTTTTTTCTTTAGAGCTTGATTCTTCATCATTGCTCCAAGTAGCCATCATTGCCTTCTTCTTGAATTTTCTAAAGGTTTTTTTAGATCGGGGATAATCGACTCTAGCATATCTAAGTTTTTTACATTCATAGCATAGTGTTGGTTGCTCTTTTTCTTTTTCTTTATCTTTCTCTTTGTTTCCTTCTTGACTACTAAATCCTTTCTTCTTGAGATCATATCTTTTTCTTCTCATGAACCTTTTAAATCTTCTTGTAATCATGGCCATTTATCATCATGATTAGATTCCTCCAACATATCACTTTTTTTCATCTTCATTGGCCATAGATCTCAAGGTAATTGTTCTTTTTTTCTTTGCTTCTTCTTTCATATTTTGATTCATGATCAACTCATGAGTCATAAGTAAGCCGACAAGCTCTTCCAAAAGTAACTTATTGAGATCTTTAGCTTCTTAGATCATAATCATCTTGGTTTCTCAATTTTTTGGTAAGGATCTAAGAATTTTATGAATAAGCTTACTGTTAGTATAGTCCTTACCAAGACTTTTTAAACCATTCATATTATTTATAAATCTAATGAACATATCACTAATGCTTTCACTAGATTCTATCTAAATAATTCATATTTATATGCCAGCATATTTTTTTTATTCTTTAACTTGATTTGTATCATCATTGGTAATTTTCAACATATTCCATTTTTTTATGAAGACATGCATGTAGAAATTTGATTAAATTCATTAATATCTAAAGCACAATAAAATTGCTTTAGCAATTAATTAAGCTAATCTTTTATCTACATCATCCCAATTCTTTTCAGGTTTGGGAGGAGGCATAATATCAATCATAATAGTAGGTGTGTGAGGGTCATTAATTATGATATTCTACATGTCATAATCTTGTACTTGAGTGAAAATTTTCATTCATGCCGTCTAGTATGTATAATTCATGTCATTAAAAAGTGGAGATCTATTAGTTGATTGATTTTCAACCAAGGAGGTACCAATTAGAGTTGCCATTAATCTTTAACCCTTGATGGTTAGATCAATTAGGCTAAGTGCTTGCTCTACTTTCACTTGTTTTCCAGAGGTGGCGACCTAAGAGAGCGGTGTATTGGATTTCCTAAAAACCATTTGAAGAACTTGTGCCCAAAATAAATTTGATAGTATTTATGTAGTGATTAGTAGTAAATAAATTAGTAGAAGAATAAATATAAAGATAAACATGTAATTATAAACACAAGAGATTTATAGTAGTTCTGCGATCAACTCAGTATCTATGTCCACTTTTCAACTCAATCCACTTAGAAATTCCCACCATAATCCTACAAGATTATAATTTGATTATTTTCATGGATTCACTATCTAACCTAATTAATTTTTTTCTACCTCTTCAAACAAAATCTTATAATTGATTATTTTTTTGAGCTTACAATCAATCAATTGATTTTCACTAGCTCACTAACTAAAATCTTACAATATCCAATTTATGGCTTAGATCAACACTCAAAAACCTAAGTTTCTTTTTCAAGAAACTTGTCATAATAGATGAAGAAAGATATATAAGAATTTAAAGCATAAATAATAAAATCTTTAAACTCTTAAAGAAGTCAGAGTGATTGAGCTCTTGAATTGCTTTGACTTCTTCCTTGAATGCTGAAAAGAGGATTAATGGAGACTTGAATACTTTTGCTTGGTGGTTGCTAGCTCAATTAAATGCACTCTTCCTTTCTTTTTAGTTGAGTAAATATGAAAAATATGAGAATTGAAAGCTCTTGGAATGTCCTCCCTCTCTCTCTCTTTTGTTCCACTCAATAGTTTGAATATTTTCTTCAGTAAATTCATTAGCCTTGAATCCTTAGTTCTCCATTTGAATTCTTCATATTTATGGCCTCAAAAATATTTGTAACTAATGTTTTAGCCATTAGAAGCTCGAAATAGCCGTTACAAATAAAATATGTTCATTAGAAGTATTCTGTAAAACTAACCATTATTCTATTAAAAATATGTGGATCGGCTTACCCAAGCTCTTCGTCTGCTAATCTAAAATACTAAGTCGGCTAAATGAAACTCTGAAATGACATAAAAATAAATGCAAGTTTGCCTACTTTCTATATGTTCTATCTGTCCGAGACTTAATCAGCTCAGATATCTTCTTAGTCGGCTAACTCGAAGACTTGGTCAGTTAACCAATTTTCTGAATCGGCTTGAGAACTTGTAAGCTTTTTCTTACTTTCTATCTTCTTTTGTCTTTGAGACTAAGTCAACTATCCCATTTATATGAGTTGGCTAAATTTCTATCTTGGTCAGCTAACTTGTTTTCATGGTTGGTTTAGGAGAATATCTAAAATCTTCATTATTCTATCTTCAACCTAAGTCTAAGATGGAGTCAGATATCTATATATATGAGTCAGCTATGATCTTGTCTTGATCGACTCCAATGAAAACATGATCAGCTAAGGAAAAAGGTCTAGATTTTTCTTTTTTTTTTAATCTTTTTCTTAAATTGAGACTAAGTCAGATAAGCTTCTTTCTTCATTGACTCAAAGGCATGCCAAACATGCCAAAAATAATTCTCTCTATCTTTGAGTAGATTTCTTTATTTAAATATATTCTAAGCTAGACTTGCCTTCTCAAAATTGAATTTTGAATAGAAAAACTTGTTGAAAAGTTTTTCTAGGCTAGACTTTACTTTATCAAATTTCTTTCATACCGAACTCAGTTTCTTTGCTTCCAAAACTTGACTTTGGGAACATGAGTTTACTCAAATTTTGAGAGAACTTCTTTTTAAATAAAATTAACCATTAAGCACTATAAAAAATCCTACAATCACTCTCATAAGCATCATTAGTAACTATAATTTATACTCAAACTATTTTAATATCATCAAAATCAATTCCAGGGCTAACATACATTTAGATTTAAATGGGCAAAGAAATTTTGTTATTTTTTAAAGGGAGGGAGAAGGGTTTTCAAATATAAAAATAAAGTAATAAGACTGAACAAATGAGTAGTCAAATTGAAGTAATTTCCATCCTCATCCCTCTATCATTAAATCTACAAATGTGGGAGAAATTATACAATGGAAGAACTAGTATCATATAATGGAAAAAGCAGTGGCACTGGAAGAGCTATGACAGTAAAGGTAAGCTCAAATCCTTATTTTTAATTTTTTATTAATTTTTGAATTCTCTCATTGGTTTGTTGGAAAGTTGCTGGCTATAATCCAATAATTTTCTAGTTTTAAATGAGTATCATGTGAGAAATCATGAAGTATTTCTCATCAACAGTGGATTGCTGCTATAGATGCAGTAGCCTTCCACTTTTAGTTAAATAGTGCCCAAAGGGTTACTACCATGGTTTAGGTAGCCTTCCATGGGGCACTAAAATAAATCATTTGAGGGAAGGATTTTGGAATGGCTACTACTATGGATGTAGTAGTTTCTTGGTCCAAAAAGTTAGAAATCCATAAATATAGAAGAGAGTGAATAGGGTCAAAGAATCAAATGGGTTATCAGGAGGGGAAAAAAGGTTAAGAAATCAAGTGAGGGATTGGCAAAGAGAGGAAAAAATAATGATTAGGGTTACTAGATTAGGGTAATGGGTTTAGGTTATTGAATTGGATTAATGGGTCAGAAATAGTGGATTCAGATTAGTGGGTTAATGGATTCCGGTTATTGGGTTTTAATGAAGAAAAAAAAAGCCAAAGGATCAGCCTAATCGGATCAAGTCGTGCAATAGAATTTAAAAATTTGTTGAATCTAATCCGATCAGATTTAAGAGTTCTCAGATCTAATTAGATTATTTTAAAAATAAAACATAAAAATATAATATCAAATATTACCTAATTTGGATGAACTATTCATCCGCAGTGATGATCTGCAAGTCGACAGAGGTTCTGACTTGAGCCGCGCATGTGCCCAGCCTCTACCAGCATCTACTCGGATAAGATTTAAAAGTCTTCTTCTTCTAGATCTGATCTCAAAAAATTACATCTGGAACTTCAAGAGAGCACCTTCGATTTGATCTCTGGTAGTAGGTTGATCGTCATACGATCAGGGACTCCAGATGCGGTCTTCGCAGCAACAGCACTTTGACTCTCTATGTATTGATCCACCCAACCCTTGAGCATGGAGATGAGGGAGAAGAGGAGTGAGAGGAGGCATGGAAGAGGGAGGGAGAGTCAGAGCCTAGGCATGGTAAAATTGGAATGGCCAAACACCTTTGGCCTGGCATCTATTTATAGACCAAACCAAACCCTAGAGTCCTAGGACTTTAAGCAATCAATTTACTTAAAGCAGAAGGACTCTCCTAATAACCCCATGCCCCCAACTCATTTTTAATCTAATTTTGTCACATAAAATTAGAATAAAATGGCATAAATAATCTGGATAATTATGGAGTTGGCACAGATAAATAAACTCTAGGGAATTTGAACTAATTCAAATTCATTTGATCCATTCAACCTCTTTAGAATGGATAATCTCCCAAACTCCTAAGGCTCTATCCATTAGAGGCACACACCAGGAGGGGCGTGCGCCCTCTCCCTTCATGCCAATCCATCTAGATTGTGTGCCCTAAGAGAAGCTCCAGGGGGCGCCACCTCCTCCTTTCATTCCTGCAAAGACTGGGTCAAAATGACTCTTGTCCTGATGCCTCTCATATGGGACCAGGATAAGCCTTGATCTGATCAGGACAAGCTTTGATTTGATCAGGATAAGATCTAGTTAGATCAAGATAAATTCATATAAGATTTTTAGATGAGCCAAATCAAATTTGACTGAGTCCAGATCAACTAAAAAATTCATAGAAGGAGAAAGTTAGGTTCAGTCATGTGCTAACATGATTTTCTTGAATTTAATTGAATCTAATCTAGATCAATCAGATAAAGTTAGCCTAATTAATAATAGCCAAACCCAAACCATTATTTGTATGATCTAGTTAGGTTCAATTCTGTATGGTAATAGGATATGTTACGATCTCTATCATCGATATCATCAAAACATCTTTTGATGGATCAAAACTCTTTTTGATTTGTCCAATTAGAATCATCGATCATTAAAATAATTTTAATTAATCTAAAAATCCATCAGTGATACCTATCAGTATATGGTGGCAATCCATCAGAATTGAATATAAATCTCTCGATGCAGCTAATTGTATGATTAGGTTCTTTTATCATGAGCCCCGACAGGATCTAGGTCAAGATGAATTTGTTAGACCCAACACCTTCATATAAATGAATCATTTGATTCGAGTCTAATATGAAATTCTAATAAATTTTTTTTCATTATTTTACACTACCATGGCCATGGGCTTTAGAACTCAATCTCATGATCATCATAGGACTACTCCTCATCTACCAAGGTTGATGGATTCTATTTTGGTGCGATCCAATTTCTACAATAAACATGCTATAGCCAACATACACCTCAGAATTTTAAATGGCTAGAAGATCGAGTTATGGTGCAGTCAAACTATAATCTCTTGGTGAACTGTCGATGCTCTTTAGATTAAAGAATTAGATATACAACTACAGCATTGAGCTAGTCATCGATGAGAAGATAGACTCTCTTATAACTGCTCGAGATGGTCATGCTTAGTACTCTTGTTCTCAATAAGTACTTATACTCTTGCTCTGGTGTCTCCACACTATAGACTCAAGACTTGTCTATCCTAAGAAAGTGATCGTACATCAATCTTCCAAATTGATTACCATCTTCATAATGATCCTACGATCAGAAATAGTTTATGAGTTAATTATGATAATATATGTCTTAAATTTTTAACTCTTAAGAATATGTATTATCATACCCGTTAATCCAATGGATGTATCACAGACACTTATTACACAAATATGATAGAAGAAATAATTATTTTATTAATTATAAATAAAAATTATAAAAATATCCCTAGAAAATATTTATAAGTATCGACCAATCTAGCTTCTAGGATACTCATCTAACATTTAGATTAACAAGTTAATGGATTAATGGGTTTTGGGTTATTAGACGTGTTATTAGGTTGTCGATTTTAGGTTTTCGATTATTGGATTAATGGAGTGCACCAGTGAGTTATGGATTAGGGTTTGGATTTAGGTTTAGGTTTGGCATTAGGACTGGGGTTAGGGTTGGGTTTACGATTTGGGTTAGAGTTAGGATTGTGGTTGGGTTAGGGTTTAGCATAGGGTTAGGGTTAGAATTTGAGTTAGGATAATTAGCATTTGGATTAGGGTTAGGATTAGGATTCTTGATGCAAAAAATGGTGTTGATGCCAAAGTTCACTAGAGCTGGGGAGGATGAGGTCATCGATGAGATTTACAAGATAAAGTTCAAACCAAAGTTGGATGGCTCTGACAGGATCCATTGATGATCAAGTTAGTTTTCTGGCCAACAAGAATGGAGTACTTAGAAGAATTTTTGCAGAGAAGAGAGCTTAGAGAAGAAGGCATATCTGAAGGATATCTTTTATAGATGAAGCTCGTAATAGAATGATAGTAACAGCCATAATAGAATATCAGTAGGTCGTTTGGACTGCATGGAGTTTGTTACAAAGAGTGGGCTATCATTTATTATGATTTATAGGTAGTTAGATTTAATTTGTTGGAGTTCGGATGAGAGATTGTAGACTTTTGTGGACTTTGAAGGTGGCAATAGAGATCCAAGATTGACTGAGAGTTGAGGTGGGTGAGTACTGAAATTCAGAGCTTCTTGGTGGTGTGGTCTTAACTACTCTCAAAAATTTGATTAATACCCAAGGTTAGACCGAAAAAGTGTTGGAGTTCACCATTTGTAGGGTAGTCGTTGCTTATTCCATATTGGGAATCAAAATTGTATTGACGATGAGGTCCTTTTACTGCTCAAATTCATCTGATCGACATGCTTGATATGAGTTGGCTAGGTTTACAATTATCAGGAGAGGATGAAGAAATTTGATCGCTTTCAAGATCGACAACCATCGACCACCATCCATAAGGTAGGGTAGAAGAATTTGGCTAGAGTGGAGTTTGGCTAGAGAGGAATCCAATTGGCTGAGGTCCTTGATGATGGATTGATGAAATCTACAATATGTAGTGAAGAAATTCAATCGAAAGGAATTCAACTATCTTTGAGGTCGGCCGCCAAGCGAGGTTGGGCTGTGCTGGGATTCTACACTTAGAGTCTTACTATCCCTCTCGAGTCTAGGATTATAATCAATCGAATGGTGACTCTTTTTATTGTTCAAGCTTGTTCGGATGAAGTCCATCATGTCTTTGGTGGGTTCTGTAGTCATTGGAAGAGGGTTGATAATTATAGTTGAGAAGATCGCTCGGCATACATGAGTTAGAGATCGATCTTCCTAAATTGGGTTAGAGTAGGAGAGCAGCTTGGTTGAATTTCGGTCATGGTTATTACAACTCTAGATGGAATCACACTGATATCAGACATCTTATCGAACTTTAGTGGAAGCTATTTTATCCCCAACACTTATCTCCCTACTCTAAAGTTTGAAGTTTGAATGAAGGAAGTATGAAATTACGAGTGCCAAAGTTCTTTTCTGGCTTTCCACTCTTGAGAGATGAAAGGGTTTTGGCTCTTTTTGACGAGCGCTGAAGCTTTTTTAATATCGAATGATCCGAAAAGACTTCTTTCTTTGAAATCCTCTATGGCATGAAGCTCCATGTATGGCAACATAAATACCCTATCAGATGTCGACTGCAAGCATGATGAGTAGGATGTGCGGTAGATGAAGATTGGGTGGAGGAAATTCATAATCATAACTGCTTTAGGATTTCTTTGACTATTTAAACATCATCTTCCTCCCCCGACTTCTTACTTTGGCCTGACTTCTTCTTCCTCCCATTCTCTTCTCTGCTCCTCGCCTCCTTCCAGCCTAAGTGTCCTACTCCATTATCTTTCGTGATCTCTTTGGTCATTGACGTCTTCATTGCTTTTCCTTTACTATTCTGGTAGCATCGCGGTGATCTTCATCTGTCTTAGGTTAGCGCTCTAACCCTTCCTTCATATTTTCTTTACTGTCCTTTTATTCTTTAAAGACTTTTTTGAGTTTTTTTCACCAATTTTAGAAGGTTTTTCCAAGTTTGGTTTGATCCAAATGTCTTCTAAAGTATCTTGATCCTCCTATTCTAGGAGTCCGGTCCATCCGAGCTCGTCAAATCCTAGTCCTAGGAAAAGAGCCAAACCTATAGAAGCACCTCGTCCAACCATTATACCTGAAATCATTCTTTGTTCTCTACATTCTGAAGATCTTTCTTTAATCAGAATCCAGTATGCAGTCCCCTCAAAATATAAACTAGAGCTTCTTGGGCTGAGCGGCCAAGCTTGCGCTCCTCTCCCAGGTTACTTCTGTTTATACACTGAAGCCCTTCATGCCAGATTTCGACTCCTAATTCCTTCTTTTATCGTAGCTCTCTTTTAATTTTTGATTATTTTCTTTGCCTCTATAGTCTTGAACTCATTTAGGTTCATCATAGGATTCCTTTTCCTTTGCATTTCGGTCGAGGTCCAACCCACTATTTTCTTATTTCATAATTATTTCACTTTCAAACACCATCCTACCGCCAAGGATTGGTGGTACTTATCCCTCCAATTCAGCAAGAAGGGGTTACATAAGGATGCCCCTTCTTCTATTCATAACTAGAAGAAAAAAATTTTCTTTATTTTCTATCCCCCTTTAGAATTAGGACTTCTTAGCTAGGGCCAGTTGAGAGATTCGGTCCGTCGAGCTCCTACATTGGAAAGAGAGGACCTTGACTCAACTAACAAATTAAGAAATTATCAAGCTCCACCACTATCTGAATTGCTAGAAGATCAGACCTTATTTAACCTCGACTTAAGTTTCCTCAATCCAATAGGTATATATCCATATCTTGTTAACCAATCTTGTCTTTTCTTCTAACTTTAGTCTGTTGTCATAGAAATGACTACAGAAGAAATGAAGCGGTTGTCTAAGAAACTCCAAGCTCATAAAAGTAAGGGCAGCACACCCAGAGAGTCATCCAAAAAGATGAAGGTCGACAATCTGAGCTTGTCTGCCCTAGCCCAAACTACTTTTGTTGCCGAGGCTGTGGCTCCTCCAACATCCTCAAGTCCACCCATCGAGGTCCAAGTCCCTGCACCTCCTGTCGAGAAGGAAAAGAAGATGGAGAAGAAAAGGAAGAAGTTGCTCATCAAAAATGCTCGGTGCTAAAATAACTCTGAAGGATCCGATGGCGACAATACTGATGGAAAAAAATCCCCTTTCGATGATCGGAGGATCGTCAAATCTTTGATCGATAGATGCACATTGCCAGAAGTCATCGACAGGATTGTCCAGACCAATCTTGAGTAGAGGACGTGAGATTTCCTTGGGGTTTTTCTCGAGATAACTATCTTATCTCTCTTTTTAAACTTATTCATGTGTTCTTCCATGAGCACAACTAACTTTATTATTTATAGATGGATCATAATTGATCGCCAACATTAAGATGATCAATCTTCAAAGGGTCGAGACCTCAAAGGTAGTGAGAATTCATGAAGAGTACAAGGTCGAGGTTGACCATCTATTGAAGAAAAAATCAATTGAAGTTGAGCATCTTCAGGAGGTGGCCCAAAATGCTGAACAAACTTTGGCAAAAATGAAGGAAGAATTGGCTATGGAGATAGAAAGGAGGGAGAAGGCGGAGGCTGAGATTGTTGAAAAGGAAAGGCAAATCTCCGAGGCTAAACAGCAAGCTATTTTGGACTTCAAGGCCTCCAAAGAACTGGAAGATATAAAGACTGATTTGGCCAAAGAAGCCTTCATCAGAGGGTTCAAGCTCTGCTAAAAAAATGTGGCTGAGAAACTCCCCGAGCTGGACCTCGGCTTCCTAGCAGAAGAATCTTCTGATGAGGAGGTGGAACCCTCGACTACTAGCGCCAATGTTCCATCTGTTGAACCTGCTGCGGCAACTTCTAAACCTATCCTAGAACCAGAGACTGTTGAGGATGCACCGAACTCATCTGATGTCCTGCCTTCGGAGGTCAGAGATTTTTGATAGCTATATTTTTTCTCTTCTATCTCTCCTGTACTCAGACATTTTAAGTAATGAAAATAAATTTCTTTTTTTATCATACCTTCATGTTGTGATATATTTGTACATTAAATGCAGTCTCTAATTGAAGTTGAACCTCTGCCTCAAGGTATCCTCTTGAAGGCTCATATCAAAAATTTGAAGAAAGAAGTTCATCAAGTTAAGAAGAAATTGGAGAAGAGTGAAGATGAGCTCAAAAGGTATAAGAAGAATTATGTTGAAACTATTGTCAAGATCAATCGCCTCTACCAGTTATCCAAGCAATTTTTCAAAGAGTATACTGTCAAGAAAAATCATTTGAATGAAGAACTTGAAGAGACTAGAAAGCGAGCCAAAGAGAAGTCCTAGACTTTAACTGCCAAGATTAGCTCTCTTGAAGTTAAACTCAAAGCAGTGAAGGAGAAGATCTAGCTTCTGGAGGGGAGCTCGGCATAGTCCACCAGCCAAGAAAAATATGGCTAGGACTGATCTAAGAGATTCTTAGAACTTTAGAACCAATTGCACGTAGCCGAGGATTCATACAAGAGTTACGAGCTCGACTGGAGTGATCAAATTGCTGAGCTTCAATAGGTAGCTCGAAAAGCTGATGAAGAGATTGCTCGACTTCAAAAGTGGTTGGCAGATAGGGCTCAAGCCAATTCAAGCAAAGATTTAGAGAAAATTGGTTCTCTGAGAAGGACCATGAAGAATCTTTTTGAATTGTACGAAAAAGAGAAGACTGAGCTGCAACAACTAAAAATATAGATGGTTTATCAACATGATGCCATGAAAGATACAGAGGCTGAATCGACCATTCGAAGGAAGAGGCTGAAGAAGATTTTTGAAGGTCTCAAAAATTACTAAGCAAGAGTTTAGCAGCGAGATGAGAACTTGAGGAGAAGGTGGAAGATTTAAAGCACTCTCTCGTACTGACTGGGGGCGGAAGTCCAAAGTCCAAGTTCGAGTAAAACTTCACCTCTTCTCTTTTTCTCTCTCTTTTATTTTATAATCGATCTTGTAGACCTCCACTTGTAATGAACTCCATTTGAATGAAATAATATTACTTTTGTTCCTTCTTCACTATCTTATCTCAATTGAATGCTCATAGAATTCTTCATTCCATGTTGTTTTTAATGTTAGCGTTGTTTTGCAATGATGACCTCGGTTTGTCATTTTATTGGTCTGTCCCTCTTGTTTGTGAATAAGGATCTTTGAATTTAGTTTGAAAATTAGCTCTTCTCCTAATATGGAAATTGGGGATCTTCATGTCCCTCATAAGGATCTTCATTCATATCAAGACGAGGTCCTCCTTCTGTTCCTAACGTGATTGGCTATTACTTTTATTAGGACAAGATCTTCCTCCTATTTCTAACAAAATTGCCAGGGCACAAAAGGACCATTGAGAGGGCTTCTTCTCGTTACGATGAGATTAATCTCCTATTTAAGAACCAAAGGCCTTCACCCTCGTTAAGATGAGGTTAACCTCCTATTTAAGAACCTAAGGTCTTCACCTTCATTAAGATGAAATTAACCTTCTGTTTAAGAATTGGAGGCCTTTTACTTTGTTTGAGAATAAAATTTGGTTATGTAATTTTCTACCATCGCACAATTTTGCACCAAAGATAAAGATGTTAAAGCATGAAAATTTTATTGAAATGAGATTATTGATAATACATTTATAAAATTTTTAAGTTTCAGGGTCACGAGAGTATAGCTCCTCCAAGCTCCTTCAAGTAATAAATTTCAGGTTGAACGATTTTCATGACCTCATAGGGGCCTACCTAATTCAGAGCGAGCTTTTCTTGATTTTATGGCTATGAGATGTTCGCTCGTCGTGGCACCAAATTCTTAACTTTGAATGTTTTGCTCCTGACTTTGGAGTTATAATATTGAGCCACTTTCTGTCTATAGGCTGCTATCCAAATTTAGATCCTTATTCATTTTTCTTCTAGTAAATCAAGATTTGCTCGAAGGTCTCATGAGTTATTCTATTCATTGAAGCCTTCTACTTGCACTGAGAGAAGTCCAAGCTCAACTGGTATAATCGCCTCAATCCCAAAAGTCAAAGCAAATATAGTTTCCCTAGTTGGCAAGCTTTGGATGGTTCTATAAGCCCAAAGCATATGATAGAGTTCACCCACTCATGTCTCCTTTACTCGCTCAAGCCTTGCTTTTATTCCTTACAGCAGAGTCCTATTAGTTACTTCGGCTTCACTATTTATCTGAGGGTGAGCTACAGATATGAAGTGATTTGAAATGTTTAAATCCTCACAAAATTCAGCAAACTTAGCCCCCACGAACTGACGCCCGTTATCAGTGATTAAAATCCAAGGTAAGCCGAATCTGCATACTATAGACTTCTAGATGAAGTTCTGCACCTTAGCTTCAGTAATTTTGGCTAAAGATTCGACCTTAATCCACTTGATGAAATAGTCCACTACCACCAAAAAAAACTTTCGCTATCCTGATGCCATGAAAAATGGCCCAAGTATATCCATTTTTATGGTGCAACTGGCCATGGGGCACTTAAGGGTGTGAGTTGAGAAGCCGGTTGCCTTTGAACATTAGCATTTCTTTCATCGATCATATTTTTTTACATAGTCGATTGCATCTTGTTGCATAGTTGGCCAATAATATCCTTGATGGAGTAATTTATAAGACAATGATCAAGTTCCAAGGTGATTTTCACATACGCCTTGATGAAGTTTCCTTAGGGCATAATTAGCTTCAAATGGTTAGAGGCATTTGAGAAGTAGTAAAGAGTATGACCTCTTATATAATTTACCCTCTTATTAAGATGTAATGGGAGACCTGATTCTTCAATTTTTGAGCTTCCTTAGGGTCTCTAGGGAGGGTGCCATCTTTAAGATAGAGGACCAATGGGTCAATCCAGCTAAGCTCGGGATCTACTTGCATTACGGTTTGGGTTTTTTCTGAACTCGGATGCTGAAGAACTTCAAAGAAAACATCCTTCGGCAATTTATTTGGGGCTAAAGTAGCCAATTTGGATAGAGGGTCGGCTTTTATATTTTTTGCTTTGGAGATCTGCTGGATGTCAAAGCTACTAAAGACCAAAATCAAACTTTCAACTTTTTTCAAGTATTTCTTCATGCTTTCCTCCTAAGCTTCATAATTTTTATTAACTTGCCCCACCACCAATTGAAAATCACTATAGACTTTCACATGGTTTGCTTTTAATTCTTTAGCTATTCTCAAACTAGTAATCAAGGCTTTATATTCTGCTCCATTATTTATTATGGAAAACTCAAAGTGCAACACATATTTAGCAATGACTCCTTCCGAATTGATTAGAATCAAGCTAGCGCCTGCCATAGAAGCATTAGATGAACCATCAATATATAGGGTCCAGAAGTCTTCAGGGAGATCTTTTCTTTCTTCAAAAGATTTTGGCTATAAACTAAAAGTATAAATTTCTTACTGCTCAGGTTCGGCTGGATCCAAGATGGTATATTTTATCATAAAATCGATCAGTATTTGAGCTTTGATTGACGACCAAGGTTGGAACTTGATATCAAATTCAGTAAGCTCAATCGCCTACTTTGCTGTTCTTCCAGAGGTATCGGACCGGTGAAGAACTACTTTGATAGATTGATCAGTGAGAAGTATGACTGTATGCTCCTGAAAATAAGGTCAGAGTTTTCTGACTACAATCAATAAAGCATAGGTTAGCTTTTCTAATTTTGTATACCTTGTTTCTGCATCCCTCAAAACTTGACTTATATAGTAGATCGATTTTTGAATTTTTGCCTCTTCTCTGATCAGGATAGCTCCAATAGTTGTAGGAGACACCGCTAAGTACAAAAATAATTCTTTACCGAGTTTAGGTTTGGTAAGAAAAGGAGATAAGTTGAGATAGTTCTTCAATTCTTCAAAGATCTGTTGGTACTCAGGGGTCCGACAGAAGTTTTTTGACTGCTTGAGAATTTGGAAGAAGGGCATGCAACATTCTACCGACCTTAAAATGAAGTGATTCAGAGTGGCAATCTTTCCTGTTAGATGCTGGATCTCTTTTATTATCTTTGGGGGAGATATTTTTTGGATGGCTCGGATCTTCTCCAGATTTGCTTCGATGCCGCGCCTCACACCATAAATCCCAAGAACTTTCTTGAGGTCACTCCAAAAATATATTTGGTTAGATTCAATTTCATCTTATACTTTTGAAGAGTATTGAAGGTTTCTTTTAGATCGACAATATAATTTATTGAATATTGGCTCTTGACGAACAAGTCATCCACATAGGCCTCCATGTTGTGGTCAATCTGCTTCTTAAAGATTTTATTCACTAAGCGCTTGTAGATCGCACCTACATTTTTGAGTCTAAAGGACATAATCTTATAACAATAAAGATCATGGTCAGTAATAAAAGTAGTTTTCTCCTCATCTTCTGATGCCTTTCGAATTTGGTTATAATCGAAGAAGACATTCATGAAAGTGAGAAGTTCATGGCCCGAGGTTACGTCTACCAATTGATCAATTCTAGGTTGGAGGTGGCTATCCTTTGGATAGGCCTTGATCAAATCTATGAAGTCCATGCACATGCTTTACTTGTCGTTTGCTTTCTTGACGAGGATGATATTTATGATCCAGTCCGGGTAGGACACCTCTCGGATGAATTTGGTCTTGAGAAGCTTGTTGACTTCGTTCATAATAGCCTTCTACTGCTCTGGTGCAAAGCTACACTTCTTTTGCTTCATAGATCATTATTTCATATCTATAGCTAGATGATGTTCCATCACTTTTACATCAATTCTAGGCATATCTGTAGGAACCCAAGCAAAAATATCAGCATTCTTCTGCAAAAAGATGACGATCTATCTTTTAACCTCTTCTTATAGATTTGAGCCAATCTGAACTGTATGGTCCTCATTCCCATCATTTAAAGATACTGCAACAAGATCGTCGATGGGCTTCTCACGTTCTTCTGTCAAGTCATCACAGGCATCAAGTCCATCCACCGGGCAAGAATCTAACTGCTTTCCCCCTTGTAGAGCAATTAAGTAGCAATGATGCATCAGGGCCTAATCTCCTCTAATTTCTTTGACTCCGTATCCTGTCGAAAACTTTATCTTCAAATAATAAGTTGAGATCACAGTCTGAAGTGCATTCAAACCAGGTCAACCGAGAATTGCATTATAGGTGAAGGAAGCCTTTACCACTAGAAAATCAACTTGGGCTTTGGATTGCTTGGGGTACCGATCTGCCACTACTGGTAGAGTAATTATTTTTTCGATCGGTATAGCATCATCGGTGAATCCCACTAATAGAGAGCTTATTGATCCCATACGACTATCAGGTATAGACATTTTGTTGAAAGCATCATAAAATAAAATATCGGTAGAGCTTTCATTATCGATCAAAATACGACGTACATCATAATTAGCAATATTCAAAGTAACTATAACCACGTCATTATATGAAAATTGTACCTAGCTCTTGTGCATCTTCTTCAATAAAAGTGATAGGTTCTTCAATCTTCTACCTTTTTGCTGGCTCTGTTGATCCACTGGCCTCTTCCTACCGATATCCC
Organism: Cocos nucifera; assembly: GCA_006176705.1. Taxonomy (NCBI): domain Eukaryota; kingdom Viridiplantae; phylum Streptophyta; class Magnoliopsida; order Arecales; family Arecaceae; genus Cocos; species Cocos nucifera. The sequence goes on along the minus strand of QRFJ01001307.1, from coordinate 657,308 downwards.
CCAGTAATGATGTTGATGATCCCGAGTGGGGGCTGATCTTCTTATAGTTCATCCCTCCAAGATGGCCCAGGCTGCGGTAGTGCCCTTGACCAATCTTCTCTTCTTTTCGATCGATGTCGTAGAAAGAGAAACCAGCCGACCTCATCTAATAAATTCCTCGATCTCATCTTGAAGCTGAATGTATTCTTCAATATCATTATCATGATCACAATAGTAGAGGCAGTATTTGTTAGGGTTGCACTTGCTTGGATGAAACTGCATCTTCTCTAGTCTCGATAATTGCTCCTTGATTTTCATCAGTACTTATATTTTTGAAGCATTGAGGGGAGCATAATTATAGAATCTTCTAGAAAGAGAGTTTCACCGTATCCTTCGATCCAAACTTCTCGATTGATGAGCTCGAGGTGGAGTTTGGGCTCGTTTGTGCTCAAGAGGGGTTCTAGAGCATGATTGAGCTTCACTCGACTTCTCTATAGGGATGGGCTTGCTAGACTCTCCCATCCATCATTCTCTTATGGCTTCTTCATCCTTGAGTTTGAAAGTTTCTTTAGTCCAAGTGTAGCCTTTAGCCCAAGCTAGCATGCGAAGTCTCAGAAATACTTATTCTCTAGGAAGAAGAGAAGATCATTCTTCTAGAGGCCATGCTGAAGAGATTATTCTTCTGGAGGCTACCTTTCAATATGGCCATAGTAATAGATTGTTCCAAATTTTGGACCTCCAAAGTAGCAGCATTAAAATGACTAATATAAGCTCAAATGGACTCCCATTTCTTCTGCTTGATATGGACAAAAAATCTGAACCTCATCTCTGGCACCAACTACTAATGAAGTGAGCTGCAAACTAGTGGCTTAACTGATCAAAAGAGTAAATAATATCCAGTTTAAGGCCTGAGTACCAGTTCCTTCTTACTCCTTTCAAAGTTAAGAGGAAAGCTTGGCATAGAATGGCATCAAGCATGCCATGGAGTAGCATCATAGTTCTGAAGGCTTCGAGATGATTAACTGGATCTGTGGTCCCATCGTAACTCTCAAATTGAAAGAGTTTGAAGTTCAGCAGAACGGGCTCCTGCATGATCTAAGCGGAGAATAGAGGGTTGGTGTAGATGTCATCATGACAAGCAAGGGCAACATGATGGAGTTTCTTGATCTGCTAATTTATTTCTTGAAGCTTTTGATCGAGAATATCATCTCGATCATAAATCTTAAAGGGCGGCTGGCTGAAGGAGGGCAGAGATCTTTCAGGGGTGGAATCATGATCGAAATAAGGGTTCTCTGCCCTCTGCTTTCCCTTCTCAGGAGTTATCGATTAGCTTGCCCAAGTGGGCCTTTCCTGCACTGGATCCCATTACTCTGACAATGGTCTTTTCGATTGAATTGGAGCCAAAACTTGCTGCATGATCTGCATTGCTTCAGTGAGGCTTCTAATCTACTGCATCAGCAGGTTGAATTACTCTAAATCCATCATGACTGCTGATGGTGGTTGAGGTATCGACGATGAGGTTGAAGTAGGTTGATCTAGGTGAGATCTGATAACAGAGGTGGTGGATCACTGGGTTGAAGTTTTTTTAGACGACATCTTGCTAGAATGCAAGATGGATCGGAGGAAAAAGAAGTTGGAAGCTAAAGAAGGAGAAAAGAAGATGAAATCGACTGGATACTCCTTTAAGAATAAGAGTTCAATATTCCTTCCTTTAGCACCAATCTTATTGGTACAAAAATGATATTGACATCGGAGTTTGCTGGAGCTAGAGAGAATGAGGTCATAAATGAGACCTATAAGATAAAGTTTAGATTGAAGGTGAGTGACTTCGACAGGATCCTTCGACGATCAAGTTAATTTTTTGACCAATAACAATGAAGTACTTAGAAGAATTTTTGCAAAATAGAGAGCTTAGAGAAGAAGACGTATCTAGAGGATCTCTTTCATAAGCAAAGCTCATAATAAAATGATAGTAATAGCCATAATAGAATGCCAGTAGGCCATTTAGGTCATATAAAGTTTGTTACGAAGAGTGGACTATTGTTTATCACGATTTATAGATGGTTGGATTTAATTTGTTGAAGTTCAAATGAGAGGTTGGAGACTTTTGTGCATGATAGTAAGTAGTTCATGTTGGGATGGATAACTCAAAACTAGATTGACCAAACTTGAAGATCAGCTTCCAAGCAATGGGAGGCGGACTTGCAATTAGTTAGATTTTGTCGGTGCTATTTCTAACAGCTTTGAGGAGCTTGGCTATGGCAACAAAGATCCAAGATTAACTGAGAGTTGAGGTGAGTGAGTACTAAGATTCAGATATTCTTGGTGGTGTTGTCTTAACTGCTCTCGAAAATTCGGTCAATACTCAAGGTCAGCCCAAAAGAGCACTGGAGTTCACCGTTTGCAGGGTAGCTATTGTTTATTTTAATAATGAGAATCAGACTTGTATTGATGATGAGGTTCTTTTACTACTCAAATTCATCCGATCGACATGCCTAATATGAATTGACTAGGTCTGCAATTGTTAGAAGAGGATGAAGAAATTCAACTACTTTCAAGGTCGGCCGCCTTCCATAAGGTAGAGTAGAAGAATTTGGTTGGAGTGGAGTTCGATTGGAGATGAATCCAATTGGCCAAGGTTCTTAATGAGTGATTGATGAGATCTACCATCTGCAGTAAAAAAAAATTTGGTCGAAAGGAGTTTGACTATCTTCGAGATCGGCTGCCAAGCGAGGTTAGGTTATGTCGGGATTCTACACTTGGAGTCTTGCTATCTATCTCAAGTCTGGGATCATAATCAACTGAATGGTGACTTCTTTTACTATTCAAGCTCATCCGGACAAAGTCCATCATGCCTTTGGTAGGTTCTGCAATCATTGGAAGAGGGCTGATGATTATAGTTGAGGTCGTCAGGCATACATGAGTTGGAGGTCGACCTTCCTAAATTGGGTTAGAGTAGGAGAGCAGCTTGGTTGAAGTTCGATCATAGTTACCATAACTCCAAATAAAATCACACTGAGATTAGACATCTTATCGGACTTCGATGGAAGCTATTTTATCCCCAACAAGGATTATAGTAGGTTTAGGTTAGGGTTGCAAAGGAGGTTGTAGTGGAGAAGACAATCGAAAGAAAAAAAGAAAAGAAAAGAAAAAATGGGGAGGAATGGATCGTAGAGGAGGTGAGAAAAGGGTTAGGTTTAGTGTTATAGTAAAATTTATGGTGGAGAAGACAATAAAAAAATATAGTGAGTAATCGATTATGAAGGTGAGAAAGTTGGATCAGGAAAAAATGACTGGAAAGTTACCTTAGGTGAGCACCGAAATCATGGTAGAGCAAGAAAGCATCGACTCAAGGCAACATGGATAGAAGAGAGTGGAAAGGGATCGTTATCAACTCTGGCTCCAATGTGAGCACCAATGATTGCATTAATTATCGCCGCCATGGTGGTGAAGAAAGGTTGGGGTAGAGAGAATAAAGATGAGAATGGGGATGAAGAAAGGAAAGGAAAGGCGAGCTCTAATAGCACCATGATGGAAAGGGAAGGGGAATTCAGACATCACCATCTCCGATAATGGAATGGATGAAAAAGACAAGGAAGCCAAGAGAGGGAGGAGGGAGAGATGGAGTGAGGAGGCGATAGTGCGGTGGAATGGAAAAAAAAGAGGATAGGTTTAGGTTTTAAAAATCCTAGACATATAGAAAAAATTATGTGGTCTAAAAGCATAAAATAGATTTTTTTTTTGTATAGGCATCCACATAAATTTTTTATGCAACTCTAGGCTACATAAAAAAAAAATTATGCCAATCTAGCATATGGAATAGCTTGGTTCCATTTTTTATGTGGGCATCCGCATAAAAGTTTTATGCAAAATTTATTTTTAAAAAAAATAATTTACCATTTTTTCATTATTTTGGCAATAATGTTGCAGTAATATTTTAAAAATTGCTTTCTCTATTTTTTCCAATTTCTATTTCATTTTTTGTAACTATTTTTTTAAAAAAGTTATTTGCATGTAATTTTATCTATGGTTTGATTTTTTTTTTCCAGGAAAAAAAATGATCACCACCCTACTAATTTGCACTTCAATTTTTTTTTAATAGGTATTGAAGTTTATAAATTAATAACTTGATTTTTTAAAATAGATTAAATTTATAGTTAAATTTATTATTATTATAAAATTATAATAATAGTTTAATATTTTTTATTTTAGAAAAAAGTATGATAGTTATGTTGCTCATTTCTACATCAGTTTCTTTTTTTAGCCTTTAGGTATAAATTTATATTTATATTTATGAATAAACTAGCTAATTTATTTTGTTCCTATATCGAATAAATTTATGATTTTATTTATTATTATTATAAATATTATTAAATAACATTATTGCATATATTTTTTGATATTTATTATTGTTGGGGATAAATTCCGCTTCCGTCGAAGTCCAGCTTGATGCTTAGCCTAATGCAACTGGAATCACAAAAAAAATTCGATCGAAAATTCTCCTCCAACAGTCAGACCCCAGCCAAACTTCTCCAGCGGTCAAACATTAGCCAAACTTCTTCAGCCGATTGAACTCTTCAGCCAACCGAACTCCTCAATGGTCGAGCCCTAACTGAATCCCTTCCGGATCTCTCCTTCAGTCGGATGCCTCCAGGAGCCGAACTCCTTTCGGATGTCTCCTACAGTCAGATTTCTATAGGAGTAGGATTTTTTTCAGATTTTTCCTTCAGATAAGTTCCTCCAGGAGCCAAACTCCTTTCAAACTTCTCCTTCAGTCGAACTCCTCCAGGAGCCAAACTCCTTTCGGATCTCTCCTTAAGTCGAACTCCTCTAGGAGCTGAACTCCTTCAGGATCTCTCCTTTAGTCGGACTCTTATAGGAGCCGAACTTCTTCCGGATCTCTCCTTCATATGGATGTCTATAGGAGCCAAACTTCTTTCAAATTTTTCTTTCAATCGGATGCCTATAGGAGCCGAATTCCTTCCAAACTTTTTCTTCAGTCAGACTCCTTCAGAAGCCGAACTTCTTTCTAACTCCTCCTTCAGCTAGCATCCCTCCCGATTGATCCCCTCTAGCTGTATTCCCCTTAGGAGTCCGAGCTCCTCTAGAATTGATGTATGTCAAAGTTTTTCACCGACCAACGCCTGCTTTCTCCAAACTTTGATTATTGAATCTCAATGAATGATCACTATCAGTCTGACGACACCTTTTTCTCTCCGTACTGAATTCCACATGGCCTCGAGCGGCTCAGTACCGAACAGCTATAGTTGTCTCCATCAGTCTGCTATAGACGACACTACAGACGACATCCCCCTCTATGACAGACTCCACCAGGTCTCGAGCGGCATGCTACCAGATGGCTATAGCTGTCACTATCAATCCGCTATAAGCTTTGTTTATAAAAAAGGGATCCTCTAGATACATTTTCTCTAAGCTCTCTTCTCCTTTCCAAAATTCTATGGAACTCTTTTTTAAGCACTCCATTTCTGTTGGTCAGAAGAGCTGATTTGATTGTCGGAGGATCCTATCGGAGCCACCACCACCGACTCTGGATGGAACTTTATTTTGTAGGTCACCGACGATGACCTCATCTTCCTTGACTTCAGTTTGATCCGACGTCAACTAGATTCTGTACCAACAAAATTGACGCTAGAGGAAGGGCCCTCTATTCTTGAGGTACCCTTGTTCTTAAAGGAGTGCTCAATCGACCCTGCCGACCTTCTTCTTCAAGATTCATCTCCACCCTCTTTCTCAATCCCAAGAAATGCCTCCAAAGAAGGCGACTATCCAGAGATCTATCACTTCTACCGTTAGGTCTGAGCTAGATCTATCTATTCCTGCTCCATCGCTGGCGCTTCAACCACCACCTCCATCGATGGCCATGGTAGATCTGAAGCAGTTAACCTGCTGATGCAGTGGATTTAAGGCCTCACCGAAATGGTGCAGGCCAAGCGGCAGCCTTCGACGGCGATTCCATCAGGAAACCCACCATTAGGATGTCAAGAATCGGCCTCAAGCAAGAGCATTTGTCCTAGCATACCCATCATCCTTGGAAAGAAAAAATAGAGAGCAAAGAATCCATGTTCAGATCATAATTCTCCTTCGAAAGAGATCTTTTTCATCTATAGCCGAAAGCCATCCAAGATCTATGACCGAGATGACGTCCTCGATCACAAACTATGAAAGATGGACTGATGGATTGAAAAACTCTACCACATCATCCTAGCTCCCCATGACAACGTCTGCACTGATCCTCTTTTCTCTCTCCGAATTATGCAAGAGCTCATTTCATCGAACTTCAAGCTTTCCCAACTTGAAAGCTACGATTGAACCTCTAATCCGATCGATCAACTGAAAGCCTTTCAGACCATGATGCTGCTCCATGGTGCACCAGACATCCTATTATGTCGAGCTTTTCCATCTACCTTAAAGGAAACAACAAGAAACTGATACTCGACATTGAAGTCGGATACAATCTTCTTTTTTGATTAGATGAGCCATCAGTTTGTGGCTCACTTCATCAGCAGCCGACGTTCGCACCGAGGTTCGGATTTCCTAATGAATGTCAAGCAGAAGGAGGGGGAATCCATCCGAGCTTATATCACCTAGTTTAATGCTGCTGCATTGGAGGTCCAAAATTTGGACCAGTCTGTTGCAATGGCCATACTCAAGGGTGGCCTCCAAAAGAATGATTTGTTGTTCTTCATGGAGAAGTACTCCAGAAACTTTGCCAATCTGCTAGCCCAGGCCGAGAGATATGTCCGTGCGAAAAAAGCCTTCAAGTTGAAGGATGAAGAAGCCATAGGAGAGCGACAGGCGGGTGAGTCTAGTAAATCCACGGCTGATGAAGGGCTGAATGAAGTTCGACCGCGCTCACGGATACCCTCCGAGCGCAAGCGAGCCCAAACTTCTCATCGAGCTCGTCATCAAAGAAGTCCCAACAGAAGGATGCGAAGAAGTCCTCCCCTCGGAAGTTCCACAACTATGTCCCCCTTAATGCTCCTAAAACTCAAGTTCTGATGGAAATTAAGAATCAGCTACCAAGATCAAAAGAATCACGATCTCCTCCAAATAAGCATGATCAAAGTAAATACTGCATCTACCATCATGACCACGGTCATGATACTGAAGAATGCATTCAACTATGAGATAAAATCGAGAAGCTCATCAGGAGATGCTGGCTGGGTCAATTCCTCAGACATCGGTCTGAAGTAAGAAAAGATTGGCCAAGAGCGCTGTCGTAGCCAGAACCACCAATAAGGGAGGAACAATAAGGAGATCGGCCGTCTCTCGACATCATCAACCCTATTTCTAGAGGACTTAGTGCTTCGACGAGCCGCCATCTCTTAACCTCAAAGTCAGGAGAAGCTTGCCTTAGACCGGGAAGGTTGGTATGAAATAGAGGAGATCGTCTAGCATGGAACTTATCATCTAAAGAAGCTCGGAGGAACAATGCTCCCACGACCTTTGAATTCAAAAAATCTGAGGATGTTCTATCAGTAATTTTTCTGCAATAAAACTTCTCCATTTCAATATTATTATTTCTTGGTGCAAAAACTATGCGATGATCGAGAAGAAGCAATCAATAGTTGGCTCTATTAGAAATAGAAGGAGAACCTTATCCTAATATGAGCAAGTCGAAGGCCTTCAACCTCAGCTGGAGGTAAGATCTCTTCCGAGCTTCAACGTCTATGTCAATAGGAGATAAGATCTCCTTCAACCTCGACTGAAGATAAGATCTCCTCCGAGCTTCAAAGTTTATGTCAACAGAAGATAAAATTTCCTTCAACCTCGGTTGGAGATAAGATCTCCTCCGAGCTTTAACGTTTATGTCAATAGGAGATAAGATCTCGGAGGAACAACGCTCCCACGACCTTTGAATTCAAAAAATCTGAGGATATACTATCAGTAATTTTTCTTCAACAAAACTTCTTCATTTCAATATTATTATTTCTTGGTACAAAAACTATATAATGACAGGGAAGAAGCAATCAATAGTTGGCCCTGTTAGGAACAGGAGGAGAACCTCATCCTAAAATGAGCAAGTCGAAGGTCTTCAACCTCGATTGCAGATAAGATCTCCTTCGAGCTTCAACATCTACGTCAATAGGAGATAAGATCTCCTTCAACATCGGCTGGAGATAAGATCTCCCCGAGCTTCAAAGTCTTTATCAATAGGAGATAAGGTCTTCTTTGACCTCAGTTGGAGATAAGATCTCCCCCAAGCTTAAACATTAACGTTAATAGGAGATAAAATCTCCTTCAACCTCGACTGAAAATAAAATCTCTCCCGAGCTTCAAAGTCTACGTTAATAGGAGATAAGATCTCCTTCAACCTCTACTAGAGATAAGATTTTTTTCGAGCTTCAACATCTACGTCAATAGAAGATAGGATCTCCTTCAATCTCGACTGAAGATAAGATCTCCTCTGAGCTTCAACGTCTACGTCAATAGGAGATAAGATCTTCTTCAACCTTGACTGGAGAAAATCTCTTCTCGAGCTTTAATGTTAAGTCAATAGGAGATAAGATCTCTTCAACCTTGGTTGGAGATAAGATCTCCCTCAAGCTTCAACGTCAATGTCAATCGAGATAAGATATTCTTCAACTCGACTGGAGGATCTCCTTAACCTCCTCCAAGTTTCAACGTCAACGTCAAAGAGATAAGATCTCCTTCAACCTCGATTGGAGATAAGATCTCTCCCGAGTTTCAAAGTTACGTCAACAGGAGATAAGATCTCCTTCAACCTCGGGATCGGCTAGAGATAAGATCTCTCCGAGCTCTATGTCAATGAAAGATAAGATCTCCTCAAATCCGACTGGAGAAAGATCTTCCTCGAGCTTAACGTCTCTCATCACAGGAGATAAGATCTACTTCAAACTCGGCTGGAGATAAGATCTCCCCCGAACTTTAAGGTCAATAGGAGATAAGATCTCCTTCAACCTCGGCTGGAGATAAGATCTCTTCCGAGCTTCAAAGTCAATCCACAGGAGATAAGATCTCCTTCAACCTTGGCTAGAGATAAGATTTTCTCCCAGCTTCAATGTCTATTAGAGATAAGATTTCTCCTGAGCGATCTTCAACCTCGATGGAGATAGATCTCCGCTGAGCTTCAATGTTAATGTCAACAGGAGATAAGATCTCCTTCAACCTCGATTGGAGATAAGATCTCCCTCGAGCTTCAACGTCTACGTCAATAGGAGATAAGATCTCCTTCAACCTCGGTTGGAGATAAGATCTCTCTCGAGCTTCTACGTCAATAGGAAATAAGATCTCCTCCAAGCTTCTACATCAACAGGAGATAAGATCTCCTTCAACCTCGGCTAAAGATAAGATATCCTTCGAGCTTCAACGTCAATAGGAGATAAGATCTCCTTCAATCTTGTCTGGAGATAAGACCTCTCCCGAGCTTCAAAATCTACGTCAACAGAAGATAAAGTCTCTTTCAACCTCGATTGGAGATAAGATCTCTTCTGAGCTTTAACTTCAACGTCAACCTCGGCTAAAGACAAGATCTCCCCCAAGCTTCAACTTCAACGTCAACCTTGGTTGGAGATAAGATCTCTTTTGAGCTTCAACCTGAACTGGTTCAGAGCCCTGAAGAGGACTTCGACAATCACCTTTTTTGTACTCCCTTCATTCAAATTTCAAACTCGAGAGTAGGGGGACTGTTATTGGGGATAAACCCCGCTCCCGCCGAAGTCTAGCTTGATGCTTAGCCTAATACAACTAGTAATCATAGAAGAACTTCGATCGTAAATTCTCCTCCAATGGCTGGACCTCAGCCAAACTCCCCCAGTGGCCAAACATTAGCCGAACTCCTTCAGCCGACCGAACTCTTCCAGCGACCAAACCTTAGCCGAACTTCTTTAGCCGATCGAACTCTTCAGCCGGACGAACTCCTCAGCGGCCGAGCCTCAGTCGAACCCCTTTCGGATCTCTCCTTCAGTCGGATGCCTCTAGGAGCCGAACTCCTTCTGAATCTCTCCTACAGTCGAATTTCTACAGGAGAAGGACTCCTTTCGGATTTCTCCTTCAGACAAGTTCCTTCAGGAGCTGAACTTCTTTCGGATCTCTTCTTCAGTCGGACTCCTACAAAAGCCGAACTCCTTCCGAATCTCTCCTTTAGACGGATGTCTACATGAGCCAAACTTCTTTCGAATTTCTCCTTCAGTCGGATGCCTACAGGAGCCGAACTCCTTTCGAACTTTTTCTTCAGTCGGACTCCTCTAGGAGCCGAACTTCTTTCGAACTCGTCTTCAACTAGCATCCCTTCCGATTGATCTCCTTTAGCCGTATCCCTCTTAGAAGTCTGAGCTTCTCTAGAATTGATGTATGTCGAAGTTCTTTACCAACCAACGCTTGCTTTTTCCAAACTTTGATTATTGAATCTCAACGAATGGTCACTATCAGTCTGATGACACTTCCCCCTCTCTGTACCGAATCTCACGTGGCCCCAAGCAGCTCAGTACTGGACAGCTACGGCTATCATCATCAGTCTGCCACAAACGGCGCTACAGGCGGCACCCCCCTCCATGACAGACTCCACTAGGTCTCGAGCGGTCCGCTACCAGATGGCTGCAACTATCACTATCAATCCGCTACAAGCTCCATCTATAAAAAAGGACCCTCCAGATACATTTTCTCTAAGCTCTCTTCTCCTTTCCAAAACTCTACGGAACTCTTTTCTGAGCACTCCATTTTTGTTGACCAGAAGAGCTGTCTTGATCGTCGGAGGGTCCTGCTGGAGCTACCACCACCGATTTCAAATGAAACTTTATTTTGCAGATCACCGACGGCGACCTCATCTTCTTCGACTCCACCTCGATTCGATTCCAGTTCTAATTTAATTATTAAAAATTATTTTAGGTATCATTCTCTGCTAAATTATTAGTGTTATAACTAATTATAATTGCAAATATGAATCTAATAAAATATCTTTAAAAATTTTATTGAAAAAAAAATCTATATAAATTTTCAAGATAAAATTATATACTATATGTACTTTAATTTAAAAAATTACAATGGTCAACCTATTTTCTCTATATTTCAATCAAATCCACCGTGTATGTGAAAAAAGAGTAACCTTTGTGCACCACATGCGGTGCACCATGCTATACGATTGGGCCATGAAGCTATCATTTTTTAGTACGCATTAAATTCTATAATTCTATTTTTTTATTTAAAATTTTGTTTGCCTCTTTATTTTTAAAAAAATTATAATATATATTATGACATCATGAATATTTTTAATAATAAAAATATTTTTTCTCTTTATAATATCCTGTTTGTTTGTAGGATGTTATAATGTGACCTCAGGATATCATAAAGTTTTAAATAAAAAAATATAATTATGATATTTAATTTGTATTGAAAAGCCAGCGGTGTAGTAGATACTATTCATGGTGATTGGCTTTCATATAGAGCTGGAGCAAAAAAATTTTTTTCGGATGCCAATCAGTAGGCGGTGTCCCGTAAAAAGAATTTCTCAAAAAAAAAAAAAAAAAAAAAAAAAAAGAAAGAAAAAAAAAGCACAACTCACTTTGGGCCGGGGGTTGGATCCCTGGCCCACTTGAGCCTAGCCCATTTGCAGCTCCATCGCCCATTTCTTAAAGCTAGGGTTTTGGGCATTCCATTCTTCCCTCTGGCGGCTCTGGAGAGAAAAGCGAAAACCCTCGCGACCCGGCCGACCGCGGCGTAGAGAGAGAGAGGGGCCGTTGATTTCCGGTGAGATTTCCGTCTTTTTCGATTCGAAATATCTGTTCTCCTTCTGATGTCTAGGGTTTTTCCTCCGATCTCTAGGCTTTGGAGTTCGAATTCCGTATAGCAATCGCTTGTATTTGTGTCTTTTATTGTTATTGATTCTGAGTAAGAGATCTGGGTCCCAAGAATGGGGGCTTTTATATTATTTGGTTTGTTTCTTATGGTAGAAAAAGATAGCATTTTGGTTTGCAGATATTGTGATTAGAAGTCTTGGTTACTATTTCATGACTATGTTATCGAATGCTTGATACTGGAAGGAGTCGTTGTTTTGGAAGGAGAAAGACGGCATTTGTTTGTTCTCGTTGAGATCCCAGTTTTGGGTTTTGTTGCTTGATGTTTGGAAGGTTGTTTTAGAGATGGGTTTATTGCTCCTGCTTGCTGCATGACGAGTCTATTTGCTTAATCTAGGGACCAAGGAGTCAGTATGACAAAGTTATCGTGTTTCTTTTTTCTTTTTAAAAAATGAAACGATTTTGTTAGGTTAAATTCATGTTAAAAGATCAGAGAATATTCACATTAATGATCTTTAGCTGCCTTTTGGGAAAAAATGACAGGAAACCAAACCTCATGCAATGTTCTCTTGATTTGTCTCATGGATGTTTTCGTCATGGAGTTGGGCATTGCTCTCTTTCTAAGCTTCCAGGACGTGGGATGGTTTAAATACATGCAGAGTTCGATCCTTCTTTTTGACTAGAGCATATATTAGTCAAAAACTCAAAATAATGATATAAGATTAACTAGCTTACACCCTGTAATGTAGATTTGCTGCCACTTGAGGACCCTTCTGTCAGAAACCGGAATACTTTAAATAATAATAGGTGAGGGCTATTAGGTAACAATAAACAAGGGAGAATAGTTACTACCAAAAGGGCAGATAAAAATGAGGGAGAATAGTTATAATATGGTGCAAACCAAGTCTTAGCCTCAAGTCATATAAAGGTTAAAATGGTATCCTAGGTGTTTGTTTATTGGTTGTTTCACTGTCACAACTTTCAAAATATCTCTTACCATTGTTTTTGTCATATGACATGTTGAGTTCGGTAAGACATTTTCTTTGATGCATGGCTGGAATTTCCCTTGCTTAAATTGCTTTGTAGATTTTCAATCACCCTAGTTCTTTTGTGAAGGAGCTGTTGGTTCAACTTCTACATTTTTGGGAGTGCTTATAGTTTTAGGTTTTCTATTTGTGTATCAGAAATTTGGAGGCCAGGTAGTCATCAAATACCCAAATAAGCATTGAATATATGGAGTTTTATTAGACTATTATTAAGACTTTGCATGTCCTTGTCATTGCCATTGCACTCGCTAGTTAATATTTTGTAAGCGCACAGACATATTCATTTTGGCTGCACCTATATACTTATTTTGTTCGATTGTTTTCTGCTGTGTAGATAGAAATATAACTTAACCTTCTAAAAACTGCTTGTTAGGCCTGAGTGCTCTGGGTATAATTTTAAAACTTGGTGCATTTATCATATTTTGATGGTGTAATAGAGTAACTGTGGGATCATCAGGTGCAAAATCCTAATTCCATTATGCATTTTTTGCTAGCCTTATACTTGACATGGTTGCAAATTTAAGATTGGGCAGACGGTTCCCTGGTTTTAGTGTATAAAGGCTGAGATTACAAATGCATGATTGTGGGCTTCTTTTTGATGTGCTTGAAGGGTTTATTTACTCCCCTATTTAGATACACTGACCATGTCTCTCCCAAATTAGTGCTTATGGAAGATGCAATCAAAATAACTAGAAACTTAAGTAAGAGTGTATTTATCAGCTCCCAGTACCAAATGAGGAACCAAGGATAAAATTTGAAGATAAAAAAACATAAATTTCAACTTTGTGACAGACATGGAATAAACATTTTTTTCGTTTTAAATTTTTGGCTCATGCTTGTTGGACCCATTCATGCAACAAATAGTGTGATTTTATATGAAGACATATTTCCTTCTTATTCATGAAATTATTATCATGTTATGGTGAACCCTTATGATGTCATATGTTTTAAAGTGTGATACAGATTAGATGCCGCATATTCTGATCCCACGGTCAGTTCTTTCTTCTTCTTCTTCTTCTTCTTCTTCTTCTTCTTCTTTTTCAGTAACGATTTTAGCTATGCTGTTGAACTTCACTCTGAGATGTTGGATGTCACATGCCTTGTACACATTCTAATGTTTGGAAATACTTTGTTCTCATTGCATTTGCATTTGATCTAAGCATGATATACGATGAGAAAATGCAGAGGACATATATCTATATGGTTTGGTCATTCTCATTTATATTTGTTGTTGTTGTTATGTTGTTATTTAGGTGAAGAGTCATGGTCAAACACAACAATGTTGTGCCAAATGGGCACTTCAAGAAGCATTGGCAGAATTATGTGAGGACTTGGTTTAACCAACCAGCTCGCAAGACCAGAAGACGCATCGGTGGGCAACACTTGCTATCACTCTATGTTGTAAATATCTTAGCGTCCAGTGAGCTAGGGTTTTGAGCCCCATATGCCTCCCCCCGTCCTGCCGCCCCACACCCCCCATCGCCCCCACCCCTTCTGTTTCTTCTTCTCTCCCTCTGTGTTTTTTGTTGCTTCCATGTGCTAAAGGCAGCCATATTTATTTATTTATGTATTTTGGGTTTCTCTTTGCTTTAATAAATTTCTTATATGTTGTGCATTACCATATTGTTATTGCAGCTAGACAGAAGAAGGCTGTGAAGATTTTCCCACGTCCTACTGCCGGACCCCTTCGCCCAATTGTTCAATGCCAGACCCTCAAGTACAATATGAAACCTAGGGCAGGCAGGGGTTTTACCCTGGAGGAGCTTAAGGTAATTATCTAGTTTAGTACTTTTTGTTTGTGTTCATTAGTTGTTTGGAAGTTCTTGAGATAGTACTTGATCAACATGAATGCTGCAAAGAACACTTATCATCCTGATTTTCTACTTTGATAGTTGAGGGACCGGGGTTCTTTTTTGCGGTCATAAGGTTAGACTAGAATTCAAACATTTCAATTGATATGCCTCATACTTCATGAAGTATAATTTTGACTTTTGACTCGGTGGCTTGAGGAATGGTGGAAGAATAATTTGGAGAGAGAAACAAGCAACTTGTTATGCAGAAATCTCTTTCAAATAGAAGCTAACATTTCTTTTAGGCAGAAATGCACAAAAAGGATCCATTCTTAGATAAATCAAATATAGTACTTGTTCAATCGTTGAGTGAATACAGCCATCTTCTTTTATGAGAATTGGTTGAACCCAAACTTGTTTCAATCATTGCTCAAATTTCTATAGGGGATGTGCATACCTTATTTTACCATCAAGGAGCTAGTTGACCACGACCAGAAGGTTGTCTCAAGAATATCTGATAAGAGCTCAAAAATTCAGGATTAGCGGAGAAAAGTGAATCCCTTCATCCATGCCGTTGTAGCTTTCACACAATCGATCTCTAGAGTCATTGCCCTGGTGATTCCATAGTCCTGAGAACTACATGTAATTTATCTTTGATAAATGGACTAAAGAAATAAGTAAGTGTAAAATATGGATCCTTAATGTATTATTAGCTCCAACTGACATATAGTTTTATGCCTATATGAAAATAAATCTTTATTTCTTTGATGATTTATAGATGAGTTGAACCGTGCAGGCAGCTGGCATTCCAAAAAAGCTTGCACCTACCATTGGAATTGCAGTTGATCACCGCCGGAAGAACCGTTCCCTGGAGGGTCTCCAAGCGAATGTCCAAAGGCTTAAAACATACAAGGCAAAATTAGTTATCTTCCCAAGACGTGCACGCAAGTTCAAGGTAACCTTCAGATCTGTATGTAGCACTATTTGAGTGCTTTTGATATATCCCCAAACTCATGCTGGTGGTTTATTCTGTGTCAGGCTGGTGATTCTGCACCGGAGGAGCTTGCAACCGCAACCCAGGTCCAGGGACCATACATGCCCATTGTTCATGAGAAGCCTTCTGTTGAACTGGTAAAGGTCACCGATGAGATGAAGTCCTTCAGGGCCTATGCCAAGCTTCGTGTTGAGCGGATGAACCAGCGCCAGGTGGGTGCGAGGATGAAGAAGGCTGCGGAGGCCGAGAAGGATGAAAAGAAGTAATCCAAATCACATTAGTGCTTGCTTATCCTAGTCTTTACCGAGGAACTTAAAGAGGGTGTTAGATGTGCTTGATTTGGATTACTTTTTGGTTTTGAACTCGACTAGTTAGCTATTATTGCCAAGTTACAGCGCACCCCAAGAATCTCGCATCATCCCCGTTGTGAAGTCTCCAAGTATTTCAATCATGCTTGTCTGCTTATGCTGAGTATGGCTTTAGAAATGCTGCCGGACCAGCCTATATAGATCTGTGCAAAACATGCATGTATATGCTGACAGCAAAGCTTGTGAAAGTGGAGATTCTTTGCTTATCGTGCTTGAACATGTTTGAATCCATCACTATGTTAAAGGCCCAAAGTTACTTTTGGTGTTGGGCGATGCTTGGCCTTAGGGGTAAAAGTAATATGAATAGTATCTGTCTGAATTTTTTTTTATATTCAAATTAATTAGAATATTAAAAAAAATTTAAGAATTCAACTAGTATCCATATCTATATTTATCAAAGAAAAATGGATATGGATTGATAATTATTTGATCCACATCTAAATCTATATATAATCTTATATAATTTTATATAATATTTATTAATTTTTAAAAAATATATAATTATATAAATATATTATTAATTTAATTTATTATTTATTTAGTAATATGTTTGATTTTATGATTATAAAATTTAATTATTTAAATTATATTTATAATTATATTCATATTTTTAGTATTTAAATAGTATTTGTATTCGTTTTAAATAAATATGGATATAAATTTTTGTATTAATATAATATTTATATTTATTTTTATGTTTGTTGGATAAAATAAATATGAATATGGATATGTTAGTATTTGATCTATATTCAATCTGATTTGAGCCTTGGCCATCAGTTTATATCTTTGTCTGAGCACGGTCTAAAATAATTTTTCAGATTTTGGATTGGGTTTAGGTTCAAAAATTTTATAAAATTTAAGGTTCAAGCCCAAGATAGTACTCAGTCTGGATCGGCCCGAATTTAGTTTTTTGGGCTAAATATTTGGGTTGGCCCGAATCTATAAAAATAAAATTGTTTATTTCTGCTAATGATCAGCAGGTATTATGCTTTAAGGAAAACAACACCCTTGTTATGTTTTTTTGACAGACCGGAGAGAATCCAAAAGCCATCCTGTTTTATTGCATTGATGAGAATTGACAAAAGAAACTCTAGAAGAAAACAAGCTGCTGAAAACCAGCAAGCCAGGAGATTTGAATAAAGGAAAGAAAAAACAAAATTTTCTGAAGTAGCGTAGGGTTTTCTGAAGTGCCGTGAAGGTGCTGTAGAGGAAGATTCTATTGTTTCTCTTTTGACCAAATATGCGAAATTAACAATTAATAAAAAATTTGCAGGCAATCTTTTCCTGTAAAATTAGCAACTCGACTCTCTTTTATCAAATAAAAATTCCTTCTTGATGACAGCCCACAAGAATTAATAAGTGATTCAAAATAAGATCCACTAAACAACAGTTGATGAGAATAGAAAAAGAAACATCTCATTTAACAAAAAATAAGCATATTGTTAAATTAAAAAATATAAAGATGAAATTTAATAATTATCCAATAAATCTATTCAAAAGTTAACCAATGAATTCGGAATGAAAACAAATCATGAATTAAAATAAAAACAAAAACTAAGAAGCAATTGGAGATCGTATTGATCTTCCAAATAAGAACATTGACCAAGATATCCATGAATTTTCACGACAATCTTAATAGACATACAAATCCACAAAGAATTGGAAAAGGCCTAAAAAAAGGAACGAGCAATCAACTGGTGACTATGACACGAATCTGAACCAAAGAAGAGAGGGAAGAAATTGGTACCTTTCGAAGACCCTAGAGAGGGAGGGAGGAAAGGGGGAGGAAGAGTGAGCGAGGTGGATCTCGAAGAGGTCAACCAGTGGCGGAGGTAGGGACAACTTCAAAAATATCAAAACCCTAAGCCCTAAATGACAAGAGGATGAGGGTTTAAAGGCAAACCTGAAGAAGAAAAGTCATTAGACGGTAGGAGCCATATCTGTAAGCTATTACAGCCCTGTTATAATGGGAATTCAATGAGTTTTCATCTCCTGAATTTCACTCCTTTAACTTTATCTTTAACGTCTATTCTTTTATGGATAAAAAAATTATTTAAAAATCTATATTTTTATAATAAATATTTTCTATACAATATTTAGATAGAAAAATAATTAACTCATATTCTTTTATACATGAAAAAGTGGCTTTGAAATCTACTATCTATATTCTTTTGTATTATTACTTTTTTTGGGTAAATTACTAAATTTTATCTATATTTTCTATAATATCCTTTATGCTTTTAAGGTTTGGAGAAAATAGACATTTGAATTATTGGATATTGAATAATGGAGGCATTAAAAATAAGAATGGGGCATCTTAGGAATAAAATTAAATGTCTACTTTACTTGCTAATGTGAAAATAATTTAACCACCTCATAGGTGGATAAATTTTATTTTATGAATAAATGCTATATGTTGGAGATAAACCCCACTCCTGTCGAAGTCCAGCTTGATGCTTAGCCTAATGCAACTGGTAATCACAGAAGAGCTTTGATCAAGAATTCTCCTCCAGTAGTCGGACCCCAGCCGAACTCCTCCAGCGGTCAAATATTAGCCGAACTTCTTCAGCCAGCCAAACTCTTTCAGCGGCTAAACCTTAGTCGAACTTTTTTAGCCAATCGAACTCCTCAGCAGTCGAGCCTCAGTCGAACTCCTCCAGCGGTCGAACTCCTCCTAGACTTCTTTCGCAGTCGGACTCCTATAGGAGCCGAACTCCTTTAAGATCACTCCTTCAGTCGAATTTTTACGAAAGCCGAACTTCCTCCGGACTCCTCCTTCAGTTGAAATTTTACAGGAACCGAACTCCTTCCAGACTCCTTCAGTCAAGTTTCTATAGAAATCGAACTCTTTTCGGATCTCTTCTTCAGTCGGATTCCTCCAGCAGATTGCTTTCAGATTTCAGCTAGCGTTCCTTTCGGATGATCCCCTCTAGCTATATCCCCTTTAGGAGTCCGAACTCCTCTGAAATTAATGTATGTCAAAGCTCATCGCCGACCAATGTCTGCTTCTTCCGAACTTTAATTATTCAATCTCAACGAACGATCACTATCAGTCTAACGATGCCTCTCCCTCTTCGTACCAAATCCCACATGATTCCGAGCGGCTTAATACTGGACAACTATGGTTATCGCCATCAATCTGCTACAGGCAGCGCACCCTTCATGACAGACTCCATCAGGTCTCGAGCGGTCTGCTACCAGATGGCTGCAGCTGTCACTATCAATTTGCTATAGGCTCCGTCTATAAAAAGCGATCCTCCAAATATGTTTTCTCTAAGCTTTCTTCTCTTTTTTGAAATTCTGCCGAACTCTTTCCTGAGCGCTCCATTTCTATTGGCCAAAAGAGCTGACTTAATCACCGGAGGGTCTTACTGGAGCCACCACCATCGACTTCGGATGGAACTTTATTTTGCAGGTCACTGACGGCGACCTCATCTTCCTCAGCTCCAGCTCGATCCGACGTCAACCAGATTCTGCAATAACAGAATTGATGCTAGAAGAAGGACCCTCTGTTTCTGAGGTACTATTATTCTTAAAGGAGTGCTCAGTCGACCCTACCGACCTTCTTCTTCAAGGTTTATCTTTACCCTCTTCCTCAATCCTAAGAAATGCTTCCAAAGAAGGTGACTATCCGGAGATCTATCGCTTCTGCCGTCAGGTCTGAGCCAGATCCATCTATTCCTGCTCCATCATCGGCGCTTCAACCACCACCTCCATCGACAGTCATAGTAGATCCAGATCAGCTTAACCTATTGATGCAGCAGATTCAGGGCCTCACTAAAATGGTGCAGACCATGCGGCAGCCTTCGGTAGCGATTCTGTCAGAAAATTCATCATCAGGATGTCAGAAATCGACCCTAAGAAAAAGCATTTGGCCTAGCATATCTGTCACCCTTGGGAAGAAAAAATAGAGAGCAAAGGATTCGTGTTCGGATCATGATTCTCCTCCGAAAGAGACCTTCCCCATCTACAGTCGGAAGCCATCAAGATCTACGACCGAGATGATGCCCTCGATCACAAACTGCGAGAGATGGACCAGCAGATTGAAGAACTTTGCCACGTCGTCCTGGCTCTCCATGATAACGTCTGCACCAATCCTCCTTTCTCTCTCTGAATTATGCAAGAGTCCATTCTATCGAACTTCAAGCTTTTCTAACTTGAAAGCTACGACAGAATCTCTGATTCGATCGATCACCTAGAAGTCTTTTGGATCATGATGTTGCTCCATAGCGCATCAGACGCTATATTATGTTGAGCTTTTCTATCTACCTTAAAGGGAGCAATAAGAAACTGATACTCGACGTTGAAGTCAGGTACGATCTTCTTCTTTGATCAGATGAGTCATCAGTTTATGACTCACTTCGTCAGCAGCCGACGTCCATGCTGAGGTTCGAATTTTTTGATGAATGTCACATAGGAGGAGGAATTCATTCGAGCTTATGTCATCCGATTTAATGCTACTGCATTAGAGATTCCGAGCCTGAACCAGTCTGTTGCAATGGCCGCACTTAAGAGTGACCTTTAGAAGAACGATTTGCTGTTCTTCCTGGAGAAGAAGTATCTTAGAAACTTTGCCGATCTTCTAGCCCGGACCAAGGGATTTGCCCGTACAGAAGAAGCCTTCAAGTTGAAAGATGAAGAAGCTGTAGGAGAGTGGCAAGCGGAGGAGTCTAGCAAATCCACGATTGATGGAGGACCGAATGAAGTTCGACCGTACTCATGGACTTCCCCCGAGTGCGAGTGAGCCCGAACTCCTCCTCGAGCTTGTCATCAAAGAAGCTCCGATAGAAGGGCACGAAGAAGTCCTCCCCCTGAAAGGTTCCGCAACTATGCTCCCCTTAATGCTTCTAAAATTCAAGTTCTGATGAAAATTAAGAATCAACTATCAAGACCAGAAGAATTACGATCTCTTCCAAACAAGCATGATCGAAGTAAGTACTGTCTCTACCATTGTGACCATGATCACGATACTGAAAAATGCATTTAGCTTCAAGACGAAATCGAGGAGTTCATCAGAAAAGACTGGCTGGATCGATTCCTCAGATGTCGATCTAAAGCAAGAGAAGATCGGTCAAGAGTGCTACCATAGCTAGAACCACCAATAAGAAAGGAACAATAAGGAGATCGGCCACCTCTTGGCATCATCAACCCTATCTCTGGGAGACATAGTATTTCGATGAGCTACCATCTCTCAACCTCAAAGCCAGGGGAAGCTTGTCTCAGATTGAAAAGGCTGGTATGAAATAGAGGAGATCGTCTGGCATGAAATTTATCTCCTGAAGGAGCTCGGAGGAACAACTCTCCCATGATCTATGAATTCAAAAAATCTGAGGATGTACTACCAATAATTTTCCTTCAATAAAACTTTTCCATTTCAATATTATTATTTCTTGATGCAAAAACTATGTGATGACAAGGAAGAAGCAATCAATAGTTGGCCTTGTTAGGAATAGGAGGAGAACCTCATCCTAACATAAGCAAGTTGAAGGCCTTCAACCACGACTGGAGATAAAATCTCTTTCGAGCTTCAACATCTACGTCAATAAAAGATAAGATCTTCTTCAACCTCGGCTGGAGATAAGATCTTCTCCGAGCTTCTACATCAACAGAAGATAAGATCTTCTTCAATCTTGGCTGGAGATAAGATCCTCCCAAGCTTCAACGTCTACGTCAACAGAAGATAAGATCTCTTTCAACCTCGACTAGAGATAAGATCTTCCCCGAGCCTCAACGCCTATGTTAATAGGAGATAAGATCTTCTTCAATCTCGATTGAAGATAAGATCTCCTTTGAGCTTCAAAGTCAATGTCAATAGAAGATAAAATCTTCTTCAACCTCGACTGAAGATAAGATCTCCTCCGAGCCTCAACGTCTATATCAATAGGAGATAAGATCTTCTTCAATCTTAGCTGAAAATAAGATCTCTTTCGAGCTTCAAAGTCAACATCAACAGGAGATAAGATCTCCTTCAACCTCGACTGAAGATAAGATCTCCTCTGAGCTTCGACGTCTACGTTAACAGAAAATAAGATCTCCTTTAACCTCGGTTGGAGATAAGATCTCCTCCAAGCTTCAAAGTCTACATTAATAGAAGATAAGATCTCCTTCAATCTCGGTTGGAGATAAGATCTCCTCCGAGCTTCAAAGTCTATGACAATAGAAGATAAGATCTCCTTCAATCTTATCTGGAGATAAGATCTCCTCCGAGCTTCAACATCTACGTCAATAGGAGATAAGATCTCCTTCAACCTCTATTGGAGATAAGATCTCCCCCGAGCCTCAACATCTACGTCAATAGGAGATAAGATTTTCTTCAACCTTGGCTAAAGATAAGATCTCCTCCGAACTTCAACGTCAATGTCAATAGGAGATAAGATCTTCTTCAACCTCGGCTGAAGATAAGATCTTCTCCGAGCTTCAACGTCTATGTCAATAGGAGATAAGATCTCCTTCAACCTCGACTGAAGATAAGATCTTCTCCGAGCTTCAAAGTCTACGACAACAAGAGATAAGATCTTCTTCAACCTCGGTTGGAGATAAGATCTCTCCCGAGCTTCAATTTCAACGTCAATCTCGATTGGAGATAAGATCTTTTTCGAGCTTCAAAGTCTACGTCAACAGAAGATAAGATCTCCTTCAACCTCGGCTGGAGATAAGATCTCCCTCGAACTTCAATGTCAACAGAAGATAAGATCTCCTTCAACCTTGTCTAGAGATAAGATCTCACTCAAGCTTCAACGTCAACGTTAATAGGAGATAAGATCTTCTTCAATCTCGGTTGGAGATAAGATCTTCCTCAAGCTTCAAAGTCTACGTCAATAGGAGATAAAACTTCTTCAATCTTGATTGGAGATAAGATTTTCTCTGAGCTTCAACGTCTACGTCAATAGGAGATAAGATCTCCTTCAATCTCGACTGAAGATAAGATCTCCCCCGAGCTTCAACTTCAATGTCAACCTCGGTTGGAGATAAGATCTCCCCCGAGCTTCAAAGTCTATGTCAACAGAAAATAAGATCTTCTTCAACCTTGGCTGGAGATAAGATCTCCTCCGAGCTTCAACATCTATGTTAACAGGAGATAAGATCTTCTTCAACCTCGGCTGGAGATAAAATCTTTCTCGAGCTTCTACGTTAACAGGATATAAGATCTCCTTCAACCTCGGCTGGAGACAAGATCTCCTCCGAGCTTCAACTTCAACGTCAATCTCGGCTGGAGACAAGATCTCTTCTAAGCTTTAACTTCAACGTCAACCTTGGTTGAAGATAAGATCTTCCTCGAGCTTCAACTTCAACGTCAACCTCGGCTGAAGACAAGATTTTTCTTGTACTTTAACTTCAACGTCAACCTCGGTTGGAAACAAAATCTCTTTCAAGCTTCAACATCAACGTTAACCATGATTGGAGATAAGATCTCTTCCGAGTTTTAACTTCAACGTCAACCTCGACTGAAGACAAGATCTCCTCCGAGCTTCAACTTCAACGTCAACCTCGGCTGAAGACAAGATCTCCCCCGAGCTTCAACTTCAACGTCAACCTCGGTTGGAGATAAGATCTCCCCCGAGCCTCAACTTCAACCTCGACTGGAGACAAGATCTCCCCCAAGCTTCAACTTCAACGTCAACCTCGGCTGAAGACAAGATTTTCTCCGAGTTTTAACTTTAATGTCAACCTCGATTGAAGACAAGATCTCTCTCGAGCTTCAACTCAACGTTAACCTTGGCTGGAGATAAGATCTTCCCTGAGCTTCAATCTGAACTGATTCAGAGTCCTGAAGAGGACTTTGGCAGTCATCTTTTTTGTACCCCCTTCCTTCGAATTTCGAACTCGAAAGTGGGGAGACTATTATTGGGGATAAATTTTGCTCCTGCCGAAGTCCAGCTTGATGCTTAGCCTAATGCAACTGGTAATCACAAAAGAGCTTCGATCGAAAATTCTTCTTCAGTGGTCGGACCCCAGTCGAACTCTTCTAGCGATCAAACATTAGCCGAACTCCTTCAGCCAGCCAAACTCTTTCAGCAGCCAAACCTTAGCCGAACTTCTTCAGCCGATCGAACTCCTCAGCGGTTGAGCCCCAGTCGAACTCCTCCAGCGGTCGAACTCCTTTCAGATCTCTCCTTCAGTTGGATTTCTATGGGAGCCGAACTCCCTCTGAACTTCTTCTTCAGTCGAATTTTTACAGAAGTCGAACTCCTTCCGAACTCGTCCTTCAGTCAAGTTTCTATAGGAGCCGAACTCCTTCTGAATCTCTCCTTCAGTTGGATTCCTCCAGTGGATTGCTTCTGAATTCTAGCTAGCATTCCTTCTGGATGATCCCCTTTAACCGTATCCCCTTTAGGAGTCCGAACTCCTTTGGAATTGATGTATGTAAAAGCTCCTCGCCGACCAACGCCTGCTTCTTCCGAAAATCGATTATTCAATCTCAACGAACGATCACTATTAGTCTGACGATGCCTCGACCTCTCCGTACCAAACCTTACATGACTCGGAGTGGCTCAGTACCGGATAGTTATGACTGTCACCATTAGTTTGCTACAAACGACACTACTGGCAGCACCCCCCTCCGTGACAGACTCCATTAGACCTCGAGCGGTCCGCTACCAGACGGCTACAGCTATCACTATCAATCCACTACAGGCTCTGTCTATAAAAAGGGACCCTCCAGATATATTTTCTCTAAACTTTCTTCTCCTTTCCAAAATTCTGCCGAACTCTTTTCTGAGCACTCCATTTCTATTGGCTAGAAGAGCTGACTTGATCATTGGAGAATCCTGTTGTAGCCACCACTTCCAACTCCGAACGAAATTTTGTTTTGCAGGTCACCGACGGTGACCTCGTCTTCCTCGGTTCCAGCTCGATCCGACGTCAATCAGATTCTGCAACAATACTATTCATGAAAAAATAATTTTTTTATATTTAAAAGTTATGAGAATATGGATAAATTGGTTAATAGGAAAGTTGATCAACCATCCCATGATTACCCATAAAAAAACAGGCACTTATATACATCAAATGTTTAAGGCATTACTCAATTCTAACATGGTGAGTAATGGATAACCATCAGAATATCACTGATAACCCTAGCAAACGCAATGAGACAGAATCAGCAACATCCATGACATAGTCTCTACGCAAACCGCCAACCAGTAAATATGTAGGATAACTCAGCCACGCCTGTTAGATGAAGCTCTGGGAAATTCACTATGCATGGTAGTCTCAAATGGTGCACCAATCGGACTCTAATGCCTGATTGTTGAAATAAACAAAAAAGATAGATAATAATTAGAAACCTAAAGCTCTGCAGACCTGTATCGCTCTTGGTGGCGGGTAAGTCTCACCTTTAAATTAGTGTAATTTGGATACTGGCAAGATATTGGTACTTCAATGATGTCTAACCTCCTCAAATATAGAACCTAATCAAGCGTGGGAGATGCACACCTTCATGCAAACACAATATGATACCAATCAAAAGAGACCATACCAAAAGGTAACCATACATTCGTTTCATAAGATACGGAAATGAATACAAACGAGCAGAAAAGAGAGGATAAAGGGGACCACCGAGTGAGCCGTGCTGGCATGTCTAAGATTACGATATGCGTGGATGATGGGGAATTTTGGTTCTGATTCAGTCTCTAACCCAAGGTATCGCAAACTACTCCCACAGCTTAGCCCACCCTCCTTGTCCTTTTATTTCACTAGCATTTCAAGTTTATATATATATATATATATATATATATTTAAATTTAATAAAAAAAAGCCACCCATATGGCACTAATTATACACCTAAGTTCATTGATGCTTCCCCACAAATGTTCAGATAATAAGCAATCATACAATCTATAATACGCACATCATAATACATGATCCCGCTGAACATTACACTGCCAGAAAAAAAAAACTCTCTCCACCTTCCTACAGATTTTCTTCATGAATTAAGAAATCTGCATCATGTCAGCCACGGGATATATTCAATTGATAATATTACCAATGACGATTGTTCTGCGGTGTTGTAATCCAACATCAGGCTCTGTGCTAGAGTCCCAGATCTTGTGGTAAACCCGTGCTGTATGGATTGGTTCGCAAGATGGAGACTGAACCACCACTCCTGCCCCATTCCTTGATCCTCGGTTTCTTTGTTCCCTCAATCCTGTCCCTCTGGGTTTCTTCAGTAAATTTCCCTGATCACAGCTGAATTTCTTCATTCACTTCTTGAGGCAACTGCCAGAGTATCAGCATTAAGCAGAAACTTTATAGATTGTGATACTAGATTTACATCCAAAGATGGCACAATAAGAGAAGCAACAGAAGATCAGGGAACAGGCAAACATATTGTGTAAGCACACATTACTACATATAATTTTTGTTAAAAAGGAAACAAAACATTATACTCACCTTATAAGTCGATGGGTACAACATATGGGAGACAACCTTCAATGCAGATCAGTGCAAAAATAGAATTGGGTGGTGATTTGCAGAGGCCGGTGAACGTAGGACATAAGCCTGGAGATATAAAGGCCATAAAAAGTAAAATATTGCAAGCACCGCATAAATACTTTCCATCCAAGGCATGTCTTTACAATGACAGCACCGCCCGCCAGCTCCTTGACTTCCCCTTATTCTTCACCTTTCTTTGGCTTATTCAGCAATCTGTTCCC
Source organism: Cocos nucifera (assembly GCA_006176705.1). NCBI lineage: Eukaryota > Viridiplantae > Streptophyta > Magnoliopsida > Arecales > Arecaceae > Cocos > Cocos nucifera. The sequence continues at coordinate 630,702 of QRFJ01001307.1, read as the reverse complement.
CTGTTTCAAATACTCCTGATAGTCAGGCACAAACAGAAGCAAAATTAGGAAGCTACGACTGCAAACTGGATGCTCACCTAAATTTTTCCGTTAACCTGCACAAGTGAAGTACATCCAGCAGACTACATAAGATCGAACAAGTAGAACAACCAAGAAGATGGTAATAATTGTGATATCATTGGACAAAAGGGTATGGAGATATGCAGTAATCCCTTGCACGTGATGCACCGTCCCTGGCCCAAATGCCCTCCAAATCACCCATAATTCGAGCCAACCAAATCTCCAAATTCCTCTGTATTTCCTTAAAGTTGTTTCTAACTAGATCCAGAGATCTTCTTGTGCTCAACTTGGCCTGTGCTGTTAGCTCATCTCCCAAATTGCTTTTGGTTGTCTCAGTTTGCAGTGTGCTAAGCTTCTGTCTTATTTCTGTAGCCCGATTTTGAAGATGAAATGCCTCAAGCAAAAATTCAGTCTGTCTTTGCATTCGGAACTCTGGGCTGAGATTTGGATCACAAGGGTCACTAACTTGCTACACAAGGAGGGGAAAACGTCAGATTCATTTCTCCAATTCTCTTCCTTTAACATAAAAAAACTAAAATAACATCCAAAATAATGATGTTTATCACGATTAGTTGGAATGAAATGCATAATTGTGCAATCAAGGAAAATATTTACACAGCAGTGGCAACAAAAAAATAAGCTTTTTGAGCTTTGAAGGAATGATTATTACAATTCTAGGTATGTTTTACAGTCACTGAAAAAATGCCATATATCCCATTAGTTTTCTTGATGCATCATCAGTCGATTAAGTCACTCATTTTACCTTAACCCAAAATTTTCAAAATATATCATACGAGATGGAGTTCGGGGATTGGTTTTCATTGTTGATTCCCAATGCATGCCTATATTGAAGACTAGGTGTTTACACTAAGATGACTACATTCTTTTTAATTTTCTAATAACTCACCTTCTTTGATAAAAGGAAAAGAAAAGAAAAAAGTTTATGTTGAAGCTTTTAGTTGACTCCACCAATATGACAAATGCTTCTCCATATCTATTGTTTATGTTTCTAAGAAGTCACCTTCTTTGATACTCAAATGCTTCTCAATATCTATTGTTGTTTTACTTTCCACAAATATTCTTAATAAGAAAGATTTCCAAGCAAGTATTCATAAAGCTGACCGAAGTAGTCTGGACAATAACAGGTGGTTATGGTATGGTGCCTTGTAAAATTCTTTATCTTGCCCTTGCATTGTCTTATGACCTCCATTTTGACAATAAACTGATGGAGATGAGTACAGCCAGACCAAATACACACATTTACTTTCATCCATCTTTTTCCTTAATCTGGAAGTGTTAAGAAAAACTTCACTAAGATTTTATCTAAGATAATAAATGATGATAGCCTTTGAATAACATTGGAGCATGCATTTTTGCACTTAAGCCTCACACAAACTCTATTATTGAAAAGGCAACACCGGTTTATGTTAAAGAGTCATAATACTCTACCTTATACACAATACCATCACATCATTAAATGTTGGTGAAGATACAGAATTACCTTTGCCTTACACGTGGTTGTCTGTTTTTTCAAATGGAACTAGTTTTTGCAGTAGAGTTGAGTGCCAGAATAATAGCAATACAGGACAACAATATAATCACATGCTTGTTTTATCTTTAACGAATATAATATTGGCGTGTCAATTTTTCAGCTACAAGAGATTGCCTTAGCAGGTGGCAGTAACAAAAATGATGTTTCCCCTTGAAGCATTGAAAGTTCTAAAGGAGAAGATTGAGGTCTACTGTACCAATCAGTATCATATAGTACCAGATATACCATACCATACCATATCAATGCCGAACTGGTATATTGTACCATACCATACCAACATTTGGTACGCTGATTCTTACCATATGGAACCATGTACCAACATAATAATAGGATGGTACCGGTATAGGGTCCGGTGCCAAGATGGTGAACTTCGGAGAAGACTGTAAAAGCTAAAGGAATAAGAAAGAAGAACATGAGGATCAGAGGATAATAATTACCATTCTCCTGCATAAATCATCAATTTTACCAGCAAGAGATTGGTATCTCTTTGCCTGCTTCCTCATCAATGATGAGATCTTGGACAAATCACCATTCCCAACTTTCTCCAAATTGATTAGTTCTTGTTCCAGAAATTTAAGCTTGGAGGAAACTCCTGCTGATTCACCATCTACTTTCCAAGGTGACTCCCTCCTGAAAAATAGCTTTTCAAATGCCCTATTAAACTATGAACTTACTATTATTAAGACTCAATAGATTTAGTTTCTTTAGCGACCTTGGTACAAAAGGCTTCATATGGTACATGGAATCAAGGCAATCACTCTGCATATCCTGCATGAACAAAAGCATAGGAAACACAAACTCATGAGGGATGTCTAGAACATTGTTTTACTCCTTACAGCAAATACATAAAATTTCTAAATTTTGAAAGCATATGTATAATAAGCAAAGCACTTTGTTATGAATGAGAACAAGATTGGTGGGTTACTTTACAAAAAGGAAGAAGCAGTTTGAATGTGAAATGCCAAGGCGATGAGATGAACACCCAACATTATGTTAGTGGACTTGCTCCAATCTGTATGACTCTCTAGTTTGGCCCTTAATAATTGACAACTAGGTAGGCAGCACTAGAAATGCTGGTAAACAGCTAACATGCGTCAGATCTAGCTGTTTGAAGCAGGGAATAGTTAAGCACAAAAAATTGACCACCGCAGGTACTGTTGAACAGGTCTCACATTTCCAACTCTTCAACCAGTGAAACCACAAATTTTGAAAACAAAGCTTCAAAGGGCCGAAGGATACTTCACAAGCGATCAAAGAATTTAAGAGGAAAACCCATGAACATTAGGTGGCTGTCAATCCCGAAAAAGCCTACTCGATGAACAATTTAGCATGGTGCTACAGATCCATGGTTAAAGAATCAAGATGCCGTAGAAATTAGGAATATTAGTGAATTTGAATTTCAATAATAAAAGGAGCAAAAATATATATTTTTTTTTAGATAAAATATTCTCCACAATGAAGCCAAATTTTGTGGGATAAGTTTTTGTCTTGCCCTGCAACAACAAACATTTTGTGGCCATCGAAATGATATCAAAGACAATCAAGAACTGTTCACCGCACAGTGATCTTGAAACTTTCAAAAGACATTTCGCTGAAGGGGCCCAAAAAAGCGACTCGGAGGTTAAACATTTTTCCTTCTGAAAAATATTAGTATACATCAACTTCTAATTGCTCCATGTCTTCTATAATCTTTTTTTTTTTTTAATAAAAAAAAGGGGAAAACGTGAAAACCCATAGAAAGCCCGGCTTAAGTAATTTAGCATGTAATAAAGAACCAGGACGTAAACTCTCTTAACCTCCCATCCGGCCGATTTATCCGTCCACGGCTTCCAAGCCGCCACCGCCGCCGGCGGAGGCAAGAAATCCCGGGCCAAACCGTGCTGCCGCGCATAGAGAGACACCATCTCATCCAACTCCGAGTTCCTCTCCAAGAAAGAACCCTCCGGCACCACAGGATCCAACGCCTCCTCCGAAACCCTAACCTTCCCTCCCATCGCCGAGAAATCCACGCACAACTCATCCTCCTCCAAACTCAAATCCTTCTCCTTCTCCGTGAAATGCCCTCCTCCTTCCGCCTTCCTCGCCATGAAATCCAGCATCTCGTCCCTCTCGCTCACCTCTTTCTCGAGCTTTTTAATGGAGGATCTGAGGTCGGCTTCGGTTTTCTCGAGGTCGGAAATGCGGGCTTTGAGGGCGGCGATGTCGTCGGTGGCGGCGGAGAGCTGGTGGACGAGGCGGCGCTCCTCCTGGTTCCAGGCGTGGCGGTGACCGGCGAAGATCTCGGCGACGCGGGCGTTGGCCTTGGCATCCTCACGGCGGCGAGAGCGGAGCTGGCGGAGCTGGTCCTCTGCCTGGAAAAGCTTCAGGGCGAGGATCCGGTTGCGAGACTGGAGAGAAGGAAGGTACGACAGGGAGGCCCTCGGGAGGAACCCCAAGAAGACGGCGAAGCTGACGCCGAGATAAGAGGAGAGGACGCGAGAGGTCGACGGCGAGGCGACCGCCGTAGTGGTGGCGGCGGCTTCGACGGCAGTCGCCGAAAAGGTGTTCGACTTTTTGTCTGCGACCGCTTCGGCAGCGGTTGTCGCCATTGCTGAGAGAGAGAGAGAGAGAGACGGAGAGAGAGAGAGAGGGGAGCTTGGGAACTGGTGGAAGCGGGATTCCACAACCCATGTGCGGAAGGAGTTATAAATTTCGGCGGACGATGTCACATGGACAGGGGATGTACATTTCACGCGACCGAAGGATTCGCTTCCTTCGCTCGAATCTACCGTTGGATCTCGCGATGGTTGCTTCAAAAGTTGTGAAGGTCATGATGAAATGGTTCCGTATGCATTGAGATGTGTGTATGGGCTGATCCAATGGTCGAGAAAATAAATCATTCTTTCGTGCGAAAGATTCAACCCCAACCCGAATCGTGTCAGATTACAACATCCTCCGACATTGGGACGTGAAAACGGTTCGATTAAAATCATTAATTATTTTAATATTTAATTTAATTTTATTTTTAAAAATTTTGATTTCGATTTAAAATCAAATAAAATTTTTTTAATCAATTCAATTTTTAATTTTTAATTTAATAATTTTTATTAATTAAAAATTAAAATAGATGATTAATGATAAATATTATATTGATAAATTATAAAAAATTTTAAGATAATTTTATTGAGTTGAGTTTTTTTTAATAATTTATAGTTGATTTAAATTTAAATAATAATATTAAGCTTAAATATAATTTTATATTTTAAATAATAAAATTATTAAAGAATTTAATAAGTCTAAATTAAAATTAAAAACTTAGCGAGAAGTCAATTATCGAATCAAATTGAATTAAAATTATGTTAATTTGGTTTATTCAATTTTAAATTATTTTGATTTAATTTTTAATTTTATAAAATATAAGTTTAGAAATTTGATTATTCAAAATTTTGATTTGATTTGATCCGAAAAAATTGAATGCACTCCTACACCCACAATGACTACTTTATGGCTTTATTTTCAAATATTTATGAGAAGATAATTACTTAATAGTCTAATTATCAAACCATCAAAAAATTATTTTATTTTATAAAAATTTATCTATCTTAAATTTTATTGACATTATTGTGCCTTTCTCCGTGCCAACTCCAGCATTTCCATTTTCTCTTTTTGAGGTAGTAATCCCACTTGAATGAACTTTGCATTCAAATCTTAGTTGTGCATCTTTTTTTTCTTTATCCATATATACACATTATCAATATTTGCCTTGATTATAATTTATATATTATTCATGTAAAAGAGGGAATTAGCAGCTGAGTAAATTCCAAATCAAAGTTTATGGAGTTTTTGCTAGAAACAAGAAAATGGAATCTTTTGCAAACCCCGAATAGATGATTTATTTGAAATTGATTTGATTGTAGCTTAAAAAAAAAAACTCAATCGGAGAATATTTGGGAATATATATAAATAGTTAGTAAAATCCTATTTGTTAATTTGTATTATGAAAAATAATAGATCACTGGTAATGAAACTTTGTTATTTAATTATTGTCATGAAACATGAGATTCAACAAAAAAAAAAAAAAAATCAATTTAAACAATGAATATGTATAATCACTGGAAAGACAATGCATGATTTTTTTTTTTCCTTTTTGTGAGCATTTTATTTGTTATTATAATATATTCACTAGAACTGTCACTAAAAATTATAATAATATTATATATATTATTGATATCATATTACATAAAATTATAATATTGGGTAGCATTATATTCATCATTGTATTGAGATTCAAAAAGCTTTAATTAAGATATGGGGCTTTTTTTAAGAAGAGAAACCATGAGCGCTGCCCATCTAAATAAAGCAATTTTATTTTTTTAAATAAAATTAAAATATTTTAAAATAATCTGCATATGCTAGCAATGGGATGTTAGCAACGAGAATTCATTTCATTCATAGAAAAAATTTTATCTCATTGAAATATTTTTTTTTGAGAAGTTGACACTTAAAAATATGATTTTTACATATTTGATTGATCATAATAATTAAAGTGATATAAGAAGCATATTTTTAAAAATGATTTTATTTGGTTAAACATCTACTTTTCTAATAAAGATAAATAAAATACTTGTTATGCTTTTAGAATTGATACAATATTGTCAGTTATAATATTTGAAAACCAACATCAGCAATGTCAAGGAAAAGAGAATGTTGAGACATGCATGACTTATTTTGCAAACTAGAAATATTGGAATCAAAAGATAAATCATTGCCAATGCTTTCAAAATTATTTCTTTTTATACTATAAAAATAATAATTTTTTAAATAATTATTGGCAACAGAATATTTTGGATTTGAATCAGAGTTAGTCACATGATGTAGTTTCATATATTCCAAACTACTTGAAACAAAATTTGGCTCGTTTTAATATAATGGCTTAAGAGTATGTTTAAAAAAATAAAATTATCATAATTTTTCATTCGTTGGTACGTGGCTTTTCGATATTTCTTAGATTTTTTTTTATTTTGCTTTCTGAAAAAAATATGGAAAAGTTATTGCTACGGAAATGTTGGGAGGGCTCGCCGATGAGGGCATGTTTGGGATGGGAAGGATAGGGGGCGATCGACACCCAAATATTGGATTGCCGTCTTTATTTTTTATTTTTTATCTTTTTCAGAGAGGCAGCGCAAAAGATATGGTTACAATCTGGTTCTTCTTTACTTACGAGATAATGATAAGTCTGGCCGTGATGGAGATAATCTTTTCCAATAAATATTATTTTAGGTGTTTGTTGAGATATGAGAGAGATTTTTTAAGAAAAAAAGTTTATATTATGAATGCTGGTTTTATTATTTTCAATATAATAAATTTATAATTTATCAAATATATTCTTTACAATAATGGGATATTTAAATGGATATCAAAGATATAAAAGCCAATTCATAATTTATTTCTTATAAAATTAAAAGATATATATACGTTTGTTGTCATTCTTGGGTGGGAGAAATATATAGGTAAATTAAATTTTTCTTCAAATACATTATCAAGTTAGACCTCGTTTAGCATTGGTCTCATGTTTAGATGTATATAGGCTATGGATAAGTTTTTTTTTTTTTTCTTTCTATTGATATTCAAAATTTGATTTGATAATCTCGAGATAAAAAGGGTATTGATTGATCTGCTATAGTGGAAGATATAAGTATTTCTTTTTCTTTCTATTGATATTCAAAATCTGATTTGATAATCTCGAGATAAAAAGGGTATTGATTGATCTGCCATGGTGGAAGATGAAGCACTGATTTGTCATGGAAAAATACTTATATATACATAAAAGGAAGAGAAAAACTTTGATTGGATAGGAAAGAGAATATTATATAAAATAACATGTGTTGGTTACATCTATAACTTAAATAGAAACTAAATATATTTTTTTATCCAAAAATATTAAATTTCATCTCAATCATCATTTATGAGAACATAAGTTTCAAAGCTTCACTTGCATCATGATTCACTACTTAATGAAGTCGGCGTATGGTTTTGAAGCATAAACAAAAGATCTCATTTTTCTTCATCATTTATGAATTCACTCAACCACCATAGGATAGAGTACATGTCGTCTCTCTCACTCTACTTTTCTCTTCCACCTTCATGAAGATGAAAAAGTGAAATGAGGACCTGAAGTCTTAAGACATTTTTATAGATAAAGAACTTTCATGCCATCGCCGTTGAATTCTCCAAATCTAAGTAAAAAACTACCTCCCAGCTTTCTTTATCAACCCCAGTTTCACCGGCATTGGCTAGTTGCTAGACCATGTGTTGCCAATGATAGACATTTCATATTAAAATTTCATCTGCCAAATTACATGTCTTTATGACAACCAGAAAGAGTGGCAATCTCAAAGTCTTCTACAATAGTAAACTATAACATTACTAGCCTAAAAATAACACATTTATTTTCTTGTATTTTATTACTTTCAAATAAGATAAAAATATTTTACTAGTTGGTCGACTGCAATAGTTGCATGCAATGCGAATCATTATATAACATGTTTGTTCAGAAAATATATAACACTACACAATTCAAGCAAGACAACAACGATCCTGTAGATAAGAGATCGGGCTTTTCGAAAAGTGATGCTACTTAAAAAGACGAGAGATCGTTACCATCGTAAACTAATCCAAAGTTTCAATACGACCGCTTTGGGAACCGGAGTCGAAAACTTTGTCCTTGTTAAGTACCAGAAATAGTGCACAAGATGCTCAAAGAGGCAGCTGGGACATCGTGAAAAGACTCCTTACTGCTTGGCACGTGCGATGCACGTCGCACGTTATATGGCCATGATGACTACGCTGGCCAATGTTGTTTATTTTTTATTCTTTTCAATGTCCGCATGCAGCTTTTTTGCATGTAATTTTCAGTACTCATGTAAAGCTAAGATTGTTGGAGTACTACAAAATTAGAAGATAGATAAAGAAACTTTTAAGTCGCTTTCTCCTTTGAGGACAGTGATACAAAGAAAGGCTATCTTCTATTGTGCCAACGATCTAACTATGACCCGACATATATCTTTGATAAAAGATAATGGAGTAACCATCCAGCCTTTACTATTTGATCTTTTATGATATGTTAGAAAAATTCTAGAGTTTTTTACCTGCCAGACAATAAACGATCAGCCAACCAAGCGCTTTTCTTTTATCTCCACTCAATGAGATCCATAATCTCAACTAACTCTAAAATATGAAGATCGTTATTTCCTAACAATTCGAGCGCACCTCTGCGACCCTCGAAAGAAAAAATAGCATGTGCTCTCTCAAATGATAGATATCCACTTTCATCTAGAAAACTCTACTTCTCGAAACACTCCAGATAATTAAAGACTTATTTTGCATGCCCTCTTCTGAAGATTGATTCCAGATGAGCTGGAATCTATCTCTCTCTTCCTCAACAAAGCTTTGAGCAACTTTGACTCCATCTCTGAACTCTACCTTCTGCATGGCATTTTCTAAACTTTCATCCTTCATCCTCATGCTCCAATCTACCTTACCTCATGCTCAATTTCATTACTAAAGTCTCTCTCCAAGAGCTCAAACCTCCTCTAGAGACTGACGTAGACATCGGAGGATCCGCCACCGAGAAAATATCCCAGTATGAGGATTTTTCTATCCTTGGTGGTTGTGCAAAATTTGGTTGGAGGGATCGACTAAATTTTCTGCATCCGGCTCGGAGGTCTCAACTAGCTGATCTACGATCATCTGTACCACTCTCCTGATACTAGCTCAATGGTCTGAGCTAGCTTGACTCTTTGGCAACAATAGATTGGCATTGAGGTTCTCAGTTTTTTCCTTTTCCCATTATCCCACTATGAGGAACAAGAAGACTATGGTGATATCTTTCACCATCCTTTCAAAGGTACTTATAGACTGACCCAGACCTGGATCATCGGGATCTCAATATTCTTGAGGCATCGACTATCCAACCATTACCTCCGAACAGTTTCATCAACTCCTATAGCAAGTCTAAATATTGACTGCTATAGTGCGTGACCTACATCAACCAATTTATCAGCCCATTCTGGTGCCAAGCGATCATCCAACCCTGATTCACCCTAACCTTCCTCCTCTCTTAAGGAACCTAAGGTGAAAAAACTGGTCTCGCCCTATTAGCCTAAAAGGAATGCCCTAGGGCTCCCAATCTAACCATCAGAGCCTCGAGTGAGTTTCACTTCATCATCTTGAGAGCAGCAGATGAGGTAAGGAATGCAGACCCACTCCACCTTCTTCTCTTTCACTCTCTTCTTGCTCGTAGAACTCCTCTGTGAGTAGATCTACAAGTTGCCAGTCCAAGAAAATTCCTAAGCAGCAAGATGGGCTAGATCACCAGATTGAGGAGGTGGACCGCTACCTCGAGATCCTCCGCTAGAACCAATTATCTCTAAGAGGAGAGATCTTGTTTACCACTCGCTTTTCCTTCATGGCGTAGATCATAAGGTAGCTGATCCCTCACCATTTTAAGGTTCTGTCAATGGAGATTTATGATAGCACCACTGACCCCTATGACCATCTAGAGAGCTTCAAGGCCTTAATGATGCTGCAAGAGACCTCTGACACTCTGCTATACAAATCCTTTCCTGCCACCCTCTAAGGTGTTGCTCAGACCTGGTACATCAGGCTCTAACTAAACTCCATCCATTCTTTTAAGGAGTTCGGTCATCAGTTCATTGCTCAATTTCAAAGCAATAGAAAGTTAAGGAAGGGTACTGATATCCTCTTCTCTATTAAGAAGAAAAATAAAGAATCTCTTGGAAGCTATATGAGTCGCTTCAAAGTAGCCATGTTGGAAGTCTACGAGTTGAACTACTCGATCACAATGTCAGTTCTCAAAAAAGGATTGAAGGCAAATAGATTTTACTTCTCCCTCCAAAAGAAGTTTCTGCGTGACTTTGTTGAACTTCTTGCCTAGGTTGACAAGTGCATCATCAGCGAGGAATGGATGGCGGAGAAGTGGAAGGAAAGGGAGGATCAGAAGATGGGTAGGGAGGACCACCTGGCTCCCCAGTCGAAGAAGCAAAAGCACGTTAGGAAGTCTCCTCATCTATCTCGAAGCCCTCATGTTTCAAGGACTTTATGTCTTTGAATGCTCCTCGAAGGCAAATTTTAATAGAAATAAAGAATCAAACATTCTTCAATAGCCTAGGAACATGAGTCAGTAGATTCAGTCTTGACGCGATTGATCAAAGTACTATCACTTTCATCGAGATTATGATCATAATATCGAGGACTGCTTTCAATTGAAGAGAAAAATAAAAGCCCTCATCCGATGAGGCTACTTGAAAAACTTTGTTAATCGTCTGAAGAATACTGAAGCCTCGAACCACGAGCTTCAACCTATGCCTGACCCTCCGGTTGACAACCAATCAATCATTAGAGTCATTCACACCATTGTGGGAGGATCTGCAATTAGAGGCAAGAGCTCATCTGCAAGGAAAGCCTATGCCCATGTAGTCTAAAGAGGTAGAGGTCGGATGAAATTATCTCATTTTCTGATGAAGTCATTAATACCAAAAAGGCAAAATAAAGTCATCTCCTTTTTGGATGCTGATGTTGGAGGCATCCAGACCCCTTATGATGATGCTACAGTTATTTCTATGACCATTATGAATTTTGATGTAAAAAAAAATTTAGTGGATAATGGAAGCTTTGCAGATATCTTATTTCATGATGCTTTCTATAAAATGAATCTGCCTATGGAATGGCTCTGAAAGACTAATTCTTCCATTGGTTGGTTTTTTCGGTTGATATTGTCTCCATCGAAGGCATTGTAACCCTACTTGTGATTACAGGGTAAGCTTGGAGGCAAGCCACAGTCTTGCTTGACTTCTTGGTAGTGAAGGTAGACTCAGTTTATAATGCAATTTTGAGAAGGCCAAACTTGAACAACCTCCAAGTCATCGTCTCCACCGACCACCTGTTAGTGAAGTTTCCTACCACCTAGGGCATATGAGAACTTCGGGGCGATCATGCTCTAGCCAAGTACTGTTATGTTGCCTCCCTTAAGGGCAAGAAATCCAAAAAAGCCTTGCTAATTGAAAGCCTTGATGCCTGTGATGAAGGAAAGTGGCAGTGTAGGGAGCCGGTTAAGGAGTTTATCTCAATTCCCCTACATGAATCGGATCCAAGCAAGATGATCCAAATCGGATCGCAGTAGGACAAAGTCTCCAGAGTCAGGCTCTCTATAGGCCAGCACTAATATCTTTGCATGGGTAAATGAGGATATCCCTAGTATCGATCTAGAGATTATGGTACACCATCTACATGTCAAACCATTGCATCGGCTAATGTAACAGAAAAATAGAGCTTCACCCTTGAGCATCCACAAGCCATCAAGCAGGGAGTGGATAAGCTCCTGGCAGCTAGTTTTATCTATGAGGTAGACTATCCTGATTGGCTAGCAAACATTATTCTTGTCAAGAAGGTGAACAATAAATGGTGGGAATGTATTGATTTTATTAATTTCAATAAAGTATGTCCAAAAGATAGTTTTTCTTTCCTAGGATAGACCATCTCATCGATGCCACCATAGGGCACCAGATGCTCAACTTTATGGATGCCTTCTCTAGATATAACTAAATTTGGATGGCACCTAAGGATAAGAAGAAGCATCCTTCATCATGGACCAGGGGTTGTACTGTTATAAGGTCATGCCCTTCATCCTGAAGAACACAAGAGCCATTTACCAATATCTTATCAGTAAGATCTTCAAAAATCAGATTGGTCATAATATAAAAATTTGTATCGATGACATGTTAGTGAAAAGTTGCTTGATGGAGCAACACATGGTAGAGCTCGAAAAAATCTTTTAGACCCTATAGAAGTTGTTAGAAAAAGTGCCTGAAAATTCGATCCATAGGAGAAGCCTACAACAACCCATGGCCCAGTGCATGGGCCTAGCCTAGGTGCACGTGCATGGCCTACATGGGCATAGCCAAGCATGCGTGGGCATTGTCTAGGCATGCGCCGAGGCGCGCGCATAGTCTAAGAAGAGGTGCATGGACTAGGCACGGTCCACATGTACCCAGACTTCATTTATACCCATGTTTCATGTAGTCCACATGGAGGCATGGATCGTTTAGAGGTTCATAGCTATTTCACATGGTCTAGGAGAGTTTTTTAGTGCATTTTTCCATGCGATGCACGATCATAGGGCCAGGAAAGCATGCAAGTATGATTTGATGGCTAGGAAGGTTCTAGAGTTATGATAAGAGTCTATAAATGACATAGACTCGGATTTGAATTTAGTCTTAGGCCTTTAAAAGGGTTTGATGGCCTATGGGCAAGAGTAGCAACCGAGAGTAGTGGGCATCGGAACAGGTGTAGGTAGAGCACCGATAGAAGGTGGGGTGGTAAAGTAGAGCATTAGATAGAGCAGAGGATTCTTTTTGAAATTTTTAAAGAGAGCTATTGTAAAAGAGTGTGTTTCTTATTAAGAGAGAGGGATTGATATATGAGGATTGAGAGAGTGTGATCTCTTCTTATAAACTTTCTCTTATCTCATAGTGAAGTTTGCATATCCTGTAGAGGCAAGCCTTGGACTGATCCATATATTTGATCGTATTCTTTTATTTATCTTTTCTTTTTTTTTTCTATTACAGTATCAACATCATCATTGACATTCCGATCTTGGCCTGAGGGATCCATATTCAATATGAGAGATCTTTTCAACAAGTGGTACCAGAGCAAGTGGTATCACAATAATTGGTATTATAGCCTAATTATCAGGGCGTCAGATTTTTTAGATTATGGTGGTGTTGATCAAGATTGAAGAAGATAGACTCAATCAAAGTAGAGATCAATCAATTTAATGAAAAATGTAATTTCTTCCTATGGCAAGTGAGGGTGAAGGATGTGCTCATCCAATAAGTGTTGATTGATGCTCTCTTATGCAAGAAAAAGTTGACTACTATAGAGTTGAAGGATTGGAGGTGGCTCCAGATGTAGGCGGTGAGCATAATTCATTTATCTTGGTGGATGATGTGATAATTTATATGCTTAGTGAGACTTCTTAGATGGCAATATGGTCGAAGCTCGAGGAGATGTATATCATAAAGTTATTCACCAATTCTCTCTTTCTCTGGAAGTAGTTCTATCAGCTGTGGATGAGTGAGGGGCAAAATGTGCAGGACCATCTCAGTAACTTTCAAAAGTTCCTCATCGATCTTTTCAGTATTGATAAAAAAATTGAGGAGAAGACCAGAGCATTAGTCTTGCTTTCATTGCTTCTTCCTTCTTTTGAGTCTTTGGTGACTGCACTTCTTATAGAAAAGAGTACCATCAAAATGAAAGAAGTAACTTCTACACTTATTCAGAATAAGGTTCTCAGGCAGGAGAGCTAAGTCTCGAGTTCAAGTAGCAACTCAGCTATGACGGTGATTAAAGGTGGTGGTAGTAGAAGATGAAGCGATAGAGGATTGCAAGATGATGGTTTAAGTCCAAGTTAAGAGACTCCAACAAGATCAGATGCTACTGGTATGATGAGTTGGAACATCGAGTCAGAGATTGCTCACAACTCAAAGATCTGACGAAGGGTATTGCAGCAGTAGTCTAAGATAGCGACACGGATAAGATCGATGATGTGCTTATGATCTTAGATGAGGTATCTATTTTTTTTTAATAGTAAATTTTATATTTTAATATTTGCATCATGTTTGTTGTAGAGAAGAGCTGTTTGACTTTCTAGAGAGTAGTAAAGGCACTGTTTGTTTGTCGGATGATCGAGTTATGTGATTAAGAGCATCGAGACCATTAGTTTACAGCTGGCGTATAATAGAATAATAAAAAAATTAGATAAGATCCGATATATATCTAGTTTCAGAAAGAATCTAGATTCAAGAAGTTATAGATGGAGAGCTGATGATGGAATTCTAAAGATCATGCATGATAGTAGGGTTATCTTAAGGATAATAAAAAATGAAGAACATTACCTCTTGGTAGAAAGCTCGGAATGAGGTAGAGCTTTAGGTGCCAGTGGAAGCTCAGTGCGAGGTAGAACTCTAAGTGCAAGTGAATTGGGAACGAGACAAGAGACTCTGGAGGATGATAGATAATGTTGTAGGGTGAAGTTCTTATTGCTACAGAAGGTCATTTTGAGCAGGTCTCAGGTCAAATAGGTCACCATGTATGATGGAGATAGGATTGAGCGGTCTAACTCGACTCTCATATTTGTCCATCCATAAGTTGATAGATATTTGTCCTAGGGCATGGAGCTAAAATCATCCAAAAATTCTTAAAGTTAAGTTAAGATCAAATGTCGAGTTAAGATGGAGATTGTTAGAAAAAGTATCTTAAAATTCGATCCATAAGAGAAGCGCAAATGAATAAAAGCCTACGAAGTGAGCCCACAGCACAAAAAAGCCTATAGTAGCTTGCAGCCTATAGCAGGGTGCGGCCCAGGCACGAGCATGGCCTAGGTGCATGCGCATAGCCTGCATGAGCAAAACCAAGCATGAGCGAGCATGGCCCAGGCGTGCACCCAAGCCACGTAGTTCACCGTGGTCCACAGCATGCCCAGGGGCGCATGTGGTTTAGGAAGAGATGCATGGACCAAGTGCGATCCATGCGCGCCTAGTCCATGCATGGTCCACATGCCCAGCCTTCATTTCCACCCGTGTTTCACATAGTCCATGCACGAGAAGTGGACCATTTAGAGGTTCACGGCCATTTCACACGATCCAAGGGAGTTTTTTAGTGCAGTTTTTCATGTGATGCATGATCGGAGGGCTAGGGAAGCATGTGGGGGTGATTTGACAACCAGGAAGGTTCTAGAGTTTTGATAAAAGTCTATAGATGATTTTGACTTGGATTTGGACTCGATTTTTGTGGGAGTAGTGCAAGGGTTTCATGCATGGTTTTCAAATTTTTTTCAAAAACATATGCATCGGAAGATTTTAGATTAAATCTTTTAATCTAACCGTGCATTAGATCTAATCTACAAACATCCTAATCTAGGATCTATAATATGATATCATGCATATAAAATCTGAAAAAATATGATATCTCATACCTGAATCTGAAGTGAAGATCGTAGTTTTGTAGATTTTATTCATTGCTTCAGCCGCGCACATGAACGGCCTCTAAGGGTATCCTACGAAGCTCGATCCATCAGCTCCCGGAGTGCTAGCTTCTTGTGAAGACAATCTTAATGTCAGAACAAAGAAAGGTAGAAGAAGAGATTGATATAAGAGAACAATCTTCTTTTATTTCTCTCACAAAACCCTAGCCTCTTACCCTAAAGAGGAATAGCTTCCTCTTGATCTCATATGCCAAGGATGCCCACCCCAAAAGCTCATGCCCCAGCCTCTCTCTTAGGGTTTTGATGCCTCAAAAATCCTAAAAATTCTCTTGTTATTCCTTTGTCTCACAAAAGGCTATTTATATAGCGCATTGAAAGGTAGAGTTGGAGATTGGAACAAAGTTCAATTCAAAATCTTTTTAAACTAAAACTTTACCAATCCTGACTCAATCCATATTAGATGGCATGAGGAGTGTTTGGCATCATAAAATCTTATGCACAAACCCTTTGTGCATTGAGAAGGGTGGGGCGGTTTCTAGGCCAGGTTAGGCGCAAAGGAGAAGTATAGTTCAATTAGACTCTTGGTTTTTATCTGATTTGGCTTAAATCAAACTACTTTTGATTAGACTCAAACATATAAGTTAACCTAATTTAATTAAGCTTTTAATCTTTTAATCAAATCAATAATTAATTAAGTCCAAAATCTGATCAAATTATAATATCATCTTCCTTAGAGATTAGGTTATCCAATAACCTAATCGGGTTAGATCTAATTAAATTTAATTTAATTAATCTTAATTTAATCCTCATAACTAAATTAAATTAACTTAATTAATAATTTAATTATTAATTAATCTTTTTTAATTAATTATATTAGGTTAATCATCAATCATATTGATAATTATATCCTTCAATGATTTTTAATCATTGATAAGCCACCTGATTGGATCAAAACTTTGTTTGTGTGATCCTATAAGTTCGAACACTAAGCTGGTAGTATAGAAATAAATTTTTATATCAATTAAAATAACTTCTATATGTCTGACCCCATGGATCCAGCAAAGAAGATTCTTGAAATGAAGATTTGTAGGAATAGATGCAAAGGAGTGCTCTATTTGTCATAAGAAGAATATATCAAGAAAGTTCTAGAGAGGTTTGGTATGGAGAAGGCCAAATCTGCAGAGATACCATTATCGAGCCACTTATCTCTATCCAAATATCAAAGCCCTCAATCAGAAGAAGAGAGATAGTATATGGATAGAGTTTCTTATACAAATGCCATAGGTAGTGTGATGTATATCATGATGTGCCGTAGACTAGATATAGCACATAGTGAGCTTGGTTAGTAGGTACATGGCTAATCCTAGAAGCAATACTGAAAAGTATTAAAGTGGATACTGAGATATCTACAAGGAATAAGAGACTATGATTTGGTGTTTGATGGACAGTCGGGAAGGCTTGAAAAAAAATCATGAAGATATATTGAGGTTTAGGTCCTCTAAAAGGATTTGTAAATGCAAACTATGCTGGCGATCTTGATACAAGAAGGTCTACCATTGAATATCTCTTCTATATATTTGATGGATCGGTATCTTGGAGATTGATCCTTCAATCAATCACGGCCTTATCTACCATAGAGATTGAGTACATTGGAATTACAGAGGCTACAAAGAAAGCTCTATAGCTTAGGAGGCTGATTGTTGAGATGAGGATGGAGTAGAGCAAAGTTATACTGTACAGTGATAGTTAGAGTGTTCTATAGCTGGCACAAAATTCAATCTATCATACTCGCACAAAGCATATAGACATGAGATATCACAGGATCAGAAAGCTAATAGAGGAGGATGAAGTAAAGCTGATGAAGGTCTATACCAAGAAGAATTAGTCGGATGTACTCACGAAGGTACTCCCTAAAGATAGCTTTCAGATATGTGTGGCACGGATGGGTCTGCAGGAAAGAACTGAGTTCACAAGGACTTCAAAGCACCAAGATGGAGAATGTGAGTTCAGGTGTGGCACTTCCAAGCTTTGAAAATTTGAGAAGAAAGACCATAAAAAGCTGAAAGTGAGTTAATAAGGTTGATCAGCAAAAGAGTCTCTCGCTCTGAGGAGATGACTTAAAATCATCTCTTCTGAATAATTCTCTTCATCTTGTTAGATATATGTGCCCTAGAAGCCAGAATTGGCTGACACTTGTAATACACTTCTAGGGGCAAAATTATAATTTTGACTATAATTAATAAATGGGTTATTTTCTATCACACATGTGTATTTAGTGTCTGTGATACATCCTTTGAGTTAATGGTAATGATAATTCATATTTTCAAGAGTTGAAAATTTAAGACATGAATAATCATTATTAACTCATAAAATGCTCCCGACCATAGGATCATCACGAGGATGGTGATTGATCCGGAAGGTTGGTGTACAATCGCTTCTCTTTAGTAGATGAGTCTTGAGTCTACGGTGTGGAGACACCGGAGCGAGAGTACAGGTACTCGTTAGAGAACGAGGGCACTGAGCGTGACCACCTCGAGTAGTCATTAGGGAAGTCTACCTTCTCGTCAATGACTGACTCGATGCTGCAGTAGTGTGTCTGGTTCTTTGACCTGAGATGCATCGGCAGTTCACCTTGAGGGTGTTATAGTTTGACTACACCATTACTCGGTCTCCTAGCCATATGGAACCCTGAGGTGTATGTTGGCTATAGCATGTTCATTGTAGGAACTGGATTGCATCAAGATGGAATCTATCTACCTCGGTGGTAGAGGAGCAGCCCTATGATGATCATGAGAATCAAGTCCAGAAGCCCATGGCCATGGCAGAGTGAAATAATAGAAAGAGTTTCTATTTAGATTTTCACATTGGACTCGAATCGAATGATTACATCATATGACAGAGACTAGGGTTTGACGAGTTCACCTTAACCCTAATCTGATCGGGGCTCAAGATAGAAGAACTTAATCACACAGGTAGCTGCACCAAGAGGTTCGCATTCAGCTCTGATGGGTTGCCACCATATACTGCTAGGTGTCACTGGTGGATTTTGGGAGCAATTAGAATGATTTAGATGATCGATCATTCTAGCTGTTCGAATCAGAAGAGTTCTGATCCATCGAAAGGAGTTTCGATGATGTCGATGATAGAGATCATGACATATCCCATTACCATACAGAACTGAACCTAACTGGGTCACACAAACAAGGGTTTGAATCTGGTGATCATCAATTGAACTGATCTAGTTCAATTGATCTGAATGAGATTCAATTAGGTTCAAGGAAATCGTGCTAGCACTCGATTGAACCTAACGTTCTTCTTTTACTATCATAAATAAGTTGTCCTGACTGAGCCAAAGGAGTTTGTGCTCAATCAGAGGCCTTCATATGGTCTGACTGGAGGTTGTCCAAGTCAGAAAAGGTTGTCTTATTTGTAAGACATTACCTGCCATTTTTGGTCACCTGCCATTTCTTGTTCTTTGACTTTGGTCAAAAGTCTACCTTTGACTGGTCAAACGTTGACCATTGACACTTTGACTTTTGACCACATGTCATGCACCTATTGGAGAGCTGGTGGGGGCCTTGTCCCCCTGCCAGAACCTGGCAAGGAGAAGGGCGCACGCCAAGGGTGGCGTGAGCCCAAGTTAGGAGGCGCCTAGGAGTCCTTGTTGGACAAGGACTCCATCTCCCTTTTGGATTCCAATTAGAGTTCTTCTAAGAATCCAAGTTTGACTGGTCTTAGGCACCCTCTAAGGAGGAATCCAGGGGACTCTATTCCCACCAATCAGATTTAGATCTGATTTCACAAAGGGTTGTGATTGGTTGGGAAGGAAGAGGAGTTGGATCACAGCTTAGTCTATAAATAAGACCCTGCGCCCAACTCAAAAAAATAAAAATAATAATCAAGAAGCAATTTCCCACGCCCCAAGGCTGCCTCTCTCCCCTTTCTCCATGCCAATACTCTCTTCTCCCCTTGCTCTCCACGTCCAAAAGTGTTTTGGATTTGGTTGGTGCGATTCAGATCAAGAAAAGGCGATCAAAAGCAAGAAGGCTGCGCTGCTGCAAAGGACGACTGCAGATCTTCAAAAGGAGTTTTGAAGATCCTCCAGATCAGATCCAGATCTGATTTTTGGAGGTGTGATAGAGAAGAAGAGGATCTCCAGATCCAGCCCGAGTGGATACCGGTAGAGGCCAGGCGCTTGCGTGGCTAGATCCAGAACCTTCCGCTGCAAACAGGATCATCAACAGGGTAATAGGATTACCCAAATCAGGTAAATTAAATTTGATTTAATTTATCCTTTTATTTTAATTTTTATTAAATAATAAGAATCAGATCTGAAACATATCAAGATCTGATTAGATCTAAGAGAAAAATTTTGAAATATATCTCTTGATCTGATCAGATCTGAACGAACCTGGTCCGGGAAATCAGGATTTCCCTTCAACTGGTATCAGAGCCATGGTTCTAAAAATAGTTTAGATCTGATTTTTAATTTTATTTTAATTAAAAATAAGTGATTTCAGATGTCACATGAGATGTGATCAGATCTGAAATCAGAAAAAATTAAAATTAAATGATTTGGATCTAAGATTATGAAGATATGCATGACTAGTTCTAGAATAGAATAGTTCTATAGAATAGTTTTGCATGTCTTTGATTTAATCTGATTAAATCATATTTTAGATCTTTTATTTACTATTTTTCTGATATTATAAGTGTTATAATAACATCTAAAAAATAGCAAATAAAAATTATTTAATTTTAAATATCATATGAGATATGATTAGATGCATGTCTAGACTAGTTGTAGAATAGTTCTACATAATTGTCTAGATTAGAATTTATTTTGATTAGATCAATTTAAATCTAATTTTTTAGATTATTATGAGATAATTTAGATCTGAAAACATGCATGATTATGATACATGAGATGTATGCAAAATATGCCATGATTAGATCTAAATTTGTATATGAGATATATGATATAGATCTATAACTGTTTTGTAGTATTTACATGTTCCTGATTAAGGCGTTCCTCTTGGCCGTCCGGTCATAAGAACGAAGAAGGGTTTAAAGGCCCTCTCTTCCCATTCGATGGGGTGTTCTTATGATGTGTAGGGGTGCTGCGTGTTCGTCCTTAATCAGAAACCCAAAACTTACTTTCTGCAAAACCCTAGATCCTGAAACCCTAGGATTTATTGTGCATATTTTGTTTATGAACCCTACTTAATTAAGAATTAAGTTTATGGAATATTAATTAGGTCTAAAATTGAGAATTTCAGATCTAAGACATATTCATAATACTGGGTTCGGGCTTGGGTAGCTCAATTAGGTCTAAGCGGTTGATCAAACCGAATCAAGAGTTGGTTAGATGGGATCAACAATGCTTAAATTGACCAGCCTAATAGGATTAAGTCTGGGTCAAGATCGAGTCACGATCAAGCAAGACCTAATTAGGCTCAGAGGTTAGAGTCTGGATTGTAGGCTAACCCAATTGGTTCTGACTCAACAATTTGGTGTCTAAGGTAAGTTTGGCACATACGACCGACTGGTTTTTAATTGGAAGCTACTCGACCTGAATGCGTTCTTGTACGAGTTAATGGCATATTCCTTCCACCGGTCTCACTTACCTGGCCATATCTGTTGACACAGTTCTGATCTGAGGTGGTCAATAATCCGAGCTAACCCATGCCACTAGGTTAGTCATAATTGTTATGACTAAGCCAAGTCTAGTTTAATGAGACCTGAATCAATTCTCCCTAAGAAAAGATTAAGTCTGAGGTCTTCCACCATTGTAGATGTGCGGGCCCTTCCCGGGGTTGATTGTTCTCGGCTGGATACAGTGGCTCAGTTGCACCGGGAAGATGCAACCATGTCTATTAGGCATTGGATGCTATGGGCTGGAGGATGAGTTGGGCTCAATATTTCCGGATACGGTGAGAGACTCAATTAGGAACCCAGTCTATGCAAATGGTGGGTCTGACTTAACTAAGGAGTGGATCAATATTCCGGATACGGTGAGATTCATGAATTAGAGACCAAGTTTGGGTGCACCATGATTAGAGAATCATTGAACAAGAGTTGTTCACTCATTGGCTAACCCATCACCAATAACTGTTAGGTGAGGTGATGAGTCAGTTGGTGAGACCGCACCACCCACTAGAAATCATTAATCGCATGGAGATTTTCGCATCTCTACAGAGGGAGTGTAGGGATCCGAGAAAATAGTGGGAGCTAATTTGTTTAAAAATAAAATCCCTAAACAAATTGGTCAAGTCAAAATTACAGTATCTAACTAGAATCTTTGACTCTCTACAGGAAAATGTCTGCGTCCAACCCATTGGCACGTATCCTAGACACACATAGACTGACTGGACCCAATTATAAAGATTGGCTCAGGAACTACAAAATTATTTTGGGTTCGAGAAGTTAACACATGTTTTGGACCAGGACCCTCCCACCTTACCAGCTCGTCCATCCACTGAACAGAGAGCGTCTCTGGAAAAATGGATTGACGAAGATAATAAGGCCAGATATTACATGTTGGGCTCGATGTCTGATGAGCTCCAGCGCCAACATGAAGATATCGGGACTGCTCGCCAAATGTTGGCTCACCTGCAGGAGATGTTTGGTGAACAGAGTCGCGCAGCCAAATATCAAGTCACGAAAATGACTTTTTAAGGCTAAGATGCGTGATGGGCAGTCAGTCCAAGATCACTGTCTGACAATGATCAAGGACATGGAAGAGCTTGAGAAGCTCGGTGTGAAGTTGGACTTGGACCTGCAGAATGATATTATTCTGCAATCCTTGACTGATGCATATGGGCAATTCATCATGAATTACCACATGCATAAACTTCAAAATTCCTTGGCCGAAGTTAATGAATATGCTGGTTACCGCTGAGCTTTCTATGAAAGGTTCTAAAGGCTCAGTTCTTGCTATGGAACGGACTTCTTCCAAAAGAAAGTCTTATGGAAAGAAAAAGAAGTCTGTGAAAAAGCAAAAGGTGGAAGGATCAAAGAAGAAGAAGGCAGAACCGAAGAAAAAGGCCGATGGCAAAGGAAAGTGTTTCCATTGCAACAGCGACGGCCATTGGAAGCGGAACTGCCCTACTTACCTGGCCACCCTGAAGAACAAGAAGGAAGGTCCTTCTGGAGGTATGCTCGTTATTGAGTCTAACCTTACGGTTTCTTCTGCATCCAGTTGGGTGCTTGACTCTGGTTCTAGTGCTCATCTGTGCACTTCTATGCAGGGTCTTGAGGATAGCAGGAGGCTGAGGGATGGAGACATGATCCTACGCATCGGTAATGGAGCAAGAGTTGCTGCAGTAGCCGTGGGAACATACCCTCTTCGATTACCATCTGGTTTAGACTTAGTTTTGAAAGACTGTTATTATGTGCCTGCAGCTAGCAGGAATTTGATTTCTGTTTCATGCTTAGCACAAGAAGGTTATGTGATTCACCTTCTTTAAGGACCATTGTAACATTCTTTATGAAAGAAATAAAATTGCAAATGGTTTCCTTATTAATGGTCTTTATCAGCTACATATTGATGTACCTGTTCTAACTATCGAGCAAAACGTGAATGCCAAACGACCTAGGGATAGTCCAAACGACAGATATCTATGGCACCTGAGATTAGGTCATATAGCAGAAGATAGGATCAACAAATTGGAGAAAAATGGGCTATTGAGTCCATTGACTTTCCGAGTCATATCCAACTTGTGAATCTTGTCTTCAAGGCAAAATGACTAAACTCCCTTTTGTTGGACATGGGGAGAGGGCCACAGATCTCCTTGCCCTAGTACATACTGATGTGTGCGGCCCATTTGATGTGCCGGCTAGAGGCAATTTTGTCTACTTCATTACCTTTACCGATGATCTGTCTAGGTATGGGTATGTGTATCTTATGAGACACAAGTCTGAAGCTTTTGAAAAGTTCAAAGAATTCAGACATGAAGTAGAAAAACAAACTGGAAAACCCATTAAGGTTCTTCGATCAGATCGAGGAGGTGAATACCTTAGCCGGGAATTCCTAGACTATCTTAAGGAAAATGGCATAGTCTCTCAATGGACTCCACCAGGAACACCTCAACTCAACGGGGTTTCAGAACGGAGAAATCGGACTCTATTGGATATGGTTCGATCCATGATGAGCTTCACAGACCTCCCTGATTTTCTTTGGGGACATTCATTGTTAACTTCAATTCTATCTACTGAATAGGGTTCCCTCTAAAACCGTTCCTACCACACCGTATGAGATATGGCACGGTAAGAAACCAAGTCTGAGTCATCTCAGAATTTGGGGTTGTCCGGCTCATGTCAAAAGACAACAAGCGGACAAGTTAGAGTTTAGGTCCTTTAGAGCTCGATTCATAGGATATCCTAAAGAGTCATTAGGATACTATTTCTACATTCCAGAAGACCACAATGTGATTGTGAGTCGACATGCCATCTTTCTTGAAAAATAGTTTATTCAAGATAGTGGCATTGGAAAGCAGATTAAGCTTGATGAGAAAGTCTCACAAGCAGAACGAGCTAAGGACCAAGTGGAACCAAATCAGGTTGAGCCAATAAGAACACTACCTCCTCCACCTCGTAGATCGGAAAGAGTTTTCCCGTCCCCCTGAAAGATACTTAGGTATTATTTCAGAGGATGTAGAGGAAATGTTCCTCATAGGTA
The DNA here is from genome assembly GCA_006176705.1 of Cocos nucifera. Classification (NCBI taxonomy): domain Eukaryota; kingdom Viridiplantae; phylum Streptophyta; class Magnoliopsida; order Arecales; family Arecaceae; genus Cocos; species Cocos nucifera. Next base: position 606,369 of record QRFJ01001307.1, on the reverse strand, counting down.
ATGGTGCTCATGGTGATGATCCCAAAACCTACAACGAGGCGATATCAGATATCGACTCCGAGAAATGGCTTAGAGGCAATGAAGTCAGAAATTGACTCGATGCACTCAAACCAAGTCTGGACCTTGGTAGATCCACCAGAAGGTATAGTACCTATTGGGTGTAAATGGATCTTCAAGAGAAAGATTGGTGCAGATGGGAATGTGGAGACATTCAAGGCTAGACTAGTGGCAAAAGGTTATAGTCAACGCGAAGGCATTGACTATCAGGATACCTTTTCCCAGTGGCTATGCTAAAATCCATCCGCACATTGCTTGCTGTTGCAGCCTATTTCGATTATGAAATATGGCAAATGGACGTGAAAACGGCATTCCTAAATGGATATCTTGAGGAAGATATCTATATGGAACAGCCGCTAGGTTTCACATCCAGTGATACTGATCACAAGGTTTGCAAGCTGCAAAGGTCCATATATGGACTTAAGCAAGCATCTCGGAGCTGGAACACTCGTTTCAATGATGTGATCAAAAAGTTTGGTTTCATCAAAAATGAAGAGGAACCATGTGTTTTCAAAAGGGTCAGTGGGAGCGCTGTTGTCTTCCTCGTATTGTACGTGGATGACATCCTCCTTATTGGGAATGATATTCCCATGTTGACATCAGTCAAGATGTGGTTGTCCAAGGAATTCTCCATGAAAGACCTAGGTGAAGCATCCTTTATTCTAGGAATTAAGGTCTATAGGGATAGACCGAATAGGATGCTAGGACTTTCACAGAAGATGTACATAGAGGAAGTACTAAAGAGGTTTAGTATGGAAAACTCTAAGAGGGGATTAATACCCTTCAGACATGGTATTCATCTTTCCAAGAAGATGTGCCCCAGCACACCTGAGGAAATAGAACGCATGAGCAAGATCCCTTATGCTTCTGCAATAGGGAGCCTCATGTATGCCATGCTATGTACACGACCTGATATAGCCCATGCTGTGAGTGTCACAAGCAGATATCAGTCAAATCCAGGTGAAGAACACTGGACTTCTGTGAAATGTATCCTTAAGTACTTGAGAAGAACTAAGGATATGATGTTGGTCTTTGGTAATGGAGAACTCCAAGTCCAGGGATACACAGACTCGGACTTCATGTCCGATATAGATGATCGAAAGTCGACATCTGGCAGACTGTTTGTGCTGGAAGAGTTCCAAGCAAACGGTGATAGCCATCTCATCCGCGATTACCTTGAGAAAGGTTACGTTGAGGTCAAGAGAGTCAACTCCGCAGATAATGTGGCAGACCCACTTACAAAGCCGTTGGGCCAGCAGAAGATCGAAGCCCACCTTGAGAAGATGGGACTTAGACTTGTAGCCAATTGGCTTTAGGACAAGTGGGAGATTGTTAGATATATGTGCCCTAGAAGCCAGAATTGGCTGACACTTGTAATACACTTCTAGGGGCAAAATTATAATTTTGACTATAATTAATAAAATGGGTTATTTTCTATCACATATGTGTATTTAGTGTCTGTGATACATCCTTTGAGTTAATGGTAATGATAATTCATATTTTCAAGAGTTGAAAATTTAAGACATGAATAATCATTATTAACTCATAAAATGCTCCCGACCATAGGATCATCACGAGGATGGTGATTGATCCGGAAGGTTGGTGTACGATCGCTTCTCTTTAGTAGATGAGTCTTGAGTCTACGGTGTGGAGACACCGGAGCGAGAGTACAGGTACTCGTTAGAGAACGAGGGCACTGAGCGTGACCACCTCGAGTAGTCATTAGGGAGTCTACCTTCTCGTCAATGACTGACTCGATGCTGCAGTAGTGTGTCTGGTTCTTTGACCTGAGATGCATCGGCAGTTCACCTTGAGGGTGTTATAGTTTGACTACACCATTACTCGGTCTCCTAGCCATATGGAACCCTGAGGTGTATGTTGGCTATAGACATGTTCATTGTAGGAACTGGATTGCATCAAGATGGGATCTATCTACCTCGGTGGTAGAGGAGCAGCCCTATGATGATCATGAGAATCAAGTCCAGAAGCCCATGGCCATGGCAGAGTGAAATAATAGAAAGAGTTTCTATTTAGATTTTCACATTGGACTCGAATCGAATGATTACATCATATGACAGAGACTAGGGTTTGACGAGTTCACCTTAACCCTAATCTGATCGGGGCTCAAGATAGAAGAACTTAATCACACAGGTAGCTGCACCAAGAGGTTCGCATTCAGCTCTGATGGGTTGCCACCATATACTGCTAGGTGTCACTGGTGGATTTTGGGAGCAATTAGAATGATTTAGATGATCGATCATTCTAGCTGTTCGAATCAGAAGAGTTCTGATCCATCGAAAGGAGTTTCGATGATGTCGATGATAGAGATCATGACATATCCCATTACCATACAGAACTGAACCTAACTGGGTCACACAAACAAGGGTTTGAATCTGGTGATCATCAATTGAACTGATCTAGTTCAATTGATCTGAATGAGATTCAATTAGGTTCAAGGAAATCGTGCTAGCACTCGATTGAACCTAACGTTCTTCTTTTACTATCATAAATAAGTTGTCCTGACTGAGCCAAAGGAGTTTGTGCTCAATCAGAGGCCTTCATATGGTCTGACTGGAGGTTGTCCAAGTCAGAATAGGTTGTCTTATTTGTAAGACATTACCTGCCATTTTTGGTCACCTGCCATTTCTTGTTCTTTGACTTTGGTCAAAAGTCTACCTTTGACTGGTCAAACGTTGACCATTGACCCTTTGACTTTTGACCACATGTCATGCACCTATTGGAGAGCTGGTGGGGGCCTTGTCCCCCTGCCAGAACCTGGCAAGGAGAAGGGCGCACGCCAAGGGTGGCGTGAGCCCAAGTAGGAGGCGCCTAGGAGTCCTTGTTGGACAAGGACTCCATCTCCCTTTTAGGATTCCAATGAGAGTTCTTCTAAGAATCCAGTTTGACTGGTCTTAGGCACTCTCTAAGGTAGGAATCCAGGGGACTCTATTCCCACCAATCAGATTTAGATCTGATTTCACAAAGGGTTGTGATTGGTTGGGAGGAAGATGAGTTGGATCACGCTTAGTCTATATAAGAGACCCAGCGCCCAAGTGAAAAAAATAAAAATAATAATCAAGAAGCAATCTTCCCACGCCCCAAGGCTGCCTCTCTCCCCTTTCTCCATGCCATACTCTCATCTCCCCTTGCTCTCCACGTCCAAAAGTGTTTTGGATTTGGATTGGTGCGATTTAGATCAAGAAAAGGAGATCAAAAGCAAGAAGGCTGCGCTGCTGCGAAGGAACGACTGCAGATCTTCAAAAGGAGTTTTGAAGATCCTCCAGATCAGATCCAGATCTGATTTTTGGAGGCGTGATAGAGAAGAAGAGGATCTCCAGATCCAGCCCGAGTGGATACCGGTAGAGGCCAGGCGCTTGCGTGGCTTGATCCAGAACCTTCCGCTGCAAACAGGATCATCAACAGGGTAATAGGATTACCCTATTCAGGTAAATTGAATGTGATTTAATTTATCCTTTTCATTTAATTTTTATTAAATAAATAAGAATCAGATCTGAAGCATCCCTGATCTGATACAGATCTAAGAGAAAAATTTTTGAAATATATCTCTTGATCTGATCAGATCTGAACGAACCTGGTCAGGGAAATCAGGATTTCCCTTCACTCAGTCTAAGATAACTCATTCTCAAAGAAAATCTAAACAAAGAGCAGTGTTTCGCGAGTGCCGGGCTGACATGCAGTTAGAGACGTCTCGGTTTGAAGATGAGATGTCTCATTCTTATCTAAGTTGCAGGCGAGAGGACTCCATTTCAGGAGGAGACATCTCGATTTTCACAAACAGATCTAAATTAGGTTTTCTATTTGGGTTTGGAGAGTTTTCTTTGAGTTTGGGGCTTGACCTTATTGTATACTATATATACGAAAAATAGGTCAAGATTTATGTAATGCTAAATTCATTAAATAAAAGCTCTTTTCTTCCAAAACTCTTGTTCTCTCTTTCACTTGAATCCATTGATCGTGCTTTTGTGTTAATTCTAGGAGAGATCTTTTCTTATTGCTGGCTAATTTCCAATGGCCATGCCGATCCGTGAGAGGATCATATCCCCAACACACTAAGTAGATTTATGGCTAGATCGATAGAGAGGTGCTTGCCATCCTTCAGGATCCTAAAGCAAATCAAGAACTTTGAGTGGACGGTCGAGTGCCTTTGGGAGTAACTTATTTTAGCTCCTCTCTTGACCAGGCCATCTATTGGGGAAATGCCATACTTGTATCTTGCCATCTCCTAGCAGTCATAAGCTCAATCCTTATTAGAAAGGAGGATGCGGTTCAAAGGCCCATCTAGTACACTAATAGGGTATTGCGAGATGCAAAGACCAGATATCCTAAGGTAGAGAAGATTCTCTACATCTTGATAATCTCGGCATGGAGGCTTTGACCCTACTTTTAGGTGCACTCCATCATCGTGCTGACTGATCAACCCTCGAGGTAGGTCTTATAGAAGCTTGATGCTTCAGAGAGGTTGACCAAGTGGACCATAGAGCTTGATGAGTTCAATATTCACTATCAATCCCGACCATCCATCAAGATCCAGGCTTTGGCAGATTTTTTTTTGTAGAATGTACACTCTCGAAGGAAGTCAAGGTTGCACCAAAATCTCCAACCTCAGCACTTGTGATCCCATAGATGCTACACATCAATGGATCATCAAACGTCGAAGATGCTAGGGCTAGGTTAATTCTCACCAATCCTGACAGTATTATGGTAAAGCAAGCTCTCTATTTCAACTTCAAGACTTCAAATAATGAAGTAGAGTACCAAGCACTCTTGGTCGGATTCAAACTCACTCGAGAGCTTGGAATCCTACATCTTCAAGTCTTTAGTGACTTTCAATTGGTGGTCGGCCAGGTTCAAGGAGAGTACCAAGCACAAGTGCCCTCCATGGAAAAATATCTATAAAGGTACGAAAAATGATCTCTTCTTTTAGTAAATTTGAAATTTTATGGATACTCAAAATAGAGAATGCATGGACAGATCTTTTGTCAAAGTTAGCACTACTATAGGAAATGGCTATGGTAGTGGTTCGCAACTGCTGTCGTTAAAAAATCATTGTCATAGGCTACCACAGTAGTTATTCAACTACTACCACTAAAGTCGTTGCCGTAGGTCTATGGCAATGATTGTTGCAGCGGTTATTACAACTACTGTAGTATATTGGTATAGCAGCAGTTTACTAACTATTGCTATAAATGGAACTATCACAACGATATATAGCAGTGATTAATCAACTGCTGCTATAGAATCAATAATAGTAGTTCATCAATCGCTATAATAGCTTTAATAGCAACGGCTACATAACCGCTGCTTTACCTATTATAGTAGTGATTGTTAAGCCGTCGCTATAGGTTCTATGGCAATAGTTATATAATCGCTACTATAGATCTAATGCGGTGGTTTTATAACCACTGCCAATGATTTTATAATCATTGTCATAGTTTATGACAGTAGTTGGCATATGATCTACAATAGCTGTTGGCACGCCTACGGTAATGGTTGTCAACCGCTATCATAGATTTTGAATAATAAAAAAAATATAGATTTTTAATTTTTAATTTTTTTACTTGATAAATATAGTTTAATATATAATACAAGAATATATCTAAAATAATACAAGAATAACACAAGAATATATCTGAAATACTCAAATTTTATTATTGAATAAAATTTATTATAATATTTTTTTAAAAAATACATCAAAAGTCTACTAAATTTAAATCTAAGTTATCATCCCTAGGAGGAGATGGATTACAAGCTAGAGGAGCTGGAGCTAGAGCGAAAATGCTGGCCAATATATCCTGAATGCCCATGAAGTAGCTCCAAAATGCATGGAGAGCATCGTCACCATAGCGATCACGATGTTCTGTAGCTGAGTAGCTTGCTTCGTAGTCTAAGCAGCCTACTCCATAGCCTGAGTTGCCTTTGCCAATGCTTCCTCAAGCTGCTCCCGATTGATGATCCTAGAAGCATGTGAAGAGATGCTTGCCTCAGACCGATAGCTCATTCACGTATGTCTGAGCCTATATTGAATCCTTTTAGACTATTCAAGCTCTAAGACCTAAGACAGATAGTCATAGAGGCTAGAGGTATTCGGGCCCTCGCTCACGAGTGCATCTAACTCATATAATTATAAATTTAAATAAAATATCATAAAAAATACTATAATATTAATCATATTAATCTATTTATTATTTATAAAAATTCTTTCGATCGTGGCATTCATTGGCTTACCCTTCTTATCCATATGGCTAGATCGAAAGATGGCACTACAGGTAGATATTACCCCCTCTCTCATTAGCTATAACAATCAATTAGCTTATTAGAAATATTTAAAAAAAAAGATTAATTTAATTTATAAACTAAGATTCAGAATTTATTATCTTTCTATGCATACAATTGGCTATAGACTCATGGCAAGAGTGTGTGTACTCATGAGCCCCCGTTCTTCCGATTCTGATGGGAGGCAACCTAAAAAGTATTTAAATTATTAATATTTAAATTATAAATATTTAAAAAATATTTAAATATAATTATTAGTATTTTAAATAATTTAAAAGTTAAAAATTAAATGTAGAACTCCTAGCTCCTCCAATGCCTAATTATTCTCTTCCACTGACTCAAGAATAGTCCTGAATCCAAGGAACAAGCTATTTCGAAGTGTTCCATCGGTGCTCGAGCCATCTTTTATGGAGCTTGACTTTGTAGTTCTAGTACAACTTCTCAATTTTCTACTGACGAGTATCTCGAGTCCTCTCATGATCTAAAAAGTTATACCTTCTTTGCAAAAAATTATCAAAAGTCAGTTACGAAATTATTCTAATCAAGTATAATATAAATATATCATATGTATATATATAATTAAGATATACTTATCCAAATCACTTTCTACATCCACTTTTTGACACCAGCATCCATCACTCGCTAGTTTACGAGCACAATAAGAATAATGTCGGAGCACCTTACAAGTACTTTAAAAAAAGAATGCATCTCCCATGTGATCGCCTCGACCTGCCTCCCCTCCCGATCGTACTCCATCATGACTTGATGCTAGCAGTTTTACACATGCGGTATGCATGTAGGACCATGAAATATCCTACTAGATGATATATCTATAATAAAAATATATTATATAAATATATAAGAGTATACGATAACTATATAAATAAATAAATAAATAATTGATACTATAAAAATCTACTTTCATGGGCCATGGGATCAGGCGATGTGGATATTAGTGGAGACTCATCTGTAGATGGAGCATGTGCTAGAGATGTGAATGACGGTGGAGGCTCAAATATCGATGGTGTCTGGGCAATCGATGTGGAGGTGGATGGAGTATGCTTTGATTGCAACTCAGATGCGGAGCTCCACCTAGCTCATCGAGGGACGGGGGTGAAAGCTAGATGGCATTTCGATGCCATCAAGATCTGCAATGTTAATAAATATTAACTAATATAACATATTGAATAATAATATTAGTAGATCATTAATAAATAGACTCTAATATTTTTAGATTTATTATAATAATCAAACGATGCACAACAGAAATCAAAAAAATTTCAGCAGCATTTTTTTTAGTTCTCCCATGTAGGAAGAACAAAAAAAGAATACTGTTCGAAATTTTTTGGAACCCTTAGCATACCATTTGGTTACTATAATTATCTATAGAATTATTTATAATATTTAAACTATCCAAATTGGATAATCAATAAATTATTGTACATAATTCTTTCATCCATACAAAAATATATAAATCTATGGATGCTTGAGATTATGTATACTAATCAATTGATGGATTTATCGTTATGTAATGCAATAAACAAAAGTAAAAAGATATAAATAGTAATCCAAAAAAATTTATATAATAAATTCTACAACATGAATTATATCCATAAATAAACTCTAACATTTATACCAGAACATTACTAGAGTTAGAGGTGTCTGAAATAAGAATATTAATAGAGCTCAAACTCTGCTTCTGTAGCCCATGAACCATCACTCAAATGTATCTCTGTGGGAGTTCTACTCATGGTTGGAGGAGGATGGAGCTCCAAGCTACAGCTCCCGATAGTAATCGTCACCTCCCGGTGGTCGCCACGCCTCGACATCTAGCTACCAAGCTATAGCTCATAACTCAATGATCAAGAATTTGCTGGCATAGTCTAGAATTTGCTAATAGGGGTTCTCTTATTGGCCAGCATGGTACAACCCAAGATCACCGACACAGTCCAAAATCCATCGACATGATCCAGAACCTACCGATATAGTCTAGAACCCATCGATGGGTGTTTTCATCTTACCGATCGACATAGTCCACAACATGGCCCAAAACTTGCCAGCATGGTCCAGAATCTGCTAGCGGAGGTTCTCTTATCCACCGGCATGGCATGTCCTAACACCACTGACATGGTTCAGAACCCGTCGACACTATCTAAAACCAACCAGTAGAGCTTTTCTTACCGATCGGTACAACCCATGGCTATCGGCATGGCTCAGAACTCATCAGTGGGGTTTTTTTATCGACCCGCATGATCCAGGGCCATCCACGAATGCCGGCATGGCACAACCTAAGGCTGCTAGTATGGTACAATTCAGAACCAACTAGTAGGAATTCTCTTACTCGTCGGCATGGCCCACGACCGCCAGCACAGTCTAGACCACTAGCGGAGATTCTCTTTAAATATTATTATAAAATTATTATGAAATTATTATAAATATTATAAATGATAATAAATAAATATTACTATAAAATTTTAAGAAAAATCATATCTACAACTATGGGGAGGGGGTCGCACGAAGCTTTAAGGATCGTCGGTGGCGCGCGACAGCACTGAAGGGAGGGGGCGGCGCTAGTGGTAGCCTGGGAGAGAGATAGACAGAGATAGTAAGATACAGAGAGAGATAGAGAGAGAAGAGAGACAGAGAGAAAGAGAAAAGAGAGAGAGAAAGAGGGAAGAGAGAGTATGACAGACAAAGAGAAAGAGGAAAGAGAGAGGGAGATAGAGAGACAAAAAGAGAGAGAAGGGAGGCCGAGGGGGCAATGGGGGCATAAGAGGGAGGGAGTGGTGAGTTGGCCTGAGGAAAGAGAGGAGAGAAAGAGAGAGAGAGGAGGTGGGGCTAGTCGGGGAAGAAGAAGGAGGTGGGGCTAGCCAGGGAAGGAGGTGGGACCAGCCAGGGAAGAGGAAGGCAGGGTTGGCGGCGGATAGGAGGGAGAGAGAGCGGGAGAGAGAGGGAGGAGGAGCTTACCAACGACGGAGAGGAGGGAGAGAGAGAGTCCAGGAGAGGGAAACTAAAATAAGGTAGGCCAGGCATACGGGATGTGAAAATGACCTAATCTATGATAGTGATTTTCGAACTGCTATCATAAGCCTATGGCAGCGGTTACTAAAAACCGCTGCAATAGGCCAATTGCAGTGGTTCCAAAACTGTTGTCATAACTTCATATATATTTTTTTAATTTTTTAAATATGATATAATTTTAAAATTAAAAATTTATCTTCACCATTCATTATCTAAATAATTATCATTAGAGTGTCATCATAAATGACTACTTTAATCCGATAGCCCTATATTCATCAATCAGTAAAATTTGATTTCGACGACCATGAATGATGGTGTGATAATCTGATAGGTAGAGACCATCGATGGATCCAAAAATCTATAGCAATGATCTTGGTGATGTTTGTAGCATACTATCAAAATTTTACTTCAATCGAATATCATTATTATGGTTAATTTAGTATGGAATAATTTCGATCGTTAAATGAAAAATGAATAATCAAAAGATCAAATGATATCTAATTATAAAATGATATTTTAGATAAATAATCTTGACTACTATTTTAATCATTTTTATAATGGTGATCGTAAAATTTAAACCATGCATCTAAGAATGATCCAAAACTATATATCACTCGATACTCAATCTTAAACTTCTTAAGTAGTTGTATTTGTGCTTTTGCAAGATCTGCTTTATATGAATGGATCATATAGAAATGGTTTAGATTTTATGATCATTACCATATAAAATAATTAAAGTTGTAGTAAAGATTATTAATCTAAAAGATCGTCTTATAATCGAATGCCGTTTGGCTCTTTGATCACTTATTTCTTATTTAACGATCGAAATAATTTCATATTAAATTGACCATGATAGCAATATCCGATTAAATTAAAACTTTGATAGTATGCTATAAATATCACCGAGATCATCGCTATAAGTTTTTGGATCCATCGATGGTCTTTCTCTATCATATCAATATACGATTGTTCATGGCCGATGAAATCAAATTTTATTGATTGACATAGCTAGGACGATTGAATCGATGAGATCTTTTATGAAGATACTCTAATGATAATTATTTAGATAATAAATGATAAAGATGAATATTAAATTTTAGAATTATACCATATTTAAAAAAAATATAAAAAATATATAGCAGTGGTTATGAATAACTACTGCTATAGGTCCACCTATGACAGTGGTTACTGATAATCGCCATAATAGTCAGGATCTATGGTAGCAATTACAAATAATTATTACTAGAGGTTTGATATATCGTAGTGGTTAAGTAAACCGCTACCATAAGTTTGACTTAGTTAGTGGTTATACATACCCATTGTTGTAGGTTAGATTAATGGTAGCGGTCACTCATAACCGCTACCATAGGTCAAGACTATGGAAGTGGTTAAGTAACTGCTGCCATATGTCCATTCTATTATTGTGGTTATTAGTAACCGTTGCCATAGGTTGGACCTATGACAGTGGTTATTCATAATCGCTATTATACATAATCTATGACAGCGATTATATATAACCATTTCTATATATTAGATCTAAGGCAGCGGTTACTAATAACTACTGTGATATACTTTATGGCAGCTATTTTTGAATTATTGTCGTAGTAAATGCACTATAACAAATAGATCTTTTATGATGAAAAAATTTCGTTGCAAATAAACTTATTAGCGGTGGAAAAAAATTCCATCGCAAAAAATTATTATTTATGATGAAAATTTTTTTTCATCGCAACTAATCTATAATTTGAGATGAAAATAAATTTTCATCACAAATGGTGGATTATTTATGATGAAAAGTTTTCATCGCTAATAACCTACATTAATAAATAATTTTTAAAAAATAAAAAGATAGAATATTAGTGACGAAAACTTTGCATTACAAATAATATATCATTAGTGATGAAAAAAAAATTTTCATCACAAATGATCGATTATTTGCGATGAAAAATTTCCATCACTAATAAGTTGCTATTAATAAATAATTTTTTAAAAAATAAAAAGATGGATTATTAGTGATAGAAATTTATTTTCTATCACTAATAATCTATTATTTATGATGAAAAATTTTCATCACTAATAAGCTATCATTAATAAATAATTTTAAAAAAATAAAAAAATAGAATATTAGCGATGAAAACTTATCATCGTAAATAATAGATTATTAGCGATGGAAAAAAATTTTCATCATAAATGAATGATTATTTATGATGAAAAGTTTCCATCACTAATAAGCTACCATTAATAAATAATTTATAAAAAAATAAAAAGATGAATTATTAGCAACAAAATATTTTTGTCGTAAATAATAGATTATTAGCGATGAAAATTTATTTTTTGTTGCTAATAATCTATTATTTATGGTGGAAAGTTTTCATTACTAATAATCTATTATTTATGATGAAAAGTTTTCATTGCTAATAAGCTATCATTAATAAATATCTTAAAAAAATAAAAAGATGAAATATTAGCAATGAAAATTTTTTGTAGCAAATAATAGATCATTAGCGATGGAAAAAAAATTTTATTGCAAATGATTTATTTATGATGGAAAGTTTCCATCGCTAATAAGCTGCCATTAATAAATAATTTTTGAAAAATAAAAAGATGGATTATAAGTGATGGAACATTTTCGTCATAAATAATAAATTATTAGCGATGAAAAATAAATTTTCATCATAAATAGGTCGAGCAAAGTTTTAAATTAAAAAAAATTATGGACTACTTTAAAAATTAAAAAAAGGCAAAAATATGCCATGCATGGTCGATGCGACTGGGTCGAGGGTTTCGAGCACGTCCACTCTTAGCTCGCGGGCAAGCAAAAGAAATATATTTTTTTATAATTTTTAAAAAATTAGTATTCTTTTAAAAAAAATTATTTTTTTTGAATATTATATAATTTTATAATTTAAAGTCCAACTTCACCAATCATTATTTAAGTAGTTACCATGCAAGCATTGTCATAAACTATTACCTCGATCTGATAACTCTAACTATGTAGATCAATAATATTTGATTTCGACAGTCGCGAATGACGGTATGATGATCTAATAGATAGAAACAACTGATGGAACTAAAAACTTATAACGATGATCTCTGTAATATTTGTAGTATGCTATCAATATTCACTTTAATTAGATATAATTATGATAGTCAATTTAGTATAGGATGATTTGGATCATTAAATAAAAAATAAATGATCAAAAGATCAAATGACATCCAATTATAAGATAATTTTTTGATAAATAATCTTTGCTACTATTTTAATTATCTGTATGGTGGTGATTATAAAATCTAAACTTCGTATATATGAATCATCCATATTAAGTATATTTTATAAAAGCATAAGTATAATTGCTTAAGAATTTTGAGAATGTGCATCAGGAGACGTGTAATTTTAGATAGCTGATATACACATGGTTTGCTTTTTACGATCACCATCGTAGAAATGATCAAACTACTAGCAAAGATCATTTATCTAAAAAAATAATCTAATAAACATCCGTCAATTAACATTTTAATCACTCATTTTTTATTTAATGATCTAAATCATTCCATACTAAATTGACTATGATAATTATATTTGATTGAAGTAAATTTTTTTTAGTATACTATAAATATCATAAAGATCATTGTTGTAAATTTTTGAATTGATCGATAGTTTCTATCTATCAAATCATCATGCAGTCATTCGTGATCGTCGAAATCAATTTTTTTTAATCTACATAGCTAGAGCTACCTAATTGAGGCAATATTTTATGACGGTGCTTGTACGATAATTACTTAAATAATGAATGATGAAGATTGTAATATTTAAAAAAAAATAAAAATTTTAATTTAAAAAAATATTAATTTTTTAAAATTTAAAAAAAAAATATTAATTTACTTGTAGGCTAACTAATAGTGGACGCGCTCGCACCCCTCAACCCCATTGCATTGGCCATGCATGATAAATTTTTGCCTTTTCTTGGTTGTTAAAATAGTCCATATTTTTTTAATTTAAAATTTTGGTTGAAGTATTTATGATGGATAATTAGTAAAAAAAAATTTTCATTGCAAAAAATCTAATTATTTATGATAAAAAATATTTTTCATCATAAATAATTTATATTTGTGATGAAAATATTACATCATAAATACTCAGAGTTTTTTTATGATTTATTATCGATAGATTAATAGTGACAAATTTTTTTATGATGGAAAAATCATTGCAAATAATTAATTATTAGTGATAAAAATTTATTTTTATCTTAAATAATTTATTTTATTATTTTTTAGAGAAATTTTTTTTTTTTAATAAAATATTTGGTAAAAATTATTAGCGATGAAATTATTTACGATGAAATTTTTCATCGTAAATAACTAATATTAGCGACAAAAATATTTGTTCCATCGCCAATAAGACTTTTAGCGACGAACATTCCATCATAAATAGTTTCATTATTAAAACCCTTTAAATAGATACTCCCCACTCCCTCAAAACCCACTCTCTCTCAGCCCGAAACCCTCTTCTCTCCTCTCTCTTTCCCTCTCATCCTCTCTCTCCCCCTCCTCTTGGGCTTCCATCGATTGGCGACCGCATTTTTTGCTATTACTCTCATTTCCACCATCATTGTCACCACCTTTATCACCGCCATTGCTGATGCCATTGCCATCATCATTGTGCTTTAATCGATCGAAGATAACTTAATTCGATCCCGACTGATCGTGGATTAGATTTTTTTTTAATTTATTCTTTCGAACTAGGAGCCACATGTGTTGTCGTGTGGTGGCCGATGGTGGGTGGCGAGGCATGGAGGGTTGGTGCTAGCTGCAGGCCATGCGTGATAGTTAACGGGCCTGGTGGAGGTCACTGGCGGTGGGAGGCAGAGGGCCGATGCGGTAGGGGCTGGGAGGCCACCGGAGGTGGGGCACCGAGGGGCGGTGGTGATAGGATGGGTGGTGTGAGGCGGAGGGGGTGCATGGGGTGTGGAGAGGGTGATGATGGGCCAGGTGGGGGCCGCAGGTGGTGAACGGCTGAGGGAGCCACAAGGTGGGGGGCCATGATGACCTAGTATGAGGACGGTGCAGGGGCTAGGGGACCGGGGGGGCTGCGATGGTGGGGCGAATGGGGGTGTATGGGGCGTGGAGGGGTGCGGTGATGGCTCGGGTGGGAGCCGCGGGTGGTGGAGGTGAGCCATGGTGGTGGGCGGTGCAGGGGTTGGAGGGTGTGGGGGGTCACGATGATCGGGTACATAGGCGATGCAGGGGCTAGGGTGGGGGGGTTGCGATGGGTGGGTGCGGATGGGGATGCGTAGGGCATGGAGGGGAGCTACGAGTGGTGGCAGTGGAGGGGAGCCATGGGTGGTGGTGCTGGAGGGGAGACGCAGGTGATAGGGGGCTTCGACGGGTTTAATCCATAGTAATTTTTTAAATTTTAATAAATCATAAAAAATAATATTAAGCATAATAATAACAAAAATAATGATGATGATGATGATAGTAAAAGTAGTAATTATAATAATAATATTAGTAATAATAAAAATAGTAATATTAATAATAGTAAAAAAAGTAATAATAATAATAATAGTAAAAGTAAAAATAGTAATAGCAATAATAATAATAATAATAATAACAATAATAATAATAGTCATAGTAGTAATAGTAATAATAATAGTAAAAATAGTAGTAGTAATAATAATAATAATAACAATAATAAATAATAATAATAATAATAATAAATAGTAATAGTAATAGTAATAATAATAATAGTAAAAGTAGTAGTAATAATAATAATAGGAATAATAATAATTTAATTAATAAATAAATTTTAAGATAAATTGATAAAATATTTAAAAATTAGATATTTTTTATAATTAAAATAGTTAGGTTTTAATCATATTTTTATGCTTTTACTTGTTATAGTTTAATCTTATTATTTGTTTAGTTTCTGTATTCTATTATGATTATGATTTAATATTTTAATTTGCATTAATCGAAGGTTTTAATTTTTAATGCATATGAACTATCTGGTCTGGGATTCAGATCGAGTTTCGATCAGGAATATGAGTCAGGATCCTAGCTATCTAAGATTCGAGTCATGATCCAGGTCGAATTTTGGTTTGAGATTTAGATCGAGTTTCGATCAAGGATATGAGTCGGGATCTTGTCTGAGATTTGGATCATGATCCAGATCGGATGTCGATCTAGGATCCGGATTGAGTTTTGATCAAGGATATGAGTCGAGATCCTGTTCGAGATTCGGATCATAATCCAAATCGGATCTCAATCTAGGATCCTGTCTGGTAATGATTTAATGCATGCATTCATGTAATCTTAGACTCCAATTCAATAGTCGGTCCTAGGGTCCCCAAAATAGACTCTATGAATGGAGGATGATGATCATTTCATAAATGACGATGAGATAGAAGATGAAACATTAATTAATTATTGTGATTTGGAGGAGGATCTACAAATCGAGGAGGATACGAATATTGATAAGTAGATCTATATTCTTTGTTGAATCTTCTCTTACAATGATGGTATGCATTACAAATATATTCATTAGCATTTATGCATTTTTCACTATTATTGTTGATTATTACATTCATTTATATGTCAAGTTAATTATATGCATAGTTTAAGCATTGCAGGTATGGTGCCAAGAGGGATACAATGATGTTCGACTTCCTAGCCTACCCCCGAGCCTTTTCCCATTTCTACTGCTGCACCATTGGAGTCGCCGGAGGGTCCTATACAGGCGGATCTGACTAAGGTGGGTTTGAGTGATCAGGCAGGCTCGAGTGATATTTTAATATTTTTTATATAATAAAATTTAATTTTAATTTATCTATTAGATTTATAGATGGCTATTATACTAATAATTTATTCATTATTTTTTAGGCCATTCTCTTTCGATGGTGAGGCGAGGGCGAGGTCCGTCAAAGAACCTTGCGCTTGAGTGTTGGAGACACGAGCACGAGGGACAACGTCTCCACATCAAGATTCTATCAGGCTAAACTAGGTCTATTAGAGGATGGTGCAAGCCATGGCAGACTAAGATGGGCATCATTTGCTGCAGCTATGTCCCGATGATGCTCTTTAATTGGCATCAGGTTACATGACCTCAGAAGAAGATCTTCTATAGCTATTTATAGGTATAATAATATTTATTTAAATATTTAATTAGCATTATATTCTTATAATATTTGTTATTCATAGGCTATTTTGACATTATTGATTTTGAACATGATCATGTGCAACGAGCTATAGATGATCATTTACGCTCATATTTCAAGAAGTACCGATATCGCATTCATCGCCACTAGTATGTTATAGTGCACCACTAGGGGATGGAGGCAGCGTAATAGCGGCCATATGACAACATCACTATGGAGGACTGGGCTATCATATGCTGCACGTACGAGGATCCGACATATCAGATAACTTCTTTTTATTTAAAATTTAATAATTAAATATTATTTATTTTTAAATTTAGTTATTTATTGACTAATTTGAATGTTAACTATATAGGATTGATGTGCCAAAAATACCGCAAATTGGGTGAGATAGACAGTCTTGCATTATGGAGGTTCGAGGCCATTCATTCGCCATATGGAGTAGATGATAAGTAATTTTTATTTGTCATATATTAACTCTTTAACTATTTAAATTTTTTTTATTAATTATTCTTAAATTGTAGAGAGATGTAAAGAGTGGCGAGCTTGCTGGCAAGATCGAGATCTACCAGCAGATACATCAGCGATGGTTAGGAGGCTGGATGATCGAAAGCCAGGAGCTTTATGTAAGTTTTTTCAACTATTTTTTTATTTATATTTTAATTTTTAGTATAAACTTAGAATAGTTATAAATTTAATTTTCAGGATCGTATGATAGACATTAGATTCTAGCCTACAACAAAAGGCTTGGCCGCACCCATAGATGATGAGATCTATGATCGAATGCTTGGTATGAGATCATGTTATGTTAGGAGGCTAGGATATGAGATCAGCGCTCCTTCATCTTCACATCCATCCAGAGCTGACATCCATGCTGCCTGTGATGTCCGACTGGTGGAGACACAGAGACAGATTGCTAAGGATCAGCAGCGAGCTACTGAGTTGACTACACGCATTGACGAGTACTAGCTATTCTAGATGTAAATGACGGAGCAGATGGCACAGATGGAACAGATGATGCACATGATGAGGCAGCAGCAGATCGGTCCGAGCTTCTTTGAACACTCTCCTTCTTCAGCCCATTCTTCTTCTCCAAATATTATCGATGCTTGATGGTCAACTGCCTATTTCTATATATTTTTATTTTTATTTTAAATATTTTATATTTATAGAAAATACTTTCTATAATTATATTTTTATATAATAAAATGAAATTTATTTATGGATATGAATGAAATAATAAAATTTATTTATATTTTTTTATTTTATTTTTATAAAATTATAATAATTAATATAATAAATATAATAAATATTTTTTATAATTTTTCAAAAAATTAATTTATGATGAAAGTATTTGCGATGGATATTTTTTTGGTACAAATAAGTAATTATCTATAATAAAAATAATCCATCATAAATAATTAAATTATCTATGATGAAAATAATCCATCGTAGATAATCGATTATCTATGATAAAAATTTTTCATCATAAATAATTATTTATCTATGATGAAAATAATCCATCATAAATAATAAATTATCTACGATGGAAATAATCCATCGCATATAATTACTTATTTGTGATAGATTGTTTCATCAAAAAAATATTATTGGTGATGAAAAATAAAAAATTTTCATCATAAATAATTTTATTGTAGATAAATTTAATGAATAAAAAAATTTTGATGAAAATTTTTCTTCATAAAAAAAGGTTATTAGTGATATTTTTTTTTTTTTGTTGCTAATTGTTACCTGTGATCCTATTTTTTGTGATGAATCATTAGTGATGAAAGTTTCATCACTAATAATTATTAGCAATAAAATTTTATTATTTACAATAAAATTTTTGCATCGCAAAACATCTATTTTATTGTAGTGATGCTGTTGTAGTCCCTTATTGTAGTAGTGTAGCCAGAGCTAGAACTGGGCTCGGGCCAGCTTAACCTTGGATTAGGCTTCAAGCTATGCTCGAAATAGTTTAGGCCAGGCTTGGGCTTAATTATAGGGCCTGCTTGTCTTTCGAGTTGGGCTCGAGTATACCTTTGGCCTGGTCTAGGCCTGAAGTCCAGTCTGATTGCATGTTAAATCCCATGGTGAATAACACGCCACATTACCCCTTATATCCCATAATGAATAAAACGCCATGTTACCCCCTGTATTTTATGAATTCTTGATTGCACACTATCCTGTTGGAAATTGTACCTCAAAGCCAATCATCAGCCTATTGATGGTTGAGATATTATAATTAATTTATTAATTAATAAAAAATATTTTGGCATCTTTTTTCATCATAAGTTTACATCTTCTAATGAACTCCATTGTTGTGATGAAGTCCTTAGGACTATTTAGTTTTAATAAAGAGAGAATTTATCGATTAGTCCTTAAATTTGTTCATGATCAAATGATAGGCTATTATTTAGGACGACAGCATCTATCGAGCATAGGTCGCTATATGCCATATAGGTTGGTTGTCCTTTTAACCAAGATATGTGGAGATATTAGTATGGCATACAGATAAGATGTATGGATACATCATCATTAAACGTGACTAACTTTAGAGCATTTTACTGTCGAGAATGTCTCTGATGGGATAAGGTATAAGTATCTTTTAGACCTGAGATCACCTCAGTGACTTGTAAGCAACTCACTGTGCTTTGGTACCGAACTAACTAAATTTTTAATTCAGCAATGAAAGGCTTCTAGGTATAGTCAAGTACTTGCAAAGTTAGAGTATGATCAAGATAAAATTGACCACTCCAAGAGTTGGAGAAGAATGCATCACTGTATTTCAATATAGCAAAACCTTGGCCAGGATAATCCATCAGATGAATTTAGTATTTTGAAATACAATGTGGACAATCTGATCAGAGTTGACAGTTGAACTTTGATATGTCCTATGAGCATTGTGGTCAAGGAAATGAATTATATGGAAACTATATCCGCATGGGTTCTAAGAATGATGTTCTATACCTTCGACCTATCCAACCGTCGGATATCATTGCTAGATGATCACTTCGATTGGTATAGAAATTTATTTCTATACTATCGACTTAGATTTGGATCTATGAGGTCACACATATTAGAGCTTATGATCTAATCGGATAGTTGATCAATGATTAAGAATCATTCTAGGATTAAACAATCAATACGATTGATGTTTAACCTAGTGCAAGTATTGCAAGATGATCGATTAGCAATTGGATTGCTAATTAGCTTAATTTGATTAAATTAATAAGTTAAGATTAATTCTAATTAAATATGATTTAATCAGATTTAGTTTGGGCTTGATTGGATCAAGTTCAAATGGTTTATTGGATAAGTCAAGTGCAAGGAAGAACTAGTCCTAGTCTAAAGAGAACTCAGATTAACCCAATTTTTTAATTTGATTAATAAATAAAAATTAAATATAATTTAATTTAATTTAATTAAGTTTTTAAATGGATTAGGGTTTTATTTAATTGGGTTGGTTTAATCTTGATTTTATTTGGTTAATAGATCTTGTTTGACCAAGTCAAAACAGGAGTTCTAGTGTGACTAGGACTCCATATCTTCTTGCGCTATCTTGGTCCCAATGCCCCCCATACCTATTTTTTAGATATTTTTCATGGAAAATCCCTTTCTTCCTAATTTCCCCACCTCTTCTTTCCCTCCAAGTTATATTTGGAAGTTAGGTGGAAGGCCAAGTCAAAGGAGGAATTGGTTTTGCTTAGGATTCTATGAGATAGAATTATTGTTGATCAAAATATTTTTTCTTGAGTGCTGCCCCCTCTTCTAATTAATTCTTATCTTATTCTATAAAAATAATATACTTTTTTGTGTGCCCTTCTTTGCTGGTCCATGCCAAAAATTATGGAGGAGGCACCTAAGAGTTGGGCACCCCAACAACTTTCCATATTTGGATATTCCTAGTCTAGGAATTTGACTTAACTTGGACTCTTTTTTTTTCCTATTTATTGGACGAATTTTGTTTTGAATTTTTCATAAAATATAGAGCTTTGGAAGAGATTTGGGGTGTAAAAAAATCAAAGTAAGAGGGTCCTTGGGCATGGGGGTTTCATAGGCACCAAACTAGATGTCTAGGTGAGAGAAAAGAGGAGAAGAAGAGGGTCTTCTTCTAAGGCTTTTTTATTTTCAATCTCTCCTCCTTTCTTTTAAGTTTTTTTGAGAGAGTCTCAGATCAGCAAACTCTCATATTTCTTCTCATATTTTGGAGAGTCCAAATTTCAAAGAAGGGAGCATCGGATCGACCGTCGAAGAAGGATCAGCACAGTACTAGCATGCTGTGCTGATTTTCTGCATCGGACTTTAGATTAGAGATCGTAGGCTCATGTAGATGACTCATAGAGGTCGGACGTGTGTGCGGCTTGTGACTTCATCCTCAAGCCTGGATCAGCAAGTTAGAATGTCTAAACTTGTTTAGATAATAGATCTGATCTATAAACTTCATACCTACATTTGATGTAGTGTAGATCTAGATTGATTTGATCAATTTTTTTTATTATTTAATTTTAATTTTTAATTTAATATTATATCTTGATCATATAATAGATCTAAGATCTAGGTGTTTCATGGTTATTTAAATAAATTTTAGATTTGTTTAAGTCCTCCACTATAAGATCTTGAAAAGTTTCAAGATCTACCTATGAAATCCTAGATCTGGTTCCTACAATTGGTATCAGAGCTTTGATTCTTATTACATGATTTTTGTACATATCTAGATTATTTTTTATATTAAATTTAATTTATAATTTAATTATTAAATTTAAAAAAAATAAAATATTTTAGATTGCATGAACTGCTATAAGGTTATCCTGCTATAAGATTTACTCCTTATAGTGAATAGGTTGTCTTAGTATGTGCTGATCTAAAATATTGATGATAAAATTTTAGATTAGATCTAAAAAATTTTATGATCTGATTAAAAATATTTTAATCTAATTTCAATCATCATAAATATGTTAGATTTGATCTAGGAAGATTTATGATTGATTATTATTGAAACTATTTCAATTACATAAACCTATTTAGATTAGATCTAAAGTAGTTTTATATTTATTTTACTTGCATATTGATTATGAATCAAACATGCAACTTGGTTGATAGAATCATGTTATAAAAATATTTTACAAATATGAAAATTATTTTTGAAAAGTCGAACCCTAACCATCAGCCTAAAACTTAATTAAGAATTAAGAAGTTGATTGATTAGAATCTAGGATTATGAATTGAAGATCCTAAGACACAAATCATAACACATTGGGTTAAATTGGTTAATGAAGATTAGGTCCATTAATTGGGTTAGACCTAAGGTTAGATTAAAGAATGAACTTAATTAGAGAATTGACTAAATCTAATCAATTATTATCTTAGATTAGGTCAAGAATTCTCTAGATCAATTACAATAGTTGTAGTCGGTCAAGTCCATGTCTTTAATAAGACCCAAGATGGACTTGATTCTTGGCTACGTGGTCTAGCATGAACTGTTAGATTGATTTAATTGAAACTAATTAAACTAGTTGGTGTCTAAGGTAAATCAGACCGATCGTTTTTAATTGGCAGCCCACTTACTTGGCCATTTCTAATGGTGTCTAAGGCAAGCCTGGCAGATCCTTCCATTAATCAAACTTATCTGACCTCTTGGTGAGATTAAATTTTGATTGGATCGCTTGACTATTTGAGCTAACCCATGTCAGCTAGGTAAATCAGTTTGACTGACTTAGGTGCTCCTAGACCAGCCTATTAATGGTCTTCCTTAAGCTAACTTGGTGAAGTTAGTGGGAGGATCATGACAAGCCGATTAATCTAACCTACTCACTTCTATAAATAAATTTTCTAAAATTATTAGATCCCTAAAATAAAATAGTTATATGATAACTGGATTATAGCCTCCAATTAAAATAGATGATAATGGGTCCATCAGTTGGATAATCATTGGAGGCTCAAAGGCCTGGTGCTCATCGATTGATGGAATTATCATTCATTATATGATTTCTTGGATACCTCTTTCTAAATGGTGATCAGATGGGCCAACCAAAGTTGGGCTTGATCATTCATCAATTGGATGGGCCAAGTATGGTCATGTTAATGGTTGGACCTAACTGGATCCTTTTCTGAGAAGGCCAAAGCCAACTGATCAGGGCCTGAGGTAAAATTTAATTACTATAAATTATTTAGAGAAATAATTAATTATGAACCTACCCTTAGATATATATGGATGGGCCAACCAAAGTTGGACTTGTGTACAGTCTATGTGGATTCTAGTACCCACTAAGAAATTAAGGTAATTTCTCGAATTGGAGGTAGAGGCTACCAATTTGAATAAAATAGTGAGAGAAATCTTTTGATTAAAGTCCAAATCTTTAGGTTTAATGAATCAATTACTAATTAGATTTTGATTTTCCTTTGTGCAGACATGGCCACTTCTCTATTGCTCCGATCATTGTTGGATAATGATAAGTTAATGGGACCTAACTTTAGTAGCTGTACCAAAAGTTGAAGATTATCTTGGAGCATGAATGGATCCTATATGTGCTGACGAATCTTGCATATGAGGAGCCAGCTACCAATGCACATGGAACAGTCAGAGACACTTATCAAAACTGACTCAGTGACCGAACCATGGTGCACTGTATTATGCTGGCTGCGATGAGCGATGAGTTCAGTCGCAAGTTTGAGATAGCTCAGCCAAACGAAATGCTCCAAGTGTAGGAGGATTCTTTTGGCACATCCAATGACGTTGAGAGGCATAAGACTAGTTGCACCATCTTCAGTGCCAGAATGTGGGATGGAGCCTCTATCACTAATCATGTACTGTATATGATCGAGCTGATAGAATGCTTGAGCAAACTCGACTTTTTCTTACATGAACAACTTGAAAAAGATGCAATACTGAACTCGCTGCCAAAATCCTATCTCCCTTTTCTTACTCATTATAGAATGACAAAGCCTAAAGTAAACTACCATGGCTTACTGGGATTATTTCAAAACTTTGAGAAGGATCACTAGCTCCATAAAGAGTCGGTGAACTTAGTGGGAGGTTCGTCTTCTGATTCTTAATCCTTTAGAAAAGAAAAAAAGAACAAGAAGGAGAAAACAAAGAAGGTGCAAGTTCAAGCTGGGACATCAGTGCAAGACTAGACCAGAAAGATCAAGCCCGATAAGAGTCAAGCTGAATACTTTTTTTGCAAGAAGCGGGAGCATTGGAAGAGAAACTATCCTCAGTACATTGCCTCCCTAAATCCGAACAGGCAGAGATAAAAGCAAGCTATTGCTGGGCAAGGTATTTATATGATCACTCCTTATAATTTCTCTGTTTGTTATATTACTAACTGGATATTGGATACCGATAGCCCTTACCATATTTGTAATTCATTGTAGGGGTTGCAGGTCAGTAGAAGATTCGAGCAAGATGAGAGATTCCTAAACGTTGGAGATGGAAGATCAATTTCAGTTCTAGTTTTAGGAATTTTGAAACTTGTATTTGAATCTCATACCATTGTTCTTAGTGATTATCATTTCCATCCTAGTTTTTTTTTAAATATCATTTCTGTAGGCCTTTTGGCCATGAACAATTATGAAATTTCAATAAAGAAATGAGTTTATAATGTCATTATGAATGGTGTTACTGCTTTCTATGGACAATTGAACAATGGTATGTATATATATTATCACAACCTGTTAATGTAGTCTATTCTACTGGCAAGCATCCGAGATTAGATAGTGTATTAGATATCTACTTATGGCACTGTAGGCTAGGTCATATAAATAAGAATATGATAAATAGGTTGACTCAGGAGGAAATTCTCAAAGTTAATGATTGTAAATCACTTCCAACCTATGAGTCCTATCTTCTTGATAAAATGATCAAGTCATGTTTCACTGAAAAAGATGAGAGAGCCAATAAGCTCTTAGGTCTAGTACATACTAATGTATATGGATCAATGAGCACAAGTGTCAGAGGTGGATATGTCTACTTCATCATTTTCACAGATAATCTATTCAGATATGGATATGTCTATCTGATGAAATATAAGTCGGATTCTTTTGAAATGTTCAAACGATTTCGAAGTGAAGTAGAAAAATAAATTGAAAAGAGTATTAAAACTCTTTAGTCTAATCGAGGAGGAGAATATCTTTTTGGTGAGTTTCTCACATATCTAGAAGAGAATGAAATTCTCTCCTAATGGATTCCTTCTGGAACATCATAGTATAATGGTATGTCTGAAAGGAGGAATCGACTCTATTAGACATAGTTCGATCCATGATGGAATTTGCTAGCTTGCTGATATCCTTCTGAAGATATGTACTCAAATCGACTTGTTATCTATTAAATAGGATTCCAAGTAAGTTTGTAGTTAAAACCCCATATGAGATATGGACAGGGCGTTAGCCAACATTTTCACACCTTAGGTTTGGGGGTGCCTGGCTTATGTCAAACAGTTAGTTATAGATAAACTTGGACCTAGATTTGATAAGTGTACATTCATAAGATACTTAAAAGAGATCAAAGGATACTATTTCTACCATGCTGATGAACAAAAGATGTTCATTAGCCTTAGGACAATCTTTTTAGAAAAAAAATTTCTTGATGAAGAAACTGTTGCCTCTAAGGTTGAACTTGATGAAGTTCAACAGGTAGAAAGTTCAACACAAAATGTTGAACCTAAGTCGGATTTGATCAGATATGATCGAAAGCCTAGTGAACCCGCACCATTAAAGCGATCCGGTAGAGTACCCCACTATCCGGATAGACACTATGGATTCTTGGTTTAGGATGATGATCCCATCAAAGTCGATGAGAATGATGAGGATTCGATCACTTATATAGATGCGATGCAGAGATCCGACTCTGAAAAATGGCTAAAAGCCACGAGATCTGAAATGAATTCCATGAAGGTCAATAATGTATGGATGTTAGTTGACCCATCTGAAGGGTTTAAATCCATTGGATGTAAATGGATCTTCAAAAGAAAGAGGAGTGCAGATGGAAAGGTGGAGATCTATAAAATCCATCTGATTGTCAAGGGGTATCGTCAACGTTATGATATTGACTATGATGAGATGTTCTCTCCTATCGCAATGCTCAAGTCCATTCAGATCATGCTTTCCATTGCTATCCATGTGGACTATGAGATTTGACAGATGAATGTGAAGACAACTTTCCTAAATGAAAAGCTGATCAAAGAGATGTATATGATATAACCTGAAGAATTTACATCCATAGATCAGAGCAAGAGGGTCCTTGGGTGTGGGGGTCCATAGGCACCAAACTAGATGTCTAGGTGAGAAAAAAGAGAAGAAGAAGAGGATCTTCTTCTAGGACTGTTTTATTTTTAATTTCTTCTTCTTTCTTTTGAGTTTTTTTAAGAGAGTCTTAGATCAGCAAACTCTCATTTTTTTTCTCATATTTTGGAGAGTCTAAATTTTAAAGAAGAAAGCATCGAATCGATCGTCAAAGAAGGATCAGCATAGTACTAGCATGCTATGCTGATTTTCTATATCGAACTTCAGATCAGAGATTGTAGGCTCGGGTGGATGACTCCTAGAGGTCAGATGCTTGTGCGGCTTGTGACTTCATCATCAAGCCTGGATCAGCAAGTTAGAATATCTAAACTTGCTCAGGTAATAAATCTGATCTATAAACTTCATTCCTGCATTTGATGTAGTGTAGATCTAGGTTGATTTGATCAATTTTTTTTTTAATTTTAATTTTTGATTTAATATAATGTCTTGATCATGTAATAGTTCTGAGATCTAGGTGTTTACATGGTTATTTAAATAAATTTTAGATTTATTTAAGTCTTCCACTGTAAGATCTTGAAAAAGTTTCAAGATCTATCTGTGAAATCCTAGATCTGATTCCTACATATCCACCATGCATGTGCTTCAAGATTTGCTCCGACAAATGACCAAGATGAGGATTAAGTTCTTGGAGGCAACATTGAACCTAGATGTCCACTGCTTTGACACTAAGGTCTGCACATCCAATGTCATGTACGCCATCAAGGCCGACACAATCATCGTTCAAGATGCCACTAGCAAGAAGGAGGAGCTCCATTTCCATTCCAGGAAGGGAGTATGATCTGGAGGATTTGCTGAGGGCATCGATGCTGAGGGAGGTGGGGATCGAGGGTAGAGGAGCCATAGGTGCTGAGGGAGGAGGGTGGTTTGGTGTGGAGAAGCTACGGGTGTGGCAGGCTTGGGGGGAGGGGGTGCGGTGAGGAAAGTTAGGGGCACTGCAAGAGTGGGGGAGGGGGACCAAGGGTAGAGGGAGGCAAAGGAGCCATGGGCAGATGGAGGAGCTGCTAGTGGCACCTGGGGCTGGAAAGAGGGGGTGGGCGCAAAGTAGCCATGAACAGGAGTTGGCGGAGCCATATATAGGAGGATTTGCTGAAGATCTAGAGGTTAGGGCTTAGCCTATCTCTCTCTGTTTGTTTCTTTTTTTTTTAGAGATGGAAGAGAGCTAGTGTGGTTGAAAATCTAATTGGACTGGCCTAATCAGATTTGGGTCAGGCTCAGGTTGGGCTCGAGCTTGAGTTTTCCAAAATCTTTCAGGCCTAAGCCTGGTCCAAAGCCTAAAAAAGTTTTAGAATAGGCTCAAGAAGGGGTGTGGCATAGCCCAGCTTGACCCATTTGTAACCCTAAAGCTAGCAACCTCTGAATACACCAATGTCTAGAGGCCAACTTATTTGGAGATCCTTGATAAACCCAGTATCAATAAGGAGCTGATCCAGGTGATGCAAGTGAACACTGAGCCCAGTTGGATGGGTCTGCTGATTAGGTACCTATAGGATGGATCACTTCAATAAGATCATGTCGAGGCCTAAAGAATCCAATTTCAATCCATGCGATATGTGATGCTTAAAGGAAAGCTCTACAAGCGATCCTTCTCCATGCCTCTTCTTTGTTGTCTTCAATCCTTTGAGGCCGAATATGTTCTACGTGAAGTTTAAGAAGGCATTTGCGGCAACCACTCATGGGGTAGGATTTTAGCCTACAAGATCTTGTAGCAAGGATACTACTAGCCAAACATCCATGAGGGTGCGTTGAGTTTGCAAAATGCTATGGTCAGTGCTAATGATACTCGAACATCCAGCATTTGTCAGCTGCTCCACTCTCTTCGATCAGTGCTCCCTAACCATTCACTTAGTGGAGAATAGACATCCTCAGCCTTTCCCCCAGGATACTAGATAAAAAAAAAATTCTTGTTATGGTAATCAACTACTTTACTAAGTGGGTCAAGACTAAGCCACTCATCTGGATCACTAAAAAAAATATTCATGACTTTGTTTGGAAGAGCATCATTTATCATTTTAGCTTGCTTTGGGTCATCATAACCGACAATGACTGATAGTTCGACAATACCTCCTTCCAGAAGTTCTGTTATAAAGTCTATACTAATCTTTGCTTCACCCCCAATGGGCATCCCCAAACAAATGAAAAAGCAGGAGTGACCAACCAAACCATCCTATAAGGCTTGAAAACCTAGTTAGACACAACCAATGGGCTTTAGGTAGACAAACTACACAATGTATTTTGGACCTACTGCACCACACATAGGCTTCTGACGGGTGAAACACCATTCAATCTCATCTTCGAAACCAAAGTTATCATCTTGGTGGAGATAGGCCTACCCATGTATTGGGTGGAGACCTTTAATACATAGAGAAAATTAGAAGACCTATGGCAAACCTAGATCTTCTAGAGGAAGTTCAAGACAAGACACAAGTTTAGATGGCGGCATACAAGCCACGTGTTACATGCTACCATAACTCTAAAGTGAAGGAGAAGCACTTCTAACTTAGAGATCCGGTGCTCAGGAAGGCTCAAGTTAACCAACCTACTGAACAACAAAAGCTTTTACCTAACTGGAAAGGACCATATCATGTTTTTGAGGTGTTATGATTCAAAGCCTATCATCTAAAATAGTTGGACCTCGAACCTAGAATTATGCTAATCTCCGGCCTTACTACTAGTAAGGAACATCATGTAAAGCTAATCCTACAATAAAACTCTAAGGTTTCTATGCAAAAAAAAATATTGTCGAGTAAAGCAGTCTAAGAAGCAAAGTCTTAAGCCAAGCCAGGTGACTACACCTCTCAGAAAGCCAGCTGGATGAGCTAACACGCTCTAGGTCAGGTCATCATGCTTGAAAGTCTTAATTGTCTTGTACACCTCCGATGGCAGAAGACTCAAAGCCTCAAAATAAAGTAAGACCATGTCAGCTAAAGAATCTTGAGAAAGTCTTGGATGAGTTAATGTGCCTCACACCGGGTCATCATGCCCAAAAGCCTTGGCTGTCTTGTATGCCTCCGATGGTGGAAGACTCTGAGCCTCAAGGAAGAGTAAGCCTAGGTTGGCTGAGGAACCTCAAAAAGCCCTGAGTGAGCTAATGCGCCTCAAGTCGGGTCACCATGCCTCTCAGAAAGTTTTAGATGAGCTAACATGCCCCAAATCGAGTCACCATATCCAAAAGTCTTGACTATCTCATACATCCCTAATGGCATAAGAATTTGAGCCCTAAGGAAGCTTGCATCAACTGAAGAACCTCAAGAAAGCCCTATATGAGCTATCATGCCCCAAGCTGGGTCACCATGCCCAAAAGCCTCGATTATCTTGCATGCCTCTAATGGTGGAAGACTCTAAGCCTTAGGGAAGAGTAAGACGATATTAGTTGAAGAACCTTGCAAAATCCTTAGGTGAGCTAATGCATCCCAAGCCAGGCCATCGTGCCTCCCAGATAGCTGTGGGTGAGCTAACGCACCCCAAGCTAGGTCAGCATGTCTAAAATTCTCGATTGTCTCATATGCCTTTGATGGTGAAAGATTTTGAGCCTTGGAGAAGAGTAAGCCTACATCGATCGAAGAACCTCGAGAAACCCCAATGAGAGCTATATGCCCTAGGCCATGCCATCATGTCTGCTTTCTTGAAGCTTTAGAGATCATGATGCACTTTGACTCTAGCATAAGTACTTTCCCAGATCCAAAGTAAGGGACAACTGAGCCTTCAAATTTCCTCTCTTTAGAGTTCACAAAACTCGAAGGGAGATAGAGCACCAGCCTCAGATGAAAAACTCTAAGGTGGGAAAAGCCTCAACCTTCAAGTCTCAAATGATCAAAGGTCCTCATCTTTGAGTTTGAAAACTCGAAGACAGAGCTTTAACTTTCAAGCTTAGGACTAGTGAGCCTTCATAGCCTCTCAACGACCCTGGGAGAGGCAAGGCCTCAAAAGGATCTTGCTGAAGCAACTAGAGATTCGAGGGGAAGCAAAGCCTCGAATCACAACACGTCCACTCCGAAGCATCCACCACAATCATTCATAATAGACAAAGAGAGATTAAAATAAAAATCTTTCTTTATTCATTTATGATTTAAGAAGTACAAGACTTGGACTCGAAGACTCAGTTACATGATGTGTGAACTTTAAAGTACAAGGATGCTGGAGGACAAAACCCCTCACACTTGATCTTGAAGAGACATCCTTGTCGACCTGAACCAAGAAATTTTGGGGATAGGACAGCCCCACTGGACTAGTCCACGAATATTCCTTAATGGAAAGCCCCAAGTAGTATCTCAGGGGACGTGATGGCTGACTGAAAGGCTTATGACCTTCCAAGAGGATCTGATACTAAGAAGGCCTCCTAACCTACCATTCACCTCTTATCAGAACCAATGGTGAGTACGAGCTGCTACATCCTGAATCGAATCCCCACCAGGGCCATGGAATTTTAACCATAATAAAGATCAAACATTGGCCCTAGTTGGAATGCTTAGAACTTAAGTAGCTCTCAATTGGAATATTTAGAACTTCAGCAACTGGCCCTAGTCATGACACCATGATCGGAGTTGCAAAGCTTTCCAACACCTCCCATACCTAACTCTAAAGGCCCTGCAGATAGATGGGGAGTAGGGGAGAACCCCTCTATAGTGCGGAAAATGCCAATAATGACTACTCCACCAACAGGAGACCACATCAGCAACATTCTCTCTAAGAACTTCTACCAAAAGCAAAAGTGGATTTGGTCATAGATCAAAGCTTCTTTTCTTTAGTTATAGAAGGATTTGTGTGGAAAGTGCCTTTTGTCTCTCAGATTGAGTGCCAAGTGGTGCAACACTGGCACCCCCAAAAGACTGCACCTTCCAAGGAAGCATTGAATGCTCTCCAAGAGGAAAGATGTGTCAATTAGCGGAGCATTGAATGCTCTCCAAGATTCTCAAACAATGCCACCACCAAATTTGCAGGAGGCGAGATGGACGATTGGAGATAGTATAGGGCACAATGTCCCATGTGATCAAGGGGACAAAGTATCTCAACACGAGTTCCGAACCAACACAAGACAAGCACTGAACAATTATTCATTCTATATTGTCAAAGAATCAAGATAGAAACTTACACAAATAGAAAGAAAGGCAAGAAGTAAGAGAAAGTTTTTCTTTAATTTCAAAAATAAATATTATATCCGAATCAAGGTAAAAAAGAATCAATCAAATCTTGGATTATCTTTTTCCTCTTCTTCCAAGCCTTTTCTGGTTCTTTAAACAAGCCGGCTAAGGATGAGGGAATCTAGTGCCTCATGTAATGCCCAAAGATGGTTGTGAAGGATTAATCGACAGTAGTCATAGCCTCGATTGAAGTGATCATGTGACCTCTTTGTCCCCCCTAGATCATGAGACCTACTCATGGTGGTTACCCTAGGAGCAGATGCAGCCTTGGTCCCGAGCCTCGAAGGCCTCCACTTAGTGATGGTGAGGTTTGAAGAGTCTACACAGTTAGACCAAGTCTGAGAGCGTCCATGGAGACCAGCCATCTCAGCTTATAGTTGATTGATCTTTTTCTTAGCCTTAAATAGCTCTGTCTTCATATCGGTGACTTGATGCTCGAGCTTTGTCAGCTTGGATGGAAGAAGCTTCGTTCCTCACTATTCGAAGCTCATCCCTAAGCTTTGCAACATCATATTGAAGGTCGGCCTCTATACGAGTAGCTCGATGGAGGCGATCATCTTTTTTGTGCATGCTAACCTGGATCCCCTACTTGAAGGAAGTGGGATGAGAGGCCTCAAGCGACTGAGGACTCTTCTTCTTCAACTCTTCAATTTTTCGCTGAGAAGCCTCCAAAGCACTCTTCAACCTTTCATTTCTAATAAAAAAAGTTTTGAGTTGCCTTTGGAGATTCTCTCGGGTTTCCTTGGTGGTGCTCTGCCCTAGTTCTGCCAAAGCTTGGCCATGCTCAGCAATCCTTTTCTGATGCTTGGCCTGAGACTCTTTTCCTCGGCTACCTTCATTCAATTATGCAATGTCATTAGTCGAGCCTCCAACATCCAAATGCTGAAGCCTACCTGCATGGTTGGCCAATTAGTCAACCTAAGATGCAAAGAAAGGCATCGAGCAAAAGATAGAGAACTCACCATCAAGGTGCTATAATATGCACTCAAAAGTGCCTCTTCATTGGATATGGCAAAAAGGTACTTCTTATCCCAAAGAGGTATCAATCACTTGATTATATCTCAAGAATGATAGTACTCGAAGATCACTGACCCATCCTCCCCACTCGATCATCTGAGAGTCGAGGGAGGGAATGCTTGCCCAAGAGGCATGAGAGGAGAAAACTCGGTTGGGGGAAGTAAGAAGACAGTGCCTTCTCCACTTGTTGGGAGGGGCCCATAATCGCCTCTACAATCCCAATTGCTTTGATGATTGCTCCTTTCTCAACCTCCTCTTTGACTTCAATCAAGTCCATTGTAGTTGCTATAGTCACCTATATAGGTTAACCTCCAATCCCTATGCAAGCTACGCAAAATGTCCATGTCGCCATGTCCAAGACTTCAATAATGGTGATGGGTGAAGACCCTATTACAATGCCTTGGCCTATAGTCTCTTTCGCAAGCTACCTCAAGATTAAATGCATCTAACCTTGGCATGATGGGTGGTTTTGAAGCTTTCGCCTGGACTCTAGCATTGGCGAACCAAACTCTCAATGCATCTGGGAGTGGCTCTCCATCGGGTAGGTCTCTCATAGTCTTCGACTAACTTGGCTCATCAGTTTGGATAAGTTGATCAACAGTCTCTACCCTAACTTTTGACACATCCTTGACGGTGTTTGGAGAAGGCTCGATCAAAGGAATCTCGCTAGGTATGCCAACGGTAGTTGAACCCTATCCTCCGACCCCTCGGCTCTACTTAGCATTCGAAACAATCTCCATACAACTTGATTCAACAGCCTCGACATGCTGGATACCGATCTTTATCCTAACTTGAAACGCATCCTTGACTGCACCTAGAGAAGGCCCAGCCTGAAGAGTCTCAGTAAGAACATCGAGAATGGCGAAATCCTATCCTCCTGCTCCTCAGCTCAACTCGATATGACTAATCTTTCTCTTCTTCACCTTTAGCAAGCCAGCCAATAGCTCCTCTATAGTGAACTTCAGCTCCATCCAAGTCAAAAAATCACAAAATGAGGACACACATAAGAAAAGAAAAGGAAGATACATGCTAAACATTCAAAAGGGATCTATTCATTTCCAACAACTTTTCTTAAATTATAAAGTTCTATCAGATAAGTTACAAAAAAAAAAAGAAAAATTCACTGAGGGCATGACTCAGTGTCGCCCTCCTCATTTCTATCTCTTTTTCATAAGTTGAACCACTACTTGAGGAAGACGAAGCCAATGCCAACAAAAGAGTCAAGTCGATTACCAAAATCGTGCTCTAATCTTCTTCTTGCACTGGTTGAAATAAGTAAAGAAGGTCTCCCAGCATGACTTCAATAGTTCCTCACGAAAGGCCTTACTCTGCCTGAAGTTTTCCATGCCCTTGGCAGTAGTTACCGTGAGAGGTTATTCCATAGCTGCAACCTTATCCACCAATCAAGATTGGGCCTTCCTTACTTGGGTTACCTATTACCTAGCTTGGCATATAGCTCTCTCAGCCATCGCTAGTTGTTCTTGCAGGCACGTAGCCTCAGCTTTGCTTTTCTGGAGTTGGGCAATCTTTATCTTGAAGGATCCCTTGATTTTCTCTAAAGAGGTCTTGGCTGCCTCCAAAGCTGCCTTCATGGTGTATGCTCGTAACTTCTATGTGGCAAGCTGTTCCTCTAACTGTACTAGGATGGAACACTACTCCTCTTCGGCCTTATCCCGCTCTTCCTCTACCATCTGAAGGTGGTGGCGAGACTGGTAAGCTTCTTCATCTTGGCATTAGACCTACTAAAGTAGGCCCCATATTATGAAGGCTCTCTGTAGACTATCACTGAATCAGATGAAAGACATCATAGAATGAGAATGAAAGTTAAGACTTTACCTTAGTGGCATTTAGGAGACTATCCCCAAAGGATGGCACCAGTAGCATCTTTGCTTCGGTCAAGGGCACTAGCTCTCCTAACAACTTCATGTAAGCCTTGGCAATCGGCATAGAATTGCTAATAGAGGGCTGCAGAATATCTGGTAAAGCTGGGGCACCTCCCTTTTCTACGGCTAAAGAATCACTTTCGATTGGGATTGCCTCGGCCACAGTGACCTCTGTAACCTTTGACAAAAAATGGCGTGCTTCTTCTTTGACCATTTCTCTCTTTGTTAATCTATTTTAGTGATTCCAGCCTTGATGGTACCAGCTTTGGCAGCCTTAGCTTCAACAAAGGCAACCTCGAGAAAAGGAGATAGTATGTTCCTCTTCCTCTTTTTTTTTCTTTCTTTGGGAGGACCGATGCCAGATAGCTCTTTCTGAGAAAATATCAAACCTACATAAGTACAAGAAAAATTAGCATGTTTGGCCTCATGGTTAGAAGATCAAACGAATAAGCATCGACGCTCACCTCCAGGGGCCGAACCTCTAGAATACAACATTCTGAGAAGGTCGTTACATAGGACCTCAGAACATGGAGGCACCTTAAGCTACTTCAATTCTCTTACTCGCCTCATCTGCTTTGGTCAACTTCGAAAGTTCCATCAGCATATTCCTTATTGTCAATCCCCATTCGATCGAAAAGTCTCATGGGGTCAAGGAAAATGCAAAAAAAAATTAGCTCTTCCACTCATGTATGGAAGAAGGACCAAATAAAAAGTTGGTGACACCCTTCTAGGGGAAAGTATACCATAAGCTTTTGCTCTAAGGGTAAATATCTTCACTTAGATGAGTGGTCAGAATATCTTCACCTGGAGAGGTACTTCCTGGCATAGAAGGAAGCAAAAAAAACTAATGATCATTAGCCAAGCATTAGGGACAAATTAGGTAGGATAAAGTAGATGCCATCTAGTAGCTTGGCAAGAACCATAGGAATTGGGAACCTAAGACCAGCCCTTAAGGCCTCCTCATATAAAACTACCCTGCTCCCTTAAGAAGAAGTAACCCCACTAAAAATGCTAGGTGTTTCAAGGACTATACTCTCTTGGATCCTATACTCCTTTTAGATTCACTCGAGATCACCATCTTCCACAATGAACTTGACCATGTTTAGGGTTTGATGAGCCTCGAGTGTCTCCATGGTGGAGCCCTTAGAAGCCTGACTAGGAAACCTCGAGTCAACGGGTCCCTATTCTATTAGTTTTTCTAGAGAAGAAGCCATGAAAATGAATGCGGGATAGAAAAAGAAGTAAAGATGACAAAAAAGACCAACCCACCAGAAATCCTAGGGCTGAGCATCGGTCGATTTTGATCGAGTTGAGAAAAAAATTTTATCTGACCGAACCCAATTGAATTAAAAAAAATTCAACTCGCTATCGACTATTTACCATGTATAAACTGTTTGAAACCGAAGTGAGTAGTTTGTAGCGGGTTTAGATGGGTTGTGTCAGTTTGGGCTTCAATATTGACCCAATGTTGATTTTAAGTCCAATATTAGCCTACTTAAACTTATTTGCGAGTTCGGATGGGTTGTGTTGGGTTCGGATGAATTGTGTCGAGTTCGGATGGGTTTGGATTAAAAATATATGAACTGAATTGATCGTAATAATTATTTTTTTTACAAATCCCAACCTAATTCCATCCAATTTATATCTTTCAACCGATCAAAACCGATGTTCATTGGGTCAAATTGGGTGGGTTTCTTAGGATTTTGATTATCTGCTCAGCCCTAAGAAACCCTAAAACAACAATAGCAGACATCACAATAACTTTTCTCTAACCATGCAAATGGGAAGCAAGGCAGGCGATGCTCGTCTCTCCCATGTCATTTATAACATAGCTCAATGATGATAGTAATTTGGATGGACAATCTGATTGACTTATGCGTGTCAACACTTCGCTGGGCATCGAAACATTATTCAGATC
Source organism: Cocos nucifera (assembly GCA_006176705.1). Taxonomy (NCBI): domain Eukaryota; kingdom Viridiplantae; phylum Streptophyta; class Magnoliopsida; order Arecales; family Arecaceae; genus Cocos; species Cocos nucifera. Next base: position 570,584 of record QRFJ01001307.1, on the reverse strand, counting down.
GACAGCCACATGCCATAATGTCTTCTTGAGAAAAGGAGGCGAGCACACATCTCCCATAAATATGCATGTCCAATCACCTACCCAAGTCATAACTTTTCAAGGAACCACCATGATGGTGCATGATGTTTGCTTGGCAAGAACCTTAGGAATTGGGAACCTAAGACCAGCCCTTAAGGCCTCCTCATATAAAACTACCCTACTCCCTTAAGAAGAAGTAACCCCACTAGAAATGCTAGGCATTTCAAGGACTATACTCTCTTGGATCCTATACTCCTTTTAGATTCACTCAAGATCACCATCTTCCACAATGAACTTGACCATGTTCAGGGTTTGATGAGCCTCGAGTGTCTCCATGGTGGAGCCCTTAGAAGCCTGACTAGGAAACCTCGAGTCAACGGATCCCTATTCTATTAGTTTTTCTAGAGAAGAAGCCATGAAAATGAATGCAGGATAGAAAAAGAAGTAAAGATGACAAAAAAGACCAACCCACCAGAAATCCTAGGGCTGAGCATGGGTCGATTTCGGTCGGGTTGAGAAAAAAATTTTATCCGATCGAACCCAATTGAATTGAAAAAAATTCAACTCGCTGTCGACTATTTACCATGTATAAACTGTTTGAAACCGAAGTGAGTAGTTTGTAGCGGGTTCAGGTGGGTTGTGTCAGTTTGGGCTTCAATATTGATCCAATATTGATTTTTAAGTCCAATATTAGCCCACTTAAGCTTATTTGCGAGTTCGGATTGGTTGTGTTGGATTCGGATGAATTGTGTCGAGTTCGGATGGATTTGGGTTAAAAATATATGAACTGAATTGATCGTAATAATTGATTTTTTTACAAATCCCAACTCAATTCCATCCAATTTATATCTTTCAACCGATCGAAACCAATGTTCATTGGGTCAAATTGGGTGGGTTTCTTAGGGTTTCGATTATTTGCTCAGCCCTAAGAAATCCTAAAACAGCAATAGTAGACATCACAATAACTTTTCTCTAACCATGCAAATGGGAAGCAAGGCAGGCGATGCTCGTCTCTCCTATGTCATTTATAACATAGCTTGATGATGATAGTAATTTGGATGGACAATCTGATTGACTTATGCGTGTCAACACTCCGCTGGGCATTGAAACATTATTCAGATCGACACCACCAAAATGTTCAATCACCACACCGAAAAGCCCGCATGCCATAATGTCTTCTTGAGAAAAGGAGGCGAGCACACATCTCCCATAAATATGCATGTCCAATCACCTAACCAAGTCATAACTTTTCAAGGAACCACCATGATGGTGCATGATGTTAGGACTCTTTACTCCATTTGATGCTTTACTCTAGACATACTTCGATCTCTAAAGACTCCTACTTGCAACATTAGCATGATGAAGTCCACCCAAAGCCTCAGCATCAACTTCAATCGCCAATGCCATAATTAATGCACTAATACCTTCTACTTCCTTCACTCGAGCCAAAGGATGCCTCGGTTTTGAATATGGGAGGCAATTGATACGCCCAAAGATGGACTGTCCACCATAGCACCGGCGACTTAACTGCAGCCTGACACATATCTTCAATAGAAGATGATGGAGCAACTGCCCAACCTCTGCCATCTAGTCTTTTATGACTGTGCCGGAGGGGCTCCAAAGTCTTCTATTTGCTAGATGACAAGTGGCCAGCCAACCCGCTACTCCACTCCCATCTTCACTCAATAAGATCTGTAATCTCAACTAACTCTAGAATAAATAAACTATTATTCTCTAACAACTCGAGCCCGCCTTTACGGCCCTTGGGTGGAAATGGCATGCTCTCTCTCAGTCGATAGGTATCCACTTTTATCTATAAAACTAATCTCTAGGAATCTCTAGATAAGTGAAGATTTACTTCGTATGCCCTCCCCCAGAGATTGATTCAAGATGAACTGGAATCTGTCTCTCTTTTTCTTTATAAAGCTTTGAGTTACTCTAACTTTATCTCTGAACTCCATTTTCCGCATGACAACTTTTGAACTTTCATCCTCCACCCTCATGCTCCAGTCTATCTCATCTCATATTCAACTCCACTACTAAACTCTCTCTCTATAGGAGACTGACTTAGACATCGGAGGATCCACTATCAGAAAAATCTTCTAATGTGAGGACTTTTCTATCTTTGACGGTGGTGCAAGATCTGATGGAGGGATCAATCAAGTTTTCTACATCCAGTCTGGAGGTCTCGACTGACTGATCTACGACCATCTGTCCTACTCTTCAAACTCCAACTCGATGGCTTAAGCTAGTTTGACTCCCTGTAGCTCGTGGGGCTTTCATGTTTTTCTTTTTTTGGTGTTTCCCTATCTTTTTTTAGAGAGGTAACGTGAAAGATATGGCTACCATTTGATTCTTCTTTGTGAGAAATTGATAACTCCGAGCCCGATAGAGATCACCTTTTCTATCAAATATTATTTTAGGTGTTTGTTAAGATACAAAAGAGATTTTTAAGAAAATTAAAAGGAAGGTTATATTATAAATGTTGATTTTATTGTTTTTAATATAATAAATTTATAATTTATCAAATATGTTCTTTTCAATAATGGGGTATTTAAAAGTATATCAAAGATACAATAGCCAATTCACAATTTATTTCTTATAAAATTAAAAGATATACACGTTTGTTATCATCCTTGAGTGGGAGAAATATATAGGTAATTATTTTTTTTTTTAAGAAATACATTATCAAGTTGGACCTCATTTAGCATTGATCTTATGCATGAACGGAAATGGGCTATAGATAAGTATTCCTTTTTCTTTCTGTTGATGTTCAAAATCTGGTTTGATAATCTAAAGACAAGGAGGGTATTGATCGGTCCATTGTAGTGGAATATGAGGTATTGATCTTTCATAGAAAAATGCTAATATACACATAAAAGGAAGAAAAAAAAATGTTTGGATAGGAAAGAGAGTATCGTGTAAAGTAATTTGTGTTGGTTATATCTACAACTCAAATGGAAACTGAATGTTTCGTTGTTCAAAAATGCCAAATTTTGTCTTGATCATTATCCATCAGGACATAAGTTTCGGAGCTTCATTTGCATCAAGACCCACTACTTAATGAATTGGACATGTAGTTTTGAATGTTTTTATAAATAAAGAACTTCAATCTCGTCACCATTAAATTCTTCCAAGTCCAAATCTAAGTAAAAAACTACCTTTTAGCTTTGTTTATTAACCCGAGAATAAGAGTTTCACTGATATTGGCTAGCTACTAGATCACGTATCGTCAATTATGAGCATATTAGATTTAGGCCACATCACTTTCATATTAAAATTTCATCTACCAAACTACATGTTTTTATGATTGTAGAAATCTCAAATTCTTCTACGGTAGCAATCTCAACGTTGAGAGCCTGGCTTAGTCAAATGAAACTACAAGCCAATAATTGTTTACTCGACCTGCTACAAAATTTTGGATAAAGAAGATGTCAGAAAATTCTTCTAAATGGCCACTTCTAGAAGCTGTAAACAAAGAACAGAGAAATCTGAAACCTGAAAAGCCTACACTGAAAATAGGAGAACCTGTAACAACATTTCAAACCTGCCACAGCACTCAGCATCTAAAAATCTGCTAATTGCACAACTTGAAAACACAAAGTCGTAATTGAATTCCTCTTTTCAAACCTTTGGACCTGCTGTCAAACTCCCTCAGCTTAACGCACCATCTTCTGTAAATATTTTATCACTAATGAAATGGGGTGGTTCTACCTCCTACTTCATCAAAAAAAAAAAAAAACTAAAAAATGATGTGGTTACCTTCAAATAAGATAAGATTATTTTACTAGTTGCTGGACTGCAACATTTGCATGCAATGTGAATCATTATAAAACATGTCTGTTAAGGAAATAATGCTACACAATTCAAGCAAGACGGCAACGATCCTATAGGAACCTACAGGGTAAGAGACCAGGCTCCGCAGAAAGTGATGCTACTTTAAAAGACGAGCGATCCGTATCAGCATGCGTGAACTAATCCAAAGTTCCCTTGGGAACCAGAGTCGAAAACATCGTCCCACCAGTACCGGAAATAGTGCGCAACATACTCAAAGAGGCGGGCAGGGATGGTGTGAACTGCTTGGCACGTGCGACGTCGCACGTAACATGGCCATGACAACTGCGCTGGCCAACGTTGTTTGTTTTTTATTCTTTTGAAACAGGGAGTTTTTTTACACGTAATTTACAATGCTCATGGAAGCGATGGAGAGCTAAGATTCTTGGACTACAAAATTACAAGATGGATACAAAGTTTTAACTTTTTTAGTCATTTTTCTTTGAGGGCACAAAATGCACGTTTCATGTAGTTTTATATTGTGTTTTAAATTTCTTTTTTGGCAAATGCCATGAATCGATGGTATTGAGGAGTCTTTATAATTTACATGAACTCGGATGCATTCCAACAACTTGGTTGGTCAAGGTTAGCTGACCGTATCCAAAAAAATACAGACCTATGAGTTTGGGTTTGTGTGGATAGAGCGAATAGGTTCAAATCAAAATCATGATCCCTATCAAGTCTAGAACTTTTGCTATAAATTAAATCTGAAACTCCTAGCTGCTCCATTACCTGACCATCCCCTCCCACTGGCTCGGAGGATAGTCCTAGATCTAAGAAACTATTGAAAAATATGTTCCAAAGTCAATCATCAGTCTGTTGATAATTATGCTATCTTGTAATTATAATTAATTTATTAATAAATAAAATAAATATTTTGATATTTTCATCATAAAATCTACGTCTTCTAATGTACTTCATTGTTGTGATAAAATCCTTAGGACTATTTAGTTTCGATAAAGAGAGGATTTATCTACCAGTCCTTAAACTGTTCACGACCAAATAATACGCTGTTAATTAGGATGACAGTGTTTATCGAGCATAGGTCGTTGTATGCTATATAGATTGGTTATCTTCTTAACCAAAGAGTGTAGAGACACTGGTATGACATACAAGTGAGATGTAAGGGTACATCGTCGCTGAACGTGACCAACTTCAGAGCATTCTGCTGTCAAAAATTATTCTGATGGGATATAGGTATAAATATCTCTTAGACCTGAAATCGCTATAGTGGCTTGCAAGCAACTTACTGTACTTTAATACCAAACTAACTAAATTTCTAATTCAATAATGAAAGATTTTTGGGTACAGTCAAGTACCTCCGAAATCAGTGAGTGATTAAAATGGGATTAACCACTCCAAGAGTCCGAGAAGAATGCATCATTGTATTTCAATATAGTAAAATCTTGGTTAGGATAATCCATGAGATGAATTTGATATTTTGAAATATAATGTGGATGACCTTATTGGGGTTGATAGTTAGACTCTGAGGTATCCTACAAGCATTTTGGTTAAGGGGATGAGTTATATGAAAAATATATCCATATGGATTCTAAGGATGTTTTCTACACATTCGACCTATCCGATCGTCGGATACCATTGTTAGATGGTCACTCCGATTGATACAAAAATTTATTTCTATACTATTGGCTTAGATTCGAACCTATGGAGTCACACACATAAGAGTTCTTGATCTAATCGGATGGTTGATCGATGATTAAAAATCGTTCTAGGATTAAATATTCAATACGATTAATATTTAACCTAATGCAAGTATTGTAGGAGGATCGATTAGTAATTAAATTATTAATTAATTTAATTTGATAAAACCAGAGAGCTGAGATTAAGTTTAATTAAATATAATTTAATTAAATTTAGTTTGGGCTTGATTGGATCAAGTTCAATTGATTTATTGGATAAGCCAATTGTAAGGAAGAACTAATCCTAGTTCAATTAGGACTTATTTGAACCCAATTTCTAATTTGATTAAAAATTAAATTAAAATTAAATCTAATTTAATAAGGTTATTAGTTGGATTAAAACCTATTCTAATTAGATTAGATTTATTTTGATTTAATTTGGTTCAAAGATCATATTCGACCAAGTCAATATAGAAATCCTAGTATGACTGAGATTCCCTCTCCTTGTGCCACATATATTCCAATGCCCCTACCCTATTTTCTAGGAGGCTTTGCATGGAAATTCTCCATGCCCTAGGCCCTTCACGCGCGCCTCATCTCTCCCTCTCTTTCTTACTTGGTGATTTGTTGTAGACCAAGTCAAACAAGGTAATTGGTTTAAATTTCAAATTCTGTAAGATAGAGTTTTGAGAAACCAAAACTCCTTCCCATGCATGCCGCCAACCCTTCATGATTTTCTCTGATTTCTATGGTGAAAATAAGAAATATTTGTGCGCCCTTTGCTGGTAGTCTATGGCTGAAAAGAAAGAGGGGGCACCCAAACTATTGCCTTATTGGGACACCCCTTGTCTACGTATTTGACCTAAACAAGGATTGGTCTATAACTCTATATAATAAGGGTCTTTGGATCTGATTTTTTATGAGCTTTCAGATCTAAGAGAAGGCATTTGGGGCATGGAAAAAATTTAGGAGAGAAAGGCTTGGGGCATGAGACTTCATAGAAACACAATCTCTTGTGTCTTGGTGAGAGAAATAAGAAAAAAGAAGGGTCTTCTTTCAGGATTTTTTCTCTAGATTTTTTTCCTCCATTTTTGTGAGTTTTGAGAGGTGTCTCAAATTCACAAGTCTTCTTCCTTCCTTCTAAAAGTTGGAGAGTCCAAGTTTCAAATAAGAAAGATCCAAATCAACCGTCAAAGAAAGATCAGTATAGTACTAGCATACTGTACTGATTTTCAGCCATCGAATTTCTGATCAATGATCGAGGGCTCGTGTGGATATCCTGTAGAGGTTGGACATATGTGCAGCTCAAAGCATCAACTTTAGCCCCGGATCAGCAAGCTAGAAAGTCTAACTTGCAAAGGTAAAGATGATATGATCTTCCTGTTTCATACCTAGATCTGATCTAGAGTTGTTCTACTGTTGATATGATCAACATGAAGTTTTCTAATCTTTTAATTTTTAATTTAATATCATGCTTTAATCATATAATAGGATCCTAGATCTAGAGCTTTTCTTGTATTTCTATGAATTAATATGATTAATTCATGTCTTCCGCTGCATAGATCTGAAAAAGTTCCAAAATTTAATCCCGAAATCCTAGATCTATTTTCTTCAGGAACAACCTTCTTCTCAGTGTCCCTATGGTGCTCTAGCCACTCTCTATGGAGCTTAACCTTGTAGTTCTGGTACAACTTCTCAATCTTCTTCAGTCAGATATCTTGAGCTCTTTTATGATCTGAAAAATCATACCTTCTCTGTACAAAATTATTAGAAGTCAGTTATGAAATTATTTTAATCAAATATAGTGTAAACATATCGCATACATATATATAATTAAGATATACTTATCCAAATCTCCTTCCACATCTAATTCCTAACACCAGCATCCATCAATCATCAATCTACGAGCAATATGGGAATGATGTCAGACAATCTCATAAGTACTCCAAAAAAGGAATGCATCTCCCGCGCGATCTCTCTTATTGGCCTTTTCTTGTAATCGTACTCCACCATGATCTGATGCTGATGGTTCTATATATGCGACATGCATGTGGGATCGTGAAATATCTTACTGGATGATGCACCTGCAATAAAAATATATGATGAATATTAGGGATAAATCCTGCTCCCACCGAAGTCCAGTCTGATGCTTAGCTTAATGCGACTAGTAGTTATGGAAGAGCTTCGATTGAAAATTCTTCCTCCAGCAGTCGAACTTCGGCTAAACTTTTTTAGCACCCGAACTTTCTCTAGTGGCCGAACTCCTCTCAGACCTCTCCTTCAGTCGGATTTTCGAACTCCTTCCAGACATCTTCTTTAGTCGGATTCCTCCAGGAGCCGAACTTCTTTCGGATCTCTCCTTCAATCGGATTCCTCCAGGAGCCGAACTTCTTTCGGATCTCTCCTTCAGTCAAATTTCATTTGAATTCCTCCAATGGATTACTTTTAGATTTCAAATAGTATTCCTCCTGGATGATCTCCTCTAGCCATATTCTCTTTAGGAGTCCGAACTCCTCTCAAATTGATATATGTCAAAGTTCTTCACCAACCAACGCTTACTTCCTTCAGACTTCGACTATTAAATCTCAACGAACAGGTGATCCCACTATCGAATGGTTACAATTATCATTTATTAGGATGGTTACGACTATCATTTATTAGTCTGCTATAGGCGACTCCACTATCGGACGGTTATGATAGGCTCCATCTATAAAAAGGGACCCTCCAAATATGTTTTCTTTAAGCTTTCTTCTCCTTCCCAAAACCTCTGCTGAATTCATTTCTGAGCACTCCATTTCTATTGGTCAGAAGAGCTGACTTGATCGTCGAAGGATCCTGCCGAAGCCACCACCATCAACTCCGGACAAAATTTTATTTTGCAGATCATCGATGGCGACCTCTTCTTCCCCAACTCCAGCATGATCCAGCGTCAACTAGATTCTGCACCAATAGGATTGGTGCTAGAGAAAGGGCTCTCTATTTTTGAGGTTTCCTTAATCTTAAAGGAGTGCTCAATAGCGATCTCTCTTCTTCCTCTTTAGAGTTTTTTCCAAAAAAATGCCTCCTAGGAAAGCTTTGACCCGACGATCAATAGTCTCTGCAGCCAGATCCCATCCAGATACATCTATTTCCACTCCAGCTCTAGTAACTCAAGCTCCACTTGCAGTCATGGTGGATGCGGAGCAGTTCAACCTATTGGTCCTGCAAGTTTGCGATCTCATGGAGGCGGTACAGGCCATACATCGGCAGGCTCCAACGTAAATTTGGCTGGAGCAGACTTTTTTGGAGCCCCATGATTCGATCGGGGGATGGTCGATTTGGACTAGCCGATCGATCCTCCAAAAAGGAGAAACAAAGGGTGAAGAGCCATTGCTCGAATCATGATTCGACCCCAGAGGAAGCTTTGCCCTCGATCCATCAAAAAACTCTAAAGATCAACGATCGTAAAGATCTCCTGAATCAAAGGCTCTAAAAAATGAGTCGATGGATCGAAATGCTCCGTCATACTCCCTCCACATATAGTAATAATATTTGCACTGACCCTCCTTTTTTTCAAAGGATTATGTAAGAGCCCATTCCATCGAACTTTAAGCTTTCCTAATTTAAAAGCTACAATGGAATCTCTGATCCAGTCGATCACCTGAAGGCCTTTCAGACCATGATGCTGCTCCATGGCGCACCAGACGCCATCTTATGTCGATCTTTTTTATCCACCTTAAAGGAAGCAGCAAGAAATTGGTACTTGATATTGAAGTTAGGTACGATCTTCTTTTTTGATCAAATGAGCCATCAGTTTGCGGCTCACTTCATCAGCAACCGACGTCCGTGCTAAGGTTCGAATTTTCTGATGCATATCAAGCAGAAGGAGAGAGAATCTATCCGAACTTATGTTATTCAATTTAATGCTGCTGTATTGGAGGTTCAGAACCTGGATTAGCCTATTACAATGGCTGCACTCAAGGATGATCTTTAGAAGAATGATTTATTATTCTTCTTGGAGAAGAAGTATCCCAAGAACTTTGTCAATTTGCTAGCTTGAGCGGAAGGATATGTCTAAGCGGAAGAAACCTTCAAATTGAAGAATGAGAAAGCCGCAGAAGAGTGGCAGACAAGCAAATCTAATAAATCCATAGCTAATGAAGGACTGAATGAAGTTCGACCGTGCTCATGGACTCCCTCCGAGTGCAAGCGAGCCCGAACTTCTTCTTGAGCTTGTCGTCAAATAAGCTCCAACAGAAGGGCACGAAGAAGTTCTTCCTCCAAAAGGTTTTGCAACTACGCCCCCCTCAATGCTCCACAGATGTCAGCTTGAAGCAAAAAAAGATCGGTCGAGGGCACTGCTGCAGCTAGAACTACCAAGGAGTAAGGAACAACAAGGAGATCGGCCGCCTCTCAGCATTATCAACACTATCTCTGAGGGACTTAGTGCTTCGATGAGCCACCATCTTTTAGCCTTAGAGCCAGGGGAAGCTTGTCCCAAATTGAAAAGATTCGAATGAAATAGAGGAGGTCGTTCGGCCTGAAGCTTATCGCTTAAAGAAGCTCGGAGGAACAACACTCCCATAACCTTGGAATTCAGAAAATCTGAGAATATACTACCAGTAATTTTTCTTCAATAAAACTCCTCCATTTCAACATTATTATTTTTTGATGCAAAAACTATGTGATGATAGGAAAAAAAATAATAAAAAATTGCCATATTAATCTTGGCAAATCAAAAGCCTCATTCATTTTAAATGAGATGAAGGGAGAGGCCCTAATAACGGTCCTTATATGTCCCTACAGTCTATTAGGAATAGGAGAAGAACCTCATCCTAATTTGAGCAAAATCGAAGGCCTCATTCATTTTAGACGAGATGAGGAGAGAGGCCCTGATAATGATCCTTAAGTGCCCCTACAGTCCGTTAGGAATAGGAGGAGAATCTCATCCTAACGTGAGCAAAATCGAAGGTCTTGTTCACTTTAGACGAATGAGGGAAGAGGCCCTGACAATGGCCCTTAAGTGTCCCTACAGCCCGTTAGGAACAGGAGGAGAACCTCATCCTAACGTAGCAAAAATCGAAGGCCTCATTCATTTTAGACGAATGAGGAGAGAGGCCCTAACAATAGCCCTTAAGTGCCCCTACAGTCCGTTAGGAATAGGAGGAGAACCTCATCCTAAAGTGAGCAAAATTGAAGGCCTCGTTCATTTTAGATGAGGTAAGAGAAGTGAGCAAAATCTAAGGCCTCGTTCATTTTAGATGAGGTGAGAGAAGAGACCTTGATAATATCTTCTTCAACTTTAACAGGAGATAAGATCTCGTTCAATCTTGGTTGGAGATAAGATTTCCTCCGAGATTCATCTTCAACAGAAGATAGGATCTACTTCAACCTCGACTGGAGATAAGATCTCTTCCGAGCTTCAACTTCAACTTCAATAGAAGATAAGATCTCCTTCAACTTCGGCTGGAGATAAGATCTCTCTAGAGCTTCAACTTCAACCTTAACAGGAGATGAGATCTCCTTCAATCTCGATTGGAGATAAGATCTCTTCCGAGCTTCATTGCCAACTTCAATAGGAGATAAGATCTTCTTCAACCTCGACTGGAGATAAGATCTCCTCCGAGCTTCAACTTCAACGTCAATAGAAGATAAGATCTTCTTCAACCTCGACTGAAGATAAGATCTCCCCCGAGCTTCAACCTGAATGGATGTAGGGCCCAGAAAAGAACTTTGGCAGTCATCTTTTTTGTACTTCCTTCTTTTGAATTTCGAACTCAGAAGCGGGAGGATCATTGTTGGGGATAAAATTCGCTCCCATCGAAGTCCAGTCTGATGCTTAGCCTAATGCAACTGGTAGTCATGAAAGAGCTTCAATTAGGAATTCTTCCTCCAGTAGCTGAACCCCGATCGAACTCCTTTAGCACCCGGACTCCCTCCAACGACCGAACTCCTTCTAGACCTTTCTTTTAGTCGAATTTCTATAGGAGCCAAACTTCTTCTAAACGTCTCCTTCAGTCGGATTCCTTTAAGAGCCAAACTTCTTTCGGACGTCTCCTTCAGTCAGATTCCTTCAGGAACCAAACTCCTTTCGGACTTCTTCTTTAGTCAAACTTCATTTGGATTCCTTCAGCATATTATTTTCAGATTTCAAGTAGTATTCCTTCCAAACGATCCCCTCTAGCCATATTTTTTTTAGAAGTTCGAACTCCTCTAGAATTAATATATGTCAAAATTCTTCACCAACCAACGTCTGCTTCCTCCGAACTTCGACTATTAAATCTCAATGAATAGGCAATCCCACTATCGGACAATTACGAATGTCATTTACCAGGATGGTTATGACTGTCATTTATTAGTCTGCTACAGGCGACTCCACTATCGAATGGTTACGATAGGCTCCATCTATAAAAAGGGATCCTCTAAATACGTTTTCTTTAAGCTCTCTTCTCCTTTCCAAAAACTCTATTGAAATCATTTCCGAGCACTCTATTTCTATTAGCTAAAAGAGCTGACTTGATCATCGAAGGATCCTACCGGAGCCACCACTATCGACTTCAGATGGAACTTTATTTTGTAGGTCACCAGTGGCGACCTCTTCTTCCTCAACTCCAGCACGATCCGATGTCAACTAGATTCTGCACCAACAATGAATATATAAGAGTATGCAATAACTATATAATAAATAAATAAATAATTGATATAATAAAAATCTATTCTCATTGAGATTGTGCGATGTGGATGTCGGTGGAGCTAGATCAGTAGGTAGAGCCAAAGATGCATAGGCTGGTGACCTGCCAGTGGAGGTTTAGATGTGCCGGTGGAACAAGTATGTGCCTATGAAGTCGAAGCTGATGAAGAGCTAAATGAAATATGCATCGACAGTGGCTCAGATGCGGAGCTCTACATAGCCCATCGAGGGGTGAGGGTGAAAGCTAGATGACATTTCAATGCCATTGTGACTTGCAACATTAATAAATATTAAAAATATAACATGTTGAATAATAATATTAGTTAAGCATCAATAAATAAATACTAGTATTTATATTATTTAATCAACTAAACTTATCATCTACTAGCATCTATAATATAGACATCACCATTGCTCCTGACAAATGTATTTGGGATCTCGATAACACCAAATAAGTTTTGTCCTACAGGAACGCTTTGTATGCATGGTTCAATATCGTCATCAACTTAGGTATCATCAAAGATATACCTAGGCACTATCCTCACAACAACACCCCATTGAAGCTCCAAGGAATCACTAACATAGAATACTTGACTAGCTTGGAAAATAAGTATATACAGTTCTTTAGTGCGAAGATAGCATTGCATATTGACGAGAGTAAAACTGCACTCATCAGTCTTCATTCTAGACTGAGATAATGTATCAAACTAACTGCATTTCATTAACGCAATCCTTCCTTTAGAATAGTAGTCCAAGATGTCTATCTTCTCCATAATTCCATAAAAGTTCAAATTCTCCATACGAGGCTGTGAATTCTTTGAGCTAGCATAGCACTTAGTTGTGGCGCTCAACATCATGCCACTATTTTATGTTGCTATGTTTTGGATATGATTATGAATATTGAATATGTAGCTATTGATGATGAGCTATTTGTACTCACGCACGGTATGATTAGGTCTCATTGAAAGAGCACTCATATAATTCTTCTATCCATACAAAAATAAATAAATGTACGGATATATTAGAATATGTACATCAATCAATTGAGTGTCTATCGCCATGTAATGCAAGTTTTATTAAAATTAACACATAATTAATGCCATTCGGCATCTTCCACTGACTTGAGCATACAAGGCATGCGAGGTTGTGATCCGAGGCATGGTCCAAAACTAGCGGTATGGCCACTGGTACAGTCCAGAACCTGCCAGCATAGTCCAAAACCTGATGGCCTATAACCCAACGGGGTGGCCTACAACCATTGACTGCATGGCCTAGAACCTGCCAACGAGGATTTTCTTTAAATATTAAAAAAATAAAATAAAAATAAAAATAAAAAGAAGGCTCAAATTCATCATTTAATTATGCATTGCAACGTTGCTTTCGGTACCCACTATAATTAAACCAAATCAGCAGCGAATGATTGCCTGCTAAATGGTCGCTGACTGTCTAAGATCGTCTTGCCATTCAAAATTATTAAAATATTTATAGAAAAAAAAAAGATAGCTCATATCACTAAAATCATGCTAAGAATTAACCATTTTCTATCCAAAATTATTACAGCCTCTTTATAAAAAAATTAATTTTTAAAAATAAAATATAAAAAAATAAAAAAAATATGATACATAGATATAAAAAATAATAAAATAAAAAATAATATAAGATAAGTCAACTCAAAGGCTTGTTAACCTAATTGAATACATACACATACATACATACATACATACATATATATATATATAAACACACACAAATATATACATACATACATACATATAATTATCACGTGCTCTAGATGGCCACCTAAAAAACTCATTCATCGATCCCGACATCAAGCATCGAATGACATCGATAACCACACGAGATACTTCAGGCTCTCTAAAGATGCTACAAAATTAATTTTGAATAATAAATATTAATTCTAAAATTACTAAATTAGAAACATATTAATTAAAGTTGTAGTACCTACGAACGGCTCTAAACGTGGATGAGTTGTCTATCCTCTGGCCGAGTTGGAGGTGCCATAAATCAGGCAGGTCCTCGACCATGACTCTGTGTCTGTGAGCCAGTCGCTACTGCATGTGACTGTAGGGTCATGGTGACCCCTATCATCCAGTATGAGATATAAGAAACCATGCGAGCTGGCTGCATGATCCCTCTTTCCTCGAAAGCTCTGTCCTTGGTTGGAACAGTTTTGACCTTTAGAAGACATGATGTATAATATCTAAAAATAAAAATAAAAATCAAAGCAAGCAAATGACTTAAAAATTGGTTCAAATAAAATATCCATCAAAATATAACAAGATGATCAAAATTTAACTCACGTGTAACAAAGATTGTTAGTTGGCATCTATAATGTATTAGCAAAAAAATAATTCTCGTCTAACAATACATGATAATGTATTGGTCTGCTGATCTCTTGATTTAAGCATTGTCTAATTCTCATCTAGCAGTACATGATAATTTCAGTACATAAAAATATGAAGAAGGCTTAGATCTATTATTGAAAAATGAGGCATTGTACTTTCCTCTGCACCTTCAACCATGGGATGGTTGCAAGCAGTTGTTTGTAATATAACAGACCATCTGAGCTTGCACTACATTACAAGATTTTCTATACCAAAGTACAGTAAGATGGCTGCAAGCAATTGTCTGCGATGTAACAGATACCATCCAAGCTTGATCATACAACAATAAGAATAGAATGCATCACCTCCATTGAGATGCATCTCACATAGGTAGTCATCATAGCCTCTATCTCCGAGTCCAGGATCGCCTCCTTGAGTTGCAAATCAAAAATATAAATTTTATTAAAAAATAAAATAATAACTTAAAAATAAAATTCATGTGCTTGCACAGCCTAGTCATCTGGCAAGCTCCAAGTGTGCATGCACGGGATATGCATCTTGATCGTGCTCGTTTGCAATGATATCCTTTACTTCTATGATTATGCTTTTAGAAATGCAACACTTTTAGGGAAAGAACGAGCTCGTTGTCTTTATAAGAGATGTATCAATAGAAAAATGCTTGATAGTGATACAATAGTTGTCCATTCATATAGGAGTAGATTTTTGCTAAACTACAACTGTTGGTACTTGCATAGGAAGACATGAGAGCTAATATGCACGGATGAAAAGTTCTACTTGTCCAATACATTTATTGATGTGCAAGAGCTTAACAATGACAGGCTCAAGCATATGATTAGCGCATTTGGTGGATTTGATCTGGTTGTTGGTAGAAGCCCATATAATAACCTTTCAGATAGCAATCACCATAATCGTGATAGACTATAGGGGTTGCTATAGTTATAGCCTTGCTTAGCCTCTAGGGGGAAGCAATCTAAAAAATTATTACATGGGCTTCCATCAATAATCAGATCAAATCCACCAAATATACTAATCATCTACTTGAGCCTATTACCGTTAAGCTCTTGTACATTAGTAAATATATTGGACAAGAAGAGCCTTCGAAGCCCTTGCAATTATCTCCCATGTCTCGATCCCCATATAAGTACCAACGCTTATAGTTTGACATAATTTTACTCCTATATAAATGGATAATCCTCAATTTGAGCGCTCTGCATATTGAGACCGAAGCATGCATGGCACGTTTCAGGCTCGTGTTTGCAACGTGCCCGAACCTTTCCTCGGTTCGAGTACTCTGCATGCCAAGATTGGAGTGCTTAGGGTACATCTTGGGCCCTTGTTTACAATGCAGCCTGAACCTTTCCTCGGTTTGAGTGCTCTGTATGCTAAGACTGAAGTGTGTAGGGCATATTTTAGCCTTGTGTTTACAGTCCAAATCTTTTCTTAGTTCAAGCACTCTGCACGCCAAGATCGGAGCATGCAGGGCACATCTCAGGCCTGTGTTTGCAATGCAGCGCAAACCTTTTCTCGATTCGAGTGCCTGCATGTCTAAATTGAAGCATGTAAGGCATGTCTCGAGTTCGTGTTTACAATGTAGCCCAAACCTTCCCTCGATTTGATCGCTCTACATGTCGAGACCAGAGCGCTTAGGGCACATCTCGGGTCCATATTTGCAACATGCCCGAATCTTTCCTCGGTTCGAGCACTCTGCATGCTGAGACTAGAGTGCATAGGACACATTATGGATCTATGTTTGCAATGCAGCCTGAACCTTTTCTTGGTTCAAGTGCTCTACATGTTGAGACCGAAGCGCGTAGGACATTTCTCAACCTCTTGTTTGTAGCCCCAACCTTTCTTCGGTTCGAGCGCTCTACATGTCGAAATCCAAATTCTATATAAATTAATATATAATTAAATAATTTTTAATATCTATTTATATTTAGTTAATATAATTTAAATAAAAAAATAATTTTTAGTGATAGTATTAGTGACAGCTAATACTATCATTAATACTTATAATAAAAGAAGGCTACCGTACAGAATTGAGGCATAAGTTGGTATGCAGGAATTGAGGCACAAGAAGGCATAGGCAAGTAGGGACTGACGCTCAAGGATGCAGCCACGAATGGGAGATTGGGGAGGCAGGAGGCAGTCGGGGGCTCGAGGAGGTAGGTTGAGTGCAATCAGGGAGAGATAATTGGAGGAAAGTCATCGACAGGGAGGAGAGGGGGTGGCGGGCTGGGGTTTCAAGGAGGCGAGAGGAGACTGGAGAGTCGAGAAGGCGAGCTTGGTGTAGCCGAAGGGAGACGATTGGGGGAGATGACCAGGGGAGCTACTGGCTAGAGAGAGAGAGGTGATGGGTGAATCGAAGGATCGGAGGTTCGAGAGATAGGAGATGACTGGGGGTTCGAGGAGGGAGGCAGGAGGTAGTCGGGGGAGAGAGGGGGCGGTGGGAGAACCGAATGGCTAGGGGAAAGGAGGATGGTGGGTCAGAATTTTGGAGAGGCAGGAGGTTGGAAGCTTGCATCCAAGGGCTCGGGAGGCAGGAGGCGGTCGGGGGTTTGAGGAGGCAGACTAGGGTATACCAGGGGAAGCCGTCGGTCGGGAGAGTGAGGGGCTGGCTGGTGAACCAAAGTGTCGACGAGTTCAGAGAGGTAGGAGGCAGCCGGAGGGGAGAAGGGGTGGTGGATGAACCAAAGAGCTAGGGTTTCGGAGAGATAGGAGGCAGTCGGATGTTCAGAGAAGAGGCAAGAGGCAGTCGGGAGAAGAGAGGGGGTCACGGGAGAACCGAACAGCAGGGGTGAGGATGGTGGCGGGCCAAGATTTTGAGGAGGTAGAGGTCGGGAGCTTGCATCCTGGGGCTCAGGGAGGTGGGCTGGATGCAGCCGATGGGAGACAATCTGGGGCTTGGAGAGGTGGGAGGCAGTCGAGGGCTTGGAAAGGCAGGCCGGGTGCAGTCGGAGAGAGGTTGCCGGATGGGAGAGAGAGGGGTGGCGGGGAGATCAAAGGGTGGGGGAGAGGGCATGCGGTGGCGGTTGGGGATTAAAATGATGGAGGACGGGGGGTGGGTGGTGGAAAAACTAGAATATGGTGGGTGGTGGGATGGAAAAAATGAGGGGGTGGTGGGCAGTGGCATGGAAAAATATGAGGGCATGTGGCAAGGTGAGAGGAAATGAGAGCGAAAAAATTATTAGCGATGCTATTGGCAATAGTATCTCCATCGCTAATAATTATACTTTTAAAATATTGTTAGCAACGAAATTATTGCCATTTCTAAAGCCATCACTAATATAAATTTTTTAATATTAAATTTTTTTCCCTCCCAAGTCATTTTTTGGATGGTTAAAAATTAATATTTAATTTTATTAAATTTTTAGACTTAATTAATTTATGGATCAAATTCTATTTGATTTAAATTAAATTTAATTTAATTAGATTTGACTTAATTTGAAGCTAATTAGATTTTAATATTTCAAGTAAAACTTGAATTCAAAGTCTAATTGAAATAGGTTTGACATGATTTCGAATTGGATTCGAATTAAATTCGAATCGAATCCAAATTAAAAATTATTTTTTTATAATTTATTTAAATTATATTAAATTTAATGAGACTTTACTTAGTTTGAATATAATTAGATTTTATAATCTAATTAGAACTTAAATTCAAAGTCCAATTGAATTAGGTTAGACAGGATTTCAAATTGGATTCGAATCGAGTTTCAATTGCATTTAGATTGAACCTAAATTAAAAATTATTTATTAAAATTAATTATAATTAGGTTAAATTTAATTAGACTTGACTTAATATCAAAGTAATTGAGTTTTATTATCTATGTAAGACTTGGATTTTAAAGTCTAATTGAATTAGGATTGATAGGTTTTCTAATTGGATTCGAATCGGGTTCAAATTAAATTCGAATTGAATCCAAATTAAAAATTACTTCTAATTAATTTAAATTAATTTTAATTTAATTAATTTTAACTTAATTTAAGATCAATTAGATTTTATAATTCATGTAGGATTTGGACTCAAAGTCTAATTGAATTAGGTTTGACATAATTTTAAAGTGAAATCGAATCGAGTTCAAATTAGATTCTAATCGAACCTAAATAGAAAATTATTTCTTATAATTAATTTAAATTATATTAAATTTAATTAAACTTGACTTAATTTGAATATAATTAGATTTTATAATCTAATTAGGACGTAGATTCAAAGTTCAATTGAATTAGGTTAGACAGGATTTAAAATTGGATTCGAATCGAATTTCAATTGCATTTGGATCGAACCTAAATTAAAAGCTATTTTTTCTAATTGATTATAATCAGATTAAATTTAATTATGCTTGACTTAATATCAAAATAATAGAATTTTATTATCCATATAGGACTTGAATTTTAAAGTTTAACTGAATTAGGATTGACAGATTTTCTAATTAAATTCAAATCAGATTCAAATTAAATTTGAATTGAACTCAAATTAAAAATTATTTTCTTTTAATTAATTTAAATTAATTTTAATTTAATTAATTTTGACTAAATTTGATATCAACTAGGTTTTATAATCAGTGTAGGATTTGAATTCGAAGCCTAATTGAATTAAGTTTGACACGATTTTGAATTAAATTTAAATCGAATTCAAATTGAATTCAAATTAAATTTAAATTAAAATTTATTTTTTTATAATTAATTTAAATTATATTATATTTTATTAGATTTGACTTAATTTGAATGTAATTGGATTTTCCTACCTAGGCAGGACTTGAATTAAAAGCCTAATTGAATTAGGATTGATAGAATTTCGAATTGAATTTGAATTGAATCCAAATTGAAAACTAATTTTATCTAATTGATTTAAATTAGATTTAATTAAATTAATTTTAATTTAATTTGAGATTAATTAGATTTTATAATCTAAGTAAGATTTAGATTCAAAGCTTAATTAAATTAGATTTGGTAGAATTTTGAATTAGATTCGAATCGGATTCAAATTAGAGTTGAAACAGTTGAAAATTATTAGCGACGACAAATACGCCATCGCTAATTCTATCACCAATAATATTTTAATTAATTTTTTTAAAAAAATTATTAATGATGGTAGATTTCATTGCTAATATCTAAAAATATCGTCGCTAATTTTTATTTTATATTTAAATATTATAAAAATTAAAAAATTTTAAATAATTTTAGTGGTGGCTCATGTCGTCGTTAATAATTATAAAGTCATCACTAATAGTTGTGATGGCATTATTTTATCGCTAATAATCCAAACTTACCATTGCCAATTTTTTTATTTAAATATTTTTAATTAATTTTCATACTTTTAAAGACGATCGTTGTCGTCACTAATAATATTAGCTATATCTTTTTTTATCGACATTGTAATAACAAAAAGTTTTATTAGTAACGAATTTTTTTGCCATCGCTAATACCGTTGTCAATATCTAATTTTCTTATAGTATTCAAATATTTTTTTATTTAATAATGATATTAGAAAAATAATGTTATGACTATTTATTCTATTTAACATATTTTTGAATGTTGTAATACATGAAGTTTATCGCATGATATTACATATGATGCACTCAATCATAGCAGCCACATGGTTCAAGAATGGCCTTGATTGTGGGAGTGAGCCTCTCTTGTTCAATCCCAAACTAAAGAGGATTTGCATTGTATGCTAAGAATTATATATTGACCTTGTAGTTTACCATTTTGGAATCAACGACAATATAATCACCCTTTTTTTTTCCCTCTCTTAACATCATTTTATCCAAACTTTAACAAAGCGAGTATTTACCCCTATAATTATATAGCTTAGCTTTAGAGGTGAATCGACCGCAGTTTGCCTCATTTTAGGAGCCAACAAAACATTTTGATGTTTACATAGTGAAGAGATAAGAAAAAAGAAAGTGAATTGAAAATAAAAGAGAAACCACCGGAACGCCAGACATAATGAGATACAAATGATCAATTTTTTATGGTTTCTTAATATTTTTCCTCTATGAATTATTACTTAGAACTGCTACCAATCACATGTCTAGCCATCACTTAAGGGGTGCAGACAAGGACTAATAGAGTCATCCATCTTATTAGAACCATAATAGAGTCTTCTAGTTAAGGATAGACGACGCGATCAAAAAAGGTGAAATCCTGTTCCTACCTGACATGCCAACCATTGTGGATAAGAATTTGATGGCTCACATGAGGTATTGTCTACTCTAGTCTGAGGCCTACATGATTTTGTCCTATAATAAACATCTCATGTGGCAAAGATGGTCTCTTTCTTATTAGTTATAGTCTTTCTTGATTTACAATAAATCTATAACTAATAGAGTCCTCTATTTTATTAGAACCATAACATAAGGTATTTTTATTTGCAAGAGAATCTATAAAATATAGAAAACAAAAAAGTTTCATAAAAAATATATCTTCAAAAAAAAACTAATTATAAACACTCTGCATTTATTAAATTTTTAATTAAATTAATAAAAATAGTTTTAATGATAAATATGCTTTCTATTAAATTTTCGTGCAACCAAACATGCACACTATTTTTATGCGGTAGTTGGGAATTACTGCAGTGTATGAAGTGGATGGGTGACAATGGAGCTTCAAATATCAATCAGCCAATCACCAACTTCCACTTTTACCAAAAAGAAAAAGAAATCACCAACTTTGACTCACAGAGAGATGCTACATGTGTCTCTTAGCGCTTTTCATAATTAAAGAGAATTCTTGACTAAGAAATGTTCTGAGTGCCCACTTCTTATAAATGAAAAATCTCTATGCTACATGCTATGAGGGAAAATAATGTAACTTGCAGTACTTGTTGCCAAACTTAATTGGTGATTGAGTAATTGAGATGATAGCCATGTATTAACGAGCCCCATGAGCTTCATATGTGTATTTAATGAGTGCCCAACATCTTTGTTGGATAGTCACTATTTAGCCATGTTCTTTAACTTAGCTATATAGATATCATGATAAGACCATATAGTTTTTAGTGATCATATCTAGATACTCTCAACAACAACATTTTTTACCAACAGACGTAGGACGTTTATCCTTGCCCTATATAATTCAATGGTGAATTTGTAATCATAGACAAAATTATAAGTATCATCAAACTTTGATTTAGATGGTTAAATCTTTCATCTCATAACCTATGTCCGGTTTGGATCATAAAAGGAAGATTGCTGAAGAATTTTGACCGTTGAAGGAAATGGCTGGAGTAGATAACGCTGATTATTCTGACGGTGAGACCTACAAAAAGTTCTGACCGAATATGACTCCGGTGGAGATTCTTTGATGCTCAAATCGGAATTATATTCAACAAAAATGGAGCATGAGGAATGAATTGTCATACTTGAGAGTCTCGTTGAGATCTCTATTTATAGACAAGGGCCGGAGATGTTCGTAGGACGCAAATTATGGATGATTTTGATCGGATCGGACACAACATATAATATTTGTGGCTAAAATTCATGGGATCGTGTGGTTATAGTTGCCTTATCTAAGTCATGGTCAGTTATTGCAAGACAGTCGTGCAATTTTAAAAAATAATGTACGGGAATCCTAGAGCATGGCAAATTGGGCTAAGTTCAAGCCCAAAGAGAGCTAAGTTCAATTATCGGCGAGATCGGTGCTAGGTGAGGGTCGGCAGTTACCAAATTCACAAAAGAAAGTCGATGTGCAACGGGATCGAATGACACCAGGCTCAAATGAAACTAGACCGTGGCAAGAGGATTGGATGGTGCTGAACCTAGAAGGAATTGGGGATTGAGATCGGATGTTGCCAAACTTGGATTACATTAGAAGCCATCGATGGTGAGGTCAGTTGAGCTGGGAATTGGTGAGCCACTGATTGAAGGGATGTTGAACTCAAAGACACTGAAGGCTATAGTCGGTTAGACCAGATGGATTTGAACTTGGAGGAAGATTGAGGCACAAGTGACAAGCTCGAATGGCACCGAACCAAAAAAAAGCTAGAGGGGGGTTCAGCAGGTTCTGGAGTCGGAAGGGGCCGAACTCGTCGGTAGGTTCACTGGTTAGCAGGTAGTTGAAAAGAAGACTTGATTTAAAATTTTTGTTTTTAGTAGGGATGATTTTACCCCCGAATAGATAGATTTGGAGGAATTGATGATCTTTATCTATTATAATAAAAAGAAAAGATTATTAATAGATGAATTGAGAGAATATCAAAAAGAATAGATAAAGTATGCAAACAATATAATCTTATGTTAATAAAAGACAAGTGGTTCATGTTTTATTTTTTTCATCAAAGATTAGTTTAATAAAAATATTATACTAATATCGTTCAATATTAATCTTATTTTCTAAGAAAAAAATATTTTTATTTTTTTTATATTTTATTAAATATATGAAAGGATATAAAAATTTTATCTATTCTTTCTCTTAATTTTTTTTTTTTTAATTCATTCTTACTCGACCGGTAGAAATAAATAAAGATAATAAATAATTTGCAAAACCCACCGTCGGTCACGCCCGGCTCAAGACCCAACAACGACGAGGGCTAATTAAATTGCAGCGGCTACCTCAAGTAGAATATTTATAACCAATTAAATGGCGCATTAAGTAGTCCACGGTGCCCCACGGCAGACACCGAAAATATCAAAACTTGTTACCAAAAAAAATCGAAACTTGCTAAGACCACCGAAATCACTGACCAAACTAACGTGGCAATTGATTCCAGCAACAGCTCCTAGCACGAGATTATCGACCATGGGAGTTCTTTTAAACTGGGAATGTCATGAACATCCAACGGCTATGATTGGAGATATCAAAAGTGAGGTCCACTCCTATTAATGGTACAAGTATACATCACTGCTGCTACGCGGACCACCATAGGGTCGTGAGAGGGACATGAAATCAGTAGGTCCCAGGTGCTATCGCAGGGAAACATTGGCCATCATATTAGAGGTGGGCATCGGCCGGATAGTCCATAGACCGATCCGATTTAGCATGAATTAGATCATGCCAGATATGATCTATTTAGTACTGTAGCAGGTCATGCTTAACATGACCCATTTAGTACTATAGCGAGTCGTGTCAAACTAGGCTAAAGGTTTGATGGCCCATGGCCTAAGTCCGACACGGTCCTTTAGGACTTAGGCTAGTACGATCTGTTGGACCAAGCATGGCACAGCACATGCTTAGGCTCGGCACAGTCCGCGTGCTAGTCCATATGGGCCATGCCAAGACACGGCCTATTTGACATGCTATAGCCTATAATTATATTTTTAAAATTTTTATTTTAAAAAATAATTTTTATAAAATAAATTAAATTAGTGGATAAATAAAAAATATGAGATATTGAAATTTTTTTGTAAAAATAAAAACCATCTTATAATGGTGAAGGATTTGGTATGGACCTCCACCAGTTTATTAATATAAATCAAAATTATACAAAAAAGGAAGCGGGGCTAGACCTAATTTTCAGAATACAAAGAGAGAGAACTGATAAGAAAATAGAGATGACTCACCTCAATAAATAAAAAATAAAAATATATAATTTTAAGAAATTAAGAATTAAAAATAAATCTTACTAATTATCTGTTATGTTTGTGTTGTCCTCATCATCAGATCCACTATCATATCCTCTTTTGTCATGAAGTCTCACCTCCACATCCAACTAATTTTTGAAGCAAAGCAGCATCTCAATTGTCTCGCGTATCATCCTGCTCCTCTTTTCATCCAAAACATGTCGACCTGCAATAAAAGCTGATTCCGATGTTGCTGTGGACATCAGCACAGCTAAAATATCACGTGCAATTACAGACATAATAGGGTATTGATTTTTCACACTCTTCCATCATGCTAACATATCAAGATTTTTTATTTAATTTTCATCTAATGCAAAAGAGATATTATTTCGTAAATAAAATTCTAATTCATTATTTAAAGACGAAAAAGATGGAGATGAAGAAGATGCATGTGAATATCTCCTATATGCAAGAAATGAAAGAATAGATGATGAATAAGAGGTACTAGAAGTTGATTGTGAAAATGATGTGGATTGTCTAAATCCATGAATCTTTTCATCATATAATGCAAAAGTATCATCAAGTAGCTGAATTAACTCAGTTTTAGATTCTTCGGAATCATGACTCATATATCTACTAATTTCATAGTAAAATATGTACGCCATTTAATTTAATCCATGCATCAAATATAGCAGCTAAGTTATGTATGGGATATACCATATCTCAGTACTAATTTTATTTTTTTATTTAATAAATAATAGATATTAAAATATCATCATATCTATATTATGCAAATTGACCATAAATTATATGTGCTTGTTGTAAAAATGTACAAGAGGTTGAAAAATAAATACCAAAAAAATATTTATAGTATTATAAAAACTAACTAAAAAGTCTTCTAAATTTTTTTTCCAATCATTTTCAGTCAAAATAAATCTTAATCTACGATCATTTATATATGTATTTAATAAATTTTTATATGGATATGCATAATAAATCATTGTATATGTAGAGTTTCAATGGTAACTACATCGAGTTTAAATTTTTTGAAATATTTATTATGGTCTAAATATAATTATTTAAATTCTTATAATTGTGCTCTAGAAGCATGAATAAAAGATACTATATTCGTAATTTTTATAATTATATCTTGAACCATGCCCATTTCAGTTTGAATAGAAAGATTCAAAATATGACATGCACATCTAATATGAAATAATTTTTCATTAATAATGGGATGAAAAGAGTCTTTCAATAATTAGATAGCTACATTATTATTAGATGCATTATTAAATATAACAGATATAATTTTGTTACTAATACTATATGCAAGCTGTAGTTTGATAAAAAGTATTAAAAACTTATTGGCTAGAATGAGGATAACCAAAAGAACGAAAAGTAAGAATATGCTTATTTAATTATCAATCATTATCTATATAATGAGCAATGATAAAAATAAAATACATATTACCTATAGATGCAGTCCATATATCAGAAGTTAATGATATTTTTGCATTTAAAGTAGAAAGAGTACCAATTAAATTATCCTTCATTGCTAAATAGTTTATCATAGTTACTCTTTTAAATATACGTCTACTGGTTCTTTTATAAGCTGGTTGTAAAGTTAATTGAACATACTCTTAAAAATTGAAAAATTTACATAAGCTAAAGGATAATTCATCTCTAACTATCTATTTTACAAATATTTTTTTTTAATTATCATGATTATAAGCAAAAGATCTAACAAAAGCACCCTCTTGGATATTAAGGATGCTTTAAAGATGAAAATCATTTATCTTATGAGACTTTTGATGTCTCTTCAAATGGCCAATTTCTTCGGTATTGGCAAAACTAAATAATTTGGTATATTTTTTATATTTTATCTTATAAACTCCATCTATCAAAATTCTATCAAAATCATTCCACACAACACTAGTCCTCTTACGGAAAGAGGATTTAGCTTTCCCTTGAGAAGGGACTTCAGAGGGAGCAGAAAGAGTTTCTTCCTCCTCTAAAATAAAAAAAATATCAAAATGCCCAGCAGCACCGGCAATACTCTTATCATCATAACTTGCCATCTAAACTAAGTAAATGCAAAAACATAAAAACTAATAAGTAACCAGCAAAAAAAAATGAGTTGTACAGTTAAAGAGGAAGAAGAGGTAGAGCGGAGACTGGAGAGTTGGAGAGTCGGAGGAGAAGGGCTGGGCCATCAGAGAGTCAGATAGCAGGATGAGTGGAGAGTTGGAGAGCCGGAAGAGGAGGACCGGGCCATCGGAGAGTCGGATAGTCGAATAGTTGAATTTGTGGAGCTCTTCTTAAACTACGACCTCAAAAAGAAACATGCTTTCTTCTCTTGTATCACTCTTGAATTGCTAAACTATAATTGCTACGTACTAAATATTGAATGGAAGAGAGAAAAATTGTTAGAAGAGAGAACAAATAGAAATAGGAAGATTAGAGAGGGAGAGAATTGGTTTGATGAATTGATATAATGAGAATGAAAGAGGAAGACCCTATTTATAAAAGTCTCAGGCCCAATTCGTCAATTCTCGGGCCTAGGATCGTGCCGGGCGGAGGTTTCGGCCTTACTGTGCCGAGCTGGCATGGCCCATTTAGTAGATGGGCCATGCCAGGCACGGCCCACTACAGTAGTTGGCTCGTTGGGCTTAGGTCGGGCCAGGCACAGCCCGATGCCCAAGTCTATGCCATATGTACACTACTATAAAAAGGGCTACGACAGTGGTTTGTAACCACTGCTGTAGTCAAAAAAATTGCTATCATAGGTTATGGCAGTGATTTTTTAATCGCTGCTACTGCGGTCATCGCCGTAGCTCTATGGCAGCGGTTGTTAGAACCACTGTCATATATTGCCTATTGTAGCGGTTTATAAACTGCTACAATAGATCGATCTATCACAGCGGTTATGTAACCGTTGTCATAGAATATCTATGATAGCAGTTATATAACCGCTACCATAGGTAATCTATAGCAGTGATTTCTTAACCGCTGCCATAGGTCTAGTGTAGTGGTTGGCACTGGACCTATGGTAGTGGTTGGCACGCATATGGTAGTAGTTATAAAACCGCTGTCGTAGATCTGGAATAATTAAAAAAAATAATTTTTTTATTTTTTTATATATTTTATCTAATAAATACAGATATATAACATAAGAAAATATAATAAACACAAAAATTATTTTGAAATGCTAAAATTTTATTACCGAATAAAATTTATTATAATATTTTTTTTTAAAAAAAATAAAATATATTAAAAGTCTCCTAAATCTACATCATCGTCGTCGTCATTATTATCGGGAGCCAGAGCTGGAGCTGGAATGCGGGCCAACATATCCTCGAAGCTCGTGACTCCAAAATGCATACTGAGCGTCGACATCATGTCTCTCATGATGCCCTCTAGATGAGATGCACTCTCCTCAGTCCGATCTACTCGCATCGCAGCATGATCTGCCCATGCCAATGCCTCAAGCTCCTCTCGACTGACGACACTAGAAGTCTGTGAGGAGACGCTTGCCTCGGACCAGTAGCTCATCGGTGTGTCTAGGCCTGCATCGAATGCTCCCAGAGTGCTCAGGCCCCAAGACCTAAGATAGATGGTCATGGAGCCCAGAGGTATCCGGGCCCTCGCTCGCGAGCACATCTAACTGATCCTATAATTATAAATTAAAATAAAATTTTATAAGAAATACTATAATACTAATCATATATACTAATATATTTAATACTTACAAAAATATGCCCAATCGTGGCGTTCATCGGCCTGCCCATCTTGTCCGTGTGGCTAGATCGGAAGATCTCGCTATGGTTAGGCATCACTTCATTTCTTATCAGCTATAACAAAGAACAAATTTATCAGAAAGATGATAAAAAATATGAATTTAATTTATCCAATAAGATTTAGAATTAATTACTTCTTTATGCACACGATTGGCCATAGACTCGCGGCCTAGAGTGTGCGTATAGTCCTGGGCTACACGGTTCTTCTGATTTTGATGGAAGGTAGCCTAACAAGTATTCAAATAAATAATAAATATTTAAAAAATATTTAAATAAAATTTTAAGCGTATTGAAAAATTTAAAAGTTAAGAATTTTATCTCGAACTCCTGGCTCCTCCAGTGTCTAACCATCCTCTTCCACTGATTTGGAAGATAGTCCCGTATCTAGGAAACAAGCTCCTCTGGAGTGTCTCATCGATGCTCGAGCCATCCTCTATGGAGCTTGACCTTATAACCCCGGTATAACTCTTTGATCTTCTTCAGTCAGGCATCTCGAGCCCTCTCGTAATCGAGAAAGTCATACCTCTTCTGTATAAATTTATCAAAAATCAGTTATAAAATTATTCTAATCAAACATATATAGTGTAAACATATAAAATGCATAAATATAACTAAGATACATGTACTTACCCATATCTCCTCCCATATCCGATCTTTGACGGTAGCATCCATCAAACGTCAATCTCTGGGCTATACGAAAATGATATCTGATCGTCTCACAAACACTCCAAAAAAGGAATGCATCTTCCACGCGGTCTCCCCTACCAACATCCCCTCCACATCATACTGCACCATCACCTGATGCTGGCGGTTCCACGTATGCCATACGTGTGGGACCGTAAAATGTCCGACTGAATGATGCACCTATAATGTAAATACGTTATGCAAATATATAAGTGTACAAATACTATATAAAAAATAAAATTATACTAATATAATAAAAATGTACATTCAGATGCCTGCGATGGTAGAGGCTCAACTGCCGGTGGAGTAGATGCCGTCGATGGAGTAGATGCTGGTGGTGAAGGTTCTTGAGCAATTGATATTGAGGAGGATGGAGTATGCTCCGACTGCTCCTTAGATGCGGAACTACGTGTAATCTGCTGAGAGGCAGGGGTGAAAGCTAGATGGCATTTTGGTACCATCGTGATCTGAAATGTTAATAAATATTAATCAATATAACATCGTGACATGTCAAATTCTATTTGCTCGGAAGTCGAACCAACTCCATGCCTGAGACAGTTGGCTCCATGCTTGAGACATTCGGCTAGGATCCTCCCCCAGCCGACTCGATGACGGCCCAAACCGGTTGGGCTGCATATCCAAACTAGCTTAGCTGTGTGCCATCCCCTCGATCACTCCCTCTCTCTCTCTCTCTCTCTCGATCTCTCTTGCCGACGACGGCGACGAGGCCGAATCCATCCCTTTCAGCTTTTCCATCTCTCGATCTTCCTCTCTTCCTCTCTCAATCTCCCTGGTCGGCGAGACCGGACCCCATCCCTCCCAGTGATACCGACGAGGCTGGACCCCCTCCCTCCCTCTCTCACTCTCTTGATCTCCCACTCTCCCTCTCTCGATCTTCCTCATCGGTGAGGTCGGACCCCCTCCCTCCCAATGATGGCGGCGAGACCGGATCCCTTCCTTCCTCTTTCAAGTATAGATCCGTCAGGTATTCGGGTTCGAATTCGGTACCAGTAATTAAAATTGGATCCGAATCTAAATATCCAGGTTTCGATCCAAATCCAATTCATTGATAGATCTAGTCCACAGCAACCATCATGGCACGGCTCAAGGCAACCACCACGGCATGACCCAAAAACTATGGCATATAGATAATTATAATATTTATAATAAATATTTATAATATTTATTATAAATATTTTATAAATTATTATAAATATACATGATTAATAAATAATACTATAAAATTTTTTTAAAAAATATACCTATGGCTATAGAGAGCGAGTCGCACCGAAAGCTTCGAGGATCATCGGTGATGATGCTAGAGGAAGTGATGGTACTAGAGGTAACCTGCGAAACAAAAGCAAGATAGTGAGATAGAGAAGAGAAAAAAGAGAAAAAAAGAGAGAGAGCAGGGGCGGCCGAGGATGGGGGCCAGAAGGAGGGGGCACAGTGACGAGGAGGCCAAAGGAGGCTTCGCACTTGGTCGGAGGAGGGTCAGAAATGGTGGTGTGGGGGGTTTGCGGGGCCGAAGGAGGGTCGGATGGAGGTTCACCGAAGGGGGGTTCGCTGGGGACCGAAGGAGGGTTGGATGGATGGGTGGGGGGTGGGGTTTCGTGGGGGGCCGAGCAAGGGTGGAGGAGGGTTTGCCGGAGGGGGGATTTTGCGAAGGGCCGAGGGATGGTCGGATGGGGGTTCACCGGAGGGAGTTTCGCTGGGGGCCGAGGGAGGGTCGGATGGAGTGGGGGGTCGGGTGGGGGTGGTGGTGGCGGGAAGGGGTAGTCGGGGATGGAGAGCTGGAGAGGGAGGGGAAAGGATGGGTGGCGTCGGCTGAGGGGGAAGGAGGGGCGACGCCGGTCGGAGGGGAGGAGGGTCGATGCCGACTGAGGGAGAGGAGCCTCACCGACGACGAAAAAGAAGGGGAGAGAGAGAGAGCGAGAGAGATTGAGCACGCACGAAAGGGAAGAAAATATTTAAAGATTTTTAACCTAGCCTACGGCAGGGGTTATCGAACCGCGGTTATCCAAAATCGCTACCATAGATCTACGACAGCGGTTATAGAACCATTGCCGTAGATCTATAGCAGCAGTTTTTGATAACCGCTGCCATAGATGAAAAAATAATTTTTTTTTGATTTTTTCTCTAACTATTTTATAATTTTAAAATTTAATATCCATTTTCATCATTCATTATCTAAATAATTATTATTAGAGTATCATCGTAAAAGATCGCCTCGATCCGATGGCCCTAGCTTCATCGATCAAAAAAATTTGATTTCGACGATTACGAACGACGATGTGATGATCTGATAGAAGAAGATCTTCGATGGATTCAAAAATCTATAATGATGATCTCGATGATGTTTATAGCATACTATCAAAGTTTTACTTCAATTGGATATCGTTATCATGGTCAATTTAGTATAGAATGATTTCGACCGTTAAATTCGAAACAAGCGATCAAAGGGTTAAACGACATTCGATTATGAGATAATTTTTTAGTTAAATGATCTTTGTTATAATTTTAAACATTTTATATGGCGATGATAGTAAAATTCAAATCATTTTTGTATAAACTGTTCATATTAAGCAAATATTGCAAAAGCATGAGCATAACAAACAGTGAAGTTTCAGAATGGTTATCAAAAGACGTATAGTTTTAGATCATTCTTTATCTTATGAGTTAAATTTTATAATCACCACTGTAAAAAATAATTAAAGTAGTAGCCAAGATCATTTATAAAAAAAAATTATCTCATAATCGGACACCGTTTGGTCATTTGATCAATCGTTTATCATTTAACGGCCGAAACTAACCTATACTAAATTGACCAAGATAACGATATCTGATTGAAGTAAAACTTTGCTAGTACACTACAAATATCACCGAAATCATTGTTGCAGGTTTTCGAATCCATCGAAGATTTTCATCTATCAGATCATCGCATCGTCGTTCGTGATCGTTGAAATCAAATTTTTTTGATCGATGAAGCTAGGGCCATCGGATCAAGGTAATCTTTTGCGACGACACTCTAATGATAATTATTTATATAATGAATGATGAAGATGGGCATTAAATTTTAAAATTATATAATATTTTAAAAAAAATATATGATAGTGGTTACAATTAACCGCTGTCATAAATCAGATTATAGCAGTGGTTCCTACTAACTGCTGCTATAGGTCCGACTTATGGCAGTGGTTATAATAAATCGCTGCTATAGGTCGATTTATGGTAGCGATTTTTTGTAACCGCTACTATAGGTTTGATCTACAGTAGTGATTTTCGTTAACTACTGCTATATATCGGATCTATAGCAGCGGTAATGAAAACTGTTATTGTAGGTGCTATGGCAGCGGTTTCGAAAATCGTTGCCATAGTAAGTACTGTTATAGGCTATTTTTATAGTAGTGATACTGACAGAATCTCCTCTACAGAGACCATCATATCCAGGATTAGATGTGCAGATGAGAGGAGTAGCAACAAGCTATTCTATTTTGGCTGGACCGATTATTAGTATATTTGAATCAAACCCGAATAACAAAATACTTGATTTGAAGGCTCACATGCCTAATAATATATATATAAAATTATATTATATTTATAATATATATTATAAATTAAATATTTTAAATTATTATATTATATTATATTATATTATAATCATATTTTTTAATTATGATAAAAACTCTAATTCAAGTTCAAGTATACCTTGATTGATATTCAAATAGGATCAATTTAATTTTAAATATTATTATTATTTTTTATCAGTCAAGTTTGATTAAGTTAAGCTCAAGTCTCTAGTTGTTTAAGTCAGCTCAACTTGATTGTACCTTTTTATATAGATGTACATCAAATTAGAGCCAATCTGTTATATGTGCCCTGCTGATCTAGTAATTTGCATCGTCAATTGTATGCAGAGACACAATATCACAAGCATAGAGAATCTTGTTGAGTTTAGGTTGTGATTAAAATTAAGTAGGATAAAAGTGAATCTAATTGAAGATAGAAATAAATTATGTATAATGATCGATCTAATCATATTCATATTCATGCACAAGAATTACTTGAGCAAGTGTTGGACGACAAATGACAACCAAATAAAATAATGAATCTTAATTTTTTAAAAATCAACATTTTTTATTTAAATATAGATAACTACTATTTTTTTTAAAAAATTAATATAAAAAGATATATAAATGCGTGGTGGCCCAAATTTGGTACCGAGAAAGGGGCTTTTCCCAGGTTAGGAGAAGGGGTTTAAAAAGTTCCTGTCAAAGATGTTTCATTGTTTGGTTCAAAAATGCAAAAAGCGAACATCTGGGCTCAAAGCCAAGAAAGTAACGGCCATTTTGAAGATTCAAAACTCCATCAAATCAAATCAAGGTCTATCTTTCAAGGGACATTGCAGCAGCTGCAGAGTTCAGCCCAAGAAAAGCTAGCCATCACTTTCACATCTTAGGCATTGGGTTCAACAAAAGTAGGGGTTAAACTGCAGAGCTCGGCAGCTATATGGTTTTCAGGAAAAGGTAACTTTTTACTTCTGCAACAGGTGGACCGAATCCAAGTTTTGAAGAAGCGGGTTCATGCACTTTTGCCGATTTCTTTTCTCAAACTAAGATTTTAAGCATCATGCACGTTGCGCCATCATAATATATCCCTACTAGATCATTGTTGATAGTTATAATAGTTATAATTATAATTAACTATAGAAAAATATTTAATCTTTTTGATAAGGATATATCTAAATATTTTTAGAAGTGCTGTGGTGCTTTTTGTCAACAGTAGAGGTATGTGATCTCCACCATTTATCCTCAAATAATAGACTAATTAATATTAACTCAACTGCCACTTCTCCATTCTCTTGCTCACACAATCTCCTCACCTTCAACTCCTTTCACGATGCCCTTTGCAATTTTTGCTGCATCCAGAAGGCGTCTTCCATCCTTCCAGCACTTTGAAAGATTAATTTCTATCTCACTCCATCAGCAATAACATCATTATAATGAGGATCATGCGGAACTAGTTTAAAAAATTAAATAAAGAAAATTAAGATACCTAACCGGTTGGAAGTTGCATGAAGTAAATTTTTTTCGATACATTTGAACGACCGGCGGTCAGAATTAATCTCTATAATTTAATAATTAAAAAAATAAAGAAGCAACATAGTAATCTCTTTTATCTTTTTTAAAAAAGGACAGGCTATCCGAATTCATGCATGCATGGATCGACGGATGCAGGGTGTCATGGAAGGTCGCTGTCATCACGTGGCATGGGGAGCAAGACCATAGCTTAAAGGTGCAAAGCGATAAGGGCGGGACCGCGACGGACGCGACGGCACACTTGGTACGAGGGAGGGTCTACAGTTGAAGTAGCGCTCTCATGGGATGGGATGGGGAGGGTGGCCAGGGTGACGTACGGTCCCCACCCTTCCCGAGAAGTCCGTCCCAGGAGCATCGTCGGATCCGCTTGTCCGCCTGGAATCTTTCAGCCGTTATGACGGTTGGAACAGTAGTCGCGAACTGATGTTTAGATTTCTTTCTTTTCTTAAAAAAAAAAGAAAATTTAGTCACATGCAGATATATTTTGTTAAATCATATTTATTATATAATCTAGTATAAAAGTAAATAAAATATAAAAGAAACGAACATTTGTTAAGTTAGTCTACAATATATCCCATTGTGGTTGTTTATACACGACACTATTCGATTCGTAGCATTATTTATTTCTCTATAAAACATGTGATACCCCGGGGGCTTATATAAATATAAAGTAGCTTCCATTCTCCAATACAATCCTATAAAGGATCCGTTTGGTTCTTAAAAAATGAAGGAAGAAAAAGATGATTTCTGAAAAATAAAAAGCATATCTCTTATTTGATTAAAATTAAAAAAAAATTATAAAAAAATATTTTTTATATTTAATGAAAAATGAAAGTTTATGAAAAAGATGAATTTGATATTTTTTATAAAATAGAAAGTAGAGATATTTTTTTCTTTTCTAAAATATTTTTTTTAAACTATAGCTAAAATTTTGTAAAATACTATGAATGATTAGGATGAAATACTGAATAATAATAATATAATATTATATTAATATCATCTTAATATTTATATAAATATAATATTAATATTATAATATTTATACTAATATAATATTTTTATTAATATTATTATGATATTTATATTAATATAATATTATATTTATTAAGATATTAATAAATTTATTATATTAAAATATTAATATTATATTAATATAATATAATATATTTTAATATTATATTAATATAATAAATTATTATAATGTAATTTTATATTATAATATATTAATATTATTTTTATATTAATATAAATATAATATTATTATGTATATAAGGATATAATGGATATTCTACATTATTTTTTTAGAAAAATGGATGTTCAACTAAATATAAGTTATTTTTTAATAAATTATTTTTTATGATCAATCAAACATGCCAAAATTTTATTCTCATGAAGTAACTTTTTAGAAAGCCATTTTTTGAAAAATTATTTCCTATGGAGAAAAGTTCAACCAAATGAGTCCTAACATAAGATAAAGATTAATGTTCGTAGTAGACAATCTTGATAATCACTCAACTATTATCAAAGAGTTCCTCTCAACAATAATATAAGAAATGCTTGGTTGCATCATAACATATGCCGCAACATGCAACCCTACCACGGGAACGATGATCTACAAAGATGGTAGCTCTCAAGAGAATATATATCATATGAGGATTTTATGAGGCATGTGTAATTCTTTTGCATGCATTTGGCGAATGTGATGGCTCATGTCGAGATTGTTAATGACCGTGAAATGATTAAGATATCGTAGCTTCGCCTAATGTTTCGTGAGAAGGGAAAAAAGATAATGGCCCGTGCAGGGCTGTATGGGTTGACTGACCTAATCACGACAAAACTAGTCTTGGACTCCAGATTTAGGCCTTGTAGTTGATTCGGCCCAAGTAAGAACCTTTAAATTCAAACCCATTTACAGGCCCATAGGCCTGACCACCTGTGAAATGGGGATATCGGCATACTGTTCTCGTGTTGCTGGCAATCTTCGCCGAGGAGATGAGCGCATGAACTCGAGGGCCCCAAACTCTATTTCCGATGAGAACCAAGTAAACGAATGATAAAATAAATAATATATATATATATATATATATATATATATATATATATATATATATATATATATATATATATATATATTATGATTTTAATAAGGTAGAGGGCTTTATTAGTTTCACATTGATTGTGAGTCAAGAGGGACTCGTACTTATAAGGAAGAAATAAATCTTTTCATGTGAGATGCCTTTTAAAGGACAAAATCGTGAGGCCCACGAGTCAGA
Organism: Cocos nucifera; assembly: GCA_006176705.1. Taxonomy (NCBI): domain Eukaryota; kingdom Viridiplantae; phylum Streptophyta; class Magnoliopsida; order Arecales; family Arecaceae; genus Cocos; species Cocos nucifera. The sequence continues at coordinate 534,700 of QRFJ01001307.1, read as the reverse complement.
GCAGACAATACCTCACGTGCGATCTATGGGTCAAAAAAAGTCGAGCCCTTATTCGTAACAATGGTGCACCAGAAAGGGATAGAGGGCTCCTTGGACCGTACACCATCGAGTCCACCCTTGACTAGAGGGTTTTATTGTGGTTCTAATAAGATGGAGGGCTCTATTAGTTTAACATTAGTTATGAGTCAAGGAGGACTTGCACTTACAAGGAAGGAATAAACTTTCGCATATATATATATATATATGCATTGCATGAGGTATGAAATCGAATATCAAATAGCATTAATAGCATCAATATGTTTGAAACGTAGCATTATGAGCTTAGAATTCTTAATATTTACTAAGAAAATATGACACCAAATTGATTTCCCCAATACTTGATCTCCTTGTGAGTTATATAACTCAGACACTATACATTTATCCATCATATATGTTGGTGCAGAAAATGGATGGCCATCGGAGTGCATTGGAGGTGGAGGTGGGGATCTCACTGGGAAGATCTGCAAGATAAAATCTTGGCCGAAATTGGCTCCAACATAGACCCTCCAATGATCAAATTAGTTTTCTGACCAATAAGAATGAAGTACATAAGATATTAAAATAGAGAAGAGAGCTTCAAGAGAAGACGTATCTGAAGAGTCCCTTTTATAGACGGAGCTTGTAATAGATTGATGGCGACAATCATAACAGAATGCCAGTAGACTATTCGGACTATTCAGAGTTTGTTACAAAGAGTGGACTATCATTTATCGCGACTTGCTAGCGGTTGGATATTATCTACTAGAGTTCGGATACAAGGTCTCAAATACTTTCAAGTTTGACTATGAGTTGCTTGACTTGAAATCATGCTATCGGGACTTAAGGTTGGATGAACTAAACTTGAAGGCTGGTCCCTGAATTAGAAATGCCAAACTTGTAGACTAGATTATTCCTAATTCATGTTTCAGCGAGATGAATTTAATTGCTTTTAGAAGCTCGGCTGATAATGAAAGGTAGTATTTTGATTTGAAGATGCACTGCTGAAGGTAGGGTCAGTAGGAAATAATCGTAAGATCGGCTGTATGAGTTGGGCATGTGATTTGAGATGTCAAGGTTGGATAGAGCTATGGAACTAGGAGAATATTAGGTTCCTCAACTGTTGCTTCAACTGCCTTGGTGAAGTTTGGCCGACGCCTAAGATTAGCCATTAGTTGAGGTCAGATGGCGCTGGAGTTCAATATTTATGGGGCGGTTGTCACTTACTTCGGGCTGGAGATTGTAGATCAAAATTAGTCGAATGATAAATTTTTTTTACTATTGAAGTTTTTTCGGCTGAAATTCATAATATAATCTCAACATGATCTACAGTTATCAAGGTGAAACTGGAGAGTTGGGGTAAAGGAGTTTGGCTACTACATAAAATTGGATATTGATGAGAGTAGTCATGGTTTTGAAGATGAACTGTCTTTGATCGAAGCTCTGAACTTAATCGCATTAGGAGGCCGATCTTTAGGAACTAGTTTGGACCACGGGTTGGTTTGATTGAAGCTCAGACTTGGTCATCACGACTCCAGATAACCTTGCACTAAGATCGGACTTTTTGTTGGACTTTAATGGGAGCCATTTTACCCCCAACACTTGTTTTCCTACTCCCAAGTCCGAAGTTCAGATGAAGTATCAGCATTTGCGATCACCAAAGTCTCCTTTGATTTTCCATCTTTAGGGAGATGGAAAATTTTAGACTATTCGAGCAGACGCATGAGCCCTTTATTATTGAATGACCTGAGATGATTTCGAACTTTAAAATTTGGCTGGCGTGGAACTTGATTACATGGCACAATGATGGCATTCTTTGATATCCACAACTGCCATAATGAGGATGACTCGTGGAAGGATGGTATTCGACATCGCCGATCTATTATCATAACTACTCTGAGGTTCGACCAACTATTTAAATGCCTTCTCCCTTTTTCTCCTTCACTCTGGTTTGCTTCCTCTCCTACTCTTTCCCTGCTATTCATCTTTCTCGCTCTCGACCACCTTGCTCCATTCTTCCATCATCTTACTTCTGCTCTTTCTTCGCCATTTTGACTGCACTGTCGAGTTCTTCGATCGATTTAGGTTAGTACCCCAACCTTCATTTTTCATTTCTTTTGTCTTTCCTATGCTTTTCAGGATTTTTAGGGATTTATCTGTTCCCCTTATAGTTTTCTTGTTCTTCTTTCAATTTTTTCTTATTTTTTGATAGATTTTTTTGACTTTTCTCGATTCAAAATGACTTTTCCAAGTTCTAAGTGCTCTTGATCCTCTCCTTCCAAGAATTCGTCTAATCCAAATCCTTCTAACTCCGGTTCTAGGGACAAGCCCAAACTTGAGGAAATAACTTGATTGACCTTTGTTCCTTAGACCATTGCCTGTACCCTTTCTGCTGAAGATTTTTTCTTACTTCGAGTTCAGTACCGGATTCCCTTCAAGTACGAAATGAAACTTTTTGGATCAAGTGACTGAGCTTATGCCCCTCTTTCGGATCGATTCTATTTATATATAGAGGCTCTTTATGCCGGGCTAAGACTTTCCATCCCTCTCTTTGTTATCAAACTTTTTCATTTTCTGAACATATCTCTTTCTTTAGTCATCCCAAACTTCTTTCACTTTATCGTAGGATTCTTTGTGCTTGGTCTCCTGACCAAGGTCTGACTTTTAATTTTTCTATTTCGGATCTTCTTCACTTTTAAGCATCATCCTTCTGCCAAGGACTAGTAGTACATCTTCCCCTAGTTCAACAAGAAGGAGTTGTTTAAAGTATCCCTCCCTCCATTCATAACTAGAAGATTTTTTTTTTTTTTTTGTGTCTTGTCCTTCAGTTAAGCTAAGACTTTCCTCTTGGGGTCAACTAAGAGATTTAGTACGTAGGGCTCTAGAGTTAGAATAGGGAGATCTTGATTCTGCCAACATCTTCAAGAATTATAAAGCTCCCTTATTGTCTAATTTGATAGATGATCGAATTTTGTACAACCTCAACCTGAGCCCAGCCAACCTTGAAGTTATAGACTTATAATTTTTTCTATTTTTTTATTTTTTTCTAACTTCGGCTTGCTCGTTCTTGTAGAGTTGACTCCTGAGAAATTAAAGCAACTAAGGGACTCCAAGCATAAAAATGGAAGTGAAGTGCTCTAGAGAAGACGTCGAAATAAGTAAAGATCGACGATCCAAGCTCGGCCATTCTAGCCTAGGCAGTTTTTGTTGGTGATATCAACTCCTCTGATTTCACTTGTTGAGGATCTAGTAGCAAATTATTGCAGGAGAAAGAAAGAAAAAAATAAAATAAGAATAATCAAGTACATGGTCTGCCTAAAAGCTCATCTCCATGGATCATGCAAAGCTCTACTATGAAAGAAAAAAAGTACAAGAAGAGAACACTCACTTTTAACTCACTATACATAAATCTCTCTCAACTAGAAGCTACCCTCATAAAAGCTCTCTCAGAATTCTAAGGAGATCCTTAGAAGCTACAAGATGCTCTGCCCTCATGACCTTTATGCCGGATACTATGTACCTATTGCTTCTCTCTCATGGACTGCATGTAGTCGATGCTCTGCCAAATTTCTCTCGTCGGCTGTCTGAGTCTCTCTATGTGCCTCTCATGCCACACATGCCACACACTGCTCCACAGCACCTTAGGCTTTTAAATAGGATGAGAATTTTTTTTTCAACAGTTCATAGGAATCCTAATAGGATTTTGTCTCCTAACATGAGTCGAACATGATCTTGATGGAGTCTTGAAATATTTTTCAACCTTCAAATCATAACCATAGCCCTCCATGATCATTGGATCTTGTGGTCCCTGCACAACTCTCGCAAATCCTTTGGATTAATCACAATCCAAGTCTAAATAAAAAATTTCATCCTATTTTGTTCACCTCCATCGAGCCATCTCTGTCAGAGATTGAGCTAGCTCGACTGCATTTCATCCGAACACCCACTTTCTGTCTGCCTGAAAGGCTCGACTCGACTGCGGTTCGAGTCGGTTCGATCCCAGTCCGAGTCGGCTCGACCCCATATTCAAGCTAGTCCGACTGCTTGCTGATACTAATTCTTCTCTTATTGTGGATCGAATTCGAGGTGTCAAATTTTAATATCTTCTATCTCAAATACTGCAGTGCCCCCACCTATCTCGACCTCGCCTATTGAGATCACTACTTTCACACCTCCTAAGAAGAAAGAGGTGGAGAAGAGGAGAAAAAAGACTGTTGTCAAGAGGGTCCAGAAGAATTTTGGCAAATCAAGTGGCAACAATGCCGACCTAGATCGAGCTTCCCTCAATGACTAGGGAGTCATCCAACCCTTGATGGAGGGCTACGTCATCCTGAACATAATTGAGTGGATTCTCTAGATGGATGACTAGGAAAGAAAGAAGAACTCCTTTGTGGCCTTCCTTAAGATAGTCAATTCTTCTTTTTCGTACTTAGTTAAATATATGCACGCTCTCCAGAAATAACATATATCTTGTTGTTTGTAGCTAGGATATCATTTTTTTGCAAATGTGGGGGTGGTCAGCCTCCACAAGGCTAAAGCTTCAAAGGCTGTGGAGGTGGCCAAAGAGTATAAGACCAAAATCGAACATCTGAAGGAGGCACATTCTATCAAGGTTGGACGCCTTCAAAAAGCACTCCAGAGAGAAGAATAGGTGTCGACGGAGGTGAAGGTTTCATTAGCCTCGGAGGAGAAAAAAAGAAAGAAGGTCGAGGCTGAAATCATCGAAGAAGGAAGATGGGTTGCTGAAGCTGAGGAGTGAACAATTTTGGCATTCAAATATTCAAAAGAATTAGAAGGTATCAAAGTAAAGTTTGCCTGAGAAGTATTCAACAAAGGCTTTGATGTTTGCCAACAGAAGGTTGCTAAGAAGTTCCTTGGGTTGGACCTCAGCTTTCTTTTGGAGGATTCTTCTGATGACAAGGTGGAGCCTTCTACAACTGGGACCGATCTTCCTCTTGCCAAGCCCACTGTCAATGCTTCAGTGCCCACCAAGAAGCCGACACCTATTGAGGCCATGCCAAGTTCTTTTGTTGCCCCGCCTTTAGAGGTCGAAGACCTTTAGTAGATGTATTTTTTTTATTTTTCTTTTACATTTAATATACTTAAATTTTTCAATCAATGAAATTAAACTTCTTCTCTTTCTTCATATCTTTGTGTGTCATGGTGTACCCATAATTCAAAATTTAGCTTGCAAACACTGCCATGGAGCATAGTCATGGGCCAAAGCTATGCTGCTACCTCAGACCATTTTTCTAAAAGCTCATATTAAAGATTTGAGGAGGAAAGTTTGGTACGTTAACAAGAAACTGAAGAGAATAGAAGACAAACTTCAGAAATTAAAAAATAACTATCAATAGTCTCAGCCAAAATCAACCATCTTCGTAAAGCCTTCAAGCAAGCCTTTAAAGAATACACTTCTAAGAAATATCATTTAATTGAGGAGATGGTAAAGGGTGTCGAAGCCTGCCAGCAAGAAGTCCTGAACTCTGACTACCAAAATCTACTCTCTTGAGGTTGAGCTTTGAGAGGCAAAAGATAAAATCAATCAGTTGGAGAGGGGTTTGGCCTGGAGTCAAAATTAGGGAGAATATAGTTGGGACTGATCAAAGAGGTTCTCCTATCTTCAGAACCAGTTACAATGGCTGAAGATGCATACAACATTTACAGGATTGGTTGGTGCAAGTAGATTGCCGAACTCAAGTGGAAGCTTCGGATAGCAAATGACTAAGTAACTTGACTTCGAAAACAATAAGCAGACAGAGCTCAAGTGGGTCCAAGTGTAGATTCAAGTAAAATTACATCTCTAAAGAATACTCTTGGAAGTCTTTCCGAGGCATATGAGAAGAATAAGTCCTAGCTCTTTCAGCTAAAAATCTAAATAACTTATCAGAAAAATGCCGTAAAGGATGTTAAAGCTAAGTCCACTATTCTGAGGAAAAGGCTGAGAGAAGCTGAGGAGGACTCTCAAAGAGCCCAGAAATTACTTGATGAGAGCTTGGCAACAAGGTGAAAACTTGAAAAGAAGGTGAATGACTTGAAGCATTCCCTTATAATGGCCAAAGTTGGTAGTGTGAAGTCTGAGTAGGACTTCAATTTCTTTTCCTTTTTCTCTTTTTTTTTTATAATTAGTCTCGAGGACTAATGTAATGAACTTCAATTTAATGAAATCATATTTCTTTCAATTATTCTTTGGTGTTCTATCTTGGTTTGATGCTTGTTGGTTTCTTTATTTTCTTATCATTCCTGACATTTATATTATTTTAAAATAATAAGTTTGGTTCAATATCTTGTAGATCTGTCCTTCTTATTTATGAATAAGGATCCTTCAAACTTATTTAGGAGTGAGTACACCTCTTTGTCTAGAAATCGAGTCTTCATGCCCTTCATAAGGATCTTCACCAATATTAGGATGAGGTCATCCTCCTATTTCTAATGGAGTTAACCTTTTATTTAAGAACTGGAGGCCTTCATATTTCTTGTAAGGATTTTTAGCAAAATTATTTTTACCCTCGTTAGGATAAGATTTTCCTTCTGTTCCTAATGAGGTTGTCAGAGCACAAAAGGGATGTTGAGAGGGCCTCTTCCGATGAGTACAAATAGCTTTTACCCTCATTAGAATGAGATTCTTCTCTTATTCCTAACGAGATTGCTGGGATACAAAAAGATCGTTGAGAGGGCCTCTCCTCATGGGTATAAATAGCTTTTACCCTCATTAGGATGAGGTTCTCCTCCTGTTCCTAACGAGGTTGCTAGGGCATAAAAAAATTATTGAGAGGGCCTCTCCCCATGGGTATAAATAGTTTTTATCCTCGTTAGGATGAGATTTTTCATGTTCTTCTAATGAGATTGCTGGAACTCAAAAGGACCATCGAAAGGACCTCTCCCTGTGGGTATAGATAGCTTTTACCCTCATTAGGATGAGGTTCTTCTCTTATTCCTAATGAGATCGTTGGGATATGAAAGAGACATTGAGAGAGTCTCTTCTTGTGGGCCATTGAAAGGGCTTCTCTCCTGGGGCATAAACGGTCTTCATCCTTGTTAAGATGAAGTTAACCTCCTATTTAAGAATAAAAAATCTTCACCCTCGTTAAGATGAGGTTAACCTGCTATTTAAGAACCGAAGGCCTTCAACTTTGTTTAAAAACAAAGTTTGGCTTAATAATTTTCTGCTATAATTTAACTCACACGAAGAATAGGAATGTTAGAGTAAAAAGAGTTTTTAATGAAATGTTATTCTGATAACACATTCATAGATTTTTTGAATCCTAAGATCAGGATAGCGTAGTGCCTCCAAGCTCCATTATGCGGTAAGTTCCTAATCGGATAACTTTCTCGACTTCATAAAGATCTTTCCAATTTAAAGCAAGCTTGCCTTGATTTTATGGTTGAGAAACCTCCACTCGATGTAGCACCAGATCTCCAACTATTAAAGTTTTACTCTTGACCCTTGAATTATAGTACCGAGCCATCTTTTGCCTGTAGGCTATCATTCAAATTTGAGCTTTCTCACATTTCTTTTCTAGCAAATCAAGATTCATCCTAAGATCTCATGAATTATTTTGCTCATCGAAGTTCTCCACTCATGCTGAGGGAAGCCTATTTGATCGGAATGACTGCCTCAGTTTCGAAAGCCAAAGCAAATGGAGTCTTCCTAGTTGGCAATTTCTGAGTGGTTCTATAAGTCTAGACTATATGATAAAGCTCGTCCACCCTATTTCTTTTGCTCATTTAAGTTTTGTCTTTATTCTTTGTAGCAGGATTCTGTTAGTTACTTCAGCTTTACTATTCGTCTGAGGATAGGCTACAGATATGAAATAATGAGAGATATTCAAGTCCTCACAAAATTCAGTAAATTTCGCCCCTATAAACTATTGCTCGTTGCTAGTGATCAATGTCCAAGGTAAATCAAATCTGCATACTATCGACTTTCAAATAAAGTTCTAAACTTTAGCCTTAGTAATTTTTGTTAAGGATTCGGCCTTAACCCATTTGGTGAAGTAGTCTACTGCCATTAGAAGAAATTTTCGCTATCTAGATGTGATGGAAAATAGTCCAAGTATGTCCATTCTCCATTGTACAAATGGCCATAGAGCGCTCAAGAGTATGAGCAAGGAAGCTAGTTGCCTTTGAACATTGGCATTTCTTTGGCATCAATTATATTTTCTTACATAGTCAATTGCATCTTATTATATGGTTGGCCAATAATATCCTTGCCAATGTAGCTTATAAGACAATAATCTAGCTCCAAGGTGGTTTTCACATACTCCTTCATGAACTTTCCTCAGGGCATAATCGGATTCAAATGATCGAAGGCATTTGAGGAGTAGCAAGGAATAAGACCTCTTGTATAACTTGTTCTCATATAAGATGTAGCGAGAGGCCTGATTTCTCAATTTTCAAGCTTCTTTGGGGTCTCTGGGGAGGATGCCATTTTTGAGATATAGAACCAATGAATCAATTCAACTAGACTCATGGTCCACTTGCATTATTGTCTGAGATTTCTCTAAGCTTGGCTATTGAAGAACTTCGAAGAAAATCTCTTTTGATAACTTATGCGAGGCTAAAGTAGCTAATTTAGATAAAAGATCGGCTTTAGAATTCTCTGCTCTCGAAATTTGCTATACGTCAAAACTATGAAGGGCTGGGATCAAATTTTTTACTTTATCCAAATATTTTCTTATGCTTTCCTTCCATGCTTCATAGCTACCATTGATCTGCCCTACCACCAATTGCAAGTTACTGTAAACCTTCATATGGTTTACTCCTAGCTTCTTGGCTATTTTCAACCTTGTGATTAGAGATTCATATTATGTTTCATTTTTAGTAGCAGAAAATTTAAAGCGCAGCACATATTCGACAATAACCCTTTCTGGATTAATAAGAATTAAGCATGCGCCTATCCTAGAAGCATTGGATGAACCATCAATATATAGGGCTCAGAAATCCTCAAGGAGGTCTGTCTTCTTTTTAGGAATGTTCGGTTGAAAACTAAAAGTATTGACTTCTTAGTGCTCAGGCTCGGTCGGATCTAGGATGGTGTACTTTACCATAAAGTCGGTCAATATTTAATCTTTAATTGATGGCTAAGGTTGAAACTTGATGTCAAAATCAATAAGCATGATCGTCCATTTTGCAATCCTTCCAGAAGTGTTAGGTCGATGAAGGACTGCCTTTATAAGTTGATCTGTGAGGATTGTTACTGTATGCCTTTCAAAATAGGATTGGAGCTTCCTAGCTACAATCAACAAAGCATAGATTAGCTTTTTCAATTTGGTATATCTTGTTTCTGTATCTCTTAGAACTCGGCTTACGTAATAGATCGACTTTTAAATTTTAGACTCTTCTCTAACTAAGACTGCTCTAATGGCCATGGGAGATACCGCCAAATATAAGAATAACTCTTCATCAAGTTCAAGCTTAGCAAGAAGAAAAGGTGAGCTGAGGTAGCTCTTCAATCCTCAAAGGCTTGTTGACATTTAGGAGTCCAAAAAAAATTCTTTGGTTATTTGAGTACTTGAAAGAAAGACATGCAGCAATCCGTCGACCTTGAAATAAAATGATTCAAAGCTACAATCTTTCCCATCAGGCACTGAATTTCTTTTATTGTCTTGAAAATGCTCATCTCTTGGATAGCTTGGATCTTCTCCAGATTTGCCTCTATGCCATGCTTTGATACCATGAATTTCAAAAACTTTTCTAAGGTTACTCCAAAAGCATATTTGGTTGGGTTCAGCTTTATTTTGTACTTTCAAAAAATGTTAAATATTTTTTTGAGGTCAACAATGTGATTCATTGAAGATCGATTTTTGACAAGCATGTCATCCATATAAACCTTCATGTTGCAATCGATCTATTCTTTGAAGATTTTATTCACTAGGTATTGATAAGTTGCACCTATATTTTTCAGTCTGAATGGCATGATCCTGTAATAATAAAGATCATGATCAGTAATAAAAGTGGTTTTTTCCTCATCTTTAGGTGCCATATGGATTTGGTTATAGCCAAAGAAGACATCCATGAAGGTGAGAAGCTCATGGTCCAAGATTGCATCTACCAGTTGGTCAATTCTGGATAGAGAATAACTATCTTTTGGATAAGTCTTGTTCAAATCGATGAAGTCAATGCACATCCTTCACTTATTGTTTGCCTTCTTGACAAGAACTACATTTGCAATCTAATTTGGGTAGGATACCTTCTAGATAAACTTGGCTTTGAGAAGTTTGTCTATCTCATCCGTAATCGCTTTCTACTGCTTGGGTGCAAAGCTGTGCTTCTTTTGCTTCATAGGCTGATAGTTGTGGTCCATACTCGGGTAGTGCTCCATTACTTCGGCATCTATCCAAGGCATATCTGCAGGGATCCAAGCGAAAACATCGACGTTCCTTTGTAAAAAGGTAACAAGCTGCCCTTTAACTTCTTTTTTTAAATTTGAGCAGATTTGAACTCTATGGTTCTCATTCCCATCATTTAAAGAAACTAAAATAAGGTTATCAATTGGTTCTCCCCGCTTCTCAATCAAATCATCACGAACATCAAGTTCATCCACAGACAAGGTTTGGGCTGCTTTCCTCCTTGTAGAGTAATTATATAATAATGATGTGCCAGGGCTTGATCTCCTCTAATTTCTTGACTCCATATTCTATTGAAAATTTCATTTTCAAGTAGTACATCAATACCATGGCTCAGAGTGCATTCAGCCCAGATCGTCTGAGAATAGCATTATAGGCTAAGGGAGCCTTCACCACCAGAAAATCAACTCGAGCTTTAGATTGTTTTGGGTACCAACCTGCCATAATTGGTAAAATGATTATTTCTTTGACTAGTATAGTATCATCGATGAATCCCATCAATGGAGAGCTTAGTGGCCCATATGACTATTAGGTATAGATATTTTAAAGAAAGCATCATAAAATAAGATATTAGCAAAACTTTAATTATCAACTAAGATGTGGCATATATCATAATTGACAATATTTTTAAAAAAAATTACAACCACATCATCATGTGAAAATTGAATCACTTGTGCATCTTCTTCAATAAAAGTGACGGGTTCTTTAGTCCTCTGCTTCTTTGCTAATTCCATTGATTTGCTAGCCTCCTTTTATCGACGTCCCCCAGCAATGGTATTGATGATTCTAAGTGGAGGCCGATCTTCCTAGGGCTCTTTTCTTTGAGGTAGTTTCGACTACGGAAGAGCTTTTGGCCGATCTTTTCTTCTTTCGAGCTGACATCACAAAAATTGATCTAGTCGACCTTGCTTGATTAGCTTCTCAATTTCATCCTGGAGCTAGATGCATTCCTCAATATCGTGACTATAGTTACGATAATATAGACAATACTTATTTGGATTGTACTTGCTTGGATGAGATCGTATTTTATCCAACCTTGGTAGTTGCTCCTTGATTTTTATCAGTACTTGAGTTTTCAGAGCATTTAGGGAAGAATAATTATGAAATCTTCTAGGAGGAGGGTTTTGCCGCATCCTTCTATCCAAGCTTCTTGGTCGATGAGTTCGAGGTGGAGTTCGGGCTCATCGATGTTTAGAAAGGGTTTTAGAATGCGAACGGGCTTCACTTGGCTTCTCTACAGGTGTAGGCTTGCTAGATTCTCTCACCTGCTGCTCTCCTATGATTTTATCATCCCGAAGCTTAAAAGCTTTCTCAGCTCAGGCATAGCCCTCAACTCGAGCTAGCATATCAATAAAGTCCTGGAGATACTTCTTCTCTAGCGAGAAGAGAAGATCATTCTTCAGAAGGCCATCCTTCAATATGGCCATAGCAACTGATTAGTCCAGATTTTGGACCTCCAAAGCAGCGATATTGAATCGGCTAATATAGGCTTGGATGGATTTTTTCTCCTTTTGCTTGATGTTGATAAGAAAATCCGAGCCTCGCCTCTAACGTTGGCTACTGATGAAGTGAGTCACAAACTAATGGCTTAACTGATGAATGATAGTACCCGACTTAAGGTTTGAGTACCAATTTTTTGTTGCATCCTTTAGGATCGAGAGAAAAGCTTGGTATAAGATGGCATCTAGCATGCTATGGAGCAACATCATGATCCAAAAGGCTTGGTGGTGGTCAACAGGATTTGAAGTCCCGTTATAACTCTCAAATTAGGAGAGTTTGAAGTTCGGTGGGATGGGTTCCTACATGATCTGGATAATAAAAGATGAATTAGTGCAGATGCCATCATTACGGATAGAGGTAGCATGGCAAAGTTTCTCAATCCATCAATTCATTTTCTAAAGCTTTTGATCGAGAACATCATCTCGATCATGGATCTTAAAGTGCGGCTGGCTTGACGATGGTAGGGATTTTCTAAAGGTGGAGTCATGCTCAGAGCAGGGGCTCTCTGCTCTTTATTTTTTCTTTTCAGGGTTCTTCGGTTGGCTTCTTCAGGTGGGTCTTTCTTATGCTAGATCTCAATGTTCTGATGACAGTCTTTCCAGTGGTGCTGGTGCTGAAACTTACTGTATGGCCTGCATAGCTTCTATGAGGCCTCTTACCTACTGGAACAGCAAATTGAACTGGTTCACGTCCACCACTACCATCAGTTGAGAAAGCTGGGGTGTGGGCGATGAGGTCAGAACTGGTTAATTGATCGATTCTGGATTAGATCGGATGGTGGTGGTGATGGATCGTTGAGAAGAAGCTTTTCTAGATGGCATTTTGCTTAAACAAAGAAAGAACAGAGGGAGAGAAAGAAGACTGCTCGACTGGATATTTCTTTTAGAACAAGGGCTCATGATACCTTTTCTCTAACACCAATCTTATTGGTGCAGAGAATGGATGGTTGCTGGAGCATGCTGGAGGTGGAGGTGGGGATCTCACCAGAGAGGCCGACAAGGCAAAGTTCTGGCCGAAATTGGCTCCAACATGGACTTTCTGATGGTCAAGTTAGTTTTTTGATCAACAAGGATGGAATATACAGGAGATTAGAATAAAGAAGAAAACTTCAAGAGAAGATATATTTGGAGGATCCTTTTTATAGATGAAGCTTATAATAGATTGATGGTGACAGCCATAATAGAATATTAGTAGGCTATTCGAATCACTCAAAGCTTGTTACGGAGAGTGGGCTATCATTTATCGTGACTTGCTGGTGGTTGGAGATTATCTACTAGAGTGCGGATACAAGGTCTCAAATACTTTGGAGCTGGACTATGAGTTGCTTGACTTAAGATCATGCTATCGGGACTTAAGATCGGATGAACTGAACTTGAAGGCTGGTCCCTAGACTTGAAATGCCAAACTTCTAGACCAGATTTCTAATTCGAGTTTTGACGAGATTAATTTAATTGCTTTTAAAAGCTTGGTAATCTTCAAGGTTGACTAATAATGAAAGATAGTATTTTGATCTAAAGATGCACTGTTGAAGCTGGGGCAGGCAAAAAATAACCGTGAGATTGGTTGTATGAGTTGGGCATATGATTTAAGATGTCAAGGTCGGATGAAGCATTGGAACTGGGAGAATATCGGGTTCCTTAACTATTGCATCAACTGCTTTAGTGATGTTCGGCTGACGCCCAAGGTCGGCCATTAGTCAAGGTTGGACGGTGCTGGAATTCAATGTTTATGGGGTGGTTGTCGCTTATTTTGGGTTGGAGATCATAGATCAAAGTCAGTCGAATAGCAAAGTTTTTTTACTATTCAAGTTTGTCCGACTGAAGTTCATAATGTAATCTCGACAGGATCTACAGTTATCAAGATGAGACTAGAGAGTTGGGATAAAGAAGTTTGGCTACTACATAAAATTAAACATTAACGAGAGTAGTTATGGTTTTTAGGATGAATTATCCTTGATCGAAGTTCTGAACTTAATTATATTAGGAGACTGATCTTTAGGAACTAGTTTGGACCAGAGGAATGGTTTGATTAAAGCTCGGACTTGATCATCACGACTCCAGATGGTCCTGCACCAAGGTCAAACTTCCTATTAGACTTCGACGGGAGCCATTTTATCCCCAATAATATATATAGCTAAATAGAGGCTCAATTTGTGCTGAATTTTCATATTAGATGTTTTTTTTTATTTTAGACAATAAGTATGGCTTTTAGTTAATATAGTTTCTTATTGTGGACTATATTAATAACATCATTATTGTAAATTTTTTTATTTTAGATAATAAGTAAAGCTCTTATTTACTATAGCCCTCTCTTTTTCAATAGTCTATTATATATCTTCAAAATGACTATAGTCATTTATTGAACTCCTTACTCTTGAGAAGATGCGATCATACTCATTAAAAAAAAATACTGTTAATAAGTTTATAAAATCTTATTCCTTCCTTTTGGATAAATATATTTCTTATTTTTGATAAGTGAATCTCTTATAACATATTATTTAGTGTGATAATTATTTATTTTGATGTTAATAACAACTAGTATTTTTTATTTGCATCAATTTTAGCTAAATATATATATTTTTTCAAAGCTCAAATTTTTGCATCAATTTGTTTCTTTACAAAGAAATTGTAATGTTAAGATATTACACTTTTATCAACTACAAGGATATTAAAAAAAGTACTAGCATTCTTTTTGATTATTAACTATTATTGTTGAGGGGTTATTCATCATCCAGGCTGAAGATTTGGATCAATGGGAAGATGTATAGAACCAGGATAGTAACAGATGCTGGATTGGCATGATAACGATACCGAAGATAGATTTCTTCCGAACCAACAGGATGCTGTGCACTTTCCAACTCCAATTGATCCTTATTCAGATCTCTGATCCAACTACCATCAACTAATTCCAATCTCCACGATAACTGATGACTGGGCAGACCAACTTCAAACTTCAGTAATAGTTTAACTTCAGATGTCTCAGCCTCCACTCTAACCAACATCGCTATCCCAACTCCTAGCTTCGGCATTCACGTCAGTCAGCCACTTCTAAATATCTTCAACAGAAGCTAACCGATCTAACCCATCATTTCAAATTCAAAAGCATCTGCAGCGCTCCAGCTTGCATCAAAAAAAATAACGCAAGTCTAACTACCTGATCTCATAGATTTTGGCCTAAGATCACGCCATGATCGCACTCTAATCAGTTAGACAGGTTTTCTTGAATGGCTTACCAACCCTCGTCTATAAAAAAGCCAATAAGGGGACTCTCGGAGTTATGTAAACTTTTTCTCTCCATTCCTTCTCTTTTGTTGCTTGAGACTGACTTGAGCATCGGAGGATCCCTATCGAAGCCAACTTTGGTTATGACTTCTTTGCAGGTTGCTTGTCGGGAAAAGCGTATCACTGCTCTAGCTACTCTAATCGACAGTCGAATCTCAGCATCAAGAATTACTATGATCATAGTCATCATAAGAATATTTTAAAATTAATAAATTAATAAAATAATTAGCAAATAATGGTTGTTATTTGTGTTTATAATTGACATAAGAGAAAGTTATATAGGCCTATAATGATCACTTATTAAGATATATCTATTATAAGAAAGCATTGTATATATTATTAGTTATGTTAATGATAAGAGAGTATAAATGATAGATAATGGAGTATATTACTATAATCAATATTGCATTAGTTATACATGTGTCAATTATACATATATAATTGATGTGTATAATTAATAGATGAGTATATTATCTAATTAAAGTAGATATTATACTCATCTAAACTAATATTACTATATGATGTTAAATATTTGATTGAAGTTGCAACTAAACCATTATTAAATTTTATTACTTGATGTGTAATAGAAATTTAGCTACTAAAAATTTTTATTATTATAGATTATTACATTATTATTCTGCAATTGAAGATCAGATAGAAAAGGAGAAAAATTGTATCCATATCAATATTCTAACAAGTTTATAGCATGTGAATTTAGCTGATTTCTATGTTGTTTTATATCTTTCAATTTATAAGTCTTTTGATATTGGTCAGAAGTTAGCTTAAATAGCTAATTTTTGGGGCATGCACTCTATTAGGAAACAAGCATTCAAACCAAAACAATCCATATCCATATAAGGTCAATATTTTTAAGGAACTGCTAAAAGTGCTTTGTGGATTTAGAGATTTTTAAATTACTAAATAAATTATCATAATCATATGTATGTGAGGAAAACAATACTAAGAAAGAAAAGAAAATATATAAACTATATTTTTCAAAATTTAGTCATGTGAAATAAAATATATTAAGATAAGCTCTCTACTTGATTTTGGATATAAGTAGGGCTCTTTAACTAATACAAGAGAAAGATATGCCTATTACTTATTAATAGATATCCACTATAAGTGGCATCTTTTCCTTTAATGATAAGTAAATACAAATGACAAATAATGGAGTATAAGGTGTTTGACAAAATTTTTCACTCAGCCATCATTAAAGTTAATTGCTTCATTTACTTAGAAATTTGACCATCAAAAACTTTTATTGTTATAATTTAGTCTTTCTATCTTGTATTACAAGAACGGTTGAACAAAGGAAAAAAAAGTACCGTATGCATTGTTAAAGTTATACATTAGTCAACTATTATTTTTAAGATGACTAGGATTTCTTCAATTGGTCATAACCTTTTTTTGTAACAATTACATATTTTAGGCTTGAATTCTAAATGGCGCATCTCTAGGTATCGTGACTTAGATAATTGATAGCCTCAAAAGCTTGTCGCTATCATATAGAAGCATACTTAGAGTTCAATCTTGGTTCTTCTCTAATATTAACTTTCAACAAAGTAGATCATATTTAGACATGATCCTTGGTTAAGCAAAGAACTCCTCGAGGTACTCTTCTAATTCTCTTTCTTTTAGTACAAAGCCCAACATCTCAGTTTGAGAATATGTATTTATTAAGAAAAGTATCATCCAATCTATATATTGACAAAAGTATCTATGTATAACTGATTGAGATTCAATAAATTGAAGGGATACGATACGATTGTATAAAGCCTCTTCATTCTAGAACAGATTTCCCACTTTGTATTTATTCCAAAAATAAATCTTTTTCTTTAATTTTTGCATAAGGATGGTTAATCACTCATCAAGGGCAATATTCACAAACCCCCTCCAAGATGTCTGTATTAGATGATGGAAATCAGAACAAAACTTCCAAAAGTTATGGTAACAGAAAGGAACACTAGGCTTTGGCATAAAAGATTGAATCAAGAGCAAGAGGAGATAGTGATTCGAAGCAAAATGAGCTAAATGTTGAAGGCATGATTAAGGAAAGAATTGAAGACATGCATGAGAAACAAAACCCCGATCAAGACGTTCCCAAACCCTAGATAATCCCACCTAGTTATTACGCCAAGTAAACCTAGGATGCTTATAGCCCAGATCAACTAAACCCATATTAGTAATAAAAGTACGAAATTCTTTAACATCCCTATCTACATGGAAAAGTTTACCACCCTTCCTATCAAGAGGGGACAAAATGCAATTAAAATCACCTATTAGAAGGGTAGGGACCCCAAGATCAAAACTTGAGAGGCAACTTGCCAAAGCAACCAGCAGACCATAGCATGGGTACTCGCATATATAATACCCAAAATCCAAGATGGGGAGCCAGGTTGGGTTACAACCCCTAAGCAAGCCTACCTATCAGAATGAACAATGTTCACTGAACCAAGACTACGATGCCAGGCCACTATAATTCCCCTAGAAAGACCTTTAGACAGAACCATATAGACTTCCCATAAATGACCAAACGTTTGCTTAACTCATTCCTTAGAATTCAACTCTAGACACATTTCAACAAACCCATATATATCTGGCTTAAATATATTTGCAAGCTAAAGTCTTAGAATACTTAACAAAAGAGGGCTTTGCAGCTATTAGAAATAGTATTCCAAAGCCAATTATCAGCCTATTAATGATTGAGCTAATTAATATAATTATATATGAATTATTAATTGAATAAAAGTTATTCTGATTTTTTCATCATAAATCTTACATCTTCTAATGAACCATTATCTGATGTGATGAAGTTCTTAGAACAATTTAGAATCAACAAAGAAGGATTTATTATTTAGTCCTTAAAATAGTTCGCGATCAATGATACGTTATGACCAAGACAACAACATTTATCGAGTATAGATCGTTGTATGCCATATAGATTGATTGTTCTCTTAACCAAAGAGTGTGAAGATACTGGTATAACATGTAGGTGAGATATAGGGGTACATCTGTACTGAACGTGATCAACCTCAGAGATTTTCTACTGTTAAAAATTGCTCTGATGGAATATGGATATAAATATCCCTCTAATCTTAGATCATCAAGGTAACTTCCAACTAACTCACTGTACTTTGGTGCCAGACTACTTTAATTTTTAATTCAATGATGAAAAATTTTTAGGTACAGTCAAGTACTTAAGGAGTTGATGCGTGAGTTAAGATGGGATTGACCACTTCTGAACTCAGGAGCTATGCTCAATAGTAATTTAATTTAGTAAAGTCTAGTTCTTGTGAGGGGTCACAGGACTAATTACTTTGAGACATGACTTGGATGTATCTTCTAGGGTTGATAGTTAAATCCTAAGTCATCCTATGCATAGAGATCAAAGGGATAAATTATGTCGTAACCATATTCACATAGGTTCTGAATATTGCAACTGTACCATTCGATCTATCTGGACATCGGGTACTATTGCTAGATGGTCACTTCGATTAGTATAGAAAATTGATTCTTGTGCTACCGATTTAGGTTCGAACTTGCAGGATCATACACACTAGAGGTTCCTACTCGATCTAATGGTAGATCAATGAAAGATTAATTAATGATTTGATCACTAATTAACTCAATTTGATTGAGTAATTATTTTTTATTAAAATTAATTGAATTAGATTCATTTGAATTTGACCCAATTAGATTATGAGATGATCTAATCATCAAGGAGGTTTGATCTCTGATCTGATCAAAAGTTTGGTCTAATTAATTTTTGATTTGATTAGGATTTAACTGAGCCTAATTAAGCCTAAATAAGTTGGATTTATTCTGATTTAATTGGACATAACCAATTTGGATTGGATTGGTTCAATTGGATGTTAAATAAGAGACTAGTTTGACTAGTCTTTCCATGCACCACATCGCCCAGATTTGCACCATATTTTCTCCACGAGAAAGATTGTTCCCATGAAGAATTTCATGCACAAGAGGGCGTGTGCCCTTCCTTCTCACGTTTCAAATGGATAGGTTTAATCTGGTTACAAGTTCAATCAAATAGGATTTGAGTTTGAATGGATAACCACTTAATCTATACCTCTTCCTGACACCTCTCTTATTTGTACGCATCTATAAAATACCTGATTTTATGGGCATGTAGACTAAAACTCAGAAAAGAGAATGTGTAAGAAAAAAAGAGAGAGTTTCTTCTCTACGTGAGAAATTCTAGGCGTAAGGTTCTTGGGTGAGTGCATACCCTAGAATCCATCTAAGATTTGGATTCTAGATTATGAGCAACGAGGGTCATGAGTTCACAGATCTAGAAGGAGAACCTCCTGTATTTCTTATCTACAATGGCAAATCAGAGCATCCAAAGAGTTGGTGAAGAAGATCGAAGGAGTTCAATCTGATATTAGCCATCAAAAATTCCTACAGCGAGCTAGCACTTAGGAGGAACTGATCGAGATCAGGGCCACATGTGGATCACCTATAGAGGTCAGATACGTGTATGGCTGTATCGTGGTGATCAGATCTACACCAAAAAGATTAAATTATGGAGATCATCTATCCGTAAAAAGATAACATATTCTGAACACGTAGAAGAAGTAAAATAGTTTTACTATACTAGATATTTTATTTTTCAGATATGCATGCGTATATATGTACATTAGATCCTGTATAGTCTAGAATTTTTAGATTAGATCTATAATTTTTATTATTAATATGATTAATAATCATTTCTACTGTGCAATCTTTGGAAAAAGTTTTTAAAATCAAAGCTAGAAATCCTATGCGTTCCTTTCAATTGGTATCAGAGCAGTAGGTTCTTTGATGTATGATATATGCATATTTTAGATTATTTTTAGATTAGATCTAAATAATAATTTGATCTAAAAAATAAAAAATGCTAATCACATAGACTGTAGATTGTCCTGCTGTAAGGTTTATCCCTTACAGTGGAAAGATTGTTCTGGTACGTTGCGATATATAATACTAATTATAAAAATTTTAGATTAGATCTAATGATTTTTATGATATGTTTGAATATGTTTAATCTAAATTTTATCATAATTTAGTATTTAGATTAGATCTAAATAATTTTATAATTTTTTATATAGAGTACATAGATTTAGATTAAATATGAACAAGATCTTAGGAAGGTTCTATATGCCAGTCGAGTCAGCTCGCTTAGGAATCGAGCCAGCTCGACCAGCGTGCCTATCATGATACACTTTCTAGATTGATGCTCCAGTCGGCTCGATCAGGAATCGAGCCAGCTTGACTTAAATTTGGGTCTGCTCGGATAGGATCTGAGCCTGCTCGACAAGAATGTTTGGCTTCTAACTTTTTTTTGAGCTGGCTGTCTCAGAAATCGAGCCAACCTAGCTTTTATTCTGGCCAGCTCGGATGGGATCTGAGCTAGCCCGATTGAAAAGTTGGCTCAATATCCATTGGCTGGTTTTATGAAATCAAACCTACATCTAGTGCTTGTTTATGAAATAAGCCGACCCATTTTTGAAATGAGTCGACCTATTTAGTGAAATAGTGCTAGGATGTAGATAACCTTTTAAAATTTAAAAAAGATATTTTTGAAATGCTGAAACCCAACCCTCAGCCTTAAACTTAATTGAGAATTAAGCATGATTAATAAGGATCTAGAATTATGAATTAAAGATCCTAAGACATTGATCATAAAATTATGGGTTATCAGGTTAGTCGAATTAAGTCCATTAATTGGGTTAGACCTAAGGTTAGTTAAAGAATGGACTAAATTAGAGTAATTTATCAAATCTAATCAAATATTGATTTAGATTAGATCAAGGACTCTTTAGATCAAATTATAATTATTGTAGTTGATCAAGCTCATGCCTTTAACGAGGACCAAATGGACTTGATTCGTGGCTTCGTGGTCGAACCTAAAATTGCTATGTTGGTCAAAATTGAAACTAATAAATTGGATGGTGTCTAAGATAAGTCTAGCAACTCAGACCAGTGGTTTTTAATTGGGAGCTATCCGTACTGATTCGATCTTTGATGAGTTAATGGCATATTTCTTTCACTTATCTCACTTACCTGACCATCCTGATAAATTAGATTTTGATTAGACCACTTTACGATTTGGGCTCATCCATGTCAATTAGGTAAATCAGTTTATCTGATTTAGGTGCTCCTAGTGCCAGCTTTAATTAGATCCTTATTGACATGACTTGATGAAGTCAGTGGAAGGATCCAAATTGGCTGATTATTTTTTTAAAAAATTAATTAATAAAATTTTCTAAAATTATTAGATCCTTAAAATGATAAAGTTATGGTAATAACTAAGTTAGCTTCTCATTAAGTTGAGTGATAACGGATCCATTAGTTTAATAATCATTAGAGGTCCAAAGATCTGGTGCTTATTGACTAATGAAATTATCATTCATAATATGATAATTTGGTTATGTCTTTCTAATGGTGGTCAGGTTGGTCGGCCAAAGTCGGGTCTTATCATTAGTTGGTCTGATGCACCAAATATGGTCATGTTAATGGTTGGACCTAACTAGATTTTTTCAATGGAGGTCAAAGCCTATTGATTAGATTTTTGAGATAAAATTAAAACTACTAGAAGTTATTTAGTGAAGCAATTGGTTATGAACCTACCCATAGGTACACATGGGTTGACCAACCAAAGTTAGGCTCGTGTGTAGTTTTTGTGGATTCTAGTATCTGCTAAGAAATTAGGAATAATTCCTCGAATTGGAGGTAGAGGCTATCGATTCGAATAAAATAGTGAAAGAATCTTTAGACTAAAATCTAAGTCTTTAGAGTAAATAATTCATATACTAATTAGATCTATGATTTTTTTTTGTGCAGAAATGACCACTATTCACTACTATAAAAATGGTCTATGACAGCGCTTATAATGGCAGCGATTTTTGAAACCGCTGTCATAGCTCCTACGATAGCGATTTTTGTTAACTGCTGCTATAGATCAGACCTATGACAGTGGTTTTTGTAACCACTACCATAGGTCCGACATATCGTAGTGGTTACAAAAAATCATTGCCGTAGGTTGGATCTATAGCATCAGTTATAAAAAATAGCTATCATAGGCTGACCTATAGCAGTGGTTCATTATAACCGCTATCATAAGTCGGACCTATAGTAGTGGTTAGTAAGAACCGCTGCTATAATCTGATTTATGATAGCGGTTAATTGTAACCGCTATCATATATATATTTTTTTAAAATATTATATAATTTTAAAATTTAATATCCATCTTCATCATTTATTATCTAAATAATTATCATTAAAATGTCATCTCAAAAGGTCACCTCGATCCAATGGCCCTAGCTTCATCGATCAGAAAAAATTAATTTCGACGATCACGAATGACGATGTGATGATCTGATAGATGAAGACCTCCGATGGATCCAAAAATCTATAACGATGATCTCGGTGATGTTTATAGCATACTATCAAAGTTTTACTTTAATCGGATATCATTATCTTGATCAATTTAGTATAGATTAGTTTCAGCCGTTAAATGACAAACGAGTGATCAAAGGACCAAATGGTGTCCGACTATAAGATAATTTTTTTATAAATGATCTTGGCTACTATTTTAATCATTTTTTATGATGGTGATTATAAAATTCAACTTGTGAGATAAAAAATGATCTAAAACTATACGTATCCTGATAACCATTCTGAAACTTCACTGGTTGTTATGCTCTTACTTTTGCATTATCTGCTTAACATGAATAGTTTATATGAAAATGATTTAAATTTTACTATCATCATCATATAAAATATTTAAAATTATAATAAAAATTATTTAACTAAAAAATTATCTCATAATCGAATGTCGTTTAACCCTTTGATCGCTTGTTTCTAATTTAACGATCGAAATCATTCCATACTAAATTGACCATGATAACAATATTCGATTGAAGTAAAACTTTGATAGTATACTACAAACTTTATCGAGATTATCATTGTAGATTTTTAAATCTATCGAAGATCTCCATCTATCAAATTATTGGATCACATTCGTGATCGTCAAAATTAAATTTTTTTAATCGATGAAGCTAGGGCCATTGGATCGAGGCGATCTTTTGCGATGACACTCTAATGATAATTATTTAGATAATGAATGATAAAGATGGGCATTAAAATTTAAAATTATATAATATTTAGAGAAAAAATAAAAAAAAATTATTTTCCACCTATGGCAGTGATTTTTAAAAATCGCTGCTATAGATCTACAGCAGTGGTTATAAAACCGCTGCCGTAGATCTATGGCAGTGGTTTTGGATAACTACTATCATAGATCTATGGCAGCGGTTCGATAACCGCTGCTGTAGATTAGATTAAAAATTCTTAAATTTTTTCTTCTCTCTCGTGCGCGCTCGATCTCTCTCACTCTCTCTCTCCCCCTCCTCTTCGTTGTCGATGAGGCTCCTTCCCTCCTCGATCGGTGTCGCCCCTCTTGCCCCCTGACCAACATCGACCCTCCTCCCCCCTCGGTCGACGCCGCCCCTCCTTCCCCTCTCTCCCCCCACCTGGCTGCCCCTCCTCGCCACCCGCCACCCCTCCCTGCCACCCGCCACCCCTCCATCTAACCTTCCTTAGCCCCCAGCAAAACCTCCCTCCGACGAACCCCATCCGACCATCTCTTGTCCCCCCATAAAAGCCCCCCCTCTGACGAACCCACCTTCACCCTCACTCGCCCCCCCCACGAAATCCAACCCCCCCCGCCCCCATTCGACCTCCCTCGATCCCCAGTGAACCTCCATCCGACCCTCCTTCGACCTCCTATGAAAACCCCCCTCTGGCGAACCCCCATCCTACCCTCGACCCTCCATCGACCCCCTATAAAAATCCTCCCCCACACTCTATCCTCCTTCGACCCTCGGTGCGAAATCAAACCCCCCTTCCGACGAGCCCCCCTCCACCCTCCTTCAGCCCTCGCAAAACTCCACCCCCACACCACCATTCTGATCCTCCTCCGATCGAGTGTGAAGCCTTTCTTCGACCTCCTCATCATTGTGCCCCCTCCCCTGCCCCCCATCCTCGACCACCCCTGCTTTCTCTCTTTTTCTTTTTCTCTCTTCTCTATCTCACTATCTTACTTTTATTTCGTAGGTTACCTCTCGTCGTCGTCTTTCTCTAGCATCATCGTCGACGATCCTCGAAGATTTCGGTACGATCCACTCTCTATAATTATAGGTATATTTTTTTTAATTTTATAGCATTATTTATTAATCATGTATATTTATAATAATTTATAAAATATTTATAATAAATATTATAAATATTTATTATAAATATTATAATTATCCGCATGCCATAGTTTTTGGGCCGTGTCATGATGGTAGCCTTGGGCTGTGCCATATCGACGGTTGTAGACTAGATCTATCAATGGATTGAGTTTGGATTAAAATCTAGATATTCAGATCTAGATACAATTTTAATTACTGGTATCGAATCCGAATCTGAATATCTGACATGTCTGTACTTGAGAGAGGAAGGGAGGGATTCGATCTCGCCACTATCATTAGGAGGGAGGGGGTCTGGCCTCGTCGCCATCATTAGGAGGAAGGGGGTCCGACCTCATCGATAAAGAAGATCGAGAGAGGGATAGTGGGAGATCGAGAGAGCAAAATAGGAAGGGAGGGGGTCCAGCCTCGCCAACATCACTGGGAGGGATGGGATCCAGCCTTACTGATGAGGGAGATCGATAGAGTGAGAGAGGGAGGGATGGGGTCCGACCTCATTGGTGAGGAAGATCGAGAGATGGAAAAGCTAGGAGAGAGGGGTTTGGCCTCACCGTCGTCATCGATAAGAGAGATCGAGAGAGGGAGAGAGGGAGTGATCGAAGGGATGGCACACAACCGAGCCAACTTGGATATGCAGTCGAGCCAGCTTGGGCCATGATCGAGCCAGCTGGGGGAGGACCCTAGCTGGATGTCTCAGACACGGAGCCGACTGTCTTAGGCATGGAGCCGGCTCATTTTTTGAGCAAATAAAATTTGATATATCACGATGTTATATTGATTAATGTTCATTAACGTTGTAGGTCACGATGGCACCGAAATGCCATCTAGCTTTCATCCCTATCCCTCGGTGGGTTACGCACAGTTCAGCATCCGAGGAGCAGTTGGATTATACTCCATCCACCTCGACATCGACTGCTCAGAGACCTCTACCATCGATATCTACTCCACCGATGGCATCTACTCCACTGACGGTATCTACTCCACCAATAACTGAGCCTCTACCATTGTCCATATCTGAGGCACATGCTACTACGCAGGCATTTGAGTGTATATTTTTATTATATTAGCATAATTTTATTTTTTATATAGTATTTGTATACTTATATATTTGGACAACGTATTTACATTATAGGTGCATCATCCAGCTGGACATTTTATGGTCCCACACATATGGCACACGTATGGAACCGCCAGCATCAGGTGATGGTCTATTATGATGCGAAGGAGAGATCGACAGGGGAGACCGCATGGGAGATGCATTCCTTTTTTGGAGTACTTGTGAGATGGTCGGACATCATTTCCATAGAGCCCAGAGATTGGCATTTGATGGATGCTGCTGTTAGGAATCTGGTATAGGAGGAGATGGATAAGTATGTGCATGTTAGTTATATTTATGCATTTTATATGTTTACACTATATATGTTTGATTACAATAATTTTGTAATCGATTTTTGATAAATTTATATAGAGGAGGTATGACTTCCCAGATCATGAGAGGGCTCGAGATGCCCAACTAAAGAAGATCGAAAAGTTATACCAGGGTTACAAGGTCAAGCTCCATAGAGGATAGCTCGAGCACCGACGAGATACTCTGGCGGAGCTTGTTTTCTGGATACAGAACTATCCTCCGAGTCAGTGGGAGAGGATGGTTAGACACTGGAGGAGCCAGAAGTTCGAGATAAAATTTTTAACTTTTAAATTTTTCAATACTCTTAAAGTTTTATTTAAATATTTTTTAAATATTTATTATTTATTTGAATACTTGTTAGACTACCTTCCATCAGAACTAGGAGAACCATGCAGCCCATGAGTATACGCACACTCTAAGCCACGAGTCCATGGCCCATCGTGTACATAGAGACGTAATTAATTCTAAATCTTACTAGATAAATTAAATTTATATTTTTTATCATCTTTCTGATAAATTTGTTCTTTGTTATAGCTGATGAGAGATGGAGTGATGCCCAGTCATAGCGAGATCTTTCGATCCAATCGCACGGATAAGACGGGCAGGCCAATGAATACCATGATCGGATATATTTTTGTAAGTATTAAATATATTAGTATATATGATTAGTATTATAGTATTTTTTATAAAATATTATTTCAATTTATAATTACAGGATCAGTTAGATATGCTCGCTCGCGAGGGCCCAGATATCTCTAGACCTCATGACCATCTATCTCAGGTCTTGGGGCCTGAGCACTCTAGGAGGATTTGATGCAGGCCCAGACACACGTCGATGAGCTACTAGTCCGAGGCAAGCATCTCCTCTCAGACTTTCAGTGTCGTCAGCTAGGAGGAGCTTAAGGAGGCATTGGCACAGGTAGATCATGTTGCAACGTAGGCAGATCGGGCTGAGCGTGCATCTCATCTGAAGGACATCGTGAGAGATATGATGTCGACGCTCACCACATGTTTTAGAGTCATAGGCTTTGAGGATATGTTGGTCCATATTCCAGCTCCAACTCCAGCTTCGACTTAGGCTCCAGCTCTGACTTCAGCTCCAGCAGTTCTAACAATCGCTGCCATAAAGCTACGACAATGACCACAATAGTAGCAGTTAAAAAACCACTGCAATAGCTTATGGCAGTGACTTCTTGGACTACGACAGCGATTACGAACTGCTGCCATAGTCCTTTTTTGTAGTAGTGATCCTGTCACTCCAATCATTATTGGACAATGACAAACTCATAGGATCCAACTTCGATAGTTGATATCAAAAGTTGAAGATTGTCCTAGAATATAAACGGATCTTATATATATTGACTGATCCGGCATCTAAGGAGCCAGCCCCGAACGATATTGATGCGATGAGAGATACTTACCAGAAGTGGCTCAATGACCGCACCACCATTCGGTGCGTTATGCTGGTGGCGATGAATGATGAGTTCAGCCATAGGTTTGAGAATGCCTAGCCCAAGAAGATGCTTCAAATGTTGAATAACTCCTTTGGCATACCTGACGATGTTGAAAGGTACAAAAATAGCTGTGCCATTTTCAATGCTCGTATGAGGGATGGGGCATCAGTCACTGATCATGTATTGTATATGATGAAGTTGATTGAACGCCTGAGTAAGCTGGATTTTTTCTTGCATGAGCAGCTCAGGAAGGATGCGATCCTGAATTCATTGCCCAAGTCCTTCCTCCCATTTCTTACTCATTTCATAATGACAAAGCCTATAGTGAACTACCATGGGTTATTGGGGTTGCTGCAGAATTTTGAGAAGAATCATCAGCTCCAAAAAGGATCGATGAATGTTGTGGAAGGATCTTCTTTTGGTCGACCCTTTAAGAAAGAAAAAAAATATAACAAGAAAAAGAGTAAGAAGGTGCACCTGCATGCTGGAACGTCTGCACAGGATCAGACCAAGAAGTGCAAGCCTGATCAAAGTCAAGCAGAGTGCTTCTTTTGCAAGAAGTAGGAGCATTGGAAGAGGAACTATCCTCAATACATTGCCATCCTGGATCCAAATAGGCCAAGAAAGAAGCAAGTAGTTGCTGGGCAAGGTAATATATGATAACACCTTGCAACTTCTCATTTTATGATACTATTGCTTGGGTATTAGATATCGAAAGTTCTTATCATATTTATAATTCGATGCAGGATTTTTAGGTCATTAGGAGATTTGGTGAAGGTGAGAGATTCCTAAATGTTGGAGATGGAAGATAAGTTTTAGTTCTAGTTATAAGAGTCATGAACCTTATAATCAATTTTCATAGAGTTATTTTTAGTGATTGTCACTTTTGTCCAAGTTTTTTATTGAATATAATTTCTGTAGGCCTTTTGACCAAGAACAGTTATTAGTTTTCAATAAAAGAAAATTTTTATGATATCATTTTTAATGGTGTTATAGTTTATGTTGGATAATTAAATAATAAAATTTATCTTTTATCATAACCTGTTAACATAGTCCAAATCTTCGATAAATATCCTAGAATAGATGATGTATCAGATTTTTACCTTTGGCATTATAGGCTAGGTCACATAAATAAGAATAGAACAAATGGATTGGCTCAAGAAGAAATTCTTAAGATCAGTGATTGTGAATCACTTCCAACTTGTGAGTCTTGTTTTCTTAGAAAGATGATCAAGTCATCTTTTATTGGAAAGGATGAATATGCCAGTGAACTCCTGGGTCTAGTACATACTGATGTATGTGGACCCATGAGTACAAGTGCTAAAAATGGATATTTCTACTTCATAACCTTCACAGACGATCTTTCGAGGTATGGTTATGTCTATTTAATGAAGTATAAGTTGGAGTTATTTGAAATATTTAAACTATTCCGCAATGAGGTAGAAAAGCAAATTGGGAAGAGTATTAAAACTCTTTGATATGATCGAAAGAGTGAGTACCTTTTCAATGATTTTCTAACATATCTTGGGAAGAATGGGATTTTCTTTCAATGGACTCCTTCTGGAATATCATAGCATAATAGTATGTCCGAAAGAAAGAATCGAATCCTGTTGGACATGGTTCGATTTATGATGGGATTTGACAATCTTCCTTTGGAGATATGTGCTTGAGTCAACTTGTTATATTCTGAATAGGATTCCGATTAGGTCTACTTCTAAAATGCCATATGAGATGTAGACAGGGCATAAGCCAGTACTCTCGCATCTTAGGATTTGGAGGTGTCCGACTTATATCAAATATTTAGTAATGGACAAGCTCGGACCTAGGTTTGATAAGTATAGCTTTATAGAGTACCTAAAAGAGATCAAAGGGTATTACTTCTACCTAGCTGATGAACAAAAGGTGTTTGTCAGCCTTAAGATAGTCTTTTTAAAAAAGAAGTTTCTTGGTGAAAGAACTAATGCCTCTAAGATAGAACTTGAGAAAGTTCGACAGGAGGAAGAACCAATACAAGTAGCTGAACCTGAACCAAATTTGATTCGATCTGATCTAGAGCCTACTAAATCTGCATCTTTAAGACGATCTGGTAGAGTACCACATTAGTTGGACATATACTATGATTTTTTTAGTTCACGATGGAGATCCTGTTAAACTCGATGAGAATGATGAGGATCCGATCACCTACATAGATGCAATGCACAGACCCAACTCTGAAAAATAGCTTGACACCATGAGATCTAAAATAAAGTCTATGAAGGTCAACAATGTATGAACATTGGTTGACTCATCCAAAGGGATAAAATCCATAGAGTATAAGTGGATCTTCAAAAAAAAATGGGTGCAGATGGAAAGGTGGAGACCTATAAAGCCTGTCTGGTTATTAAAGGATATTGTCAATATTATGGTATTGACTATGATGAGATATTTATTCCTATGGTAATGCTCAAGTCTATTCGGATCATGCTTACGATAGCTGCACATCTGGACTATGAAATCTGATAGATGGATGTGAAAATAGCTTTTCTAAATGAAAAGTTGGATAAAGTGGTGTATATGATACAACCTAAAGATTTCACATCTATAGATAAGTTCAAGGTGTGTAAGCTTCAAAGATCCATTTATGGACTAAAGCAGGTATCTCGGAGTTGGAACATATATTTTGATAGGATGATCAAGACGTATGGCTTCATTAAGAACAAAGAAGAGTCCTGCATACATAAGTGGGCTAATGGTCCAGCAGTTGTATTCCTTATTCTGTATATGGATGATATTCTTTCAATCAAAAATAATGTTCCTGCATTATAAGAAATAAAGATCTGGCTGTCGTTATAGTTCTCCATAAAGAATTTGGAAGAAGCTTCATACATCTTAGGGATGAAGATCTATGGAGATAGATCTAAAAAGTTGCTTGGATTGTCCCAGTCTATGTACAAAGATACTGATCCGAAGACATTCAGTATGAAGAATTCTAAGAAGGGCTATCTACCGATAGGCCATAAATTTTTTTTCTCAAAGAGAGATTATTCGACAATACCTCAAGAGAGAGAGCATAAAGAATTTTATATACTTCAATAGTGGATTCTATTATGTACGCCATGATATGTACATGATCAGATATGGCATACTCATTAGGAGTAGTGAGTAGATACCAATTTGATCCAGAGGAGAATCATTGGAAGGTTGTTAAAACCATCCTGAAGTATTTGAAAAATACTAAGGACTAGTAGCTTATTTATAGTAATTCGAACTTAAAACTTATGAGGTTTATAGACTCTAGTTTTCAGTCTAATCACGATGATAGCAAAAACATATCAAAATATGTGTTTATCCTTAATGATGGTGCTATCTATTAGAAAAGTTCTAAGCAGCACACCGTGGTCAATTCAGTACGCGAGGCAGAGTATGTTGCTGCATCAGGTGCTGTCAAAGAAGCGATGTGGCTGAAGAAGTTCATCATCAAGCTCGGAGTAGCATCCTCCCTCGATGGTCTAGTTCTACTCTTCTGCGACAGCTCTAGAGCCATTGCTCAAGTAAAGGAACCCAAAGCACACCAGTAGATGAAGCACGTTCTGTGTCACTTCCACCTTGTCTAAAAAATCATAGATCGAGTTGACATTGATCTTCAGAAGATTGATGTGAAGGAGAACCTGACCGACCCATTCACTAAAGTTGTTGTGGTGAAGGAGTTCGATGACTTCAAGTCAAAGATGGGTATACGATACTACACCGATTGACTTTAGGCCAAGTGGAAGATTGTTGAAAATAGTATCCCAAAGTCAATCATCAGTCTATTGATGATTGAGCTAATTAATATAATTATATATAAATTATTAATTAAATAAAAGTTATTCTAGCTTTTTCATCATAAATCTTTCATCTTTTAATGAACTTCTGTCTGATGTGATGAAGTTCTTAGGATAATTTAGAATTGACAAAAGAGAATTTATCGTTTAGTCCTTAAAATAGTTTACGATCAATGATACATTATTACTAAAGATGATAATGTTTATCGAGTATCGGTCATTGTGTACCATATAGATTGGTTGTCCTCTTAACCAAGAAGTATGGATACATTAGTATGGCATGTAGGTAAAATATAGAGATACATCTACACTGAACGTGATCGATTTTAGAGCTTTTCTACTATCAAGAATTGCTCTGATAGAATATGGACATAAGTATCCCTCTGATTTGAGATCACCACGATGACTTTCAAGCAACTCACTGTGCTTTGGTGCCGACTATCTGAATTTCTAATTTAGTGATGAAAGATTTCTAGATACAGTCAAGTACTTGAGGAGTCGGTGCATGAGTCAAGATGAGATTGACCACTTCTAGACTCAGGAGTTGTGCTTAACAGTATTTTAGTTTAGCAAAGCCTTGGTCAGGATAGTCCTTGTGAGGGGTCATAGGACTAATTGCTTTGAGACACAATTTGGATGTATCTTCTAGGGTTGACAGTTAAATCCTAAGTCACTCTATATATAAAGATCAAAGAAATGAATTATACAGTAACCATATTTACGTAGGTTCTAAATATTATGACTATACCATTCGGTCTATCTGGACGTCGGATACTATAGCTAGATGGTCACTTCGATTAGTATAGGAAATTAGATTCTATGCTACTGGCTTAGATTCGAACCTATGGGGTCACACACACTAAAGATTCCTACTCAATCTAATGGTTGATTAATAGAAGATTAATTAATGATTTGATCACTAATTAACTCAATTTGATTGAGTAATTATTTTTTATCAAAATTAATTGAATTAGATTCATTTGGATTTGATCCGATTAGGTTATGAGATGATCTAATCATCAAGGAGGTTTGATCTCTGATCTGATCAAAGGTTTGGCCTAATAAATTTTTGATTTAATTAGAATTTAACTAAGCCTAATTAAGCCTAAATAAGTTAGATTTATTCTGATCTAATTGAGCCTAATCAATTTGGATTGGAATGGTTCAACTGGATGTTAAATAAGAGACTAGTTTGACTAGTCTTCCCATATGCCACATCACATAGATTTCAACATATTTTCTCCATGAGAAAGATTATTCCTATGAAGAATTCCATGCACAAGAGGATGCACGCTCTCCCTTCTCACATCCCAAATGGATAGATTTAATTTGGTTACAAGTTCAATTCAAATAGGATTTGAGTTTGAATGGATAACCACTTAATCTAGACCTCTCCCTCATGCCTCTTTATTTGTGTGCATCTATAAAATACCTGATTTTATGGGCGTGTAGATTAGAACTCAGAAAAAAGAACATGTGATAAAAAGAATAGAGAGTCTCCTCTCTGTGTAAGGAATTTTAGGCGCACGGTTCTTGGATGAGTGCATATCCGAGAATCCATCTAGAATTTGGATTCTAGATTATGAGCAACGAGAGTCATGAGTTCACAGATCTGAAAGAAGAATCTCCTGTATTTCTTATCTATATTGATAAACCAGTGCATTCGAAGAGCTGATGAAGAAGATCGAAGAAGTTTGATATGATATCAATCATCAAAGATTCTTGTAGTGAGCTAGCACTCGAAAGAAATTATCGAGATCAGGGCCTTGTGTGGATCACCTATAGAGGCTAGACGCATGTGTGGCTACATCGTGGCGATCAAATCTATACCAAAAAGATCAAATTGGGAAGATTATCTATCCATGAAAAGATATTGTGTTCTGAACATGTAGAAGTAGTAAAATAGTTTTACTACACTTGATATTTTATTTTTCAGATATACATGCATATATATGTACATTACATCCTGTATAGTATAGGGTTTTTAGATTAGATCTGTAGCTTTTATTATTAATATGATTAATAATCATTTCCACTATGAAATCTTTGGAAAAAGTTTTCAAAATCAAAGCTAGAAATCCTGCGGGTTTCCTTCATCCAGCTCTGGTTCATCCCCACAATCCAAGGTTATTATCCATGAAGAGCATACGACTACCCAACCTATAGATAATGATTCAAAAGCTTTAGTTTTATGTACTAAAGGACCAAATGTAAAGAAAGTTTGGTAGCCGATTATAGCCAACCTTAATTGGTTGGATGGGCCATCATCGGTTGCCACTTTTACTGTGGAGTCTCGGTCCATACACTATTAATTTTCAGGAAAGTATCTCTAAAGACTCCCATACTGAAATTCTTCATCATCTCACAAGTATTGTGAAAACTAGTAATACTTCAGATCTAACTCATGTTCAACCTTATGATCATTTGTTGGGTATGAATCCTGTGCAAGGATTGCATG
Source organism: Cocos nucifera (assembly GCA_006176705.1). Classification (NCBI taxonomy): domain Eukaryota; kingdom Viridiplantae; phylum Streptophyta; class Magnoliopsida; order Arecales; family Arecaceae; genus Cocos; species Cocos nucifera. Next base: position 501,178 of record QRFJ01001307.1, on the reverse strand, counting down.
GGGAACAATCTTCCACTTCATCATGAGAGTGTTAGTTTGGAATTGTAGGGGTGCTGCTGAAGGAAACGTGCAGGATTTTTAGCTTTGATTTTAAAAACTTTTTTCAAAGATTGTATAGTAGAAATGATTATTAATCATATTAATTCTTGCATCAATTTGTTTCTTTACAAAGTAATGTTAAGATATTACACTTTTATCAAGCACAAGGATATCAAAAGAGTACTAGCATTCTTTTTGATTATTAACTATTATCGTTGAGGAGTTATTCATCATCCAAGCTAAAGGTTTGGATCAATGGGAAGATGTACAAAACCAGAATAGTAACAGATGCTGGATCAGCATGATAACGATGTCGAAGATAGATTTCTTCCGAACCAACAGGATGCTATGCATCTTTCCAACTCCAACTAATCCTTATTCAGATCTCCGATCCAACTACCATCAACTAATTCCAGTCTCCACGATAACTGATGACCAGGCAGACCAACTTCGAACTTCAGTGATAGTTTAACTTCGGATGTCTCAGCCTCCACTCTAACGAACATCGCTATCCCAACTCCTAGCTTCGGCATTCACATTAGTCAACCGCTTCTAAATATCTTCAATCGAAGCAAACCGATCCAACCCATCATTTCAAATTCAAAAGCACCAACAGTGCTCCAGCTTGCTTCAAAATAAATAAGACAAGTCTAACTACTTGATCTCATAGATTTTGGCCTAAGATCATGCAATGATCACACTCTAATCGGTCAGACAAGTTTTCTTGAATGGCTTACCAACCCTAGTCTATAAAAATGCCAGCAAGGGGACTCTCGGAGTTATGTAAACTTTTTCTCTCCACTCCTTCTCTTTTGTTGCTTGAGACTAACTTGAGCATCGAAGGATCCCCACCAGAGCCAACTTCGATTGTAACTTCTTTGCAGGTCGCTTCTCGGGAAAAGTGTATCACCGCTCTAGCTACTCCAACCGACAGTCGGATCTCAGCATCAATAATTACTATGATAATAGTCATCATAAGAATATTTTAAAATTAATAAATTAATAAAATAATTAGCAAACAATGGTTGTTATTTGTGTTTATAACTGACATAAGAGAAATATATATAGGCCTATAATGATTACTTATTAAGATATATTTGTTATAAGAAAGCACTGTATATATTATTAGTTATGTTAATGATAAGAGAGTATAAATGATAGATAATGGAGTATATTACTATAATCAATATTGCATTAGTTATACATGTGTCAATTATACTTATATAATTGATGTGTACAATTAATAGATGAGTATATTATCTAATTAAAGTAGATATTATACTCATCTAAACTAATATTACTATATCATGTTAAATATTTAATTGAAGTTGCTACTCAACCATTATTAAATTTTATTACTTAATGTGCAATAGAAATTTAGCTACTAAAAATTTTTATTATTATAGATTATTACATTATTATTCTGCAATTGAAGATTAGATAGAAAAGGAGAAAAATTGTATCCATATCAATATTCTAATAAGTTTATAGCATGTGAATTAAGCAGATTTCTATGTTGTTTTATATCTTTCAATTTATAAGTCTTTTGATATTGGTTAGAAGTTAGCTTAAATAGCTAATTTTTGGGGCATGCACTCTATTAGGAAACAAGCATTCAAATCGAAACAATCCATATCCATATAAGGTCAATATTTTTAAGGAACTGCTAAAAGTGCTTCATGGATTTAGAGATTTTTAAATTACTAAATAAATTATCATAATCATATGTATGTGAGGAAAACAATACTAAGAAAGAAAAGAAAAGATATAAACTATATTTTTTGATATTTAGTCATGTGAAATAAAATATATTAAGATAAGCTCTCTACTTGATTTTGGATATAAGTAGGGCTCTTTAACTAATACAAGAGAAAGATATGCCTATTACTTATTAATAGATATCCACTATAAGTGGCATCTTTTCCTTTAATGATAAGTAAGTACAAATGACAAGTAATGGAGTATAAGGTGTTTGACAAAATTTTTCACTCGGCCATCATTAAAGTTAATTGCTTCATTTACTTAGAAATTTGACCATCGAAAACTTTTATTGTTATAATTTAGTCTTTCTATCTTGTATTACAAAGAACGGTTGAACAAATGGAAAAAAAGTTCCCTATGCATTGTTAAAGTTATACATTAGTCAACTATTATTTTTAAGATGACTAGGACTTCTTCAAGTGGTCATAACCTTTTTTTGTAATAATTACATATTTTAGGCTTGAATTCTAAATGGTGCATCTCTAGGTACCGTGACTTAGATAATTGATAGCCTCAAAAGCATGTCACTATCATAGAGAAGCATACTTAGAGTTCAATCTTGGTTCTTCTCTAATATTAACTTTCAACAAAGTAGATCATATTTAGACATGATCCTTGGTTAAGCAAAGAACTCCTCGAGGTACTCTTCCAATTCTCTTCTTTTTACTACAAAGCCCAACATCTCAGTTTGAGAATATGTATTTATTAAGAAAAGTATCATCCAATCTATATATTGACAAAAGTATCTATGTATAGCAGATTGAGATTCAATAAATTGAAGGGAGACGATATGATTGTATAAAGCCTCTTCATTCTAGAATAGATTTCCCACTCTGTATTTATTCCAAAAATAAATCTTTTTCTTTAATTTCTACATAAGGATGGTTAATCACTCATCAAGGGCAATATTCACAAACCCCCTCCAAGATGTCTGTATCAGATGATGAAAATCAGAACAAAACTTCCAAAAGATATGGTAACGAAAAGGAACACTAGGCTTTGGCATAAAAGATTGAATCAAGAGCAACAGGAGATAATGATCCAAAGCAAAATGAGCTAAATGTTGAAGGCATGATTCAGGAAAGAATTGAAGCCAAGCATGAGAAACAAAACCCCAATCAAGCCATTCTCAAACCCTAGATAATCCCACCTGGTTATTATGCCAAGTAAACCTAGGACGCTCATAGCCTAGATCAACTAAACCCATATTAGTAATAAAAGTACAAAATTCTTTAACATCCCTATCTGCATGGAAAAGTTTACCACCCTTCTTATCAAGAGGGGACAAAATGCAATTAAAATCACCTATAAGAAGGGTAGGGACCCCAAGTTCAAAACTTAAGAGGCAACTTGCCAAAGCAACCAGCAGACCATGGCATGGGTACTCGCATATGCAATACCCAAAATCCAAGATGGGGAGCCAAGTTGGGTTACAACCCCCAAGCAAGCCTACCTATCAGAATGAACAAAGTTCCCTGAACCAAGGCTACGACGCCAGGCCACTATAATTCCCCTACAAAGACCTTCAGACAGAGCCATATAGACTTTCCATAAATGACCAAACATTTGCTTAACTCATTCCTTAGAATTCAGCTCCAAATACATTTCAACAAACCCATATATATCAGGCTTATATATATTTATGAGCTAAAGTCTTAGAATACTTAACAAAAGAGGGCTTTGTAGCTGTTGGAAATAATGTCCCAAAGTCAATCATCATCCTATTGATAATTGAGCTAATTAATATAATCGTATATGAATTATTAATTGAATAAAAGTTATTCTAATTTTTTCATCATAAATCTTTCATCTTCTAATGAACTCTTGTCTGATGTGATGAGGTTCTTAGGATAATTTAGAATCGACAAAGAAGGATTTGTCATTTAGTTCTTAAAATAGTTTGTGATCAATGATATATTATGACCAAGGACAATAATATTTATTAAGTATAGATCGTTGTGTGCCATATAGGTTGGTTGTCCTTTTAACCAAGAAGTGTGGAGACATTGATATAGCTTACAGGTGAGATTTAGCGATACATCTACATTGAACATGATCAACTTCAGAGCTTTTTTACAATCAAAAATTACTCTAATGGAATATGGGCATAAGTATCCCTCCGACCTGATATCACCAAGGTGACTTCTAAGCAACTGACTATGCTTTGGTGCCAAACTATCTAAATTTTTAATTCAATGATGAAAAATTTTTGGATACAGTCAAGTACTTGAGGAGTCTGTGCATGAGTCAAGATGGGATTGACTACTTCTGGACTCAGGAGCTATGCTCAATAGTATTTTAATTTAGCAAAATCTTAGCTAAGATAGTTCTTATGAGGGGTCATAGAACTTATTGCTTTAAGACATGATTTGGATATATCTTCTAGGATTGATAGTTAAACCCTAAGTCATTCTATGTACAAAGGTCAAAGAAATGAATTATGCCATAATCATATTCATGTAGATTCTAAATATTGTGACTGTACGATTCGGTGTATCCAGATGTTAAATACCATTGCTAGATTGTCACTTTGATTAGTATAAAAAATTAATTTCTATGCTACCGACTTAGGTTCGAACCTATGGGATCACACACACTATAGGTTTCTACTCGATCTAATGATGGATTTGATCACTAATTAACTTAATTTGATTGAGTGATTATTTTTTATCAAAATTAATTAAATTAGATTCATTTGGATTTGATCCGATTAGGTTATGAGATGATCTAATCATCAAGGAGGTTTGATCTCTACTCTGATCAGAGGTTTAGCCTGATTAATTATTAGAATTTAGTTGAGCCTAGTTAAGCCTAAATAAGTTGAGTTTATTTTGATTTAATTAGGCCTAATCAATTTGGATTGGATTGGTTCAATTGGATGTCAAATAAGAGACTAGTTGGACTAGTCTTTCCATGTGCCACATCACCTAGATTTGCACCATATTTTCTCCATGAGAAAGATTATTCCCATGAAGAATTTCATGCACAAGAGGGTGTACGACCTTCCTTCTCACATCCCACATGGATAGGTTTAATCTGGTTATAAGTTCAATTCAAATAGGATTTGAGTTTGAATGGATAACCACTTCATCTAGACCTCTCCCTCATGCCTCTCTTATTTATGTGCATCTATAAAATACCTGATTTTATGAATGTGTAGATTAGAACTCAAAAAAGAGAACATATAAGAAAAAAAAGAGAGAGTCTCTTCTCTATGTGAGGAATTCTAGGCATAAGGTTCTTGGGTGAGTGCATACCCCAGAATCCATCTAAGATTTAGGTTCCAGATTATGAGCAACGAGGGTCATGATTCATAAATCTAGAAGAAGAACCTCCTATATTTCTTATCTACATCGGCAAATCAGAGCATCCAAAGAGCTGGTGAAGAAGATCGAAGGAGTTTGATCTGATATCAGCCATCAAAGATTTTTGCAGTGAGCTAGCACTTGGGAGGAATTGATCGAGATCAGGATCTCATGTGGATCACCTATAGAGGTCGGACACATGTGTGGCTGCATCACGATGATCATATCTACATCGAGGAGATCAAATTATGGAGATCATCTATCCATAAAAAGATAACGTATTCTGAACACGTAGAAGCAGTAAAATAGTTTTACTGTACTGGATATTTTATTTTTCAGATATGTATGCATATATATGTACATTAGATCCTGTATAGTATAGAATTTTTAGATTAGATCTATAGTTTTTATTATTAATATGATTAATAATCATTTTTACTGTGCAATCTTTGGAAAAAGTTTTTAAAATCAAAGTTAGAAACCCTGCGTGTTCCTTTCAATTGGTATCAGAGCAGCAGGTTCTTTGATGTATGATATATGCATATTTTAGATTATTTTTAGATTAGATCTAAATAATAATCTGATATAAAAAATAAAAAATAATGATCGCATGGACTATAGATTGTCCTGTTGTTAGGTTTATCCCTTATAGTGAAAAGATTATCCTGGTATATTGCAATCTATAACACTAATCATAAAAATTTTAGATTAGATCTAATAATTTTTATGATATGTTTGAATATGTTTAATCTAAATTTTATCATGATTTAGTGTTTAGATTAGATCTAAATAATTTTATAATTTTTTATGTAGACTACATAGATTTAGATTAAACATGAACAGGATCTTAGGAAGATTCTATACGCCAGTCCAGTTGGCTCACTTAGAAATCGAGCCAACTCGACCAGCATGCCAATCATGATTCACTTTTTGGATTGATGCTCCAGCCAGCTCGATCAGGAATCGAGCCAACTTGGCTTCAATTTGGGCCTGCTTGGATAGGATTCGAGCTTGCTCAACAAGAATGTTTGGCTTCTGGCTTTTTTTTTTAGTCGACTGTCTTAGAAATCGAGCCTACTTGGCTTTTGTTTGGGCCAGCTTGGATGGGATCCGAGCCAGTCCAGCTAAGAAGTTGGCTCAATATCCATTAGCTGGTTTTATGAAATCAAACCTACATCTAGTGCTTGTTTATGAAATAAGTCGATCCATTTTGAAATAAGTCGACCTATTTAGTGAAATAGTGCTAGGATGTAGATAATCTTTCAAAATTAAAAAAAAATATTTTTAAAATATTGAACCCCAACCCTCAGTCTTAAACTTAATTAAGAATTAAGCATGATTAATAAGGATCTAGAATTATGAATTAAAGATCCTAAGATATTGATCATAAAATTATTGATTATCGGGTTAGTCGAATTAGGTCCATTAATTAGGTTAGACCTAAGGTTAGTTAAAGAATGAATTAAATTAGAGTAATTGATCAATCTAACCAAATATTGATTTAGATTAGATCAAGAACTCTTTAGACCAAATTATAATAGTTGTAGTTGGTCAAGCCCATGCCTTTAACGAAGACCAAATGGACTTGATTCATGGCTTTGCGATTGAACCTAAAATTGCTAGGCTGGTCAAAATTGAAACTAATAAATTGGATGATGTCTAAGATAAGTCTGGTAGCTCAAACCAGTGGTTTTTAATTGGAAGCTACTCGTATTGATTCGATCTTTGATGAATTAATGGCATATCCCTTCCACTGATCTTACTTACCTGACCATCCTGGTGAATTAGATTTTGATTAGATCACTTGAGAATTTGGGCTCACCCATGTCAATTAAGTAAATCATTTTGACTGATTTAGGTGCTCCTAATGCCAGCTTTAATTAGATCCTTATTGACATTACTTGATGAAGTCAGTTGGAGGATCCAAATTGACTGGTTAATTTTTTTAAAAAATTGATTAATAAAATCTTCTAACATTATTAGATTCTTAAAATGATAAAGTTATGGTGATAACTAAGTCATAGCCTCTCATTAAATTGAGTGATAATGGGTCTATTAGTTTAATAATCATTGGAGGTCCAAAGATTTGGTGCTTATTGACTAATAGAATTATCATTCATAATATGATAATTTGGTTGTCTTTCTAATGATGGTCAGGTTGGTCGGTCAAAGTCGAACTTGATCATTCATTGATTTAATGTGCTAAATGTGGTATGTTAATGATGGGACCTAATTAGATCTTTTTAGTGAAGATCAAAGCCTACTGATTAGATTTTTGAGGCAAAATTAAAACTACTAGAAGTTATTTAGTAAAGCAATTGGTTGTGAACCTATCCATAGGTGCACACGGGTTGACCAATCAAAGTTGGGCTCGTGTGTAGTCTTTATGGATTCTAGTACCCACTAAGAAATTAGGGATAATTCCTTAAATTGAAGATTGAGACTACCGATTCAAACAAAATAGTGGAAGAACCTTTAGACAAAAATTTAAGTCTTTAGAGTAAATAATTCATATACTAATTAGGTCTATGATTTTTCTTTTGTGCAGAAATGGCCAATACCCTATCGCTCTGATCATTATTGGATAATGACAAACTCATGGGACCCAACTTTGATAGCTAGTATCGAAAGTTGAAGATTGTCCTAGAGCATGAATGGATCTTATATATATTGACTGATCCGGCACCTAAGGAGCCAGCTCCGAACGATATTGATGCAGTGAGAGATACCAGAAGTGGCTCAATGATCATACCACCGTTCGATACATTATGCTGGTGATGATGAATGATAAGTTCAGCCATAGGTTTGAGAATGCTCAGTCTGAGAAGATGCTTCAAATGTTGAACGACTTTTTTGGCATACCTGATGACGTTGAAAGGCACAAAACTAGCTGTGCCATTTTCAACGCTCGTATGAGGGATGGGATATCAGTCACTGATCATATATTATTCATGATCAAGTTAATTGAATGCTTGAGTAAGCTGAATTTTCTCCTGCATGAGTAGCTCAAAAAGGATGCGATCCTGAATTCATTGCTTAAGTCCTTCCTCCTATTTCTTACTCATTTTAGAATGAAGAAGCCTGCAGTGAACTACCATGAATTATTAGGGTTGCTGCAAAACTTTGAGAAGGATCATCAGCTCCAAAAGGGGTCGGTGAATGTTGTGGGATGATCTTCTTCTGGTCGATCTTTTAAGAAAGAAAAGAAGAATAAGAAGAAGAAGAGCAAGAAGGTGCAGTCTCATGTTGGGATGTCTGCATAGGATCAAATCGAGAAGCGCAAGCCCGATCAGAGCTAGGCAGAGTGCTTTTTTTGCAAGAAGTATGAGCATTGGAAGAGAAACTATCCTCAATACATTGCCACCCTAGATCCAAACAGGCCAAGGAAGAAGCAAGTAGTTGCTAGACAAGATAATTATATGATAACATCTTGCAACTTCTCATTTTATGATACTACTGCCTGGGTATTAGATATCAAAAATTCTTATCATATTTGTAATTCAATATAGGATTTTTAAGTTAGTAGGAGATTTGGTGAAGATGAGAGATTTCTGAACATTGAAGATGAAAGACAAGTTTCAGTTCTAGCTTTAGGAGTCATGAACCTTGTAATCAATTCTCATAGAGTTATTCTTAGTGATTATCACTTTTGTCTAAGTTTTTTATTAAATGTAATTTCTGTAGGCCTTTGGCCAAGAACACTTATCAATTTTCAATAAAAGCAAATTTTTGTGATATCATTTTGAATGATATTAAAGTTTATGTTGGATAATTAAATAACAAAATTTATGTATTATCACAGCCTGTTAATGTAGTTCAAACCTTTGGTAAACATCCTAAAATAGATAATGTATCAGATGTCTACCTTTGACATTATAGGCTAAATCACATCAATAAGAATAGAATAAATGGGTTGGCTCAAGAAGGAATTCTTGAGGTCAGTGATTGTGAATCACTTCCAACTTGTGAGTCCTATCTTCTTGAAAAGATGACCAAGTCATCTTTTATTGGAAAGGATGAACGTGCCAGTGAACTCCTGGGTCTAGTACATACTGATGTATGTGGACCCATGAGTACAAGTGCAAGAGGTGGATTTTTCTACTTCATAACCTTTGCAAATGACTTATCGAGGTGTGGATATGTCTATTTAATGAAGCGTAAGTTGGAGTCGTTTGAAATTTTCAAACAATTCCGTAATGAGATAGAAAAGCAAACTAGGAAGAGTATTAAAACTCTTTGATCTGATCGAGGGGGCGAGTACCTTTTTAATAATTTTCTGACATAGCTTGGAAAGAATGGGATTCTCTTCCAATAGACTCCTTTTGAAATACCATAGCATAATGGTGTGTCCAAAAGAAGGAATCGAATCATGTTGGACATGGTTCAATCTATGATGGGGTTTGTCGATTTGTCGATCTTCCCCTGGAGATATGCATTTGAGTCAGCTTATTATATTTTGAATAGGATTTCGACTAGGTCTACTTCTAAAATGTCATATAAGATATGGATAGGGCGTAAGCCAGTACTCTCGCATCCTAGGATTTGGGGGTGTCCGACTTATATCAAACATTTAGTAATAAGCAAGCTTGGATCTATGTCTGACAAGTGTAGTTTTATAGAGTATCTAAAAGAGATCAAAGGATATTACTTCTACTTAGTTGATGAATGAAAGGTGTTTATCAGTCTTAAGACAGTCTTTTTAGAAAAAAAGTTCCTTGGTAATGGGACTAATGCCTCTAAGGTCGAACTTGAGAAAGTTCAATAAGTAGAAGAACCGACACAAGTAGCTAAACCTGAATCAAATTTAATTCGATCAAATTCGAAGCCTATTGAACCTGCACCTTTAAGATGATCTGGTAGAGTACCACATCAGTCAGACAGATATTATGATTTCTTGATTCGGGATGAAGATTCTATTGAACTCGATGAGAATGATGAGAATCCAATCACCTACATGGATGCAATGCAGAGATCCAACTCTGAAAAATTGCTTGAGGCCATGAGATCCGAAATGAAGTCCATGATGATCAATGATATATGGACATTAGTTGACCCATCCAAAGGGATAAAATCTATAGGATGTAAGTGGATCTTTAAAAGAAAAAATAGCGCAGAGGAAAAGGTGGAGACCTATAAAGCCTGTCTGGTTGCCAAAGGATATCGTCAACATTATGGTATTGACTATGATGAGATATTTTTTTCTATGATAATGCTCAAGTCCATTCGGATCATGTTTGCGATAGCTGCGCATCTGGACTGTAAAATCTGACAGATGGATATGAAAATAGTTTTTCTAAATGGAAAGTTGGATGAAGAGGTGTATATGATACAACCTGAAGATTTTACATTCATAGATGACTCTAAGATGTGTAAGCTTCAAAGATCCATTTATGGACTGAGGCAAGCATCTCAAAATTGGAACATATATTTTGATAGGACGATCAAGACGTATGGCTTTGTTAAGAATGAAAAAGAGTACTGCATACATAAGTAGGCTAATAGTCCATCAGTTGTATTTCTCGTTCTGTATATAGATGACATTCTCTTAATTGAAAATGATGTTTCTACATTATAAGAAATAAAAATCTGGCTGTCATCATGGTTCTCCATAAAAGATCTTGGAGAAGCTTCCTATATCTTAGGGATGAAGATCTTTAAAGATAGATTTAAAAGGTTGCTTGAATTATCTCAATCCACGTACAAAGATACTATGCTGAAGAAATTCAGTATGGAGAATTTTAAGAAGGGCTATCTACCGATAGACCATGAAATTTTTTTCTTGAAAAAAGATTGTCCGACAATACCTCAAGAAAGAGAGCGTATGAATAGAATTTCATATACTTCGATAGTAGATTCTATTATATATATCATGACGTGTACGCAACCAGATATAGCATACTCACTAGGAGTAGCAAGTAGATACCAATATAATCCAGAAGAGAACCATGGAAAGATTGTTAAAATCATTCTAAAGTATTTAAAAAATACTAAGAATCAGTGGCTTGTTTATGATAATTCAGACTTAAAACTTATGAGATTTACAAACTTTTAATTTTCAGTCTGATCATAATAAGAGTAAAAACATGTCGAGATATGTGTTTATCCTTAATGGTGGTGCTGTCTGTTGAAAAAATTTTAAGTAGCACCTCATGGCTGATTCAGTCTACGAGGTAGAGTATGTTGCTGTATCAGATGCTACCAAAGAAATGGTGTGGCTGAAGAAGTTCATCACCGAGTTCGGAGTAGCACTCTCTCTCAATGATCCAGTTCTACTCTTATGCGACAACTCTGGAGTCATTGCTTAAGCAAAGGAACCTAAAGCATACCAATGGATGAAGCACATTTTGCATCGCTTCTACCTTATCCAAAAAATCGTAGATCGAGTTGACATTGATATTCAGAAGATCGATGAAAAAGGAGAAACTAGCCAACCCATTCATTAAAGCCATTATGGTGAAGGAGTTTGACAACTTTAAGTCAAAGATGGGTATACGATACTGCATCGATTAGCTTTAGCCCAAGTGGAAGATTATTGAAAATACTGTTCCAAAGTCAATCATCAGTTTGTTGACGATTGAGCTAATTAATATAATTATATATGAATTATTAATTAATAAAAATTATTCTAGCTTTTTCATCATAAATCTTTCATCTTCTAATAAACTCCTATTTGATGTGATGAAGTTCTTAGGATAATTTAGAATCGACAAAAGAGAATTTATCATTTAGTCCTTAAAATAGTTCACGATCAATAATACGTTGTTATCAAGGATGATAATATTTATCGAATATAGGTCATTATGTGCCATATAGATTAGTTGTTCTCATAACCAAGGAGTGTGGATATACTGGTATGGAATGCAGGTGAGATGTAGGAGTACAACTATACAGAACGTGATCGACTTCAGAGCTTTTCTACTGTCAAGAATTGCTCTGATGAAATATGGGCATAAGTGATCCTTCAATCTGAGATCACCATGCTAACTTTCAAGCAACTCACTATGCTTTGGTGCCGGACTACCTAAATTTCTAATTCAATGATGAAAGATTTTTGGATACAGTCAAGTATTTGAGGAGTCAATGCATGAGTCAAGATAGGATTGACCCCTCCTGAACTCAGGAGCTGTGCTCAATAGTATTTTAATTTAGCAAAGTCTTGATCAGGATAGTCCTTATGAGGGGTCATAGGACTAATTGCTTTGAGATACGATTTGGATGTATCTTCTAGGGTTGACAATTAAACCCTAAGTCATCCTATGCACAAAGGTCAAAGAAATGAATTATGCAGTAGCCATATTCACGTAGGTTTTGAATGTTATGACTGCACCATTCGACCTATCTAGACATCGGGTACTCTTGCTAGATGGTCACTTCGATTAGTATAGAAAATTGGTTTCTATGCTACCAGCTTAGGTAAGAACCTACGGGGTTACATATACTAGAGGTTTCTACTCGATCTAATGGCTGATTAATAAAAGATTAATTAGTAATTTGATCGCTAATAAACTCATTTTGATTGAGTGATTATTTTTGATCAAAACCAATTGAATTGGATTCATTTGAATTTGATCCAATTAAGTTATAAGATGATCTAATCGTTAAGGAGGTTTGATCTCTAATCTAATCAAAGATTTTATCTAATTAATTTTTGATTTGATTAGGCTTTAACTGAGCCTAATTAAGTCTAAATAAGTTGGATTTATTCTGATCTAATTGAGCATAACCAATTTTGATTGAATTGGTTTAATTGGATGTCAAATAAGAGACTAGTTTGACTAGTCTTCCCGTATGCTACATCACACAGATTTGCACCATTTTTTCTTCATGAGAAAGATTATTCCTATGAAGAATTCTACACACAAGAGGGCGCACGCCCTCCCTTCTCACATCCCAAATAGATAGATTTAATCTGGTTACAAGTTCAATTCAAATAGAATTTGAGTTTGAATGGATAACCACTTAATCTAAACCTCTCCCTCCTGCCTCTTTTATTTGTGTGCATCTATAAAATACCTGATTTTATGGGTGTATAGATTAGAACTCAGAAAAGAGAACGTGTGAGAAAAAGAAGAGAGAGTCTCTTCTCTATGTGAGCAATTCTAGGTGCAAGATTCTTGGGTGAGTGCATATCCTAGAATCCATCTAGGATTTGGATTCTAGATTATGAGCAACGAGGGTCGTAAGCTAGTTCATAGATCTGGAAGAAGAACCTTCTGTATTTCTTATCTATATTGACAAATAAGAGCATTCGAAGAGCTAGTGAAAAAGATCGAAGGAGTTCGATCTGATATCAACCATCAAACGTTCCTACAGTAAGTTAGCACTCGAAAGAAACTGATCGAGATTAGGACCTTGTGTGGATCACCTGTAGAGGTCAGATGCATGTGTGGCTGCATTATGGCGATCAGATCTACATCGACAAGATTAAATTATGGAAATCATCTATCTACAAAAAGGTAACATGTTTTGAACACATAGAAGTAGTAAAATAGTTTTACTGCACTTGATATTTTATTTTTCAGATATGCATGTATATATATTTACATTAGATCCTGTATAGTATAGGATTTTCAGATTAGATCTGTAGCTTTTATTATTAATATGATTAATAATTATTTTTGCTGTGCAATCTTTGGAAAATGTTTTCAAAATTAAAGCTAGAAATCCTATGCGTTTCCTTCAGCAGCACCCCTACAATTCCAAGCTAACACTCTCATGATGAAGTGGAAGATTATTCCCCTTGCAATCCTTGCACATGATTGATACCCAACAAATGATCATAAGGTTGAACATGAGTTAGATCCGAAGTATTACTAGTTTTCACGATACCTGTGAGATGATGAAGAATTTCAGTGTGGGAGTCTTTAGAGATACTTCCCTAGGAATAGTGCATGGACCAAGACTCCATAGTAAAAGTGGCAACCGAGATGGGCCATCCAACCAATTGAGGTTGGTTGTAATCGGCTACCAAACTTTCTTTACATTTGGTCCTTTAGTACATAAAACTAAATCTTTTGAATCATTATCTGTAGGTTGGGTAGTCGGATGCTCTTCATGGATAATAACCTTGGATTCTGGGGATGGATCAAAGCTGGATGATCTAGCTACTGAAGGCACCTTTGCTAGAGAGCACTTTGTTTTCTCCTTTTGTCCCCCTCTGCCTGATCCCCTTGACCAGTCCAATAATTGTAACTCCATAGGTACAAGATTAGTTTTCAGTCATTCAGTACAAGAGTGCCTATGCTTTCTTTTTCCAAGAAGATGTTCTAACTGTTGGAACTCTGCCTACTTTTGCTATTGGTTTTTCTTGCTTATCTATTCTGTGTGGCAAGTTTTATGTGATCCCAATTGATCTCTCATTGCCTAAAGATACTATTCTATCTTGTTGGTGTTATTTGGTCCCAAATGAAATCCCAATAGATAAAGAAAAGTGTTGTTGCTTGAAATGGTATGCTTTGAAAGCGGAGCAGTCGATTTTGTATAGGTGTACTAGAGTGATCTACAAAATAAAATTCGAGCCGAAGAATTTAATTCTGATGAGGATCCTTCAATGCTCAAGTCAACAGAGAATGATGGAGCAATAATAGGTTCTTTGAGAGGGATTAATTATGCTTACCTGGATCCTCAGGGCTTGGGATATTTGCAGAGAAAATGTCTCATGGATGTTATGCTGTTCTGCTGTTTTGCTGATTTTGGGCTACTAATTACATAGTTCCGAGATTAAGGCCATTCTCTTAGAATGGAAAGACTATTACCGGCATGATTGGAATGCTTTACCTATTCTCGCAAGTTTAGATGGAGTGGAAAATAGCTCGATCATGATTGGACCACAGCTCGGTTGTCGCTTATCTTCGAAAGGAGCCGTTGGGAGTGCCGAAGGGCTATTTATCCGAGGTGATTTGGAAGGTTATAAGCATCATTATGAGATTGGCTTGACGACACATTTCAGGTCACTATTCGGGTGAGAGAAGATGTAAGAGATCTTCGTACCTCTGTGTACTGATGTCTTCATACTGATCCAAGATGATTCGGGCATTAACCAGACCGATCTGAGATGTTTACGTAACCACCATAACAAAAGGCAAAAAGAAAAAATTATTAAAAAATTGAAAATATGCTAAAGAGGTGGAAGGAAAAAATAAAGGAAAAGAAAAGAAAAGAAAAAGAATGCAGTAAAGCCCAAAAAATATAGGGCCAAGAAAGTTTTTACTCTAATGTTTACTATTGCTCTTTGTGTAGGTTTCCAAAGTTAGTACTACATACTGTGATTTCATTTGCATTATTTTTTATGTTTAGAATTACATGTTTCGCATTCCTTTGCTCTATGGAAATTATCTTTATCTGTATATATCAGATACTTTATGATGACCAACAGTTGAAGCAAGTAGTAATATCACATCTGCTAGCTTTGGAGTGTATGATGAGCATCTCATACTCTTTTCTCATGGAGACTGCAACTCCGACTACTGTTCATTCTACCAATCTATATAGTTCATATGTTATCTTGCTGCATTATGGTCTCGACTATTACTGTCAATATCTTATTAGATGTTATGTTTCAATATTTTACTTTGTTCTACTTTTGGTATCCTTTGCCCCTGCAGTGGGATATTCGGAGAATTATTACTTACTATTTTGCTGTTACACTATTTCCATAAGTACTTATATCAGAGCCTCTGGTTTAAGTTCACAGTAGCTTCCTTGCTGCATGCAATCTTCATTCATGAGCTCTTCTATATTTCATATTTTAGCAAAAGAGTTGATTTTGACTGCTGGATTTTATCTATACTATGTCCATAATCAGAGGTTATAAAGTTTTGCTCAGGCCACGAGCATTGCTACTCTCAAATTTTATCTTTTTGTTATACCTCTATTGCCATATACTAGTTGTTGTTACCATACCTTTCATCTTCTTTCTGTTGCCCACTTGTGTATAATATGGTTTCATTTCCTCTTGTATCTTATTTTTTTTGTTTCTTGTCTGGCTTATATTTGTTTACCTGCTTTGTGCTCCTTAGTCTCATTACATAGTTTGTACATGGGCCACAACACATATTGTACTCTACTTTTTTTGTAATTCTATATAATTGTCTTCTACCTAAACAAAAAAAAGATGGCACAAAAAAATTTTCCATGATCTGCATATAACTCAACAACAAAAAGCATATTTGGGAAATCCAATGGCAAATAAATGATATCCAACATAATTATAAATCTTAAAATAATATTAATCAAATTGTATATCCAATATTGAGAACCAATGTGACTATTGGTGTATGATAATTGAATAATTATCTGTTCAATGGGAACACTCATGTTGTTTCATGACTAGGTATGTCAATACACAAACATACGTTGTTCATCATAAATTTCAGATTACTTTCTCACTCTCCCTCTATTCTACAGAAGCTTTGAAAAGAAATCTTGAAAGCTATTATATCTAGGTTTATAGTAACTTTGCTGTATTTCAGATGATAGCAAATTTGTTTAAGTGGGGATAAACATCACCTTAAAAAAGTATTTATATATGCCTCAAAAACCACATAAAATTTCTTGATTCATTTTCATAATACCCCATTCGATCAATAATGTCTTGAATAGATTTTTAGAGAACATGTACAAGAAATCATTATAATTTTTTTCCCATGCAAAATTATTGCCTTAACCTAAATAAAACAAAGTTCACCAACCCATACACACAATAGGCATATACAGCACCTCTCCTTGCCCCCATCTTCCTTAAGATACTCTTCCATAAATAGTCCATCATGAAAAGCCCTAGGCTAAATTGGACACAACATATTAAAATCTCTAACAATTTTGACTATCAACTCTTAACCGCATAGAAACCTATTTTGCATATCCTCTATGTCGCATGCTGTAAGTTAATTTGAGCCATCAAATAGTATCCATGTCAATATTCTAACAAGTTTATAGTATATGAATTAAGCAGATATCTGTGCTTTTTTTATATCTTTCGATTTATAAGTCCTTTGATATTGGTTGGAAGTTAGCTTAAATAGCTAATTTTTGAGGCATGCACTCTAGTAGGAAACAAGCATTCAAATCTAAACAATCCATATCCATATAAGGTCAATATTTTTAAGGATCTACTAAAAATGCTTTGTGGATTCAGAGATTTTTAAATTACTAAATAAACTATTGTAATCATATCTATGTGACGGAAACAATACTAATAAAGAAAAGAAAAGATATAAACTATATTTTCTAATATTTAGTCACGTGAAATGAAAATATATTAAGATAAGCTCTCTACTTGATTTTGGATATAAGTAGGGCTCTTTAACTAATACAAGAGAAAGATATGCCTATTACTTATTAATAGATATCCACTATAAGTGGCATCTTTTTCTTTAATGATAAGTAAATATAAATGACAAATAATGGAGTATAAGGTGTTTGACAAAAGTTTTCACTCGGCCATCCTTAAAGTTAATTGCTTCATTTACTTAAAAATTTGGCCGTTGAAAACTTTTATCGTTATAATTTAGTCTTTCTATCTTGTATTACAAGAATGATTGAACAAAGGAAAAAAAGTATCTTATGTATCATGCAAGTTATACATTAGTCAACTATTATTTTTAAGATGACTAGGACTTCTTCAAGTGGTCATAACCATTTTTTGTAACAATTACATATTTTAGGCTTGAATTCTAAATGATGCATCTCTAGGTACCATAACTTAGATAATTGATAGCCTCAAAAGCGTGTTGCTATCATAGAAAAGCATACTTAGAGTTCAATCTTAGTTCTTCTCTAATATTAACTTTCAACAAAGCAGATCATATTTAGACATGATCCTTGGTTAAGCAAAGAACTCCTCAAGGTACTCTTCCAATTCTCTTTCTTTTTAATACAAAGCCCAACATCTCAATTTGAGAATATGTATTTATTAAGAAAAGTATCATCCAATCTATATATTGATAAAAGTATCTATGTATAGCAGTTATAAGCATTGAAAGATGGCATAGAATATATTCCATGATCTGTATATAACTCAACAACAAAAAGCATATTTGAAAAATCCAATGTTAAATAAATGATATCCAACAAAATTATAAATCTTAAAATAATATTAATCAAATTGTATATCCAATATTGAGAACCAATGTGACTATTGGTATATGATAATTGAATAATTATCAGTTCAATGGGAACGCTCATGTTGTTTCATGACTCGGTATGTCAACATCTATATATATATATATATATATATATATATATATATATATATATATATATATATATATATATATATATATATATATATATATATATAGATGTCATTAGATTACTTTCTCATTCTCCCTTTATTCTAGAGAAGCTTTGAAAAGAAATCTTGAAAGCTATTATATCTAGATTTCTAGTAACTTTGCTATATTCTAGATGGCAGCAAATAAGTTTTAGTGGAGATAAACATCACCTTAAAAGTGTATTTATATATGCCTCAAAAACTACATAAAATTTCTTGATTCATTTTCGTTATACCCTATTTGATCAACAATGTCTTGAATAGATTTTTAGAGAACATGTATAAAAAATTATTATATTTTTTTTGCATGCAAAATTATTATCTTAACCTAAATAAGACAAAGTTTACCAACCCATACACATAATAAGCATATGCAGCACCTCTACTTCCCCCATCTTCCTAGAGATACCCTTCCATAAACAGTCCATCATGAAAATCCCTAGGCTAAATTGGATACAACATATTAAATTTTTGATAATTTTGACTATCAACTCCTAACTGCATAGGAACTCTGTTGCACATCCTTTGTCACATGCTACAAATTAATTTGAGCCATCAAATAGCATTGGTTAAAATTTCAAGCAAGTTCAAACTAATAAGACAAGAAAAGGTGATTTCTAAGGATGTTCAAACTTTATTATCAAGTTGTTGGACACATTTATTCTAGAAAAAAAGCTGTTTAAAGGAGCTAATAGATAAGCTTTGTTGTTCTGGCTCTGCATGGTGGTTGACAAATTGGTTATTTTTCTACAATAAAAAAATTTGAGAAACTTCGGGTGCAGACACGCATAAAACGGATCGTAGCAGGGAAGGGAAGAAGACCAATCCATATTTGACCGCCTGGCGGTACATTCCCCCTGCCGTCGCACAAATCACGTGTCTAGAATCAAACAGCCATCAGCCCTATCGGCTAACAGATTTATAGTTTAAAAGTACATGCACGATGCAACTAATTGCAAACCACGCATCGGCTGCAGGCCAGTTCATCCGTAAGGCTGTTTGCTGTGTACCGCTATCCAGCTGCAAGAAAATTGTCTCGACGGACCGACGGAATCCACCAAACAAGGTTATCCAACGTTGGCTGCGTAAAACTTGTGCGATGACACAATGACCTACGGGTATTACGGGCATGGGAAAAATGCACAACAAATGCTCCGACCAACTTGTTATTCCACGGGAAGACCTTTGATATGTCTTGTAATAAAAATATATATATATATATTTAATGTGCCATGATCAAGATTCTTTGCAGTGTGTAGACTGCATTGCAGAATACTGTAGCATCTTCGGTCACCATAAAAAATAATATGCTATATTATCATTGAATTGGTGCAAACATATTATTTAAGCCATAAACATGATAAGCAACAAATTTTTAAATATGCGTCTAACTGCTTTAGCTCGATTAAAATCTTAAATCATATATTTTATCTCAAATTGTGCATCTTAAAAAAAAAATTAATAATATATTTAAAAAAATTCCTTATAACCATCGACAGAGTGAAGCTTCTTTTATATCATATCCCTGCAATTGAAATTAGTAACTAATGATGCATACCTTGCTAGTCTTGTATAAATGTGTATTAAATTTTTATTTCTTGAGTTGTTTTGAGTACGAAATGAGCAAACCGAACCACGCTACTTTTAAGTTCCTAATGGTACGATAGCAAAATAGTACGACAGTCTCCATTCTCTAAAAAGAATTACACAAAGTGGTCAAATTGCTTACGGATGGTTAATAAAAAACTGGGAAATTTCTAATGGGAACGGAATCCTGACGCCTTAAAACGAGCTGTCACATGCCAGAACGTACATTCCCCCTGCTCGAGCATCAATCGGCTGTCTACTTCAATGCAGCGAATACGCTAATCAGAAATAATTATCCATTCATAACATCAAATACACGATCCACCGCAGTGCGAGGCGCTCACTAAACACCACGTCATCAGTTTGCTGCGTCCGACCATTCACGCGGAGTAGGAATCCACTAACCGGGGGGTGTGTTTTGACGAAATTATCCAACACTAATCCCGTAAAACTGGTACGATAGAACACTGACGTACGGTTATTTTAGGCATGAGAAAATGTACGGCCCATTTGGCCGCCAACTTGTTCTTTATTTTATGGAAGACCTTTGGCGTGTCGGCTGGTGGGAAAAAAATATCGTTGACACGGTGGCTGACTTTGACCGGTCAACAATATAAATGAAGAAGTAGCTTTTGGGCTGGCACCAAATAGGCCTGCTTGCCCCTCAAGAAACGTATATCTTGATATATCTTAAACATTGGATCTAATCGGCAATGGACCAACTTAACCTTTGGGAGCCGTCAATCTCTTGGAGCGCAAATGCTAAGTCCGCTGGTAGGCTGCTTAAACTCGTAGGGATAATTTTGAACTCAAGCCAAGTTCAAGCTTGGTTCATATATCACTTGAATCACACTCCAACATGCTTCTCGTAAAGTTGAATTAAAATTTTATTCAAGTTTGCAAACTTTAAGAGTTCAAATTTGAGTCTGAGTTTTAGAAGATTCTCAAAATTAGCTTCTTGTCTAATTGAATGGAGCTAGAATGAGCTATCGTTACAGGTTTTGTTCATTTGCGATCTTAATCATCTAGATTATGAGCAATAATTCATGATGACTGCTTGAATCTTTTGTTGTATTGATGTGCATCTCAAGGCAATATGGTTGAACTAAGCTCTTAATATAGCAGCCTAACCTAATTGTCCTGCTATTTTGATGTCAATATTTCAATACAAACATGATTATTCTATTATTCAAATGAAAATAATGTATTTCATTTGGCTAGTCTGCCGCCCACCCCCCCCCCCCCCCCCCTTTTTTTTTTTTTTTTTTTTTTTTGGGGGGGGGGGGGGTAGGGAGGAGAGAGAGGGAGGGAGCAAAGTAAAAGTTATTATTTGAAAAAATCACACCACATGGTATAAGTTAATATGTATTAAATCATTCTTTTTATGAATATTCTAAAAAAATTAGAAAAATACTTTAAGTTAATATACAGCCATTATGTTGAATATGATATATATATATATATATATATATATATATATATATATATATATATATAGGTGTTAACTTTTACTAATATGCAATTAAGCAAAATATAACTTAATTAGAATATTACATCTATCATCATACCAGTTACAATGCTATAATGGGTGCTCTCAAATCATACTTGGCCCAAGTCAACATTGCAAATTAAATGTAATTAGAAAAATAGAATATTAATGTATTCTTTTTTTTGGACCATGATTGAGTAACATTTAAATTAAAAAAAAAAATTTCTAGAGCAACATAGAGTTCCCATATTAATACATCAATTAAGTTTTAATTTGAACATACCAACAAATCACTAACCTAGTGGCCCCACGCAACCATACAACGGCGTTAGTCTTCCTGATGGACATCACGAGGACATCTTTGTCTCATAAAGATTTCCAGGATATTCCCGTTCCGAGGAAGATTCAACCCTTTTTAAACACCAAGCCTGACGTCCACCGCCTTATACACGTGTCAATAGATAACACTGTCCACGTCAACAGGTGCCAACTTGTCCCCACCGCTAATCCATGCAATTAACCGCCGAATTAACCAAGGTTTAGAGGCTTAAAAGAGTTTTAAGACCCCTCCCTCTACTATATAAACCCTTCCTTAAACCCCAATCTCCCCATCCTAAACACCATAAGAAAGATTCCCAGAATACCCTCTTATTCTTCCTAAAATAGCCATGAATTCTCGGATCACCGGATTGGTTCTTAGGCAACTCATCCCCCGTCTCTTCTCGACGGCGGCAATCTCCGGTGCCGCCGTCATGAGGTCGGCCCACTCACTCATGGTCGGGTCCGCCGGTATGAGGACTGTGCCGGCGACATGGGTAGCTAGCGTCCGTTTCGTCGGCACTGTCCCCCTGACGACGGTCGGCGGCGGCGAGGTGGCGAAGAAGGGTTGCGCCACCGCCGGCGGAAAGAAGGAGAAGGCCGTGGTGAGCTATTGGGGGATGGCGCCGGCCAAGCTCTTCAAGGAGGACGGCACCGAGTGGAAGTGGTCATGCTTTAAGGTATTATTACTATTTTCTTTAGTTTCCATTTTTAAATCCAATTATTTTTTAAATTTTTTTTTTAAAATAAATTTCTTTGATGGAAACTTAGCCGTGGGATTCCTACTCGTCGAACCTGTCGATCGACCTGGAGAAGCATCACGTGCCTATCACGTGGGGTGATAAACTGGCTCGCTGGACGGTGAAGGCGCTTCGGACTCCAACGGATATATTCTTCCAGGTAAAACTAAATAAATATATATAAAAAAATAAGCTTAATGTAATTTAGACGATAAGCCTGTTCTTTTTTTTTTTTTTTTTTCTAAAAGCGATTTTAAATTGTTGGATGCATGGCAGCCAATGATCTGGACCGTCCACTGAACCGGGCGAGTCTAGACGTGCGGCTGCTGAATTTTACGGTCATGCGTGCAGCGTGGCCGAGTTAAAGGTAGGTGCTGGCCGCATTTAATGGCTCTCGTCCGATAAGAAACAAGAGGTGAGCTCATAATAGGCATCGATGTCTTTGCTTTAATATAAAACAAATGAATTCTATCTATAAAGTTTTGGCATCTTTATTAATTTCCATATATTATGTCATGCACAAAGTGCTCCCATCTCGAGAAAATTCTGGTTTCTCCAGCTCAGTAGTAACCAATCTGGACCAGTGTTAGCTCGCGATTGGACGGTGGATCTGATCGAACTAAAAATTTCACCATATTCTCGAAGCTTTCTAATATTGTTTATTTTGTCGCAGAGGAGGTTCGGTTGCCGTGCCATGATGCTGGAGACGGTGGCGGCGGTGCCGGGAATGGTGGCCGGCATGATCCTCCACCTCCGCTCCCTCCGCCGCTTCGAGCAGAGCGGCGGTTGGATCAAGGTCCTCCTCGAGGAGGCCGAGAACGAGCGCATGCACCTGATGACCTTCATGGAGGTGTCGCAGCCGCGGTGGTACGAGCGCGCCCTCGTCGTCACCGTCCAGGGTGTCTTCTTCAACGCCTACTTTCTTGCCTATTTCCTCTCCCCCAAGCTCGCCCACCGCATGGTCGGCTACCTCGAGGAGGAGGCCATCCACTCCTACACTGAATTCCTCAAAGACATCGACGCCGGCAAGATTGAGAACGTCCCTGCTCCGGCCATCGCCATCGACTACTGGCGTCTGCCTCCTAACGCCACGCTCCGTGATGTGGTCGCCGTTGTTCGGGCCGACGAGGCCCACCACCGCGACGTCAACCACTTCGCCTCGGTATGATCCTGATATTTTTTCCCTTGAAGCTTGCTGCTTGTTAGGTATATATTGGTGTGGGTTGTTGTTGCTGATATGTATGTGATTCCATGGCAGGACGTTCATTACCAAGGCCATGAGTTGAGAGAGCTTCCGGCACCACTTGGTTACCACTGATAGTGTTTGAACCAAAGGACATGGAGATGAACCACTGAATCTCGCCATCGCGTAAGGAAGTGGAAGGAATAAAGCCAGAGATGTACTAGCTAAGCCGAATTATTATTCGAACTTGTAAATTATTAATATTATACTGTTTGATTGGTGGATGTTTCTATGGTGGAACATTATTATATAGATTCATGGTGAGTTGCTAGATTGTTTGATATTCTGCTGGCTTATTTTGTGATGAAGCATCTTCTCTACAGACTACAGCTCTTTGAACTATTCAAGTAAAATTTATTATTTGTTCTGATTCTCCCAAAAAAAAAAAAAAATCTTGCCGGCTTTGGAAGTCAGAAGGCTGAGAAATTCTACAAAAGAAGCTGTCGGGTCAGCTTGGATGATGCCGGAACATTTGATTAGATTTATAGCTGGATTCACGGATTGTGTAGTCCATTTGAGCATGGCCTATGCCAACACAACACTTCCCGTGATTATTATTAAACTGCAGGCTGGATAGGCCAAGAAGTCTGATCCCTAAAGAATACTTATGCAGGAATATCCAAATAGGCTCGCCGTGTTTTCCTTCCCTTCTATTATGAGAAAGTTAGAGCCTAGGTGGTATTATGTAACAAAAGCTAGAAACACACGAGGTCCATTATCAATAGAAACAAAAAACGTTGACTGGAAATTTTTCATCCCATAAAGATAGAGCTCAAGCGGAGAAGTTAGCTTCAGATAACCAATCAGCAGTTCGATTAGACTTGTGAGACACATGAGAAGTTTTAAAGGATCTGGCATGATGAAGAAGAAGAAGACTGGCATGAGGATTGGGTTTAGGCTTGCTTGGAGTCTTTTTGAGCCGATTAATAACAGTAGAGTCACCTTCCACTTCAACAATATCAAGTATTCGAGCATGTGGTGGAGGGAGAGGTTAGGGGAGAATGTGGTGCCGAACATGGCTCGGCAGGGACGCCAGAGAACCTATAACTAAGGAGCTCATAATGGTCTTGGTTTGGGCCAGCCTGTTAAAAAAGTGTTCTTGACCTGGCCTAGAATACAATTTAGAGTAAATATATCACCGAGTTTATATTAGATATTGTTACTCCTGGTGGCCAACCTAGTAATGGAGTGGACGGATTTATAATGGTTGGAGCTTGATATCGTACCAGATAGAAGAGAACCTATAAGTCAAATCTCTTATTGAAGTTATTTTCGGTGGAGACCCTCCGATACTCAAGTTAGTCACCAAAAAACACTGGAAAGGAAGGAGAGAGTAGAGCTTGAGCTGAAAATTCTATATTCCCTCCATTTATAGATTGAGGGGAGGGCGACTGTAGGATAATGGCGGCAATACTTGCAAAATAAGTCACTGGCCAGAGTTGGCTCTAGCTGGAACTCTTCGACATTCAAATTAGAAATCTACAATAGATGGGAAGGAGCGAACGTGAGGAAAGAAATTTCATACCGGGGTCCCCTATTAGCCTCTATTTATAGATAGAGGTAAAAGCCGTGAGAGGGCAGAGGTGTGGGAGATCATCTCGTCCGTTTTGGGTGCATCATCCTTGATATTGCTATTTGATGTTCTAGGATTTGGTGGTTGTCCATTCCCTTATTTATTTCATCATCAGCCGTTCTCGATGGTCATGACATTTGAAAATCCACGTAGGTGCCTAAGGTCAAACCTTCCAACTATATTAGATAAAGTTTGCTAGAGTACATTGATCGATAGTGACCGAGGATATTTGCATCTTCAGTTCGAGCAGAAGTAGGTGCATCAAATTCAACTAGGGCAGAATTTCTTATCCGTATCATATGCTTCTTACTCCCGAATCCGAACCAAGACTGGGTTGGATGAAGGGAGTATGCCAGAGTGGTTCCACCGACCCAGCTGAGGACATATATTGTATTTTTATTTCTTCAACTGAAATGGTACATCTGCATCTCTTAGGCTAGACGAAATGTCTTGTCAGGATTCAGTGCGATCAACAAAGGGTCATTAGATGGTAGGTATTAATGGGTGTATCAGATTCGAAGCGTCACGCATGTCATTTGAGACATGGTCATAAATGGGCTATTCAGAGAGATCAACTAGGCCAATGGGATGGCACCAAGTGGTGGCCATCCGACCATCCTAGCCAAACCGACATCTAATTAGAGTTGTCTGAGGCTTTTATAAATAGAGTTCTATCTCCTTTATTGTCACCTTTGTCTTCTCTCTTCTCCAAGTTCTATGGTGGTGGCATTCTCTCTATGAGGCCCAAAGCCTTTTTTGACAATTTCTGGCCATCTCTCTGATAGCTCACATTGGTCATGCCAGTCGAAGGTCGATCCCTCCAACATTCCTCATTCTTTTGGTCACTTATTTTCTGATTCTGGGTTTTTTCCTCCATTCTATTTTTGTCTTCTGGTTGGTTTTCCACTTCCCTCTTTTTCTTCTTCTGATTGTATTGCTTGTAGTCTTCTAGCTTTAGGATGGATGAATCGGAGAACACAGCAAGGGGCTGGTCCTCCAATTTGTCTTCTTCAGGGTATAGTCTCGATGAGTCAGGCACCGGGCATAAGGCCAAAGAGTCCTTTGTACCCAAGCATTTTCTATCGGTATTGGGCTCGGATGATTTAAGTTTGATTTGAGCCCAGTTTGGAATTCTGGCTGAGTATGAGCTGGAACATTTAGGGCCTAGTGATTAAATCTGCGATCCTCCCCTAGATTGGCTTGGGCTAAATGAGGAGTCGTTTAGGACCGAGCTTAGGCTTCCCCTCCACCCTTTTATTGTTCAACTTTTTAAGTTTTTTAATATGTCCTTGAGTTCAATTGTGTTGAACTCTTTTTGCTTTGTTTGTGGCTTCCTCGTCACTTGTTTCTTGGCCAAGGTTCGATCGATAGTCTTTCTTTTTAGATTTTTTTTTTTTATCATCAAGAAGCATTCTTATGCTGGTGATTGGTAGTACATCTCTTCTTTGATTAGGGGCGCTCTTTTCTCTATTCATAATTAGAAGGAGCACTTTCTCTTCATTTCTTGCTCTTTTATTAAGGATAGGAGATTTGCTCGCTGATGCCAACCAAGGGTGTTGCCCAACAAGACAACCCAAGAGGGGGGGGGGTTTGAATTAGATTTTTCAAAATTTAAACAAGTAGTGTAGTATTTTCAAAAGCTTGTGAAGTGATGGACAATGTTTTAGTTTTATGTAACTAAGTATGCAGAAATGTAAATGCAATGGAATGAAGAAAACAAAGCGATCACAAGTATCAGAAAATTTATAGTGGTTCAGTGCTCCTTGTACCTATGTCCACTTTTCAAGATTCACTTGAAAATTTTACTATAATCTCTCTAAGATTACAGTCGGATAGTTTTTCAAGACTCACTATCCAAAATCTAGTTGATTTTGCACTGGCTCACCAACCACAATCAATTCTCAAGCCAATTCTTGGGCTTGGATGGGCCTTCCCCTTAGCTTCAAAATTTTATTGAAGCTAAGTTACAAGAAGAAGAAAAGTTAAACAATAAAAATGAACAAAAAGCTCCTTTGATGAGTAAGTAGATCGATGAAGCCTTTGAAATCTTCTTTATTGAAGGCTTTTTGAGCTTTTGAGCTTGTCTTCTTGCTAAAAAGAATCTCTTGATTTGATATTTCTTGGAGTTGGGTGTTGAATGCTCTCTATTCAAGGCTTTTGGACTCTTTCTCTTAACTTTTGATTCCTCTCAATAATTGAACAGTCATCTCACTTCCTTTAGGTATTTTGTAGTTTATTCCCCATGTTTGGTAGGCTAAAGAAGGCCATTTGACTATTAAAAAAGTGAAAATAGTCGTTTGAATCATTTTCACATAGTTCTGAGCATTCTGTAAAAACTAGTCATTGGGGCTCGAATCGATCGAGTCTCAGCTTGAGACCTTTTACTCTGCTCATTTTTCTGCTCGAGATCTTTTACTCTACTTGTTCCTCTGCTCGAGAGTTTTGGCATGAAAATCAAACTTTCTGTATTTTACTAAGATCTCAGCTTGTGGATCTCGAGTCGACTCGAGCCTTCGCTCGAGACCGTTTCAACTTTTATCCCAAAAATCATATCCTCTATATTTTTTCTGCGACTTTGACTCGTGAACCTCGAGTTAACTTGAGTCTCCACTCAAGACCATCCAAACTTCATGCTAAAAATTTTGTTCTCTATTTTTTCCATGACTTTAGCTCGAGAACCTCGAGTTGACTCTAGCCTCCGCTTAAGATCATGCTATTTGAAACTTCTGCGTGCCAGTTTTGTATTAGCTCAAACTGAATAACGAGCTGAATAAGGAGTCGACTCGAGGGCTTTTTATGCTAAAAAATTATAACTTGTTTAAATATTTTTTTCTTTAATTTTAATTTTAAGATATCTCTTTCAAGCCTTGCTTGAAGTGTTATTCATGCCTCAAAAGCCTTCAATATTTTCTCAATGATCCTTAAACATACTTTTTAGAAATTTTTCATTTGATGCTCTATAATTCATCTTGAAATATGATCTCAACCAATTCATTAGTTAAAACAATATACTCAAATATTTTGTTCATCATCAAAATCAATCCTTGGGGTTAACAATTTCTCCCTTTTTTATGATGATAAAACTTTACGTATACGAGCGAGAGATATATGACATCTTCAATATGCTCAAGAGTTAATCCTTTACATAGTTTCATATTTAGCTCTCCCTCAATTCATGCTCACATTTTTAATATCAATTTAGAGTTAAATTTTTTGTTTGTACTTATTTGAGTGGGAATCTATTAACATTTGCCATTTATATATGATAAGCATGCTTTCTTTTCATTGAACAATTAAATTTCACATATGCCTGAATCATATTTGATGCAACTATCATGGCACAAACTACTATCATGGCACAAACTCATAAGCTCATAATGATATCAAATATATGCTTATGGCAATCAAGATTAATATATGCTCGTGACATCAAATTTATCCAAGTATGATCATATATATCTTATTTCTTTCAATTTATCCAAAAGAGATAATTGTTACAAGCTAAAAAAAAAATTGTTATCACAAAATGATGAATGTGTGTATGCTCATATATATATCTTACTCCCTCTTTTTATCATCATCCCAAAAGGTAGCCATTGCATGAGATCATATCAAAGTAAGTAGTCATATAAATGTATTTTTCATTGCATTCATAAAATGAGTGTGTTCTATCTCAACACACAAAGATACAATGAAACACAAGATTCAAAACAAGACTAAGTTAATTCGTTACATATATATAAGCATCCAAGAAGCACCTAATATAGAGTGACATACAAACACATACTCTTCAAGTAGTACCTAATATAGATTTAAGGACAATAAATAATGAGACATCAGCTCCCTATGAGGCTACTCATCACCAAAAGGGATCTCTAATATCTTGGATGAGGCTCGTGAGGTGGAAGGTCTGGCTCTCCTGCTCCTGATTTTAATAGATAGCTTGGCTATCCATGAGGGAGTAGATCCCACACGAGTATAGACCCTCAGTGGTGGTCTACTCTCACTCATGGATACCTGAGTAGACTGACTAGGTGACATAGGTAGAGGAGTCAGAGGATGAGGCATCGCTGCTCTAACCACTGTATTGGCTGCTGCTGCTGGTATTGTACCTGAAGTAAGTCTCTCGATTTTTTCTATCAGACAATCCATAGCTCCAAGCACTGAGATGATATCCTATTGCTGTGCCTGTCCTATCCCAGTAATGACTACCATAATCTCTATCTCTCTAGACTCGACTCTCCCCCTGAGCTGAGCAAGCTCCTTGATAATACTGGAGTGATCAGTGGGTGTGACATAGTGTGCTCTCTCTGCTCTAAAATGGTGAGCCTCTGAGATATAGATCTCATCTCTACCTGCAAACCCTCTATCCTCTCAGATAAATTTTGTATGTCTCTACTAACTCTGATGGAAATCATATCTGCCAACCTCTCCATAGATACAGAGTCAGTAGGTAGTGGCTGAGGGAATCTATCGGTAGATGAAGCTGTTAGATATATGTGCCCTAAAAGCCAGAATTGGCTGACACTTGTAATATACTTCTAGAGATAAAATTATAATTTTGACTAAAATCAATAAAATAGGTTATTTTCTATCACATATGTATATTCAGTGTTTGTGATACATCCTTTGAGTTAATGGTAATGATAATTCATATTTTTAAGAGTTAAAAATTTAAGACATGAATAATCATTATTAACTCATTAAATGCTCACGACCATAGGATCATCACGAGGATGGTGATTGATCCAAAAGATTGGTGTACAATCGCTTCTCTTTAGTAGATGAGTCTTGAGTCTATGATGTGGAGACATCGGAGCGAGAGTACAGGTACTCATTAGAGAACAAGGGCATCGAGCATGACCACCTCGAGTAGTCATTAGGAAGTCCACCTTCTCGTCAATGATTGATTCGATGCTGCAGTAGTGTGTCTGATTCTTTGATTTGAGGTGCATCGATAGTTCACCTTGAGGGTGTTATAGTTTGACTACATCATTACTCGATCTCCTAGCCATACGGAATCCTGAGGTGTATGTTGCTATAGCTTATTCATTGTAGAATCTGGATAGCATCAAAATAGAATCTATCTACCCCGGTGGTAGAGGAGCAGCCCTATGATGATCATAAGAATCAAGTCCAGAAGTTCATGACCATGGCAAAGTGAAATAATAGAAAAAATTTCTATTTAGCTTTTCACATCGGACCTGAATCGAATGATTACATCATATGATAGAAACTAGGATTTGACGAGTTCACCTTAATCCTAATCTGATCGGGGCTCAAGATAAAAAAACTTAATTACATAGGTAGCTACACCAAGAGGTTTGCATTCAGCTCTGATGGATTGCCACCATATACTACTAGGTATCACTGATGGATTTTGAAAGCAATTAGAATGATTTAAATGATCGATCATTCTAACTGTACGAATCATAAGAGTTTTGATCCATCGAAAGAAGTTTCGATGATGTCGATGATAGAGATCATGACATATCCCATAACCATATAGAACTGAACCTAACTGGATCACACAAACAGGGTTTGAGTCTGTGTATACAATTGAACTAACCCAGTTCAATTGATCTGAATGAGATTCAATTAGGTTCAAGAAAATCGTGCTAGCACTCGATTGAACCTAACGTTCTTCTTTTACTATCATAAATAGTTGTCCCGACTGAGCCAAAGAAGTTTGTGCTCGATCAGAGGCCTTTATTTTGCCTGACTGGAGCTTATTCAGATTAGAAAAGATTATCTTATTTTATAAGATAATACCGATCATTTTTGGTCACCTACCAATTCTCGTCTTTTGACTTTGATCAAAAGTTGATCTTTGACTGATCAAATGTTGACCATTGATACTTTGACTTCTGTCCACGTATCACACACCTATTAGAGAGCTGGTGGAGGCTTATCCCCCTGCTAGAACCTAGCAAGGAGGAGGGTGCACGCCACCATTGGCGTGTGCCCAAGCAGGAGGTGCCCAGGAGTCCCTGTTGGATAGGACTCCATCTTCTTTTTAGATTTCAATTAGACTTCTCCTAAGAACCAACTTTGACTGATCTTAGGCGCCATCTAAGGAGGAATCCAAGAAACTCTATTTCCACTAATCAGATTTAGATTTGATTTCACAAAGAATTGTGATTGGTTGGGAAGAAGAGTTGGATCATGCATAGTCTATAAAAAAGATCCTGCGCCCAACTCAAAGAGAATTGAAAAATCTCACACTCCAAGGCTGCCTCTCCTCTCCTCCTCCATATCAAAACATCTTCTCCCTCTCCTCTCCATGCCCAAAAGTATTTTGGATTCTTGGTTGGTGCAATCCAGACGAGAGAAAGACGATAAAAAGCTAGAGGCTGCACTATGCAAAGGAACAACTCACTGATCTTCGAAAGTATTTTATGAAAGATCCTCCAGATCAGATCCAGATCTAATTTTTGGAGATGTGATAGAGAAGAAGAGGATCTCCAAATCTAACCTAAGTGGATATCGGTAGAGGTCAGGCACTTGCGTGGCTAGATCCAGAACCTTCCGCTGCTTATAGGATCATCAACGGGTAACAGGATTACCCATTTTAAGGTAAATTAAATTTAATTTAATTTATCTAAATTTATTTTAATTTTTAAAATAATAAGAATCAAATCTGAAATATCTCAAATCTAATCAGGATCAAAGAAAAAATTTTTTAAAATATTCGCTTGATCGATCAGATCTGAACCGAATTTGGTCCGAAAATCAAGGATTTTTCTTTCAACTTATATCAGAGCTTAAGATGGCTTAAGTATTTTAGATCTAATTTTAATTATTAAATCCTCAAAAGTAGTTGATTTCAGATGATTCAAATGAGATAATGATTAGATCTAAAATTAAAAAAAATTAAAATTAATAATTTAAGATTTAAGATTAGAAAATATGCATGACTTAGTTTAAAATAGAATAGTTCTATGGAAAATCTTGCATGTTTTTTAATTTAATTTTAAATTAATCATATTTATTTATTTATATTATTATTTTAATTATTTATTATCTATAATAATATCAAAAAATAAAAAAAAATTATTTAATTTTAAACATCATATGAGATGATTGATGCATGTCCAGACTTAGTTGTAGAATAGTTTATATAGTTGT
This sequence comes from Cocos nucifera, assembly GCA_006176705.1. NCBI lineage: Eukaryota > Viridiplantae > Streptophyta > Magnoliopsida > Arecales > Arecaceae > Cocos > Cocos nucifera. Next base: position 468,722 of record QRFJ01001307.1, on the reverse strand, counting down.
CTAGATTAGAATTTAATTTTGATTAGATCAATTTAATGCTATTTTTTAGATTTATGAGAATTAATTTAGATCTAAAAAAACATTGCATGATTCGATTACATGAATGTATGCAAAAATATGTCATGCATTAGATCTAATTTCATATATGATGATATAATTGATATTAGATTTAAATTATTTATGTATATTACATGTTCCTGGATTAAGGGTTGCTACTTGGCGTGTCCGTACTCATAAGAATGAAGAAGGGTTTAAAGGCCTCTCCCCATGCCGATGGGTATCTTATGACGTAGGGATGCTGCGCATTCGTTCTAATCAGAAATTCAAAACTTACTTTCTGTAAAACCCTAGAGTCCTGAAACCCTAGATTTTAATTTGATATCTATTATATTACTGAACCCTACTTAATTAAAAAATTAAATTATGAAATAAAAATTAGATCCTAAATTAAGAATTCTAGATCTAAAGAATATATTCATAATAATAGCGTTCGGGCATGAGTAGCTCAATTAGGTCATAACGGCTTGATCAAACCGAATCAAGAGTTGGTTAGATGGGATATCAACAATACTGAATTGACCAACCGAAATTAGGATTAAGTCTGGATAAAGATTTCGAGTCACATCAAGCAAGACATAAATTAGGCTCATCAGGTTAGAGTCTTGAGATTATAGGCTAATTCCAATTGATTCTGGGCTCAATAAATTTGTGTCTACGTATATTTGGCCACATACGATCACTGTATTTTTAAATTGGGAGCTACATGCGATCTGATGTGGTTCTTGTTAATGATTAATGGCAATATCCCTTCCTCAGTTTTACTTATCTGGCCAATATCGTTGACACCGTTTGATATGATGGTGGTCAATAATCCAAGCTAACCCATGCACTAGGATTGTTCATAATTGTTATGACTATGATAAGTTCTATGTTTAATGAGACCTGAATCAAATTCTCTAGAAAAGATTAAGTCTGATGTTTCCACCATTATAAATGTGCGAGCGCCTTACTAGGGTTTGATTATTTTTTGCTAAATACAGTGGTCAGTTGCACCAGAAAGTTCACCATGTTTTAGGTATATGGATGCATGGGCTAGAGGATGAGTTGGGCTCAATTATTTTGGATACGGTGAGAGCTCATTAGAATTCAAATTCTATGCAAAATTGTGGGTCTGACTTAACTAAGGATGTGATCATATTCTGGATCGGTTGCAGATTACTATGAATTAGAGATCAAGTTGATGTACCATGATTAAGAATCATGATCAAGACGTTGTTCACTCTTCGCTAATCATTCATAAATAACTGTTAGGTAAATGATGAGTCAGTTGGTGAGACCGGCAACCCACCTAAAAATCATTAATCGTGGGAGATTTTTGCAGCAATCTCTACAAGAGGGAACTGTAGGGATCCAAGAAAATAGTAGGGAGCTAATTTATTTAAAAAATAAAATATTCATAAATAAATTGCTTAAGTCATAATATATGTATCTAAATAGAATCCTTGACTCTCTATAGAAAATATTTGCATCCACATCCGATTGGCAAGTATCCTGAACACCACATAAACTGACCGGATCACAATTAATAAGATGGCTCAAAAACTATTAAAATAATTTTGAATTTTGAGCAAATTAACCAGTAATTGGATCGAATCCTCCTATTCTACCAGGGTCCATCCATCCACTGAATAGAGAGCGTCTCTGAAAAAATGGATAGACGAGATAATAAAGGTCAGATATTATATGTTGGGCAGATGTCTGATGAAACTCCAACGCCAATATGAAGATATGACGACCTGCTCGCCAAATGTTGGCATCACATGCAAGGTAAATAGTTTGGTGACGAGTGTCGAGCAGCAACTATCAAGTCACGAAACAAACTTTTAAGACTAAGATGCGTTGATGGGACAGTCAGCGTCCATAAGATGAATTCTGATGATGATCAAGAGAACTTGGAAGAACTTGAAAGCTTGGTGTGAAGTTAAGACTGGACCGTGCAGAACGATTGTTATCTGCAATTCTTGACTGAATGATATTGGCAATTTATCATAGATTACCAGAATGCAAAATTTCAAAAATTTCTTACCGAATTAATAACATATCTGGTCACCGGACTGAGCTTATCCTATGAAAGGTTCGTAAAGCTCAGTTCTTGCTATGGAATTGACTTCTTCTCAAAAGAAAGTCTTATGGAAAAGATAAAAAAGTTTAGCGAAAAAGCAAAAAGTGGACAGGAGCAAAAGAAGAAGAAGGTAGAGCCGAAGAGAAGAAGACTGATGTAACTAACAAAAAAATATTTTCATTAAACCGGCTCACAAGGACCGCTATTGAACCACAAGGTCGAAACTGCAGTATGGATAAACTGATAATAGTATTGATGGCAAGTCCATACAGAGTAGCACCCAACAGACTGTAAACAGAGAACAAAGAAGTGCAGAGTAATGCGTATTTGCCGAGATAATGCTCGTTATTGAAGTCTAAATACGATTTCTCTTGTACTTCATAGTTGGTGCTCTACATCTGGTTCTTACGTGCTCAATCTATGCACTTTCAACATAGCAGGAGGTTGAGGGATGGAGACATGATCCTACGCATCGATAATGGAGCAAGAGTTGCTGCAGTAGTCGTGAAAATATACCCTCTTCGATTACCATCTGGTTTAGACTTAGTTTTGAAAGACTGTTATTATGTGCCTGCAGCTAGCAAAAATTTGATTTCTATTTCATGCTTAGCACAAGAAGGCTATGTGATTACCTTCTTTAAGGATCATTGTAACATTCTTTATGAAAGAAATAAAATTGCAAATGATTTTCTTATTAATGGTCTTTATCAGCTACATATTGATGTACCTATTCTAACTATCGAGCAAAACGTGAATGCCAAACGACCTAGGGATAGTCCAAACGACAGATATCTATGGCACCTGAGATTAGGTCATATAGCAGAAGATAGGATCAACAAATTGGAGAAAAATGGGCTATTGAGTCCATTGACTTTCCGAGTCATATCCAACTTGTGAATCCTGCCTTCAAGGCAAAATGACCAAACTCCCTTTTGTTGGACATGGGGAGAGGGCCATAGATCTCCTTGCCCTAGTACATACTGATGTGTGCGGCCCATTTGATGTGCCAGTTAGAGGCAATTTTGTCTACTTCATTATCTTTACTGATGATCTATCTAGGTATGGGTATGTGTATCTTATGAGACACAAGTCTGAAGCTTTTGAAAAGTTCAAAGAATTCAGACATGAAGTAGAAAAATAAACTGGAAAACCCATTAAGGTTCTTCGATCAGATCGAGGAGGTGAATACCTTAGCCGAGAATTCCTAGACTATCTCAAAAAAAATGGCATAGTCTCTCAATGGACTCCACCAGGAACATCTCAACTCAACGGGGTTTCAGAATGGAGAAATCGGACTCTATTGGATATGGTTCCGATCCATGATGAGCTTTACAAGACCTCCCTGATTTTCTTTGGAGATATTCATTGTTAACTTCAATTTATCTACTGAATAGGGATTTCCTCTAAAACCGTTCCTACCACACCGTATGAGATATGGCACGGTAAGAAACCAAGTCTGAGTCATCTCAGAATTTGGGGTTGTCCGGCTCATGTCAAAAGACAACAAGCGGACAAGTTAGAGTTTAGGTCCTTTAGAGCTCGATTCATAGGATATCCTAAAGAGTCATTAGGATACTATTTCTACATTCCTAGAAGACCATAATGTGATTGTGAGTCGACATGCCATCTTTCTTGAAAAATAGTTTATTTCAAGATAGCGGCATTGAAAAGTAGATTAAGCTTGATGAGAAAGTCTCACAAGTACAACGAGCTAAGGACCAATTGGAACCAAATCAAATTGAGCCAATAAGAACACTACCTCCTCCACCTCGTAGATCGGAAAGAGTTTTTCCATCCCTCTGAAAGATACTTAGGTATTATTTCAGAGGAAGTAGAGAAAATATTTCTCATAGGTAATGGTGCTCATGGTGATGATCCCAAAACCTACAACGAGATGATATCAGATATCGACTCCGAGAAATGGCTAGAGGCAATGCAGTCAGAAATTGACTCGATGCACTCAAACCAAGTCTGGACCTTGGTAGATCCACCAGAAGGTATAGTACCTATTGGGTGTAAATGGATCTTCAAGAGAAAGATTTGTGTAGATGGGAATGTGGAGACATTCAAGGCTAGACTAGTGGCAAAAGGTTATAGTCAACGCGAAGGCATTGACTATCAGGATACCTTTTCTCCAGTGGCTATGCTAAATTCCATCCGCACATTGCTTGCCGTTGCAGCCTATTTCGATTATGAAATATGGCAAATGGACGTGAAAATAGCATTCTTGAATGGATATCTTGAGGAAGATATCTATATGGAACAGCCGCTAGGTTTCACATCCAGTGATACTGATCACAAGGTTTGCAAGCTGCAAAGATCCATATATGGACTTAAGCAAGCATCTCGGAGCTGGAACACTCGTTTCAATGATGTGATCAAAATGTTTGGTTTCATAAAAAATAAAGAGGAATCATGTGTCTTCAAAAAGGATCAGTGGGAGCGCTGTTGTCTTCCTCGTATTGTACGTGGATGACATCCTTCCTTATTGGGAATGATATTTCCCATGATTGACGACAGTCAAAATATGGTTGTCCAAGGAATTCTCCATGAAAGACCTAGGTGAAGCATCCTTTATTCTAGGAATTAAGGTCTATAGGGATAGACCGAATAGGATGCTAGGACTTTCACAGAAGATGTACATAGAGAAAGTACTAAAGAGGTTTAGTATGAAAAACTCTAAGAGGGGATTAATACCCTTCAGACATGGTATTCATCTTTCCAAGAAGATGTGCCCTAGCACACCTGAGGAAATAGAACGCATGAGCAAGATCCCTTATGCTTCTGCAATAGGGAGCCTCATGTATGCCATGCTATGTACACGACCTGATATAGCCCATGCTGTGAGTGTCACAAGCAGATATCAGTCAAATCCAGGTGAAGAACACTGAACTTCTGTGAAATGTATCCTTAAGTACTTGAGAAGAACTAAGGATATGATGTTGGTCTTTGGTAATGGAGAACTCCAAGTTCAGGGATACACAGACTCGGATTTCATGTCCGATATAGATGATCGAAAGTCGACATCTGAAAGTCTGTTTGTGTGCAATGGTGGTGCTGTCAGCTGGAAAGAGTTTCAAACAAACGGTGATAGCAGATTCCACCATGGAAGCAGAATATATCGCTGCATCAGAGGCTGCGAAGGAAGCATTCTGGTACAAAAAGTTTGCTGCAAGAAATTCAGAGTAATGCCATCAGATGCCATTCCTTTATACTACGACAACAATGGCGCCATAGCCCTTGCTAAGGAGCCAAGGTCTCACCAAAAATCCAAGCACATTGAACGGCGATACCACCTCATCCGCGATTACCTCAAGAAGGGTTATGTCGAGGTCAAGAGAGTCAACTCCATAGATAATGTGGCAGACCCACTTACAAAGCCGTTGGGCCAGCAGAAGATCGAAGCCCACCTTGAGAAGATGGGACTTAGACTTGTAGCCAATTGGCTTTAGGATAAGTGGGAGATTGTTAGATATATGTGCCCTAGAAGCCAGAATTGGCTGACACTTGTAATACACTTCTAGGGGCAAAATTATAATTTTGACTAAAATCAATAAAATGGGTTATTTTCTATCACATATGTGTATTTAGTGTCTGTGATACATCCTTTGAGTTAATGGTAATGATAATTCATATTTTCAAGAGTTGAAAATTTAAGACATGAATAATCATTATTAACTCATAAAATGCTCCCGACCATAGGATCATCACGAGGATGGTGATTGATCCGAAAGGTTGGTGTACAATCGCTTCTCTTTAGTAGATGAGTCTTGAGTCTATGGTGTGGAGACACCGAAGTGAGAGTATAGGTACTCGTTAGAGAACGAGGGCACTGAGCGTGACCACCTCGAGTAGTCATTAGGAAGTCTACCTTCTCGTCAATGACTGACTCGATGCTGCAGTAGTGTGTCTGGTTCTTTGACCTGAGGTGCATCGGCAGTTCACCTTGAGGGTGTTATAGTTTGACTACACCATTACTCGATCTCCTAGCCATATGGAACCCTGAGGTGTATGTTGGCTATAGCATGTTCATTGTAGGAACTGGATAGCATCAAGATGGAATCTATCTACCTCGGTGGTAGAGGAGCAGCCCTATGATGATCATGAGAATCAAGTCCAGAAGCCCATGGCCATGGCAGAGTGAAATAATAGAAAGAGTTTCTATTTAGATTTTCACATTGGACTTGAATCGAATGATTACATCATATGACAGAGACTAGGGTTTGACGAGTTCACCTTAACCCTAATCTGATCGGAGCTCAAGATAGAAGAACTTAATCACACAGGTAGCTGCACCAAGAGGTTCGCATTCAGCTCTGATGGGTTGCCACCATATACTGCTAGGTGTCACTGGTGGATTTTGGGAGCAATTAGAATGATTTAGATGATCGATCATTCTAGCTGTTCGAATCAGAAGAGTTCTGATCCATCGAAAGGAGTTTCGATGATGTCGATGATAGAGATCATGACATATCCCATTACCATACAGAACTGAACCTAACTGGGTCACACAAATAAGGGTTTGAATCTGGTGATCATCAATTGAACTAATCTAGTTCAATTGATCTGAATGAGATTCAATTAGGTTCAAGAAAATCGTGCTAGCACTCGATTGAACCTAACGTTCTTCTTTTACTATCATAAATAAGTTGTCCTGACTGAGCCAAAGGAGTTTGTGCTCAATCAGAGGACCTTTCACTTTGGTCTGACTGGAGGTTGTTCCAAGGTCAGAAAAGGTTGTCTTATTTTGTAAGACAATACCTGCTATTTTTGATCATATGCCATTTCTCGTCCTTTGACTTTGGTCAAAAGTTGACCTTTGACTGGTCAAATATTGACCATTGACACTTTGACTTCTGTCCACGTGTTATGCATCTATTGGAGAGCTGGTGGGGGCTTATCCCCCTGGCAGAACCTGGCAAGGAGGAGGGCACATGCCAAGGGGCGTGTGCCCAAGCAGGAGGCGCCCAGGAGTCCTTATTGGACAGGGACTCCATCTCCTTTTTGGATTCTAATTAGACTCCTCCTAAGAACCAACTTTGACTGACCTTAGACGCCATCTAAGGAAGAATCCAAGGGACTCTATTTTCACCAATCAGATTTAGATCTGATTTCACAAAGGGTTGTGATTGGTTGGGAAGAAGAGGAGTTGGATCGTGCATAGTCTATAAATAAGACCCTGCACCCAACTCAAAGAGAATTGAAAAATCCCATGCCCCAAGGCTGCCTCTCCTCTCCTCCTCCATGCCAAAACATCTTCTCCCTCTCCTCTCCACACGTCCAATAGTGTTTTTATGTTCTTGGTTGGTGCAATCCAGATGAGAGAAAGGCGACAGAAAGCTAGAAGGCTGCGCTGCTGCAAAGGACAACTGCTGATCTTCGAAAGATGTTTTAAAGATCCTTCAGATCAGATCCAGATCTAATTTTTGGAGATGTGATAGAGAAGAAGAAGATCTCTAGATCCAGCTCGAGTGGATACTGGTAGAGGCCAGGCACTTGCGTGGTTAGATCCAAAACCTTCCGCTGCTTACAGAATCATCAATGGGTAATAGGATTACCCACTTCAAGGTAAATTAAATTTGATTTAATTTATCTAAATTTATTTTAATTATTAAAATAATAAAAATCAGATCTGAAATATTTTAGATCTGATTGAGATCAAAGAAATTTTTTTTTGAAATATATCACTTGATTCGATCAGATCTGAACGAACTTGGTCCAAAAAATCAGGATTTCCCTTCAGAAGCTCAAGAAGACATAGGCATATTAGGGTCAGGTGCATCTCTAGGTGCAATAGGAGTAGAGGGCTCTCTTGTCTTCACTACTTTAGGCACTCTCCTTTCTTGACCAGAAACATTCTTTATCCATCTTTCTTCCTCTACATGATACTGCATTTTGGTTAGAGCTCTCATGTCATATACATCAAAGTAAGATTACTTCTTACTGCCTTCATTCTCCAGTGATACTCCTGCTGTCTTAAAGATCCTGGTCAAGGCTATGCCATAGGATAAACATACTTTGTTCCTAGATGCTGCCTCTCTCATCTGATGCATCATAATTTCTGATAAATTTATCTGAGTTTCTTGAACTATCAGATATATCATACAAAGCTCTCTTTTTGACACAAAGTCATGCCTTCCTAACTTAGGAATGAAAATTTCATCAATGATATGATGTAAAACTCTCATCTCCACATATAAGGTGGGTGCTAGGACATCTCCTACAATATCATCCCTACCTACAATCAACCTCAATCCCCTCTTCTTGTCAGATAATTTATCAGGTATAAAATCTTCTTTAGTGATTCCAAAAATCTAAGCTAAACTATCTTCAAAAATTTTTATTTGAACTTCTTTCACAATCGACACAACTCCATATGCATCTCTTTTCAAATTTTCATAAAATTTTGTAACTAGCTTAGGGTACATCAGAATGTTCATAGTGCAAAATTTTTTTCACCCCATTCTGCCAATTCAGGTTTCAATAGAAAAATGATAACTCTCAAAGAACTCAAAATCAATTCTCCTTCCCATTGCAATAGCCCTAGTTACCATTCTACCTATATGTGAAGGTTGTGGAGGGGGTGATTCCGGAATACCTTGATCTTATTGAAGTTCTTCTTGAACGGGTTCCTCGGAGAGTTGGGAAACCTCAGTAGGTTGGGATGCCACCCATTCCATTTGGGTTTTTCTTCTTCTCTCCCATTCTTCGACTCCATGGGTGTTACAAATCTTTTGCACTCCTCGCCTTTCTCTGACCATTTTGATCCAACTCCGAATTCTAACTTCGTGAATCTAAGGGAGTAGTTGGTAAGGAGGCAAGCACACACTATTGAATCGAGTTTGGGAGGAAGAGGAGCCCTCTGCTCACCAAAATGAAGGATCCCTAGGACATTACGAATAGTCGTGGGTCTGTTTTAACCCTTTTAGCCCCGACCCTCGAGTCGACTCATGATTTTGACATAGTTTGCTCGAGTCGACTCGAGCAATGGATCTAAAACTTTTAAAGTTTTAGTAAAAATTTGGCATTTAAACAATGTCAATATATTTCCCTTATTGTTGATAATAGATTAAGTACTTAAAATCTGATTCTTTAGATTTAATTTGATTTACCTTGAATTATTGAAAATAAAATTTAATCAGATTGATAACAAAGTCCTAGTTTTCTTCTAATGATGTTGAATCTTTCTTCATTAAAGAATTTTATGAATATATTAGCTAATTATTTATCAGTATAGATAAATTCAAGTGTCATATCATTATTTTGAATATGATCTTTTATGAAGTGATGTCTTATTTCAATGTATTTAGATCTTGAGTGATGAATTAAATTTTTGGTTAAATTGATTGCACTTGTATTATCACATCTTATGGATATCTTATTAAGTTTAAATTCAAAATATTTTAATTATTGTTTGATCCATAGAATTTATATACAACAACTTTCATCAATAATATATTCGGCCTCTACCATAAATAGTATTACTGAGTTTTATTTCTTACTAAACTAAGAAATTAAATTTGCTCCAATGAATTGACACGTGCTACTAGTGTTTTTTCTATTAAGTTTATAACTAGCAAAATCAGTATTAGAATAACTAATTAATTCAAATTAAGATGATCCATCATATCATAATTCTACATTAAGTATCCCAAATAAGTATCTGAAAATTTTTTTAACAGCAAGCAAATATGATTCTCTAGAATCTGATTGATGCCTAGCACACATGCAAATACTATTTGGTCTATTTATAGTAAGATAAAGGAGTGAGCCGATCATACCTCTATATAATTTTATGTTTTCTTTCTTATTCTTCTCATCTTTGTCAAGTTTACATGATGTATTCATTAGTGTGCCAATTGGTCTTGAGCTCTCTATTTCAAACTTCTTAAGTATTTTTTCGTATATTTCGTTTGGTTAATGAAGATTTTTTCTTCATTTTGCTTGATTTAGAGTTCGAAAAAAAAGTTTAATTCTTCCATCATGCTTATCTCGAACTCACCCTGCATTAGCTTGACAAATTCTTGATAAAGGAATTCATTAGTGGCACCAAAGATAATGTCATCCATATAGATTTGCACAACCAATAGATTATTATATTTTCTTTTTAAAAATAAGATTTTATCTATATTTCTCCTAGTAAATTTATTATCTAATAAGAACTTGCTTAATCTTTCATACCATGCACGTGGGACTTATTTTAGTCCATATAAAGCTTTATGTAATTTAAACACATAATTTGAAAATGTATGATTTTCAAATCTAGGTGGTTGTTCAATATACACTTTCTTATCTATATAACCATTAAGAAATACACTCTTTACATCCATTTGATGTAATTTGAAATTCATGAAATATGCAAATGCAAGCAATAGTCTAATTGCTTCTAATCTAACTACTGGAGCAAAGATTTCATCAAAATCAATGCCTTCTTCCTGATTGTATCTTTTTGTCACTAATCTAGCTTTATTTCTTATGATATTACCATGTTCATCTAATTTATTTTTATATATCTATTTAGTTTTAATTATTGGATAGTCATTTGGTTCAAATCTTATTTCTTTCAAATTAATTTAATTCTTCTTGCATGGCATCTATCCAACATGGATCATTTTCAGTCCTATTGATTTAGATTCAATTTATAAGATAAAAGCTAGGTAATTATTTATATTTCTAAGATAAAACCGTGTTTTTACTTCTTGTGATGGATCATCAATTATTAGATCTTTAGGATGTTCATGTGCATACTTTCATTCTTTTGGTAACTCCTTTCCTAGATTATGAGAAGGCTTTTCATTCTTTTCTTCTTTATTATTTTGAGGTAGTACATCTTTTAGTGTGATATTATCTATCTTATCATTTAGATCACTTATATTCTCATCTAATTTTTTTTTTTAGATAATTTATCATTATATTTATCAAAGATAACATCAATTGATTCTTCAATAATGAGAGTTTTCTTGTTGAAGACTCTATACGCCTTACTTGATGAGGAATATTCTAAAAAGATATCCTCATCTGACTTAGCATTGAATTTTTTTAAGTTATCTTTTTCATTATTTAGTATGAAACACTTACAATCAAAAATATGAAAATAGTTGATATTTGATTTTCTATCTTTCTAAAGTTTATATGAAGTTTTCTTTAAAATAGATCTTATTAAAACATGATTTAATATGCAGCATGTAGTATTTATTGCCTCGGTCCAAAAGTATCTAGGTAAATTACTTTCACATAACATAGTTCGTGCCATTTTTCTAATGTATGATTTTTTCTTTCTACTACTCTATTTTGCTACAGAGTTCTAGGTGCAAAAAAATTATGATCATTTTTTTTTATTACAAAAATTTTTAAAGTATTGGTTTTCGAATTTGGTGCCAAGATCACTACATATGCATACAATTGATGTGTTCCTTTCATTTAAAATTTTTTGATAAAATTTGAAAAATGCATTGAAGGCTTTATCCTTTTGTGCTAAAAATATTATCCATATGAATCTTAAAAAATCATCTACAATTATTAAACCATACTTCTTATCTCCTAGACTAGTAGTCCTTGTACGTCCAATTAAATCCATGTGTAGCAATTCTAAAGGTCTAGAGTTTGAAATTATGCCTTTTGGTTTGAAAGAGTTCCTACTTTATTTGTCAAATTGACAAGCATCATAAATTTAATTTTTTTTAAAATTTAATTTTGGTAATCCTCTTACAAGATCTTTCTTAATTAATTTTGAAAGTAAATCCATACTAGCATGACCTAATCTACGATACCACAATCAACTAGTTTCATCGACTTTGGCATCAATTGCCATAAGATATTGACCATTTTTCATGTGTAGATCATCAAGATCCACTATGTATACATTATTGTATCTATGTCTTATGAACATGATATCATTATCATTGGGACTAGAAATAAAACATAATAAAGATTCAAATGTGATCTTAAACTCTTTATCACAAAATTGGCTAATACTAAACAAATTATATTTTAATTCATCAACTAACAATACATTTTGGATAGATGTAGGAGTAATACGATGTTACCGATGCTAATAATGTGTCCCATTCCATTATCACCAAATGTAACCACTCCTCTTTCTTTAGGCTCAAAAGTGATAAATTAAGATTTATCATCCATCATGTGCCTTGAACAACCACTATCGAGATACCAAAGTCATTTCTTATCATGGGCTGCAAGATACTCCTACACAAGAAAATTAAGTTGAATTTTTAGATACCCAAGTTATCTTGGGTCCTTTGGGGTTAGTACTCATGGTTCTTTTTGGAATTCATATCATTTTAATTATTTTTTTATTTAATTTTCTAAAATCACAAGCATAGAATTTGTGACCAATTTTACCATAACAATAATATGAGATGTTTGGAGTAGAATATGATGAAGCTTTCACAAATAGATTTTTGAATAGTTTTTATTTCTTATGAGATTTAAATTCTAATATGGTCTTGTTAAAAATAGCTCTTTATTCATTTAGTAGCATATTTAATTTTTTTGAACTATAAGTAAATCTTTCTATAAATAGTTTGATTTTTGCTAATTCATCACTTAATTTTTGATTTTTATGAGTTAACAAATTTAATTTTTCAGAAATGATTTTCTTTTCATGAATAAGTTCTAAATTTTGCCTTTTTAAATCTCTATTTTTCAAGATTATTTTTTTAAATTTAGTCATAAGTTCAGTGAAAGCATCTTGTAATTCATTAAAGGTGAAATCTAAGAAATTTTCAACATTTACCTCCTCATGGTATGCCATTAGGCAAATGTTTGCCACTTCTTGTGTTGAATCCTCATTATTTGTCTAAGTGGCCATCATCATCTTTTTCTTGAATCTTTTAGATGTTTTCTTTAGAAGGGAACAATCCATCCTAAAATGGCCTAGTTTCTTGCACTCAAAATAAATGGGTAGCTCCTTCTCTTTCTCTTTTTCTTTACTTGGCTCACCCTTGAAAGTCTTCTTCTTGAATCCTTGCTTCTTCTTTTTCATAAACCTCTTGAACTTTTTTACAATCATGGCCAAGTCTGCTTCTCCTCCTCTTCATCGGATTTCTAACTTTCATCATCCTTGGAGATAGTTGTCTTGAGAGCTATGATCTTTTTCTTCTTGATTTCTTTCTCCATATTTTGCCTCATATTTAATTCATGAGTCATTAGAGATCCAAGAAGCTCTTCTAATGGTAGCTTGTTGAGGTCTTTGGCTTCTTGGATGGTGGTGACTTTCGCTTCTCAAGCCTTCGAAAGTGACCAAAGAATTTTTCGAGCAAGCTCACTATTAGTATAAGATTTACCTAAGCTTTTCAAACCATTTATAATATTGATAGATCTAGTAAACTTTTCAGAAATAGTTTCATTTGATTCTATCTTAAATAATTCATATTTATGAATAAGCATATATATTTTAGACTCTTTTACTTGGTTGGTATCCTCATGGGTGACCTCTAGCCTATCCCAAATTTTCTTAGCCAATGCACATGTAGAGATTCTATTGAATTCATTAGGATTTAGTGCATAATATAATACATTCATTGTCTTAGCATTCAATTCTATCATTTTCATGTCATGCTCATCCCAATCCTCTTTTGATTTGAAAATTTCATTACCTCCTACCTTAATTATGGGAGTGTATGGATCTTTGATTATCACTCTCTAAAGTTGATAATCAAGTGCTTGAATATAGATGCACATGTATGTTTTCCAATAAGTATAATTTATTCCATTGAACAAAGATGGACGGTTTATTGATTGCCCTTTGGCAAGAGATGCAATCATTTGGATTGCTATTTGATCTTAACTCTTGATTGTTAAATCAAATAAAGTGAATACCAAGCTCTGATACCACTTGTTATCCAGCAAGACAACCCAAGAAGGAGCGGGGGGGTGAATTAGATTTTTCAAAATTTAAACAAATAGTGTGGTATTTTCAAAAGCTAGTGAAGTGATGGAGTATGTTTTAGTTCTATGTAACTAAGTTTGTAGAAATATAGAAATATAAATGCAATGAAATGAAGAAAATAAAGTGATCATAAGCATAAGAAAATTTATAGTGGTTCGGTGTCCCTTGCATCTACATCCACTCTCCAAGATCCACTTGAAAATTTTACTATAATCTCTCCAAGATTATAGCTGAATAGTTTTTCAAGACTCACCATCCAAAACCTAATTAATTTTACATCGGCTCACCAACCACAACCAATTTTCAAGCCAATCTTTGGCTTATAATCTAATTCCTAGGCTTGGATGGGCCTTCCCCTTAACTTCAAAATCCTATTAAGCTAAGTTATAAGAAGAAGGAAAGTTGAACAATAAAAATGAACAAAAAGCTCTTTTGATGAGCAAGTAGGTTGATGAAGCTTTTGGAATCTTCTTTATTGAAGGCTTTTTGAGATTGTCTTCTTGCTAAAAAAAATCTCTTGATTTGATGTTTTTTGGAGTTGAGAGTTGAATGCTCTCTATTCAAGGCTTTTGGACTCTTTCTCTTAACTTTTGATTCCTCTCAATGATTAAATGGTCATCTCACTTTCTTCAGGTATTTTATAGCTTATTTCCTACATTTGGTGGGCTAGAGAAGGCCTTTGACCATTAGAGAAGTAAAAATAGCCATTTGAATCATTTCTACACAGTTCTGAGCATCCTGCAGAAACTAGTCATTGGAGCTCGAGACCTTTTACTCTGCTCGTTCCTCTACTTGAGTGTTCTGACATAAAAATCAAACTTTCTATATTTTACTGAGACCTTAATTCATGGACCTCGAGTTGACTCGAGCCTCCGCTCGAGACTGTTTCAACTTTATCCCAAAAATTATATCCTTTGTATATTTCCTGCAATTTCGACTTATGAACCTTGAGTCAACTCGAGCCTCCAATCGAGACCATCCAAACTTCGTTGTGAAAATTCTGTTCTCCATATTTTTCTGTGACTTCATCTCAGAAACCTCGAGTTGACTCGAGCCTCCGCTTGAGACCGTGCTATCTAAAACTTCTACGTGCTAATTTTGTATTAGCTCGAGCTGAATAACGAGTTGAATAAGGAGTCGAGTCGAGGGCTTTTTATACTAAAAATTTATAACTTGTCCAAATATTTTTCTCTTCAATTTTAGCTTTGAGATGTCTCTTTTAAGCCTTGCTTTAGATATTATTCATGCCTCAAAAGAATTCAATATTTCCTCAATGATCCTTAAACGCACTTTTTAGAGATTTTCTATTTGATACTCTATAATTCATCTTGAAACATGATCTCAACCAATTCATTAGTCAAAATAATATACTCAAATATTTTGTTCATCATCAAAATCAATCCTTGGGGTTAACAAAGGGAGTCCATCCTCTAAGCTCCAATACTAGGGGACGAGGACACTTAGCGCTTCAAGACTTTGTTTGAGTATAAGGTCCCTCCATTGGAGTTATTGTTAGAGCAAACTTTCTTTAACGTTAGCCTTAGCCTAGTTGATCGACCTCCATGGTGAGCATCAGTTTTATTGATTTTTTCCTCTTCTTCTCCCTACCCCCCTTCCTTTTTTTTCTTGACTAACTTGCTTTTGCTCGGCATAGATATGAAGTTCGAAGAACTTAAATAGTTGAAGAAGAATACCCAAAATAAAAGGAAGGCTTCGACTATTATCGAGGATCAAAAGAAGTAGAAAGCCATCGAGCTTGGGCATTCATCACGGATAGCCTACCTATGGGGGTCCATGCACCCCAATCGGAGTAGTCCTAGCTTCCCCAATCCATGCTCACATACCAGGGCCCAGGGCTCCGACTCCTACCTCTACCTTCGAGGCCAGGGGGCCTCGTTGGCCATCTTCGAGAGTCAAATAGGTTAGCTCAGTTTCTATCTCTGGCCCAATCGATCAAGGATTGAGTATTCTTTGGCTTGACCTTTGGAGTCCACCCTAGAGAACTGGCAGGACACTCGTGACTTGCTCTAGGGAATCCCCCTCTCAGAGGATGTCAAAAGGTTGGAGAGCCATAGCTTGAACCTTCAACAAAGGGATGCAATAGATTTCTTCCTTCAAGTCTTCCCTTAACCTACCTTTTTTTGTCTTCGTAGTTCAGCCATTGTATTGCAATTTTTACAAACAATAAGGTTGGCTCTGTCAGAGGCCGTCGAAGCTTGTTCTCAAGTCAACGTACTTTAGCAAAAATATGAAGAGGTGGATGTGAATATGATAAAGGCTCGATCAAAAGCAAAGAATGCCAAGGCCGAAATGAAGTGCCTTAAGGAAGTGCTGGAGAAGGTTGAGGCTGAATTTGCCTTGGAAAGAAAGAAGCGTCGGGCGGCACAAGAGAAGGTTGCCGAGGTAGAAAAGGATGGAATGCTAGATTGTCGAGGTAGGTCGCTTAGTGGTGGAAGCTTTTTGTGCATCGTGAGAGTTCTCCAATAAGAAGGTTAAGTTCGGTGAGGAAGCATTCATCACTAGGCAAGACGTGTGTCATCAAAAGATGGCAGGCCGCTTCCTTGAGCTGGACTTGGCCTTTTTAGATAAGGTTGATGTCAATGAAGATCAATCATAGTCGAAGCTCCTGGCTATTGAGGACACTCCATGTTGGTCAGAACTCCTGGCCAAGGACCAGCCTCAATTGAAGCCTGCAGCCACCAAGAAGATCGTCAAGTCGGCAACTGATGTCCCTACAAGTGTCTTGATTGCTCTTCAGCCTGAGGTTGTTGATGCCCCAATCGAGGCTTGAACCTTGTAATCTTTTGCTTTCCTTTTTTTCTACCTATAGGGCTTTCAATACAAGAATTCAGACTATTAGCAATGGTGAAATGCCATCGCTAATAGTCCTTCTATCATTGCTAATAGGGATGCCATCGCTAATACCATCGTAAAAGTTAATTTAAAAATTTTTTATCACTAATTAGATCCATTAATGATGGCAAAAATCATCGTCACTAATAAAAAAATTAGTGATGACTTTAGAGATGAAATAATTTTATTTTTAATTAATTTTTAAATAAATTTTTAAAAAATTAAAAAAATATTAGCAACAGCAGATTCATTGCTAATGCCATCATTAATTATTATTAGCAACCAATTATTCAATCGCTAATGCCATCTCTAATTTTTTTTAATACTTAAATTAAATAAAAAATTATTTTAAAAAATATTAGCAATGGTATTTTGGTGTCTAATACTGTCGCTAATAGTTATTAGCGATGGTAATTACCATCGCTAATATTGACAATAATAGTTAATTTTATTTTTTAAAAAAATTAATAATAATTATTTTTAAAATTTATTTTAATTAATCATAATGAATTATGATTCCTAATATCAGTTATAATTAAAATCAAAAGATAATATGATAATCAAAAATTAAAAATTAATTATATTATATTAAAAATAAAAATTATATAATTTTTTATAAATAATATCAAAAAAATATAATACATAAAAAAATTTAGGTCCGATCCTCATCATCATCCACCTCCTCCTTCCCCTGCTTCTCTCCTATACCTGATGGATGAGAGCTGAATGTCCCAGCATCTTGTAGTAAAAAAATAAAATAATATTAATAAATTTTGATACAGAGGTATATCTTTCGATATAATTTTTTAATTCTCAAATAGATTATTTCTACATATTTCATTTGATGATATGGAGCTATAGAGACCTCAGACCTATCGATTGAATGGTTAGATTAAATTTTTAGCCCCTAGATCTCTTTCCCAGACTCCAACTTAAATATGCAAAGCTTCTTAAAATAAGAACTTAAAATAATTAAAATAATTTAATAATATAATTACTTGATGTGATGGCTAGAATGACGAGCCCAGCTGATCGTGCAGTTATGAGTCTTGGAGAAGCTCTATGACCATATCACGGATGGCATTAAGGAGGCTTTAAGGTTGCTAGCTTAGAAGCCTCTGCATGACCTCCTTCACATGCGTATCGCTCCAGATCTGGGACGTCAAGATCTATGAGGATGTCGAAGAATATCGAGATGGTGGAGGGCGAAGTTATGATCGAATCCTATGACGTGGCTCCTACTCACCCCTTGGTGATGCTTAGCCTTCCCTTAAGATCAAGAGGGACTAAGAAGATGGATCATCGCTGTACCTCTCAGCAACGTCGCATAATGCATTTGCATAGTTCAAAAATATATTAATTATAATATAAAAATTAAATATTATAAAAACTTAATTAGTAAATAAAGTTTAAAGTTCTTACCACGATCTGTTGCGATATAGAATCTAAATAGTCACAAGTCCTCCTAGACTGGTGTGTGGCCTGCCATAACTATAGCTGATCTGGTGGATGACCCAGCTACCATATCTATAATAAGTAAATAATAAAATTAAATTAATTAAAATATGTATATAAGAGTTTTTATAATTTTAGTGAAGAGCTTTGATATTGATTTCTTACCAGTTTGTCAGTCATAATATGTATGTCGATTGAGCCACCCATATGCCTGGTCGGATCCTACTGGATGACCCAGTTCTATCAGACCCTCTACCATCTACTGGAGTCCTTGCTATTCCACTGGTTGCAGAGGGTGTGACATATGTCCACCTGCATCCAGTGATCCATGAAGGATCTTTAGTTTGATGGTGACTGAGAATCGAAGTGCTGGATGGCAGACTGCCTGAGGCTATAAAGGTTATCTCGAAGCCTCCATGTGGCCACCCCCTCGAAGATCTGATGGCCAGCTTCTTTATCTTGTAGAGTCTCGAATCGATAGTACTTCTGTAAGATAGAAACAAGCATGCATTTATATATAATTAAAATACCAACATATCAAAATTTAAAAATTAAACTAATTTTGACTTACCAAAAATATCTCCTAAGCTACATCATGTACTCTAGACGGTCAGCTAAAAAACTCATTCATCAGTCCTGGCATCAAGCATTAGATGATGCCGGCAATCATATGAGATACTCTACACTTTCTAAACGTGCCATAAAATTGATTTTGAATAATAAATATTAACTCTAAAATTGCTAAATTAGAAATATATTAATTAAAGTTATAATACTTATGAGTGACTCTGTATGTGGATGAGCTGTCTGTCCTTCAACTGAGTTAGAGGTGCCATAAGTTGGGTGGATCCTCGACCATGACTTTGTGTCTGTGAACTAATCTCTACTGCATGTAACTGTGGGATCACTGGTGACCCCTTATCATCTGAACCTGAGTATAAAATATCTAATATAAAGAATATTATATTAGTTAGTAGAGGACAAAATAATAATATCTAAAGTGTTAGAGAGTTTAATTATCATTTAGTATGAGATGTGCTGAACCATGTGAGCTGGCCGCATGATTGCTCTCTTCTTGAGAGCTTTATCCTTAGCTGAAATGACTCCGACCTCTAGAAGATATGATATATAATATCTAAAAATAAAATAAAAATTAAAGCAAGCAGATGACCTAAAAATTAGTTCAAATAAAATATCTATCAAAATATAACAAGACGATCAAAATTTAACTCATGTGTAACAAAGATTGTTAATTAGTATCTGCAACGTATCAGTAAAAAAATAATTCTCATCCAATAATACATAATAATATGTTGGTCTGCTAGTCTCCTAATTTAGGTGTCTGATTTTCATTCAGCAGTACATGATAATCTTAGTACATGAAAATATGAAGAAGGCTCAGATCTGCCATTGAAAAATAAGTCATTGCAAGTTCCTCTGCACCTTTAACCATGAGGTGGCTGCAAGCAGTTATCTGCGATATAATAGACCATCCAAGCTTGTCCTACATTGCAAGTTCTTCTGCACCAAAGTATAATGGGATAGCTACAAGCGATTGTTTGCGATGTAACAGACAATCCAAGCTTGACCATACAACAATAAGAATAGAATGCATCACCTCCATTTAGGCGCATCTTGCATAGGCAGTCATCATAGCCTCTATCTCCAAGCCTTTGGCACCTCCTCGAGATACAAATCAAAAGTATAAATTTTATTAAAAAATAAAATAATAACTTAAAAATAAAATTCATGTGCTCATGTAGCCTAGTTATTTGGCAAGCTCCAAGTCTGCATGTGCGAGATGTGCTTCTTGACCATCCTCATTTATAATGATGTCTTTTATTTCTATAATTATGCTTTTGGGAATGTTGCACTCTTTATAAGAGATGTGTCAATAGAGAAATACTTGATAGTGATATAATAGTTGTCCATTTATATAAGAGTAAATTTTTGCCAAACTACAAGCATTGGTACCTACATAGAAAGACTTGAAAGATAATATGCATGGATGGAAAGCTCTACTTGTCCAATACATTTACTAATGTATACAAGAGCTTAATGGTAATAAGCTCAAGTATATGATTAGCATATTTAGTGGATTTAATCTAGCTATTAGTGAAAGCTCATGTAATAATTTTTCAGATAGCAACTGTCATAATTGTTATGGACTATAGGGGTTGTTATAGTTATAGTGTTGCTTCGCCTCTAGGGGTAACAACCCTATAGAGGGTAAGCATGACTGTAACCATAGAAACCCTATCCATCATGACTATAATAGTTATAATCTAAAAGATTATTATATGGACATCCACCAATAACCAGATCAAATACAAAATGAGTTAATCATCTGCTCAAGCCATCACCATTAAGCTCTTGCACATCAGCAAGGTCTCGAACAAGTAGAGCCTCTGAAGCTCTTGCAATTGTCTTCTATGTCTCGATCCCCATACAAGTATCAACGCTTGTAGTTTGGCATAAATCTACTCCTATATAAATAGATAATTAATCTATCCCTATCATACATTCTCTATTGACATATTTCTTACAAGAATAACGAGTCCATCCTTGAACTAAGAGTACGGCATTTTCAAAAGCATAATCATAGAAGGGACATCATTAGAAATGGGGATGCTTTACAATGCTGCCCGAACCTTCCCTCGGTTCGAGCGCTCTACATGACAAGATCAGAGCATGCAGGGTACGCCTCAGTCTCATATTTATAGCCCAAACTTTTTCTCGGTTCGAGCACTCAGCATGTAGAGATTGAAATGCATAGGGCATGTCTCAGGCCAGTATTTGCAATGTTGCCCAAATCTTTCTCAGTTCGAGCGCTCTGCATGTCAAGATCGAAGTGCATAGGGCACATCTCGGTCTCATGTTTGTAGCTCGAACCTATTCTCGATTCGAGCACTCTGTATGTCAAGACTGGAACACGTAGGGCATGTCTTGGCCCAATGATTATAATACTGCCCAAATCTTCTTTCGGTTCAAGTGCTCTACATGTTGAGATCGAAATGCACAGGATATGTCTTGGCCTCATATTTGTATTCCCTCAATTCGAGCGCTCTACATGTCGGGACTCAAATCTCATATAAATTAATACTTAATTAAATAAATTTTAATATCTAATTATGCTTAATTAATATAATTTAAATAAAAAATAATTTTTAGTAATGATATTAGTTATTGCTAATACTCATAATAAAAGAAGGCTATCGTACAGGACTGAGGCATTAGTTGGTATGCAGGAATTAAGGTGCAAAGAGGCACAAGCAAGCAGGGACTGAGGTGAAGGAAAAATCTATTTTTCCGACATAGGATCGTTTAGATCTGATTAAATTTAAAGAAATATTTTAAATTTTTTTTAAAAATTCTAATCAGATTAGAGACTTCTTGATTCTGATTATAGAGATTTGATATTGAAAGTTAAAAATAAAATTAAATCAGATTTAATTTTAAGTACCTGATTTGATAATCTAATTATCTTGTGATGATCATGTTGATTCCTGAGGTTCTAGAAGAAGCCATGCATACGCCTAGTCTCTACTGATATCTACTCAGGAAAGATCTGAATGTCTTCTCCTCATGAATCTCTCATCTAAAAATCAGATCTAGATTTAATTTGAAAAGCCTTCAAAATGACTTCTGAGGCCAGCTTGTTCATCTCATGAATACCGTCATGTAGATGCTGAATCTTGTGCCAAAAATCTTGAACTTTCAATTCGAATTTGTGCCTAACTTTTTAGACATATAGAAGAGAGGGAGAGAGAGGATAGAGAGGGCATGGATAATAGAGGAAAGGCTCCTTTGGGTGTGGAAAAAATAAATTATGTTGAGGCAATTTTGTGAGAAGAGTTCTTATACAAGACATAGCACCATAAAGAGTCCCTTTTTAACCAAAAACCTTATTAATTCGACCATTAGGACTCTGGACTTGATCTCCATGAAAAACCTTAGATCCCATTTAGTTTTGATGCCAAAAATCCATATGAAAGATGGTGGCATGAAAGGATAAAGAAGAGTCCATGTGCATCTAGGACTCTTCCCTCAAGAGTTTGATCCAAATCAAACTCTATCAAAACCAAGTTTAGGAACCTCCAAAAATCATAAAATTTTGCACACCCAAAGTATAACTTGTGCCCTATTACATATCCAAAAATTAGAACAAAATAATATAAGTACACCAACTAGCATCACCTCTTCTTGATACCAATTGATGTTCCATGATTTCGCTCGAATGCCAATCATTCTTGACATCACAAGCCCTGATACCATATTACGGAAGCCCCTAATCTTTAGCACGAACCTGAAGGAAGCTATGATGTTCTCTATGGGTAGCAAACCACCAATCCTCTACTTGAATTTGTGATGGGGCGCATCCCTTCTTGGGCTTGAGGGAGATGCCCCCCTTCTCTAGGTCTTCTTCAAGAATCCTAGGGAGGCAACTCTAGAGAAAAGAGAAGAAAAGAGTTGAGGAAGAAAAGATCTATATTGATTCCAACCTTAAAAATCCTAATACAACTTATGTATTTATACATAGCCATTAGGCCCGATCAAAAAATTTCTCGGCTAATCCAATACATGAAAGCACTCACCGAGCCCATGTATACCCATGTCTCCCATGCTCTCATCCTCTGGATCTAGACCCAATCCATACATGAATTAGCCTCCTTAAGACCTCTCAAATCAAGCCTTAAGACCCCTAGGATCAACCCAAATCTTAGCCCAAAATAGACCCTCGTGTAACTCTGTTCGCGCACTGAACCGACTCAGTCTCAGCACTGAGCCGGCTAAGTTCCACCGGGTCAGTTCAATCTGAAACTGAGCCAGCCCAGTCCTGTGACATGCCAGCTATCCTGAACGTGCAGCTCTCTATTTTGCCTGTGCTCTAAGACATAGTCAATCCAGTTTTGGACTGAGCCGGCTAACCTACAGAAATTTTTTTTTCTGCAGTCTTGATTTTCTAGCTTTGGTTCCTTGCTTCATCTTATGTTTCAAGTTTTCAAAGTACCAACCAAGCTCCTAAAATCTTCAAAGCCAACCCCCTGACTCTTCCCATGGCCTACCAAGGCTTGAGAGCACCATAAATCCTCACAATCTCAACTTTGGTGCTCCAAGCCTTGGCAAACCTCTCGGTAATGACCTCCTACACGTTCCTACTGTCCCTGCACACTCGATAGCACCTATGCAAATATCGCCTCCGCCAATCCTCTTCAGCTATTGTGCATTCTTGAGGCCTTTGGGATGACCGTCTCCATCACTGAAGACCTGTGCTTGCTTCTTAGCACCATCTTAGAATTGTAGGATTCCTTCTGCTTAGCAGCTGCATCACTTTCTCTAAATTTTTTTGAAGAATCTACAGCATTCCTACATCAATACATGCTGTACCACCTAACACGATCTTCTTAGAGCTACGCCTGTCCGTCTGCACACGTTGTTCCACCTAGAACTGTGCATCACCAACGCTCTGAACTCATGCCAAATTTACTCTCCACTTGTGAAGCCACCACTGTGGAGCTCCACCTATATTCGAAGTCTACCTGATGACGTAGAAGTCGACTCTATCATCGAGTCTCTCGAGGCCAACCACGCAATGCTGCACTGCTGAGCCTGCCGCTGCACCTTGAACACCATCACTGTCCCTTCGAACCCTCCGCACTCTATGGCCCTCTTCGAAGCTATCTCGGATGCCTCCACAATCCACGGGCATCTCCAAAACCTAAGAGCTCATCCAATTCTTCTGAATCCAATGACTGAATCCTAGAAAATTTCATCCTAGTCCTTCTCTTCTGCTCTTACACCAGCCATCGCTTCAGTTGTGCCCGGAGAACCATCCTCCACCTGAACTGCTACTCTCCCTGGTGCCTCTGCAGAAGAAACCTGATCCGTGATACTTCCGACTGCCTGAGACCTTCTAGCACTCTCTGAAACCTCCTGGCTCTTCCTTAGACCTACACTTGATCTTCCTGAGATACCACTGACACTTTCTGCTAAGATACACTCCTTGGTTGCTGCACCACCGAGCCTCTCTCAGCCCCGTACCTCTAGGAAAGTGCTCCTGCAGCACTCCAATGCTCCCTGACTCTTCTTTACGCTGCTCTACACCTATCCAGTGCTAACTACTGGGCCTCCATAGATCATCCATCTCCATCACTCCTAAGGCTTCACAAATTTATGCTTTGGTCGAACCACTGAATACACTCCGACTAGTTCCGTGCCTTTCAGACACCGAAGGATATATAGTTACTTCTTTAGCCTTCCTTCGATCATTATCCCTTAGAAAATCTCTCTTCAACAGTCCTACACTGCCCATCTTCCTAGAGAATTCTAATGCTCTCTGCTGAGATACCTTCCTTGACTGCTGCATCACCGAGCCTTTCTCAACCCTATATCTTCAAGAAAGTGCTACTACAGCACTCCAACGCTCCCTGCCTGTCACATAACCGTTATACACCCCAACCTTTCCACCAAGATCGATCAGCAAATCAAGCACCAAATCCTTTCACCCTAAGAAAATTCCTTTTCATTAATCCTCTCAACCTCCATCTTTAACTTACTGCTCTCGGTTGGCCAAACCACAGCAATAATAAGGTAGATTTGAGACATACCATGAAATCCTTATGTAGATTTCTGATTTCACCTTATATGACTTCTTCCCTTCCATGCACCATCAGGCTCTGATACCAGATGGCCATCCATAATGTTCTAGGCATCACCTAGCTCTGATACCAAATTTTGAGAATATGTACTCTTTCCACATGAATCAGCATGGCTGCCAGTGATTAGCCAAGTAATAAGAAAGTACTTCTTAGAGATTTTAGAAACATACGCTCTTCCTACATGGATCGACGTGGCTATCGGTGATTAGCCAAGAAAGAAAGTACTTCTTAAAGATCTTTGCGAAAGCACAATCAAATAAATCAAAGAATAGAGAAGAAGAAAAGAAGAAATTTTTAAGAGAAAAGAGTTTTTATTCAGTATATTTCAGCACTCTAACAATCTTGACTTATTTTCAGTATATATACTTTACAAAGGATCAAGCCCAAGCTCATAGAAAAATTTTTCAAACCCAAATAATCCACGTACACAAAATAATAACCCACAAAAATTGAGTCGACCTAATTTTAGACTGAGCTGGCTAACCCAGTTGTGTACCATGCCAACAGTCCAAAAATATTGCTTTCTATCTAAAATTTTCTCTAAGACCTAGCCGATCCAGTTCTGAACTGAGTTGACCCAATTTTCAACTGAGTTGGCTTAGTCTCAGAGTGAGCCAGCCTAGTTTCTGAATTTTACTATTGAGATTGATTCTTCTTTCGGCTCACTTTCATCTTTTCATGATCTATCTTCTCATGTTTTCAAGACTTAGAAGTGCCACTTCTGAGCTCACATTCTCCACCTTGGTGCTTCCAAGTCTTTGTGAACTTATCTCTTCTCAACAGACCCATCCGTACCATACATCTCTGAAAGTTATCTCTGGAGAGTATCTTCATGAGTGCATCAGATTGATTCTCCTTGGTATGGACCTTCATTAGTTTCACTTCACCTTCCTCCACCAGCTCTCTGATCCTATAGTACCTCATGCCTATATGCTTTATGCGCGCATGATAGACTGGATTCTGTGCCAACAATAGAGCACTCTGACTATCACTGAATAGTGTAACCTTACTCTGATACCATATGTAAGCACACCAATTGGCATCACCTCTCCTTGATACCAATTGATGTTCCATGATATCGCTCGAACGCCAATCATCCTTGACATCACAAGCCCTAATACCATGTTGCGGAAGTTCTTGATCTTTAGCACGGACCTGAAGAAATCTATGACATTCTCTATGGGCAGCAAACCATCAATCCTCCATCTGAATCTATAATGGGATGCCTCCCTCCTTGGGCTTGAGGGAGATGCCTCCTTCTCTAGGCCTTCTTCAAGAACCCTAAGGCGGCAACTCTAGAGAGAAGAGAAGAAGAGAGTTGAGGAAAAAAAGGAATGTATTGATTCCAATCTTGAAAATCCTAATACAATCTATGTATTTATACATAGCCATTAGAACTGACCAAAAAACTCTCTGGCTAATCCAATACATGAAAGCACTCACCGAGCCCATGTACACCCATGTCTCCCATGCTCTCATCCTCTAGATCTAGATCCGATCCATACATGAATTAGCCTCCTTAAGACCTCTCAAATCAGGCTTTAAGACCCCTAGGATCAACCCAGACCCTAGCTTAAAATAGACCCTCGTGCAACTCTGCTCGCGCACTGAGCCAGCCCAGTTTTAGCACTGAGCCGGCTAAGTTCCACTAGGTCGACTCTGTCTGAAATTGAGCTGATCTAGTTCTATGCCATGCTAGCAGTTCTGAATGTACGGCTCTCTATTTTGCCTATGCTCTGAGACTTAGCTGATCCAATTTTGGATTGAGCCAGCTAATCTATAGAAAATTCTTTTTCTGCAGTCTTGATTCCCCAGCTTTAGTTTCTTGCTTCACCATGTGTCCCAGGTTTTTGAAGCACCAACCAAGCTCTTAGAATCTACGGAGCCAACCCCCTGACTCTTCCTATGGCCTTCCAAAGCTTGGGAGCACCACAAATTCTCATAAATAATTTTTAGAGAATTTTCTAAAATTCTCTGATCATGTGACCCTCAATTTTCTCAATTGGGCCAACTATCGATCCTAGTCCAATTACACTAGGAATGAATTTAATTTTCATAATTAATCTGATCTGGACTTATTTCAGTTAGATGAAAATAAATCCATTCAAGATACAGAAATGAGTCAAATCAAATTTGACTCGATTGTTATGAATCAGAAAGATTACAGAAGGAGAAAATCATACTCAATTGTGTGCTAGCACGATTATCTTAAATCTGATTGGATCTAATCCAAATCAATCAAACTAAGTTAGCTTAATTGATGACATCCAGATCCAAACTCTTGTTTGTGTGATCCAATTAGGTTCAATTTCATATGGTAATAAGATATGTCATGATCTCCATCACATCATCAAAACATCTTTCGATGGATTAGAACTTTTCTGATTCATATAATTAAAATGATCGATCATCAAAATTATTCTAATTGCTTCTAAAATCCATAAGTAATATCTAGCAGTATATGATGGCAATCCATCAGAACTAAGAGTGAACCTCTTGGTGCATCTACTTATGTGATTGGATTCTTCTATCTTGAGCTCCGATAGGATTAGGGTTAAGGTGAACTCGTCAAACCCAATATCCATCATATGAATTAATCATTCAATTCGAGTCCTATGTGAAATCCTTATAGAAACTCTTTCTATCATCTTCACTATGCCATAGCCATGGGCTTATGGACTCGATTCTCATGATCATCATAGGGCTACTCATCTACCGAGGTAGATAGATCCCTTATTGGTGCAATCCAATTCCTACAATGAACGTACTATGGCCAACATACATCTCAGAATTTCAAATGGCTAGGAGATCGAGTTATAATATAGTCAAACTACAACAATCTCAAGATGAATTGTCAATGCACCTCAGGTTAAAGAACTAGATACACTACTATAACATTGAGTCAGTCATCAACGAGAAGGTAGACTTCCTTGTGAATACTTGAAGTGGTCACGCTTAGTGCCCTCGTTCTCTAACGAGTACTTATACTCTCGCTCCGGTGTCTCCACACCGTAGACTAAAGATTTATCTCCTCAAAAAAAGTGATCATACACCAATCTTTTGGATCAATCACCATCCTCATGATGATCCTACAGTCGAAAGCAGTTTATGAGTTAATTATAAAAATTAATATTTTAAATTTTTAATTCTTTGAAAATATGAATTATCATTACCATTAACTCAAAGGATGTATCATATACACTTTAAACACACAATGT
Organism: Cocos nucifera; assembly: GCA_006176705.1. Lineage (NCBI taxonomy): Eukaryota > Viridiplantae > Streptophyta > Magnoliopsida > Arecales > Arecaceae > Cocos > Cocos nucifera. Next base: position 440,504 of record QRFJ01001307.1, on the reverse strand, counting down.
GATAGAAAATAATTTTTTTACTAATTTATAGTCAAAATTATAAAATTATCCTTAGAAGTGTATTACAAGTGTTAGCCAATCTAGCTTCTAGGGCACATATCTAACAAACTCCCACTTGACCTAAAGCCAATTGGCTACTAATCTAAGTTCCATCTTCTCAAAGTGGGCTTCGATCTTCTGCTGGCCTAAAGGCTTCATCAGTGGATCTACTGCATTCTTCGTGGAGTCGACTCTCTTGATCTTGATGTAATCCATCTCGAGGTAATCATGGATGAGGTGAAATCACTGCTCGATGTGCTTGAATTTCTGGTGAGACCTCGACTTCTTAGCTAGGAATATGGTGCTATTGTTATCGCAGTACAGAGGGACGACATTTGATGGTATCACTCTAAATTCTACGATGAACTTTTTATACCAGAATATCTTTTTTACAGCTTTCGATGCAGCGTGTACTCTGCTTTCATGATGGAATCTATTATCATAGTTTGCTTGAAACTCTTTCAGCTGACAGCACCACCATTACACACAAATAGACTACTAGATGTCGACTTTCGATTATCTATTTCAAACATAAAATCTGAGTTTATATAACCCTGGACCTGAAGTTCTTCAATACCAAAAATCAAGAACATATTCTTAGTCCTTCTTAAGTACTTAAGGATACATTTTACAGAAGTCCAGTGCTCTTCATCTGGATTCAATTGATATCTGCTCGTGACACTCACAGCATGGACGATATCAGGTCGTGTACATAGCATGGCATACATGAGGCTCCCTATTGCCAAAGCATAAGGGATCTTACTCATGCATTCAATCTCCTCAGGTGTGTTGGGACACATCTTCTTAGAGAGATGAATGCTATGTCTGAAGGGCACCAATCTTCTCTTGGAGTTTTCCATGCTAAATCTCTTTAGTACCTCCTCTATGTACATCTTCTGTGAGAGACCTAGCATCCTATTCGATCTATCCCTATAGATCTTAATTTCTAGAATAAAGGATGCCTCTCCTAGGTCTTTCATAGAGAACTCTTTTAATAACCATATTTTAACTATGATCAACATGAAAATATCATTTCCAATAAGGAGGATGTCATCCACGTACAGTACGAGAAAGACAACAATGCTTCCATTGTCCTTTTTGTATACACATGGTTCTTTCTCATTCTTGATGAATCCAAATGATTTGATCACATCATTGAAATGAGCATTCTAGCTCCGAGAAGCTTGCTTAAGTCCATAGAAAAATTTTTGCAGCTTGCAGACCTTGTGATCAGCATCACTGGATGTGAAACCTAGTGGCTATTTCATATAGATATCTTCCTCAAGATATCCATTTAACAAGACCGTTTTTACATCCATCTACCATATTTCATAATCAAAATAGGCTACAACAGCAAGTAATATATGGATGGATTTTAGCATGGTTACTAGCGAGAAGATATCCTGATAGTTAATGCCTTCGCACTGACTATATCCTTTTGCTACTAGCCTAGCCTTAAATATTTTTACATTCCCATCTACACCTATCTTTATCTTATAGATCCATTTACATCCAATAGGTACTATACCTTCAAGTGGGTCTACCATGGTTCAGACTTGGTTCGAGTGCATTGAGTCAATCTTTGACTTTATTGCCTCTAACCATTTCTCAGAGTCGATATCTAATATCGCCTCATCATAGGTTTTGGGATCATCCCCATGAACCTCATTTTTCATGAGGAACATTTTCTCTACGTCATCTGAAATAGTATCCAAGTACCTTTCAGAATGATGGAAAATCCTTTCTGATCTATGAGATGGAGGAGGTAATGGTTGGATTGGCTCAATCCGATTGGATTTCATGGGATCCTTAGCTCGTTACTCTTGGGAGACTTTCTCCTCGATCCTAATCTGCCTTTCGATGCCATCATCTTGAATAAACTATTTTTCAAGAAAGATGGTATGTCGACTCACAATCACATTATGATCTTTTGAAAGATAGAAAAAATATCCTAATGACTCTTTAGGATATCCAATAAATCGAGCTCTAAAGGACCTATACTCTAACTTATCCATTTGTTGTCTTTTGACATAAATCGAACAATCCCAAATTTTGAGGTGACTCAGGCTTGGTTTCTTATCATGTCATATCTTATACGGTGTGGTAAGAACGATTTTAGGAAAAACCCTATTCAGTAAATATATAGCGGTCATTAGACTGTGTCCCCAAAGAAACTCAAGAAGATCCGTGAAGCTTATCATAGATTAGACCATATCTAATAATGCCCGATTTCTTCATTCTAAAATTTCGTTAAGTTGAGATGTTACAGGTGGAGTCCATTGAGAGACTATGCCATTTTGCTTAAGATAGTCTAGGAATTCCTGACTAAAGTATTCACCTCTTCGATCTGATCGAAGAACCTTAATGGATTTTCTGATTTATTTTTCTACTTCATGTCTGAATTTTTTTAAGTTTCAGATTTATGTTGCATCAAATACATATATCCGTACCGAGATAAATCATCGATAAAGATGATGAAGTAAATATAGTTGCCTCTAATCGGCACATCAAATGGGCCACATACATCAGTATGTACTAGGGCAAGTAGGTCTGTGGCTCTTTCCCCATATCCTACAAAAGAAAGTTTGGTCATTTTGTCATGAAAGTATGATTCACAAATCAGATATGACTTAAAAGTCAATGGACTCAATAACCCAAATTTCTTCAATTTGTTAATCCTGTCTTCCGCTATATGACCTAGCCTAAGATGCCATAGATACCTATTGTTTACACTATCCCTAGGTTGTTTTGATTCTATGGCATTCACATTTTGGTCGATATTAAAAATAGAAACATTAATATGTAACCGATAGAGATCATTTATAAGGTAACCACTTACAATTTTATTTCTTTCATAAAGAATATTATAATGGTCCTTAAGAAAATTAATTACATAGCCTTTCTATGCTAAACGTGAAACATAAATCAAATTTCTGCTTGCTGCAAGTACATAAAAATAGTCTCTAAAAACTAAATCTAATTCTAACAGTAATTGTAGAGGATAGATTTTCATGGCCACTACAGCAACTCTTGCTCCATTTTCGATGCGTAGGATCATCTCACCATCCCTCAGCCTCCTGCTATCCTCAAGATTCTATATAGAAGTACATAAGTAAGCACTAGAATCAGAGTCAAGCACCCAACTAGATGCAGAAGAAATCGTAAGGTTAGATTCTATAACGAGCATACCTCCAGAAGGACCTTCCTCCTCCTTGTTCTTCAGGCTAGCCAGGTACAAGAGATAGTTTCGCTTTCAATGATCGTCTGTGTTGCAATGAAAATATTTTTTCTTTATCAGTAGTCTTCTTCTTCAGCTCTATCTTCTTCTTCTTTCCACCATCCACCTTCTGCTTCTTCACAGATTTCTTCTTCTTTCAAAAAGACTTTCTTTTGGAAGAAGTCCGCTCCACAGCAAGTACTGAGCCTTTAGAATCTTTTATAGAAAGCTCAGCAGTAACCAGCATATTCATAAGTTCTGCTAGAGTATTCTATAGTTTATGCATATGGTAGTTCATGATGAACTGCCCATACGCATCAATTAAGGATTGCAGAATTATATCAATCTACAAACTCTTGTCTAACTTGACACCAAGCTTTTCAAGATCTTCTAAGTTCTTGATACAATGATCTTGGACCGACTATCCATCACGCATTTGAGTTTTAAAAAATCTTCTAGTGACTTGATATTTGGCTGCACAACTTTGTTCACTAAATAACTCTTGTAGGTGAGCCAATATTTGACAGCTAGTCTTATTGTCTTCATATTGGCGCTGGAGCTCATCAGACATTGAGCCCAACATATAATACCTGGCTTTATTATCATCATCCGTCCACTTTTCTAGAGACTCTCTCTGATCAGTGGATGGATGGGCTGATAAAGTGGAAGGGTCCTATTTCAATACATGAGTCAACTTCTTGGAACTCAAAATAATTTTAAAGTTTTAGAGCCAATCCTTAAAGTTGGATTCGATCAGTCTATGGATGTCCAAGATATGGGCTAGTGGGTTGGACGCAAATATTTTGCTGTAGAGAGTCAAAGTTTTTTGTTAGATTTTACAATTAGAATTAATCAATTTATTTAAAAATTTTATTTTTAAATAAATTAGGCTTCCACTATTTTCTCGGATTCTTACACTCCCTAAGCAGAGATGCAGAAATCATCACGATCAATTGATTTCTAGTAGATGGTGTGGTCCCACCGATTGGCTCATCATCTCATCTAATAATTATTGATGATGGATCAACCGATGAGTGGACAACTCTTATCCAATGATTCTCTAATCATGGTGCACCTAATCCTGATTTCTAATTCATGAATCTCATCGTATCTGGAATATTGATCCACTCCTTAGTTAAGTCAGATCCACCATTTGCATGAATTAAATTTCTGATTGGGTTCCTCACCGTATCCAAAATATTGAGCCTAATCCATCCTTCAACCTATAGCATCCAATACCTAATAGATATGGTTGCATCTTTTCGGTATAACTAAGCCACTATAACCAGTCGAGAATAATCAACCCCAGAAAGAGCCCGCACATCTACAACGGTGGAAGACCAATTGACTTAATCTTTTCTTAGGGAGATTCAATTTAGGTCTCTTAGACTTGACTCAGTCATAACGGTTATGACAAGCCTAGTAGCATGGATTAGTTCGAACTATTAGCCACCTTAAATTAGAACTGAGTTGACACAAATGATCAGGTAAGTAAAACTGGTGGAAGGGATATGCCATTAACTCGATAAGAACACATTCAGATCGAGTAGCTTTCAATTAAAAATTAATTGATCGTATCTGCCAAACTTATCTTAGACACCAAATTATCAAACCAAAACTAATCAGATTAGCCTATAATCCAAGCTCGAATCATGAAGTCAAATTAGGTCTTAATTGGATCGATCACATGTGGCTATGAGTCGACCTTGACCCAGACTTACAACATTGGACTGATCAATTCTAAGCACTCTTGATCCTACCTAACAAACTCTTGATTTAGTTTGATCAACCGCTAGACCTAATTGAGCTACCTAAGCCCGAACCCAATTTTATAAAAATATCTTAGATATAAAAGTTTTTAATTTTAGATCTAATTAGTTTCATAATCTTAATTTTTAATTAAGTTTGGGTTCATAAATAAAAAAAAAATATATATCAAAATCCTAGGATTTCAGGATCTAGGATTTTGCAGAAAAAATAAGTTCTAATTTCTAATTAAGGACGAATGCGCAGCACCGCTACACGCCATAAGAACATCCCATTGAATGAAAGAAAAGGGCCTTTAAATTCTACTTTATTCTTATGACCGGACGATCAAGAAAAATATCTTAATCAGAAATATAATTGAAACTACAAAACTAGTAAGATCTAGATCATATATCATATATATAAGTAATGATCTAACTAATACATGCTTTCCATACATTTCAAGTATCAACACTAAATTAAACATGCATATTTTTTAGATCTAAAATATCATATATAACATCTAAAAAATAGATTTAAATTTGATCACATTGAAATAAAACTATTCTAGACAATTTGTAAAACTATTCTACAACTAGTCTAAACATGCATCATTTTATATCATATATGAATAAATAAAAAATTAAAAATTTTATTTTCTATTTTTTAGATCTAATTATAATAATTATAATATTAAAAAAATAAAAATTAAATAGATCTAAAATTATATTTAATCAAATTAATAACATGATTATACTAGACTACACATAGAACTATTCTATTTTCAATCTAGTCATGCATCTCATACATATTAGATCTAAATAATTTAATTTTAATTTTTAATTTTAGATTTAATCATATCTGATGTGACATCTAAAATTTTTTAATATTATATCAAAAATAAAAATAAAATTAGATTTAAAATAGATCCGAAGAACTTCAACCTGGCTTTAATACCAGTTGAAGAAAAAACTATTTTTTCGGCACATAATCGTTCAAATTTGATTGGATCTGAAGAAATATTTTAATTTTTTTAAAAATTCTAATCAGATCTAAGACTTTTTGGATTTGATCATAGATATTTGATATTAAAAGTTAAAAATAAAATTAAATCAGATTTAATTTTAAGTACCTAATTTGGTAATCTAATTATCCTGCGATGATCCTATTAATTTTTGAGGTTCTGGAAGGAGCCACGTACACGCCTGGCCTCTATCGGTATCTATTCGGGCAAGATCTGAACATCTTCTTCTCATGAATCTCTCCTCCAAAAATCATATCTAGATCTGATTTGAAAAGCCTTCAAAATGACTTCTGAGGGTAGCATATTCGTCTCACGAACACCTCACGTAGATGCTAAATCTTGTGCCAAAAACCTTGGATTTTCAATTCAGATTTATGCCTAACTTTTTAGACATGTAGAAGAGAGGGAGAGATAGGATAGAGGGGGCTTGGATATCACAAAAAAGGCTTCTTTGGATGTGGAAAAAATAAATTACGTTAAGACAATTTCGTGAGAAGAGTTCTTATACAAGACATAGCACCATAAAGAGTCCCTTTTTGAACAAAAACCTTATTAATTCGACCATTGGAACTCTGGACTTGATCTCCATGAAAAACTCCAGATCCATTTGATTTTGATGCCAAAAATCCATCTGAAAGATGGCGGCATGAAAGGATAAGGAAGAGTCCATGTGCGTCTAGGACTCTTCCCTCGAGAAACATGATATTACTTAATCCAATCTTAGTGGTTGAAATTTTTGATGTTTGGAGGATTGATTTCATGAGACAATTTCTAAACTCCTTTGTGAATAAATATATTTTAGTAGTTGTCGATTATATTTCTAAGTGGATAGAAGCTATTTCTTATAAATCTACAGATAGTAAAGTGATCATTAAAATTTTCAAAAAAAATATTCTTTCCTATTTTGGTACTTCTGAAGCAATCATTAGTGATCGGAGAATATACTTTTACAACCGACTATTTATTATATTAATAAAAAAATAATATCACCCATAAGTTGACCATACTATATCACCTCAAATCAGTGGATAAGTAGAAGTTTCCAAACAAATCAAACGGCAATTAGTAGATGCACTCTGGATATTAATCAATACATTAATTATGGCATAAAAAGTATTATAATATATAATATTTAATTTTTATCATTTTATATTTAATATTTCTTATACTTTTTTATAAAAATTATTAAGTATAAAAAAATTATTTATCAATCAACAAAGAATACACGCCGGCGGACATTGTGGGCTTTGGCCAGATGCTGGGCCCGAGATGGGAATGGACATGGCTGTGACGCACCGGGAGCAGGCGGCTTTGGATGAGACGCGTGGTGTGGGGCTTGTGGAATGAAGGGATACCCACAGCTTTGATACACCGGACTCATGGCATGAAACGACCATGCTGGCAGAAACCAAGTGGACGTTTAAGAGCAATTAATGGAAGGGCGCCACATTACCTTTAATACATAAAAGATGGGTTGTGTGTAGGAATTTCTGTGGTCACCTGAGGCTTCAAATACGGAAGTTGGGAGCTTTATACGGCAGGAGAAAAATGCACGGAAAGAGCTTGAGTTGCCGTTTTGGATGCGCGTGAACGATGAATTAATTTTTTTGAAAAGAATATTTAAAAATATTTATTTAATATTTTATTATTTATAAAAATAAATTTTAGTTATTTAAATTTTTTTAATTTTATATTTAAAAATTATGTAAAATTTTTTTAAAATATCTATAAAAAAATTCTTATACTTCCGCCTAAGGATCATTTCAGAAATCTCTCTAAAACCTTGCATAGAAAAAAAAGGAGAGATTACTTTATAAGCAGTTAGACTAGTAGTCTCGGAAGAAAAAATTTTTTATAATAATACAGAGCAAATTTATTATTCTAAATTTTTTTATAAAATAAATATTATATTTTTTATTATTTTTTTATATATTTTTATTTATACTTTTTTATTAGATTAATATTACGAATAATTTTTACTTTCTAGAGACGTATCATAATCTACAGGCACGGAACATGTTGAAAAAAAAAGAATTATTTACCTAGTATTTTTTAGAGATGCACCGTGATCTATGAATATGAAACGTGCCCAAAAAAGATAGGTATTTTTTCTAAGATTAATCACAACTAAAAAGAGAAATACAACTCTATTAGTTTAAAATTAATTTAATTTTTGAGATCTTTATTTTTTAATTACATCAATTTTAAGATAATTTATTTTTTAAATCAAAATAAATCTTTTCTTTTTCATTTCACAATATCAATTTAGCCTAAGATCCTTGAGGATACGATCTCGACTCACCTTACCTATGTAGTGAGTAGAGTTAATTTTGGTGCTATCAACAACTACGCACCAAATTTTGGTACAATTATTGGGGATCTTAGCAAGATTAATTTTTTTTAAAAAAATTAATTTTTTATTTTTTTGCCACTTTCTAGCTAAATTATCTTATTTGCATAATTAAATAATTATCTTATTTTGCATAACTAATTTACTACTTTTTAATCTTAGGAATTTTCTGCTTAGAATAATTTGCTGCTTTTTATAGCCTAATGATTTTACTTTTTAAACTTAATCACTTAAATTTATTTTCTTACAAAACTCAAAAAAAATTATAAATCTTAAAAAAAGCCACTGACATTTTATAATACTTAACTAAAATAGCGTAATCTTAAATATAAAAATTTCTAATTTGATTGGACATTTTGTTTCTTTGCATTGCATCTCTATAACTAACTTTAAAGGCACAACCTATTAACTAAGATAAGATAAAAATTTGATCATCCTTTCTTAGCCCGTAAATCACTTTCTTGCATCTATATAACTTAGATCTTAATTTAAAATTAATTAGATGTTGAACCCTAAGAATTTTGAGCTCAAAGGATAAGTAACCCTGAGAGTTGGACCAGATTAGACTTGGTCAGCTAGCTGGTATCTAGGCAAATTATTTGTGGGATGACTGGGCTCGAAGAAAGGTGATTTTTAATTGATTCTATTCGCTGATCTGGCCAATTTAATTAGTGTTTAAGAAAAGCAACGGAAGGACTCCCATCGATCTTACACTTATCTGACCAGTTAGTTGATCAAGCTTCAACTTGGAGGGGTTGAAAGCTAACTTGGAATAGTTAGGAGCTATCTAAAACTAGGATAACATTAGGATAGAAAGTCCATTATGTGCTAACTTGATTGCAGTTAACATCAAACTCTAATTAAATTCTCTTCTTTCTCTTCTTAGCTTCAGGGCTCTTTAGGTTCTCTTCTTTAAAACTCTTTCTTTCCCTCTTCTCTTCTTATTAAAAAAAAAAAACTTGAATAAAGGTTTGTTCCGAATTATAACTATAAGGGTGTATGCTTGATCGTAGATCAATACAATCTGAAATCCAATCTTTAGACCCTGAAATAGAATGAACCATCAGAGCTATTCGAGTTAGAATCATGGACTGCAATCACGAGATCGATCCACCATGCCAATTGAGGGAGTACTTCACTCCTTCGTCATATACCTACTCTTCCTGTATCCAAGTACCTCCTATAGAAGCAATTCATTATAAGATTAAGTCCAGCATCATTTAAATGTTACCATCTTTCTATGGACTTAGTAATTAGGACCCGTACAAACATCTGGACGAATTTCTTGAGATATGTTCTACTGTCAAAATTCAAAATCTATCCGATGAAGCCCTTAGGTTAAAATTATTTCTTTTTTTGCTTAAAGACAAGGTCAAGTACTGGTTACATTCATTAGATTCCATGACTATTTCAACCTGGGATCAATTACAAAAAGAATTTCTCAAGAAATATTTTCTAATTGGAAAAACAAACCAAATTAGAAAAGCCATAACTAGTTTTTTTCAATTAGAAGGAGAGATGTTCTACGAAACTTGGGAAAGGCTCAAAGACCTCATCCGTAAGTGTCCACACCATGCCATACTCAAATGGCAATTGGTTCAGTGCTTTTATGATAAATTATTAGAAAAATATAAATAAATGGTTAATTCTTCCTATGGTGGGACATTCATACTTAAAAGCGAGCAGTTATTCAAGATTCTGAGCGAAAATTTTTTACATTATATATTTGCGACGTTTAGAGAAGCTCCTAGGTTAGGATCCAAAAGAGGTGGAATGTATGAGGTAAGCTACTCCATAAACATCCACGGTAAAGTGGATGCACTATTACAGAAGCTCGATCGACTACTGAAAGTTGGTTACTCTTTTTCCTCATCTGTACAGTCACAAGATGTTTGTATAATCTGCTTGAGTCCTACTCACTATTGGTGATTACCCGACAACCTATCAGTTTTCTGAGTTTCTACAAGAGCAAGCCCACTAAGCCCATACTCATACTGTTCCTAGATCAGAAAATGACCCATATTTCAACACATATAATCCCGATTGGAGGAATCACCTAAACTTCTCTTGGAAACCACAATCTATGATCAACCCAGCTTCCTACAGGCCTAATTACTAAGGGATGCAGTTCAAGAACACATCATACCCTTAGTATCAAGATGCCCTTCAACCTTCTTTTAACAATTATAGTTCTAATTTTGAGGAGAAGGTTCTACAAGCTTTAGCAAGGATAGAAACCCACTCCCAGATTCTTCATTCTCACACGCAGTCGATAGCAAAGCTAAAAACCTAAATAGATCAATTAGCTACTGCTTTCAGTAAGAGAGAGAAAGGAAAATTGTCCAGTCAATTCGAGATTAATCCTAGAGGTCAACATAGGGTTGAGAATTTTAATGCTCATGAAATTTTTTTCGAACAAGCTAAATCTATTATGACCCTCAGAAATGGTAAGATCATAGAACAACCTGGTGAAATTGAAAGGACCAAAATTAATGAAAGATTTATTGAGTTTGAACCAACCAAAAAGAAGGAGGACCTTAGGGCAAGGGATGAACCAATATCTATAGCATCACCTAAATTACCCAGAGCTCTATTCTCAAGTGCATTAGAATCTCCTATGCCATTTAATAAGAAGGATAAATTAGATGAAATGTTAGAGTTATTTAAACAAGTTCAAACTAACCTTCCCCTTCTTGATGCAATAAAATAGGTCTCGGCCTATGCTAAGTTCTTAAAAAATTATGTATACAAAAATAAAAATTTAGAATACAAATCCCTAAAAAAGTCCATCTTACTGAATAGGCCAGTTTAGTCTTCCAACATGCTATCCCTTCCAAACTTAAGGATCCAGGTGCCTCTATCATCTCTTGTGTCATAGGGAACCTACACATTGAAAAAGCTTTATTAGATTTAGGGGCTAGTATGAATATTCTACCTAGTTCAATATATGACCTTTTTGGATTTGTTAAGTTAAAACCCACTTCGGTAACCTTACAGTTAGCTGATAGATTCATTAAGGCACCACGTAGGATAATCGAGGATGTTTTAGTCAAGGTTGAAGAATTTTATTTTTTAGTTGACTTTTTGGTTTTGGAGATGGAGCACTCTAGCGATCTAAGGCAGATTTCCATAATTTTAGGATGACCCTTCCTAGCTATAGCTAATGCATATATTAATTATAGGATAGGAGTCATTAATATCTTATTTAGGAATAGAAAGTTAAGATTAAATGTATTTCAGGCTCCTCACGAATCAAAAATTAATACTTATTTTAAAGTAGACATGGTCGAAGAGACAATAGAGAAAACTATCCCTAAAAATATTTCTCAGAACCTAATGCATACATGTTGGATTTTTTTGGAGTGGATGATTTTAACCTAGATAGATATATTGAAAATGTGAACACATTATTAGAGCCAGCCAATTTTAGCACCACTCCTCCATGGGTTGAGAAATATGAGCTTTTATCAACAATACCTGCTTCAACATCTTTCTCTTTAGAATCACCATCAGTTCTAGAATTGAAGCTACCCTCGATCACATTTGAATTCATAGGATCAAATGACGTGCTCCCAGTAACCAATGCATCGAACTCAATGCATAACCTAGAAACGTAATTTAGGAGTATTTTAGAAGAAGATATAGGAGAAATTCTCAATGAACAGGGGACTAATAAAAAAATAATAAAATTTATCAATAATGGGGTTACAAGCTATTTTTTAAAATTTGGAGGTGAAAGATTATAAGAATTTTTCAATCTAGTATTTGATCCTGGATAAGTAAGAAAGTTGGTTGGTCTGGCTGAAGACCTTAACCTTGTGCTTATTGGGAGGCAATCCAATAACTTTATTTTTATTTTTATTTATTTTTTTATTTTTATTGCAGTCATAGAAACTTAGAATAATAGCCTGCTAATCAATGGAGTTATCTTCAACTTCCGAAGTAAAATTATCCCAGGTGCAATTGCTCCTTTACTTTTCTTTGCTTATTTTATTTTTTTACTTCATTGAGGACAATGTTGATTAAGTTGAGGATGAAGGAAACTAATTTAATCAAATCCTCGAGTATGGTCAAAAATAATTAGTTTTGTATAGTCAAATTTTATTTTGATTTAAAGTTAATCAAGCATCTTAATCAATGAGTGATTAACAGTTAAGATAATTTTAGAGATACTGAGGAATAAATTATTAAAAAAAATTTAATAAATGGTAGAATTTAGATCAGACTAAATTTTAAGAGTGATTCTAGAATTCTTTTCTTATTGATCTCAATAAAAAATTTGCTTGATGGGAGTTGGGTGGAAAGATCGAGATATGCAATAAAATTTTTAAAATTTTCTCTTAAAAAAAAATATTGATTTTCTACTAAGTAACCGGGCTATTTCGCTTAAGTAAGTATTGTGGTTCGCGTCAAAAGATAGATAATATAAAAACAAAGAGATTTTAGCATTTTTTTACTGAGTAACCGGACCCCTTCGCCTAAGAAAGCATTATGGTTTGTGTCAAAAGATGGAGATGTAAGAAATTGATTAAAAAAATAAAAATAAAAATAATAAAAATAGTGAATAATAAGAAGACTGAATTGTAAGAAGATAATAAATCTTTCTCACATTAAGTTAAAGGACTTAAAGAGTAAAGTGGAGAGTTGATGAAAGAAGAGCTCTTAAAAATTTTTTGGTTAATACTCAATCATTAATTGGATCAAATTGATAATTCAATAAAGTATCTTTTCAATGATCTGATTGAATATCACCTATCTTTAGAAATATTTAGAATAACTTTTAATTTACGAACTGTACGGTACATAATGCTAATATACCTATTTTACTTAAGAACGTATAAAATTTAAGTTAGAAGATATGATCAATATATTAATTATAGTATTAAAATATTATAATATATATTATTTAATTTTTATTATTTTATATTTAATATTTTTTATACTTTTTTATAAAAATTATTAATTATAAAAAAATTATTTATTAATCAGTAAAGAATCTAAGCCTGCAGACATTGTGGGCTTTAGTCAGATGCTGGGCCCGAGATGGGAATGGACATGGCTGCGACGCCCTGGGAGCAGGCGGCTTTGGATGAGACGCGCGGTGTGGGGCTTGCGGAACGAAGGGATGCGCACCTTGATAGCAATTAATGGAAGGGCCCTACATTATCTTTAATACATAAAAGATGGGTTGCGTGCAGGAATTTCTGTGGTAACCTGAGGCTTCAAATACGGAAGTTGGGCGCTTTATACGGCAGGAGAAAAATGCACGGAAGTGACGTGAGCTTGCGGTTTTGAATGCGACGCGTGGATGGTAAATTAATTTTTTTTAAAAATTTATTTAGAGATATTCATTTAATTCTTTATTATTTATAAAAATAAATTTTAATTATTTAAAAAAAAAATTTTAGTCCTTTCTCTAAAAATCATGTATTTTTTTCTCTTAATATCTATAAAAATACTCTTATACTCTCACTTGAGCATCATCCCAAAAATTCTTTTAGAGTCTTGTATAGAGAGAGAAAATAATTACTTCATAAGCAACTAGACTAACAGTATCGGGAAGAGAGAAAAAAAATTTATAACGACACAGAATGAATTTATTATTCTGAACTTTCTTATATTTTTTTTATGAAATAAAGATCATGCTTTTTATTGTTCTCTTTAATACATCTTTATTTATGCTTTTCTATTAGATTAATATTAGAAATAATTTTTATTTTTTGGAGATGTACCGTGATCTATGGATATGAAATGTATCGAGAAAAGAAGAGTTATTGATAGGGACGCGATGTTGTCGTTAAGACATCGTATTTATCAGTTTAATCCGACTTCTTAAAATCATTGAAAAAACGTAGATAGTAGTGAGTCGGGTCGAATCCACAGGGAAGGTAGTGTTTTTAGATTTGAAATCTTTGATTTTATAAAAGAAAAAAAAAGAAAAGAGAAGAGTTTTGGGATCAAAAGTGAAGTCGAAAAATAAAAATAAAAAAAAGCAAAAATTAAAAGATGCAAAGATTTAAATTTGGTACTAAGATCTACTAGTTAGATCTTAGCATCTACTTGCAAAGCAATAATTTAAAGTGCAGAAATTAAATTGTAATAAAAATAAAAAAATTAAAATGCAAAAATAAAATTTTTATTAACTAAAATTTCAAAATTTAAATACATAAAATTTAAAAAAAATAAAATAGAATAAAATAGCCTGATCTCTGATCTTGGATCGGCATTGGCAGAAAGATGGTGTAGAAGCTCGACTCTTCTTCTCGGCATCCATTGCTTCGAAGCAGCCTTTAACCCATAGCCTGGCTTCGCCCTGTACCAAAGCTTCACCTTGATCGGAGATATTAATTTCTGATGGCCTGGGGTCCTTTTTATAGAGCTAGGAGGGCTGGATATTTTTTCTAAAGGCAATATGGGACTAATGCCTTTGTAATCATCAAAATACAAATAAATTCGGATGAAATTTGAATCAAAACAGCTCAGATACGACTCTGGTAAATCTGATAAAATCCAGCCGTTCAACAGTAATCCAACGGTCCAAAAATCATCAAAATCGGATGCAGATAAGCTCAGATCGGGTCAGATTAAATTCTGGCCGTTGGATCGCGCTTAATCGGAAAAATCTGGCCGCAAATCGCGCTTCGGGAGTCTTGATCGCCGCCGGCAGCGTTCTGGACCGTCGGATCATCGCTTGGATCGAGCGCTGCCGTCCGATGGTGATCCGCGTGATGTTTGTATCTGAATAAAATTCGGAAGCAACCACGGCCGTCCGATCCTGACCGCAAACAACCAGATCCGTCCGATCGCGCAATAACTGTTCCCATGGACCGCGTGGACCGGCCGCACCGCACACCGCAACCAATCAGCGCCGCTGTTGTCGGACGAAAAGACTGAATTACCCTTGTGAGCCGCGATAAATTTCTGTAGACCCTTAAGGGGTCTAGGTCCACCACGTGGCAATCTCTGATTCGCCGGAATTTGCTGAGCTGGCGGTCCACGCCTGGATCGTGGACCGACTGATGGCTTCAACGGCTGAGTCGGCTTGATGGCTCGGCTTGGCTTGGTGGCTCGGCTTGCGGAGCCGGCTGAGCCGTTTTCTTTTTTATTTAATTTTTATTTATTTTATATTTTTAAAAATTCATATCTTTTTCATTTTAGCTCCGTTTTACTTGAAATTTATTTCGTTGTGATTAGAAAAATGAGCTCTTTCTATTGATAATAAAATTTTATTTTTTAATTTTTATTAATTTTTATTATTTTTTAATTAATTTTTTAATTAATAAAAATATGAATTTTTCAAAAATTATATATAAATTGATTATTAATTTTTAAAAATTAATATCAATTAATTGATAAATTAATACTTTTATTGGTGAATTTATGATGCTTATCACACCCCCCAACTTAAGCTTTGCTCGTCCTCGAGTAAAGAAAGAATTTAGTTTTAAATACCTTTTAACTTTAGAGTTTCGAATTTTACCTAAGCAATTTTCAAAATGGCCATTGATATTCAGTAGAGCTTAAATGAGATATATCATTGGGGTATTAATACTTATCAATAGAAAAATTAAGTAAAGAACATTAAATTTTTCAGAACTTTTTCTAAATTATTCCACTTTTATCTCTGATTTGTCTAAACTTTCATATAGGCAGGTGTATTGCTACTTTCATCCTTCATTTATTAATTTTTATTTTTATATTGCCCACTTTTTGACGCGAATATCATTGCTTACTTAGGCAACGGGACCCGGTTACTCGGTGGGAAACCAATGTTGTTGTTTTTTTTTTTTTTTTTTTTTTTTTTTTTTTTTTTTTTAACGTTGTACCACTATTGAAGTGTCTTAACCCCTTAAGCTTTCTATTTGATCCATGTAGCGAGTCTTGGGCCAATGACTCCCAAACCAGTTGGCTTTAGGGCACTAGGTATAGAATACCCCTCGGGCTTACTAGCTCGAATCAAATAGGCTACGAGTTAAGACTAGCTTTACAACGAGCTTCTTTGCCCTTCCCACCTTTTGACGCGAAACTCAATGCTTGCTTAGGCAAAGAGGCCCGGTTACTCAGTGAGAAGTACTTGGAAACTATTTTATTAAAATAAATTTTTATATGAAGAAATGTATAGTTACCCTACACAAGCCTATAAAAAGTAGACTTTTCTTTGATGCTAGTAAAAATAATTAGAAATGCTCCAAGGAAAAAATTTTTATGTTCTGGACTTAACTCTTTATTGAATTTTCTAATTTTCTTAATACTTGATTCCTCAATATCTCACAGATTCTCTGATCTGTGTATCAATTTTCTTTTAAAAATGCTTAGTTTTATTCGATTCTTAAGCATAATCAAGTATGTAAATACTAAATACTAACTTTTTCGAGGACTTAAAATTTTAAAATTTTTATTTTTCCCTCCCCCCAACTTAATCGACATTGTCCTCAATGGAGAAGAAAAAATAAAGGATGTAATAAAGAATATGGAAGAATACACCTAACTCAGTATATATATATTTTTTTATTATTTATTTATTTATTTATTTATTTTATTTTATTATTATTTTTTTTTGGTCCAGCACATGTCTTTACAAATTTGAGCTCTCCCTCCAACTTATTCAAATTATCCTAAAAAAAAAATAAGATAAATTAGATAAAAACTAAATATTGGGTTGCCTCCCAACAAGCGCTAAGTTTACCGTCTTCAGCCAGACACAATGTAGCTCACTATCCTGTGTCGAATATTGGATTGACAAATTCCAATGGTTTTGGATTGCCAATCTCAGAAAGTTGATGTTTAATCCCATTATTGATATAATCTTTGTTAATTTTAGGGATATAATTTGTGATTCCATTCTCAGACCCATGTTTATTAAGAATTTCTCCTATTTGTTCTTCTAAAATGCTCATGAATGGAGTTTTAGGAGTTAAGTTTGATTCAATGGGTGCTGGAATGGTGACTAAAGGCAGTTTTAATTCTGGAGGTAAATTAATATGACCCTGCTTAAACAACTCCATTGATATTTCATTACATGCCTTTTGATTTTTATAAGAAGAACCAGCTTCTAGGGTTGAAGGGAATAGGACATTAGGTTTATAAGTCTCGGGTAAATCATCTATTCTCTTTTTCCCTATTTCTATCTCATTTAACTTGGAACTAGCATCAGTACTAATTCCTGGCTTGGGTTCTTCTATGTGGTTAGTCTCAGTACTAACCAGTTCTTCTAAATTTTCATTTTGGCTAGCATCAGTACTAGCCTCTCTCACCTGGTCTTGGTATGGTTCCATAAGAATTCTATAGCTTTTAAGTTCAGAAATTACTTTGGTATTCTCAAATTGAAGATTCTTAGATGAAACATTAGATTGATAATTTAATCCAAGTGGTTGGTAGTCATTAGGTGGGTTATTTGAAATTGGTAGGTTCGATAATTGATCTAGTTCTCTCCTCATGTTAGACTCAACTAATTGTCCTATTTGAGCTTCTAGTCTGACGATAGATTGCTGTTGAGTTAGAATTAATTGTTGAAGTTGGTTAAATCTATCATCAGCTAGATTGGTCTGTTGAGGAGGTGGGTATGAAGGCTGATTATAATATGATGGCTGGTTAAACTGACTAGGCTGACCATTATTATAGGCATAATTTTGATAATTTTGCTCAAGTGAAATTTGGGTCTGAGCCTGAGTCTGTTGGGACATCCAAGAAAAATTATGGTGGTTGCTCCAATCTGAATTATATGAATTTAAAAATGGGTCATTAATCAATTTGGAGTATCCTTGAGTAGCTTGAACTTGTTCTTGGATAAAATATGAAAACTGTGCAGTCATAGGATATTCACTTACATGATGGGTTGGACTAGCACAGATTGAATAATTCTCCTAATAATTAGAATATTGTTGACCTAGGGTTAGGAGTTGATCTATTTTCTGATCAAGAAGGTCAACTTTATCTAATTTTTGGACTATTAGGTTCAGATTAGCCATTTTAATTATTATGTTTAATATGAATCAACCATTCAATTAAGTTCAACTAAATCAGAAAAAGCGATTTCCTACCATGCATGTATTAGTGTAACCCTAATGTATGGTTTAAAAATTTTTAGAATATTTTTTTTTATTTTTTTTAATTATTATTATTTTATTATATTAAAAATTAATTTTTTTTTAATTATTTTTATTTATTAATTTTAATTTAATTTAATTATTAATTTTTAGTTAGTTTAATTTTTATTTTATTTTATTTTTATTTTATTTTTAGAGGAGTAAGAAAAAGAAAGAAAGAAGAGTTCTAAAGAAGAGGTCCTAAGGAGTCCTAGAACTAAGAAGAGAGAGAAGAATTAAGTTTAATTAGATTTGATATTCGTTAGCAATCAAATTGGTCAATCAATCCTGACTAAGGGTTATCCTAGATCTAGACTGCCAAGGTCACCTTCAAGCCCTCCAAGTGTAGGATTAGCCAATCAACTAGCCAGGTAAGTGTAAGGTCGGTGGGAGTCCCCCCGTTGCTTGCCTTAGACACCAATTATGCTTGGCCAGGTAAGCGAACGGAACCAATTAAAAACCACCTTCCTTTGGGCCCAATCGTCCCTGAACCACTTTCCTAGACACCAGTCAAATTGACTTATCCTAACTCGGTTCAACTCTTAGGATTCCTTGTCCTATTGAGCTCGAGTTCCTAGGGTTGATGTCTAATTGATTTTAAAATTAAAGGCTTAGGTCAATGCAGGATGCTGGTTGGTTGTTTGTGGGCTAAGGAAGGGTGATCAAATCCCCACCTTATCTTGTTTAATTGGGTTGTGCCCTTAATTTGATTTAATATGAATATGCACGAAAAAAAAAAAAAAAATCAATCAAAGGATTTTATGCAATTTAAACTAGATGCATGCAACTAATTGAATTCTGAAAGGCTTACCTTACTTCCAGCAATCACCAAAAAAAATAAAACTAAAAATAAAAATAAAACTAATATGATGCATGCTCTAAACAGTTAGAATTTCTAATCTTATCATGAGGCTTTTAATTAGGTTTAAATAAATATTTTTTAAATTAATTTAAAAATAAAATAAATAAATAAATAAATAAAAAGAAAAGAGGACTAGGGTTAGGATTGATCTCACCAGGCAAAACTTCTGATTCTTTTTGTTCTTTTTTTTCTTTTCCTGCAAAATAATAAAAAAAATTAGCAAAAAAATAAAAATTTTATTTATATTTTATTTATAGAAAAATCAAAGAGATCAAAAATTTAATATCCGTGCCTTCCCCGACAACGGCGCCAAAAACTTGATAGGGACACGATGCTGTCGTTAAGACACCATGTTTATCAGTTTAATCCGACTTCTCAAAATTATTGAAAATATATAGATAGTAGTGAGTTGGGTCGAATCCACAGGGAAGGTAGTATTTTAGATTTGAAATCTTTGATTTTTGAAAAGAAAAGAAGAAAAGGATTTGAGTTTTCAGAATCAAAAATGAAGTCGAAAAATAAAAAGCGAAAATTAAAAGATGCAGGAATTTAAACTTGGTACTAAGATCTACTAGTTAGATCTTAGCATCTACTTGTAAAGCAATAATTTAAAGTGCAGAAATTAAATTGTAATAAAAAGTAAGAAATTAAAATGCAAAAATAAAATTTTTATTAACTAAAATTTCAAAATTTAAATACATAAAATTTAAAAAAAATAAAATAGAATAAAATAGCCTGATCTCTGATCTTGGATCGGCATTGGCAGAAAGATGGTGTAGAAGCTCGACTCTTCTTCTCGGCATCCATTGCTTCGAAGCAGCCTTTAACCCATAGCCTGGCTTCGCCCTGTACCAAAGCTTCACCTTGATCGGAGATATTAATTTCTGATGGCCTGGGGTCCTTTTTATAGAGCTAGGAGGGCTGGATATTTTTTCTAAAGGCAATATGGGACTAATGCCTTTGTAATCATCAAAATACAAATAAATTCGGATGAAATTTGAATCAAAACAGCTCAGATACGACTCTGGTAAATCTGATAAAATCCAGCCGTTCAACAGTAATCCAACGGTCCAAAAATCATCAAAATCGGATGCAGATAAGCTCAGATCGGGTCAGATTAAATTCTGGCCGTTGGATCGCGCTTAATCGGAAAAATCTGGCCGCAAATCGCGCTTCGGGAGTCTTGATCGCCGTCGGCAGCGTTCTGGACCGTCGGATCATCGCTTGGATCGAGCGCTGCCGTCCGATGGTGATCCGCGTGATGTTTGTATCTGAATAAAATTCGGAAGCAACCACGGCCGTCCGATCCTGACCGCAAACAACCAGATCCGTCCGATCGCGCAATAACTGTTCCCATGGACCGCGTGGACCGGCCGCACCGCACACCGCAACCAATCAGCGCCGCTGTTGTCGGACGAAAAGACTGAATTACCCTTGTGAGCCGCGATAAATTTCTGTAGACCCTTAAGGGGTCTAGGTCCACCACGTGGCAATCTCTGATTCGCCGGAATTTGCTGAGCTGGCGGTCCACGCCTGGATCGTGGACCGACTGATGGCTTCAACGGCTGAGTCGGCTTGATGGCTCGGCTTGGCTTGGTGGCTCGGCTTGCGGAGCCGGCTGAGCCGTTTTCTTTTTTATTTAATTTTTATTTATTTTATTTTTTTAAAAATTCATATCTTTTTCATTTTAGCTCCGTTTTACTTGAAATTTATTTCGTTGTGATTAGAAAAATGAGCTCTTTCTATTGATAATAAAATTTTATTTTTTAATTTTTATTAATTTTTATTATTTTTTTTTTAATTTTTTAATTAATAAAAATATGAATTTTTCAAAAATTATATATAAATTGATTATTAATTTTTAAAAATTAATATTAATTAATTGATAAATTAATATTTTTATTGGTGAATTTATGATGCTTATCAGTTATTTACCTAGTACTTTTCAGAAACGCCCCGTGATCTATGGCTATAGGGCATGCCAAAAAAAATAGATATTTTTTCTAAGATTAATCACAACTGAAAAAAGAGATACAACTTTGTTAGTGCAAAATTAATTCAACTCTCGAGATCTTTATTTTCTAATTATATCAATTAGGATAATTTATTTTTTAAAATTAAAATAAATCTTTTCTCTTTTATTTCACAATCTCAACTTAGCCGAAGGTCCTTGAGGATACGATCTCGACTCATCCTACCTACGTAGTGAGTAGAATTAATTTTGGTGCTATCAATGACTACGCATCAGACATACCACACTGCCTTTAAGACCAACCTAGGAATGTGTCTCTATAGAATTATGTTTGGAAAATCTTGCCACTTGTCTATTGAGCTAAAATATAAAGCCATGTAGGCCATCAAGAAATTAAATATGGACTTAGACGTAGCCGAAAACCATAGAAAGCTTCAGATTAAAGAATTAGAAGAACTTAGAAATAAAGTTTATGAAAATGCTAGGATGTATAAGGAACAAACAAAAGTATTATATGATCAAGCAATTCTTAAAAAATCTTTTACTTTTGAACAAAAAGTTCTCTTGTATAATTTAGGATTACACCTATTTTCTAGAAAGCTGAGATCGAGATAGATAGGACCATTCTTAGTTAAGGAAGCCTTTTCACATGGGGCTGTAGAGATTAAAAATTCAAGCAATGATGTTATGTCTAAAGTGAATGGTTAATGATTAAAACCATTTTTAGAATTGCCCACTGAAGTTATTGAGGAAGCTATGGTTCTCAATGAACCAACATATCTCGGTTAATCTACTTTTAGTATTTAGTCTGGCTAAAAACTTTAAACTTAGTGCTTCTGGAAGGCAACTTACATTATTGCATTTTAATTTCTCTTTTTAGTTTATTTACTTCAGTAAAATCAATGTCAAATAAGTTGTTGGAAATAGTACAGGGTTTAGAGCATGCTTTTCAAAAAGTTTTAAAATTTTATTACAGCAAAAGAAAAAAATTGATCTAGTATTAATTTAGACATGTATTAATCTAATTAATAATCTTACACTAGGATCTAGACATGCTAATATGTTATTGAAAATTTAAATGCGATTGATCAGCAAATCGTATTTGTTGATTGACTTGTATTCAGAACATAATACCTATGCACGGATAGATGATCTCCATGATCTGAATCTATAGAAAGAAGTATACGATATTGTGCTATAGCCGCACACTCGTCCGGTTTCTACGGTGTGTACATACGAAGCTTCTTGTCCTGATCAGCTCCATCAGAGTGCTAGCTCCTCACCAGAAACTTCGATGGTTGATCTTCGTTGATCTGATCGACGATCATCTTTTTTATCTTTCGAATGCTCCAGAAGATCAAAATATGTGCTTCAGAGAATGATAAAGTAGTGCATGAAGTTTGGTGATGATTGGACACTCACAACACTCAATTACTCTACCCAAACCCTGAGTCTTAACTCTAGGGTTTTGCACATATTAAAAATCTTGACGCTCGAAAAATGCTCTCACGCCCACTCTTGGATGAATTTTTTCATGAAAGAAATTTTTACAAAAAAGGACTCTCCCTCTATCATACACCTAATCTCAAAAAATTTTTAGATGGATGACAAAAGAGAGAAAAATAAGAAAATGAGGCATGAGGGGTGATGGCACATGATTCCCTCCTTTTGAATTTTCTCACGCCCAAAATGGAAGCGCCCCTCTACTATTCTCTCTCTAAGAAACTTTCCCATGCTCCCTCAGACTTTTCTCGCACTCTTCCACACATGCACAAAAAAAATCACATTTTAAAATGGCGTGCATGAGATGGGAATTGCGTGTGAGGAATGATAAGCTAAGGGAGGTTAGGGAGTTTCAGCAATCCACTTGAATTCAAAATTCAAGTGGACTCCTTATCCCATTCCAGCACCCACCAGAGTGATTGACATGCAGAAGGATTCTCCTTCTGCATGCCTACACTAAGAAATGCAAAAAATGTTTGTGTGAATTCACAAGGGGCATGGGATATAGATAAGGATTGGGAGTTGTAACTTCTAACAAACTTGAATTGAATTCGAAATTCAATTCAGTTTGAATTGGTCCAACACTTGGACTAGGTCAAAGGTAGAAAGGAGAGAAGGTGCACAAACGTATTCCTAGCATGGGAAACCTCATGCAAATTTAGAATTTGCATGAGAGAAGACTTGGTCAAAGACAAGGTGGCATAGGGAGTTGAGGGATTTGAAATTTAAACTTAGTCCAAATTGGTTTCAAGCAAATCAATTAATTTAGACCCAATTAGATCAGATTAAATCCAACCAAATTAGACTTAATTTAATTTAATAAATTTTTAATCAAATTAAAAATTAATTAGATCAAAGTTCTGATAAAATTAGGATCGAATCTTTCATAGCGATTAGGTCATCTTATGATTTGATCGGATCAAATCCAATCAATTCAAATTCTATTAGACTTGATCAAATCCTCATCACTCAATCAAATTGAGCTAATCAATAATTAAATTGCTAAGTAATCCTCCAATAAACATAAAGTTTCAATCGAGTGAGTGTTTGGACAATAGAGTCTTATCTATATGAAGCTCTTGAAGAGTTCCAAACCAGTGGAACTGTTGAACCTAGTATCCCAAATAAATAAAACTCATGATCATAGAGTTCCAGACTAGTAGGACTCTTGATCATAGAGTTCTAGACAAGTAGAACTTATAGTCCCAGTCTAGTAAGACCTACAATGGTAGAGTCCCAGTCCAGTGGGACTCCTAGTCACAGAGTCCTAATCGAATATGCCTCTTGACTGCAGAGTTTCAGACCATTAGAACTCTTGATCAGCCATCAGATTAGGTAGAAACTCTGATGATGTATGATCTCATAGGTTCAAATCTTAAGCCGATAGCATAAGAACTAATTTTCTGTACTAATCGATGTAACCATTTAGCAATGATACCTGACGTCTGGATAGGTCAAAGAGTCGTAACGCAACATCGATGAACCTGTGGCATATGGTTATCATATAATTCATCCTCTTGATCTCAATACTTAATAGATGACCTAGAGTTTAATTGTCAATCCAAAAAAATCTACAGTATATTTCAAAATTCAGTATTCATTGAATGAACCACCTTGGACGAGATTTTACTAAATTGAAATACAATGATGCACTTGCTCCAATACTTGGAAGGATCAATCCCATCTTGACTCATACACCGACTTCATAAGTACTTGACTGCACCCAGTAGTCTTCCATCATTGAATTAGAAATTCAGATAGTTTGGTATCTAAGTATAGTGAGTTGCTTGCAAGCCACCATAATGATCTTAGGTCTAAGGAACACTTATATCCATATTCTTTGTGGACAACTCTTGACAGCAAAGAGCTCTATAGTTGGATCTCGTTTAGTGAAATATACTCCTACACTTCGCCTACATGCCATACCAGTACTTCATACTCTTTGGTTAGGAGGACAACCAACATATACGGCATACAATGACCTACACTCGATACATTGTTGTCCTCGGTAACAACGTATTATTTGGTCTCAAATAAGTTGAAGGACTTGTTAGATATGTGTGCCCTAAAAGTCAGAATTGGCTGACACTTATAATACACTTCTAGAGATAAAATTATAATTTTGATTATAAATAATAAAATAGATTATTTCTATCATATATGTGTATTTAGTGTCTGTGATACATCCCTTGAGTTAATGGTAATGATAATTCTTATTTTCAAGAATTGAAAATTTAAGACAAGAATTTTTATTGTTAACTCATAAAATGCTTCTGACTATAGGATCATCATGAGGATGGTGATTGATCTAGAAGGTTAGTGTACAATCACTTCTTTATGATAGATTAGTCTTGAGTCTATGGTGTAGAGACATCGGAGTGAAAGTATAGGTACTCATTAGAGAATGAGGATACTGAGTATGACTACCTCGAGTAGTCATAAGAAAGTCTACCTTCTCATCGATGACTGATTCGAAGCTACAGTGGTATGTCTGATTCTTTGATCTGAGGTGCATCGACAGTTTATTTTAAGGGTGTTATAGTTTGACTACATCATGACTCGATCTCCTAGCCATTCAAAATCCTGAGGTGTTTGTTGGCTATAGTATGTTCATTGTAGGAATTGGATTACACTAAGATGGAATCTATCTACCTCGATGGATGAGGAGCAGCACTATAATGATCATGAGAATCAAGTCCATAAGTCCATGGCCATGGTAGAGAGTGAAATAATAGAAAGAGTTTCTATTAAGGTTTTCACATCAGACTTGAATCAAATGATTAAATCATATGATAGAAATTAGGATTTGACGAGTTTACCTTAATCCTAATCTGATCGAAGCTCAAGATAGAAGAACTTAATTACACAGGTAGCTGCACCAAGAGGTTCATTTTTAGTTTCGATGGGTTGCCATCATTTACTGCTAGGTGTCACTGGTGGATTTTGAAAGCAATTAGAATGATTTACATGATCGATTATTCTAAGTTGTCTGAATCAGAAGAGTTCTGATCCATCGAAAAAATTTTTGATGATGTTGATGATAGAGATCATGATATATCCCATTACCATATAGAACTAAATCTAACTGAATCACACAAACAAGAGTTTGGATTTGGATATCATCAATTGGACTAATCCAGTTTAATTGATTTGAATAAGATTCAATTAGGTTCAAGAAAATCATGCTAGTACATGATTGAACCTAACGTTCTCCTTTTTCTATCATAAAAATTATCTCGACTGAGCCAAATGAGTTTGTGTTCACTCAGATATCTTTACCTAATCTGACTGAAGCTTGTTCAAGTCAGAAAAGGGTTGTCTTAATTTATGAGATAAATTTGAGACAACACCTGCCATTTTTCATCACCTGCTAATTCTTGTCCTTTGACTTGGTCAAACATTGACCTTTGATCCTTGGACATCTGCCTATATGTCATGCACTTATTGGAGAGCAGATAGAGACTTGTCCCCTTACTAGAAATTGGAAAGAAAGGGGTGCATGCCTAGGATGGCATGCATCCATGGATAGAGATGTCTGGAGTTCCATATGGATGGGACTTCAGGTTACTTCTTGGATTCAAACTAGGTGACTCTCACCTATAGACTTTGACCAGTCTTAGGCGCCATCTAAGGATGAATCTATGGGTCTCTTATTTGATTGGATTAGATGATGTCATTCCACCAATCAGATTTAGATCTGATTGTACGAAGCAACGTGATTGGCCAGAGTGATGTGGCACTGCATGGCGCAACAAGGTCTATATAAAGACCTATCTGCGCCCACTTTTTAGTGAGTTCCTCTTAGCCCATGCCCCAAGGCTGCCCCTCTCCCTCCTCCATGCCACCTTTTTGATCCTCTCTCTCCTCTCCATGCCCAAGGTAGTTGGGCTTTAGATTAGTACGAGTTCGGCAAGAAAAAGTTGATGAGAAAGGAAGAAGGCAGCACTACCATAGAGATGACTACTGATCTTCGAAAGAAGTTTCGAAGA
The DNA here is from genome assembly GCA_006176705.1 of Cocos nucifera. NCBI lineage: Eukaryota > Viridiplantae > Streptophyta > Magnoliopsida > Arecales > Arecaceae > Cocos > Cocos nucifera. Next base: position 413,717 of record QRFJ01001307.1, on the reverse strand, counting down.
TCCTACAAATCAGATCTAGATTTAATTTTTGAAGATATGATAAAAAAAGAGAAGATCTTCAGAACTAGCTCGAGTGGATACTGGTAGAGACCAGGCGCTTGCATGGTTAGATTCAGAATCTTAGGACTTCTACAGGATCATCAACAGATAATTAGATTACCCAGAATCAAGGTAAAATTAATTTAGATTTAATTTAATTTAATTTTTTTATTTATCAGATCATAAAATTAGATCTAAAAAATGTCAGATCTAATTTGGATCTAAGAGAAAATTTTTGAAATATGCCTCTTGATCCAATCAGATTTATCGAATCTGACCCGAGAAATCTGATTTTCTCCTTCAACTGGTATCAGAGCCAGGTTCCTATAAAATTTATTTAGATTTAATTTAATTTGATAAATTAGTAATTTTAGATATTACATGAGATATGATTAGATTTAAAATCAAAAAATTAAAAAAATTAAAATTAATTAATTTAGATCTAATATGTATGAGATACATAACTAGACTAGGAATAGAATTGTTCTATGTGTAGTCTAGTATAATCATAATTTTTATTTAATTAATTATAATTTTTAGACCTATTTATTTATTATTTTTTGATCTTATAAATATTATAATTAGATCTAAAAATAAAAAATAAATTAAATTAATTTATTCATATGAGATATGATAGTTGCATATTTAGACTATTTGTAGAATAGTTCTACAAAAGAATCTAGATTAAATTTTATTTGATGTGATCAAATTTAAATTTAATTTTTTAGATAATTATGAGATAATTTAGATCTAAAAAATATGCATGCATGATACATGAGATGTATGCAAAACATGTTTTAATTAGATTAATTTTTTATATGAGATATATGCTTAGATCTAACTAGTTTTGTAGATTAGTTGTATTTCTGATTAAGGCATTCCTCTTGGCCGTTCGGTCATAAGAACAAAGTAGAGTTTAAAGACTCTCTCCTTTCATTCGATGGGATGTTCTTATGATGTGTAGGGGTGCTGCGCGTTTATCCTTAATCAAAAATTAAAAACTTATTTTCTACAAAATCCTAGATCCTGAAATCCTAGGATTTTATTTACATATTTTATTTGTGAACCCTAAACTTAATTAAGAATTAAGATTATGAAATATCAATTAGATCTAAAATTGAGAATTTTAGATCTAAGACATATTCATAAAATTGGGATTCAGACTTGGGTAGCTCAATTAGGTCTAAGCGGTTGATCAAATCGAATCAAGAGTTGGTTAGATGGGATCAACAGTGCTTAAATTGATCAGCCTAATAGGATTAAGTCTGGGATCAAGATCGAGTCACGTGAGTGATCGATCAAGCTAAGACCTAATTAGGCTCAGTGGTTAGAGTCTGGATTGTAGGCTAATCCAATTGATTCTGGCTCAATAATTTGGTGTCTAAGGTAAGTTTGGTAGATACGATCGACTGATTTTTAATTGGGAGCTACTCGACTCGAATGCATTCTTATCGAGTTAATGGCATATCCCTTCCACCAGTCTCACTTACCTGACCATGTTTGTTGGCTTAGTTCTGATCTGAGGTGGTCAATAATCCGAGCTAACCCATGCCACTAGGTTAGTCATAATGGTTATGACTATGTCAAGTCTAGTTTAATGAGACCTAAATCAAATCTTTCTAAGAAAAGATTAAGTCTAAGATCTTCCACCATTGTAGATGTGCGGGCCCTTCCCAGGGTTGATTGTTCTCGATTGGTTACAGTGGCTCAGTTGCACCAAGAAAATGCAACCATATCTATTAGGCATTGGATGCTATAGGCTGAAGGATGGATTGGGCTCAATATTTTGGATACGGTGAGAGATCCAATTAGGAATTCAATCTATGCAAATGGTGGATCTGACTTAACTAAGAAGTGGATCAATATTTCGGACACGATGAGATTCATGAATTAGAGACCAAGTTTGGGTGCATCATGATTAGAGAATCATTGAACAAGAGTTGTTCACTCATTGACTAACCCATCACCAATAACTATTAGGTGAGGTAATAAGTCAGTTGGTGGGACTGCACCATCCACTAGAAATTAGTAATCATGGAGATTTTTGCATCTCTATAGAGGGAGTGTAGGGATCCAAAAAAATAGTGAAAGCTAATTTATTTAAAAATAAAATCTCTAAATAAATTGGTTAAGTTTTAATTACAATATCTAACTAGAAACTTTGACTCTCCATAGAAAAATATCTGCATCCAACCCACTAGCATGAATCCTGGACACCCATAGACTGACCGAATCAAATTACAAGAATTGGCTCCAAAATTTTAAAATTATTTTGAATTTTGAGAAGTTAACTCATGTATTGGATCAGGATCCTCCCACCTTATCAGTTCATCCATCCACTAAATAGAGAGCATCTCTAGATAAGTGGATAGACGAAGATAATAAGGCCAAATACTACATGTTGGGCTTGATATCTGATGAACTTCAGTGCCAACATGAAGATATCAGGACTGCTCACCAAATGTTGGCTCACCTATAGAAGATATTTGATGAACAGAGTCGCACAGTCAAGTATCAAGTCACTAAACAACTGCTCAAGGCTAAGATACGTGATGGATAGTCAGTCCAAGATCATTGTCTGATGATGATCAAGAATTTGGAAGAGCTTGAGAAGCTCGGAGTGAAGTTGGACTTAGATCTGCAGAATGATATAATTCTATAATTCTTAACTAATGCGTATGGGCAGTTCATCATGAATTACCATATGCATAAATTTCAAAATTTTCTAGCCGAACTTATGAACATGCTGGTTACCACTGAGCTTTCCATGAAAGATTTTAAAGGCTCAGTGCTTACTATGGAATGGACTTCTTCCAAGAGAAAGTCTTTTGAAAAGAAGAAGAAATCTATGAAAAAGTAGAAGATGGAAGGAGGAAAGAAGAAAAAGACAGAGCTGAAAAAGGTCGCTGACAAAGAAAAATATTTTTCTTGCAACAACAACGGCCACTGAAAGTGGAACTGCCCTACATACCTAACCATCTTGAAGAATAAGAAGGAGGCTGGTCCTTCTGGAGGTATGCTCATCATTGAGTCTAACCTTACGATTTCTTCTGCATCCAGTTGGGTGCTTGACTCTGATTCTAGTGCTCACTTGTGCACTTCTATGTAGGATCTTGAGGATAACAGGAGGCTAAGAGATCGTGAGATGATCCTGCACATTGAAAATGGAGCAAGAGTTGCTGCCATGGCTGTGGAAATATATCCTCTTCGACTATCATCTAGTTTAGACTTAGTATTAAAAAACTATTATTATGTACCTACGGTAAGCAGAAATTTGATTTCTATTTCATGCCTTGCAGTAGAAGGCTATGTGATTAGTTTTCTTAAGGACCATTGTAATATTTTTTATGAAAAAAATAAAATTATAAGTAGTTTTCTTATTAACGATCTTTATCAGTTACATGTTGATGTATCTATTTTTAATATCGAGCAAAATATGAATACCATGAAATGACTTAAGGATAGTCCAAACGATAGGTATCTATGGCACCTAAGACTAGGTCATATAGTAGAAGATAGGATTAACAAATTAGAGAAAATTGGGCTATTGAGTTTGTTGACTTTTGAGTCATATCCAATTTATAAATCCTGTCTTCATAGAAAAATGACTAAGCTTCCTTTTGTAGGACATGGGGAAAGGCCCAAGGATCTTCTTGCCCTAGTACATATCGATGTGTACGGTCCATTTGATGTGCTGGCTAGAGGCAACTTTATTTATTTCATAATCTTTATCGATGATTTATCTAGGTATGGGTATGTGTATCTTATGAGATACAAGTTTGAAGCCTTTGAAAAGTTCAAGGAGTTCAGACATGAAGTAGAAAAGCAAATTAGAAAATCCATTAAGGTTCTTCGATCAGATTGAAGAGGTGAATACCTTAGTCGAAAATTTCTAGACTATCTTAAGAAAAGTGGCATAGTCTCTCAATGGACTCCACCTGGAATACCTCAACTTAATGGGGTTTTAGAACGAAGGAACCGAACTCTATTAGATATGGTCTGATCCATGATGAGCTTCATAGACCTTCCTGATTTTCTTCGGGGATACTGTTTGTTAACTACAATATACTTACTGAATAGAGTTTCTTCTAAAATCGTTCCTACCATACCGTATGAGTTATGACATGGTAAGAAACCAAGTCTAAGTTATCTCAGAATTTGGGATAGTCCGGCTCATGTCAAAAGACAACAAGCGGACAAGTTAGACTTTAGGTCCTTTAGAGCTCGATTTATAGGATATCCTAAAGAGTCATTAGGATATTATTTCTACATTTCAGAAGATCATAATGTGATTGTGAGTCGATATGCCATTTTTCTTGAAAAATAGTTTATTCAAGATAGCGGCATTGGAAAGCAGATCAAGCTCGAAGAGAAAGTCTCACAAGAGCAACGAGCTAAGGACCAAATGGAACCAAATCAGGTTGAGCCAATCCATTCACTACCTCCTCCACCTCGTAGATCGAAAAGAATTTTTCGTCCCCCTGAGAGGTACTTAGGTACTATTTCAGAGGAAGTAGAGAAAATATTTCTCGTAGGTAATGGGGTTCATGGTGATGATCCCAAAACCTATAACGAGGCGATATCGGATATCGACTCTGAGAAATGGTTAGAAGCAATGAAGTTAGAAATTGACTCAACGCACTCAAATCAAGTCTGGATCTTGGTAGATCCATCAAAAGGTATAGTACCTATTGGGTGTAAATGGATCTACAAGAGAAAGATTGGTGCAGATGGGAATGTGGAGACATTCAAAGCTAGATTAGTGGCAAAAGATTATAGTCAGTGTGAAGGCATTGACTATCAGGATATCTTTTTGTCAGTAGCTATGCTAAAATCCATCCGCATATTGCTTGCTGTTGTAGCTTATTTCAATTATAAAATATGGCAAATGAACGTAAAAATGATGTTCTTAAATGGATATCTTGAAGAAGATATCTATATGGAACAGCCGCTTGATTTCACATCCAGTGATGATGATTACAAGGTATGCAAGCTGCAAAGGTCCATATATGGACTTAAGCAAGCATCTCGGAGCTGGAATGCTCATTTTAATGATGTGATCAAATTATTTGGTTTCATCAAGAATGAGGAGGAGCTATGTATCTTCAAAAAGATTAGTGGGAGCACTATTATCTTCCTCGTATTGTATGTGGATGACATCCTCCTTATTGGGAATGATATTCCCATGTTGACCACAGTTAAAATATGATTATCTAAAGATTTTCTATGAAAGACCTAGGAGAAGCATCATTTATTCTGAAAATTAAGGTCTATAGAGATAGACCGAATAGAATGCTAGGACTTTCACAAAAAATGTACGTAGAGAAAGTGCTAAAGAGGTTTAGCATGAAAAACTCTAAGAGGGGTTTAGTACCCTTCAGGTATGGCATTCATCTTTTGAAGAAGATGTGCCCTAGCATACCTGAGGAAATAGAATGCATGAGCAAGATCCCTTATGCTTCAGCAATAGGGAGCCTCATATATGCCATGTTATGTACACGACCTGATATAGCCCATGCTGTGAGTGTCACAAGCAGATATCAGTCAAATACAGGTGAAGAATATTGGACTTCTGTGAAATGTATCCTTAAGTATCTGAGAAGAATTGAGGATATATTGCTGGTCTTTGGTAATGGAGAGCTCCAAGTCCAGGGATATAGAGACTCGGATTTTATGTTCGATGTAGATGATCGAAAGTCAATATCTGGGAGTCTATTTTTGTGCAATGGTGGAGCTGTCAGTTAGAAGAGTTTCAAGCAGTCAGTGATAGCAGATTCCACCATGGAGGCAGAATACATTCCTGTGTCAGAAGTTGCAAAGAAGGCATTCTAGTATAAAAAGTTTACCGTAGAGATCGAAGTGATGCCATCAGATGCCATTCCTCTATTTTGCGATAACAATGGTGCCATAGCCCTTGCTAAGAAGTCGAGGTCTAATAAAAAATTCAAGTACGTCGAGTGGTGATACCACCTCATCTATGATTACCTCAAGAAGGATTACGTCGAGGTCAAGAGAGTCGACTCCACAGATAATGCGACGAACCCGCTTACAAAGCCGTTGGACTAGAGGAAGATTGAAGCCCACCTTAAGAAGATGGAACTTAGATTTATAGCCAATTGACTTTAGATTAAGTGAGAGTTTGTTAGATATATGTACCCTAGAAGTCAGAATTGGATGACACTTGTAATACACTTGTAGGGGCAAAATTATAATTTTGACTATAAATAATAAAATAGGTTATTTTCTGTCACATATGTGTATTTAGTGTCTGTGATATATGCCTTGAGTTAATGATAATGATAATTCTTATTTTCAAGAGTTAAAAATTTAAGACGAATTTTCATTATTAACTCATAAAATGCTCCTGACCATAGGATCATCATGAGGATGGTGATTGATCTAAAAGGTTAGTGTACAATTGCTTCTTTATAGTAGATGAGTCTTGAGTCTATGGTGTAGAGATACTAGAGCGAGAGTACAGGTACTCATTAGAGAATGAGGGCACTGAGCATGACCACCTCGAGTAGTCATAAGAAAGTTTACCTTCTCGTCGATGACTGACTCGAAGCTGCAGTGGTTTGTCTGGTTCTTTGACCTAAGGTGTATCGGTAATTCATCTTGAGGATGTTATAGTTTGACTACACCATGACTCGATCTCCTAGCCATTCAGAATTCTGAGGTATATGTTGGCTATAGCATGTTCATTGTAGAAATTGGATTGCACCAAGATGGAATCTATCTACCTCGATGGATGAGGAGCAGTCTTATGATGATCATGAGAATCAAGTCCATAAGTCCATAGCCATGGTAGAGAGTGAAATAATAGAAAGAGTTTCTATTAAGATTTTAACATTAGACTTGAATCAAATGATTAAATCATATGATAGAAATTAGGGTTTGACGAGTTCACCTTAACCCTAATCTGATCGGAGCTCAAGATAGAAGAACTTAATTACATAGGTAGCTACACTAAGAGGTTCATTTTCAGTTTTGATGGATTACCACCATATATTGCTAAGTGTCACCAGTGGATTTTGGGAGCAATTAGAATGATTTAGATGATCGATCATTCTAAGTTGTTTGAATCAGAAAAGTTCTGATCCATCGAAAAGAGTTTCGATGATGTCGATGATAGAGATCATGATATATCCTATTACCATACAGAACTGAACCTAACTGGATCACACAAATAAGAGTTTGAATCTAGATATCATCAATTGGACTAACCTAGTTTAATTGATTTGAATAAGATTCAATTAGGTTCAAGAAAATCATGCTAGCATATGATTTAGCCTAACGTTCTTCTTTTTCTATCATAAAAATTATCTCGATTGAGCCAAATAAGTTTGTGCTCACTTAGGTACCTTTATCTGGTCTGACTGAAGCTTGTCCAAGTTAGAAAAGGGTTGTCTTAATTTATGAAATAAATTTGAGATAACACCTGCCATTTTCCGTCACCTACTAATTCTTGTTCTTTGACTTGGTCAAACATTGACCTTTGATTCTTGGACATCTGCCCATGTATTATGCACTTATTGGAGAGTAGATTGGGGCTTGTCCCCTTACTAGAAATTAGAAAGGAAGGGGTGCACGCCATCGAGACAACACCTACCATTTTTCGTCACCTACTAATTCTTGTCCTTTGACTTAGTCAAACATTGACCTTTGATCCTTGGACATCTGCCCATGTATCATGCACTTATTGGAGAGCAGATAGGGGCTTGTCCCCTTACTAGAAATTAGAAAGGAAGGAGAGCACGCCTAGGATGGCATGCGCCCATGGATAGGGACGCCTGAAGTCCCATAGGATGGGACTCCAGGTCGCTTCTTGGATTCAAACTAGGTGACCCTCACTTATAGACTTTGACCAGTCTTAGGCACCATCTAAGGATGAATCTATGGGTCTCTCATCTGATTGGATTAGGTGATATCATCCCACTAATCAGATTTAGATCTGATTGCATGAAGCAACATGATTGGTCGAGGTGATGTGGCACTGCATGGCATAGTAGGGTCTATATACAGACCTGTCTGCTCCCACTTTTTAGTGAGTTCCTCTTAGCCCACACCCCAAGGCTGCCCCTCTCCCTCCTCCATGCCACTTTTTTGATCCTCTCTCTCCTCTCCATGCTTAAGGCAGTTGGGCTTCAGATTAGTGCGAGTCTGGTAAGTAAAAGCTGACGAGAAAGAAAGAAGGCAGCACTGCTACAGAGATGACTACTGATCTTCGAAAGGAGTTTCGAAGATCCTATAAATCAGATCCAGATCTAATTTTTAGAGACGTGATAAAGAAGGAGAAGATCTTCAGACCTAGCCCGAGTGGATACCGATAGAGGCCAGGTGCTTGCATGGCTAGATCCAGAATCTCAGAGCTTCAGCAGGATCATCAATGGATAATCAGATTATCCAGAATCAAGGTAAAATTAATTTAGATTTAATTTTATTTTATTTTTTTATTTATTAGATCATAAAATTAGATCTAAAAAATATCAGATCTAATTTAGATCTAAGAGAAAATTTTTAAAATATGCCTCTTGATCCAATTAGATTTATCAAAGCTGATCCAGGAAATCTGATTTTCTCCTTCATGACTAAATGACAAATCAACCTAGATAATTGGCTTTAGGATTTATTTTTCAACTACTCCCACTTAGACTAAAGTCATTCAGAATAGTATCATATACCCATCTTCTATTTGTGGTTGTTGAACTCTTTGATTCCAAGGGCTTTAGTAAAGGGGTTGGCCATATTTTTCTTTCCATCAATCTTCTGAAGGTCGACGTCACCTTGCTCCATGATCTCTCGAACTAGGTGTTAGCGATGTGGAATGTGCTTGGTGCGCTGATGTGCCTTGGGCTCCTTCGCTTGAGCTATGGCTCTAGTGCTGTCACAGTAAAACAGAACTGGATTATCTAAGAAGGGTGCCACTCCTAGCTCACCGATGTACTTTTGCAGTCACACAGCTTTCTTCACAGTATCGGATGCCGTGACATACTCCACCTCACACATAGAATCAGTCATAGTATGCTGCTTGAAACTTTTCCAGCAGTTCGCTCCTTCATTTAAGGTAAACACATAACTTGATACACTCTTACTATCATCGTGATCTGATTGGAAACTGAAATCAGTATATCCCATAAGTTTCAAGTTAGCATCTCCATAAATGAGCCACTAGTCCTTAGTATTTCTCAAATACTTCAGGATTATCTTTACAACCTTCCAATGATTTTCATTCGGATCAGACTAGTATCTACCCACTATCCCTAGTGAGTATGCCACATCTAGTCTCGTACCTATTATGACGTACATAATAGAATCCACTACCGAAGCATATAGAATTCTATTCATATGCTCTCTCTTTTGAGGAGTTGTCGAACAATCCCTCTTCAAGAGAGTAATTCTATGACCTATCGGAAGATAGTCTTTTTTGAAATTTGGCATGCTGAACCGCTTCAACATGGTATCACTATACATGGACTAGGATAATTTAAGCAACTTTTCAGATCTATTTCTATAGATCTTCATCCCTAGGATGTAGGAAGCTTCTTCCAAGTTCTTTATGGAGAACTACGACGATAGTCAAATCTTTATTTTCTATAATGCAGGGATGTCTTTCTCGATTAAGAGAATACCATCCACATACAAAATAAGAAATATGACTTTAGAATCATTAGCCTATTTATACACACAGGATTCCTCTCCATTCTTAGCAAAGCCATTATAAGTGCACCCTTAAGGCCTTTGGGATGACCGCCGCCACTGCTGAAGACTTGTGCTTGTTTCTTAACACCATCCTGAAATTGTAGGATTCCTTCTACTTAGCAGCTGCATCACTTTCTCTAGACTTTCTTGGAGAACCTATAGCATTTCTACACCAGCACATGCTATACCACTTGACATGATTTCCTCAGAGCTATGCTTGTCCACTTGTATGTGCCACTCCACCTAAAATTGTGCATCACTGATGCTTTGAACTCATACCAAATTTTCTCTCTACTTGTGAAGCTACCACTCCAGAGCTCCACCTATATCCGAAGTCCACCTAATGCCGTAGAAGTCGACTCTGTCATTGAGTCCCTCAAGGCCAACCATCCAATGCTGTACTACTGGGTCTATTGCTGCACCTTGAATACTGTCGCTGTCCCTTTGAATCCTGCGCACTCTGCGGACCCCTTCGAAGCAATCTCGGATACCTCCATGATCCACGGGCACCTTCGAAACCCAAGAGCTCATCCAACTCTTCTAAATCCAGTGATTGAACCCTTAGAAATTTCGCCCTAGTCCTTCTCTTCTACCCCTACACCAACCATCACTTCAGTTGCACCCAAAGAACCATTCTCCACCTGAACCGCGATTCTCCCTAGTGCCCCTATAGAAGAAACCTGATCCATGATACTCCTGGTTGTCTGAGACCTCCTGACGCTCCTTGAGACCTCTTGGCTCTCCCTGAGATCTACTCCTAATCTTTCTAAGAAGCCCTTGACACCATCTGCTGAGATACACTCCTCGGTTGCTGCATCGCCGAGCCTCTCTCAGTCCTTATGCCTTCAGGATGGCGCTCTTGTAGCACTCCAGCACTCCCTGACTCGTCTCTACAGCCGCCCAACCCTAACCTACTGAACCTCCTTGGATCATCCATCTCCATCACTCCTAAGGTTTCACAAATCCATGCTCTGGTCGAACTGTTGAATACATCTTCGACTACTTTCCTGCCTTCCTCACATCGAAGGATGTATAGTCTCTTCTTCAATCTTCCTTCGACCATTATCCCTTAGAAAACCTCTCTTCAATAGCCCTACACTACTCATCTTTCTAGAGAATCTTGATGCTCTCTACTGAGATACCTTCCTTGACTGTTGCATCGTCCTGCCTCTCTCAGCCCTACATCTTTAGAAAAGCACTGCTGCAGCACTTCAGCGCTCTCTGCCTGTCACATAACCGTCATACATCCCAGCCTTTCCATCAAGATCGATCAGCAAATCATGCACCCAATACTTCCTCCTCGAGAAAATTTCTTTCCATTAATTCTCTCAATCTCAACCTTCAATTCGCTACTTTTGGTTGGCCAAACCACAGTAATAACAAGGTAGATTTGAGACATACCATGGAATCCTTATGTAGATTTCTGATTTCACCTTGTACGATTTTTCCTTCACTTCCATGCACCATCAGGCTCTGATACTTGGAATAAATATAGACTTTTTCTCCCTTAACTCTCTTCTTCTCTCCTTTCTAGAGTTGCCATCCTAGGGTTCTTGAAGAAGTCCTAGAGAAGGGGGGTGTCTCCCTCAAGTCCAAGGAGGGAGGTGCCCCATCATAGATCTAGGTGGAGGATTGATGGTTTGCTGCCCATAGAGAACATCTCAGGTTCCTTCAGATATATGCTAATGATTAAGGGCTTCCGCAACATGGTATTGGGGCTTGTGATGCCAAGGATGATTGGCGTTCAAGTGATATTATGGAACATCAAATGGTATCAGAGTGAGGTGATGCCAGTTGATGCACCAATAGCCATGTATTCTGATCATCTTATCAAAATGCATGTTCCAACTCTGCGATGCCTGCTTCAATCTATAGATGAATCTCTGAAGCTTGTACACCTTGGACTCGTCTGTGGACATGAAATCCTCGAGCTGTATCATATACACCTCTTCGTCTAGTTTTTCATTTAGAAAAGTTGTTTTACATCCATTTACCAGATCTTGTAGTCTAGATGTGTTGTTATCGCAAGCATAATCTGAATAGACTTGTGCATTATCACCAAAAAAAATGTCTCATCATAGTCAATACCATAATGTTGATGATATTCTATGACAATCAAATAGGCTTTATAGGTCTCCACCTTTCCATCTGCACCTCTTTTTCTTTTAAAAATCTACTTACATCAAATGAATTTTACCCATTTAGGTGGATCAACTAGTGTCCATACACTGTTGACTTTCATGGACTCCATTTTAGACTTCATGACTTTCAGTCATTTATCAAAGTCGAATCTCTACATGACATCCATATAGGTGATCGAATTCTCATTATTCTCATTGAGTTCAGCAGGATCACCATCCTAGACTAAGAAACTATAGTATCTATTCTATTGATGCGGCACTCTACCAAATCTCCTTAAAGATGCCTCTATAATGGGCTCTAGGTTTGATTTTATTAAACCATCTTTGCAGATTCACTAGAATATATCGGTTCTTCCACTTATCAAACTTTACTAAATTCAACATTAGAGGTAGCTATTTCTTCCCTGAGGAACTTCTTTTCCAAAATGACTGTCCTATTACTAACGAACACCTTTTATTTTTTAGCAAGGTAGAAGTAATAATTCCTAATTTTTTTGGAGTATCCTATGAACAAGTACTTATTGGATCTAGGTCGAAGCTTTTTTGGCTGCAAATGTTTAACATAAGCCAGACATCCTCAAATCCTAAGGTGAGAGAGTGTCAGCCTATGTCCAGTCTATATCTCATGTGGAGTCTTTATAATAGTCTTGCTCAGAACATTGTTCAAAATAAAACAAGCAGTCTTGAGTGCATACCTCCATAAAAAATAGGCAGACTCTCAAACCCTATCATGGACTGAACCATGTCCAATAGGATTAGATTCCTTCTTTCGGATACACCATTATGCTGTGTATTCCAAGAAGGGTCCATTGTGAGAAAATTCTATTTTCTTCTAGATATGTCAAAAATTCATTAGAAAGGTATTCACTTTCTTAATCCGATCGAAGAATTTTAATACTTTTTTCAAATTATTTTTCTATCTTATTTTGATATTATTTTAACATTTCAAATGAATTAAATTTATTCTTCATAAGATAGACGTACCCATACCTCGATAGGTCGTTAGTAAATATAATAAAGTAGTAATACCTATCTCTAGCATGTGTTCATAGGTCCATATATATCAGTATGTACTAGACCTGGTCCATTCATCTTTTTTAGTAAAAGATGATTTGGTCATCTTACCAAGAAGACAGGACTCACAGGTATTCAATGATTCATAATCATCGATGTCAAGGATATGCTTATTGACTAACCTATTAATCCTATTCTTGTTTATATGACCGAGCCTACAATGCCAAAGATAGGCATCGGTGATATTATCTAGTTTCAGACATTTATTAGATGTGTACATTATATTAATAAGCTATGATAAAATATAAATACCATTTCTTAATTATTCTTGTATTATTGTAACATCATTCATAATGATATCATAATAATTTTTTTTATTAACAAACAATAACCATCTTGGGTCAAAAGCCCAATAGATATTATGTTCAACATAAAAGATGGATAATAGTCATAGTCACTTAAAATGATATTATTATTTTTGAAAATAAGCTCAAGAGTTTCCACGGCTAGGACTGAAACTTTACTTCCATCCCCATCATTAAGGAATCTATCGTCATTCTTAAACTTTCTACCAATTTGAAGTCCATGTAACGAATTGCATATGTGAATTGGACTTTCGGTATCTAATACCCAGGTATATATATCACAAACGAAGAAATTGGAAGGTGTTATCATATAACAGCTGCTGATTTCTCCATTCGGGTCAAGAGGATCATTCTCCTTTAGGTATGCCAAATTAGGATCGATGCTAGACCTCTCGTATTCAGGTCCTAAATGCTTGTCACTATCCAATAGTAAATTGAGTAGACTTACACTAGCCATTCTATTTATCTTAAAGAAATATAAGACCATATTAGTACTCAAATTATTTAACCCTAAAAACTTGAACTTTAGTCTAAAAATTCTTTCACTATTTTAATGAATTGATAGCCTCTACCTTCAATTTGAGAAATTATACTAACTTTTTAGTGGATACTAGAATCCACATAGACTACAAATGGGTCCGAGGAAAGCTCTAGCTAACTTGTGTGCATCTATAGGTAGGTTCACAATCAATTATTTCTTTAAATAATTTTTAGTAATTAGGTTTTACTCTAAAAGCCAATTTAGTAGGCTATGGCCTCCACTGAAAAGGTCAGTTTAAGTCCAACCATTAACATGATTGAGTTCGGTGCATCAAACCACTAATAATCAGGCTCGAGAAAAGCTCTGGCCAACTTGATCGCCATTAAGAGAGTACGACTTAATCATCATATGATGGGCAGTAATTCTAATATCCAGATGAATATCAGATGTAAGGTACTTCCAATATCCACCTACAAAATTAGACTCATTACTATTTATCTTAACGGAAGGCTATGACTCAATTATCTCCATAACTTTATCATTTTTAAGAATCTAATAATTTAGAGAATTTAGGTTACTTATGATATAAAGATAGAAAATACATGGACCAAATACTCCCATTGACTTCACCAAGTCAAATCCTTCAACTGACTTCACTAAGTCAATTAAAGAGGATTAGGATAAAATTTGGATCCATGGGCACCTAATTTAGTCTTACTGATTAAAATCAATCAAACTGATTCCTAGTAACATGGGTCAGCTCAAATCACCAAGTGATTCAATCAAATCCTAATTGATCATGTTGGCTAGGTAAATGAGATCAGAGAAAGGGATATGCCATTAATTCATCAAAGATCGAATCAGTGCGAGTAGCTCTTAATTAAAATCTACTGGTTGATTGCTAAACTTACCTAGACACCAACCGATTAATTAGGTTCAATCTAATTAACATAGTAATTTCGGGCTAGACCGCTTAGCCATGAATCAACTTCATCTTGGTCTTTGTTAAAGACATGGATTCATCTAACTATAACTATTGAAGTTGATTCTAGAGTATCTTTGACCTAATCTAATTCAACACTTGGTTAGATTTGATCAATTACTCTAGTTAAGTTCATTCTATAACTAACCTTAGGTCTAATCTAATTAATGGACCTAATTTATCTAACCCTTTAATCTATAGTTTTATGCTTTATATCTTAGAAACTTTAATTCATAATTCTAGATCCTATGAACACTTAATTCTTTTAATTAATTTTTTTAGCTGATGGGTTAGGGTTCGGCATTTTGAAAATAATTTTTAAATTTTAAAAAATTTTTCTTTTTTGTTCATCAAATAGGTTGACTTATTTCAAAAATGGATCAACTCATTTTATAAACAACAATCTATTACTATTTTCATAATAAAAAATAAACTATAATAAAATTAAAGCATGAATCACATATTAGATCTAATCTAATATATTCATGTTTATTTTTTTTAATTATTTTATTAATTAATAATTTTAATTAATATATAAATATATCATATATGCTAGCATTTAATTTTTTTAATTAACATAAAAGCTTGTCAAGCAACTCCTTGCTCTGATACCATTGTTGGAAATAGTGCAGGATTTAGGACATGCTTTTCAAATTTTTTTTGAATTTTATTATAGTAAAAGTAGAAAAATTAATCTAGTATTAATTTAGGCATGCATTAATCTAATCAATAATCCTACACTAGGATTTAGATATGCTGATATGTTATTAAAAATTTAAATACGATCGATCAGCAAATCACATTTGCTGATCAATTTATGATCAGAACATAATACCTATGCATGGATAGATGATCTCCATGATCTAAATCTATAGAAAGAATTATACGATGTCGTGTTATAGCTGCACACTCGTCTGACCTCTACAGTGAGTTCACATGGAGCTCCTGATCCCGATCAGCTCTATTGGAGTGCTATTTTCTCACTTGGGCCTTCAATGGCTGACCTTCATCAATCTGAATGATGATCCTCTTCTTGATCTCCCAAACACTCCAGAAGATCAAAATATATGCTTAGGAGGATGATGAAGTGGTGCATGAAGTCTGATGATGATCGGGCACTCACAACACTCAATCTCTCCACTCAAACCTTGAGTCCCAACTCTAGGATTTTGCACACACCAAAAATCCTGACGCCCAAAAAATGCTCTCATGCCCACTCTCAGATGAATTTTTTCATGAAACGAATTTTGACAGAAAGAAAGACTCTCCCTCTATTGTACACCCAATCTCAAAAAACTTTTAGATGGGTGACAAAAGAGAGAAAAATAAGAAAATGAGGCATGAGGAATGATGGCACATGATTCCCTCCTTTTGAATTTTCTCACGCCTAAAATGGATGCACCCCTCTACTATTCTCTCTCTAAGAAACTTCCCCACACTCCCTCAGACTTTTCTCACACTCTTCTATGCACGCACAAAAAAAATCACATTTTAAAATGGCATGCATGAGATGGGAATTGCGTGTAAGGAATGATAAGCCGAGGGAGATTAGGGAGTTTCAACAATCCACTTGAATTCAAAATTCAAGTGGTCTCCTTATCCCATTCTTGTGTCCACTAGAGTGATTGACACATAGAAGGACTCTCTTTCTACATGCCCATACTAAGAAATGCAAAAAATTTTTGCATGAATTCACAAGGGGTGTGGGATATAGATAAGGATGGGGAGTTGTAACTTCTAACAAACTTGAATTGAATTTGAAATTCAATTCAGTTTGAACTGGTCCAACACTTGAATCAGGTCAAAGGTAAAAAGGAGTGGAGGCACACAAACATATTCCTGGCATGGGAAACCTCACACAAATTTAGAATTTGCATGAGAGAAGACTTGGTCAAAGATAAGGTGGCACAGGGAGTTAAGGGATTTGAAATTTAAACTTAGTCCAAATTGGTTTCAACCAAACCAATTAATTTAGATCCAATTAGATTAGGTTAAATCCAACCAAATTAGACTTAACTTAATTCAATAAATTCTTAATCAAATTAGAAATTAATTAGATTAAAGTCATGATCAAATCAGGATCGAATCTCTCATAGTGATTAGGTCATCTCATGACCTGATTGGGTCAAACCCAATCGAATTAAATTTTATTGGATTTGATCGAATCCTCATCACTCAATCAAATTGAGCTAATCAGCAATCAAATTTTTAATTAATCCTCTAATAAACATAGAGTTCCAATCGGATAGATGTCTGGGCAATAGAGTTTCATTTATATGAAACTCATGAAGAGTCCCAAACCAATGGGACTCTTGAACCCAGTGTCCCAAATAAATGAAACTCACGATCATAGAGTCCCAGACCAGCGAGACTCTGATTATAGAGTCCTAGACAAGTAGAATGCATAGTCCCAGTCTAGTGGGATCCATAATGAAAGAGTTCTAGTCTAGTGGGACTCCTGGTCATAGAGTTCCAATCTAGTAGGACTCTTGATCACAGTCCTAGACTATTAAGACTCTTGATCAACCATCAGATCAGGTAGAAACTTATATTATGTGTGACCCCATAGGTTTGAATCCTAAATTGGTAGCATAAAAATTAATTTTTTATACCAATCGATGTGACCATCTAGCAATGATACCCGACGTCCGGATAGGTCGAATAGTCGCAATGCAACATCAACGAACTTATGGCTTATAGTTACCGTATAATTCATCCCCTTGATCTTAATGCTTAAAAGATGACTTAGGGTTTAGCTATCAACCCTAAAAAATCATGTACAGTGTATCTCAAAATTCAGTGTTCATCAAATGAACCATCCCGTCTGAGGTTTTGCTAAATTAAAATACAATGATGCACTTGCTCCAACACTTGGATAGATAAATCTCATCTTGACTCATACACTGACTTCACAAGTACTTGACTGCACCCGATAGACTTCTATCACTGAATTAAAAATTTAGATAGTCTGATACCTAGGTATAGTGAGTTGCTTGCAAGCCACCATGGTGATCTTAGGTCTAAAGGATATATCCATATCATTCACGAGCAACTGTTGATAGCAGAGAGCTCCGTAGTTAGATCACGTTCAGTAAAATATACCCCTATACTTCACCTGCATGCCATACCAGTACTTCATACTCTTTGGTTAAGAGGACAACCAACATATACGACATATAGTGACTTACACTCGATACATTATCATCCTAGGTAATAATGTGTCATTTGGTCATGAATAAGTTTAAGGACTAAACGATAAATCATTCTTTATCGAGTCTAAATAGTCCTAAGGACTTCATCATAGAAGAGTTTATTATAGGAAGATGCAAAAAAATGATGAAAAATCAAAATAATTATTTTATTTATTAAAAATTTAAGTATATTTTATAATTAGCTCAACCATCTACAATCTAGACGATTGACTTTAGGATATATTTTCTTCCATAAGTTGGGGGGAAGAGCCAAATATGTATCCTTAAGAACATCTAAAAATCCCTACTAAACCAAAAATACAACAATTAAGTCAGGTGTACTCTTTCCCTTTTACCTATTGCATTTTTTATTTTTCTTATGCCGTTGAAGATAATGTAGAATAAGTTAGATGATGAGGGATAAACTTTGAACTTTATTTTGAATATTTGCACTCATAAATTTATTGATACTCATATACCTGACTATACTTTAGACTTGAGTAATATTCTACATTTCAGCAGTATTTGATACATACTTTAGATAAGTTGTAGAGTATCGAGGAACTACATATTGATAAAATTTAATAGAAGATTGAGTTTAGAATAAAAATTTATTTTGGAGCATTTTTAACTTGTTCTATTAATATCTAAAGAGAGTCAATCTTTTATGGATATAAGTGGGATATGTTGATGTATACAGTTTCTTCTATAAATTATATATATATATATATATATATATATATATATATATATATATATATATATATATATATTAATTTTTAATCGAGTAATTAAGTCTTGCTATCTATGTAATAATATTTGCATAAAAAATTAGGTAATATAAAAAAAATATGATACAGTCAAATCTCAACTTATAGCCTATTTGACTCGAGTTAATAAGCTCGAGGGATATTTTACACCTAATGCCCTAAAGTCAATTGGTTTGGAAGTTATTGGCCTACCACTTGCTACAAGCATTAAATAGAAAGCTTAAGTAGTTAAGGCATCATACAAACTATATTTTATTAAAAAAAAAATGAAGGATTGAATGTGCGAATGCAAAACCACTAGCCCATCTTAGAGTTAGACAATCCAAGAATAAAAATAGGAGTGGATCAAGAAAAAGCTTTAAAAAATTTAATATTCTTTACTTAATCATTCTATTGGATAACCTTCATATCTCAATGACATACTTTGATAATTTTTAGGTGAATATTATTTACTTCTAAAATTATTAAATAAATATTTATGTCGAAGAAAGTTAGTATTATATATCAATATTTCTTTTACTTGAAGATGAGTAAAATTCAAGATGGGAAGGTATGATGAATACAATAAAAATAACATAAGAAGTATTAGAATCTATGCTATTTAATTTTTTTATTTTATATTTAATATTTTTTATAATATTTTTTAAAAATAATTAATTATGAAGATTTCATTGTAAACCAACTAGTAACAGTCTTCCAATACATGGCGTCCAAATTTAACTTGTCACGTGCACAACATGTGAAGATAAATGAATATGGGCATGTAAAAAAAAAAAAAAAAAAAATGTATATAAAATTAATTTAAAAAATATATATTTTTATATTTTTTTATAAACATAAATTAGGTATTTATGGAGCATTTAATGTGAAGAAGTGCATTGAATGGGGTATGGAGCATTTAATGAGAAGAAGAGAATTTAATGGGGAAGAAGCTCGAGCTGGGGTCTCAGTTTCACGTGGCCTTGTGCGCGGTCATGCGCGCGTGAGTGCGGGGACGCAGCTGTACAAGAGTTTGGGTACATGGGAGTAAAAGCTGCAGGAAGGCTAAGTGGGAGAAAAAATAAAGAAAAAAAATAAAAAAAATATATATTTTAAAAAATTTTAAAATATGATTAAATGAAAATTTTTCTTTTTGTCTTATCTTTCTTATCCTTCATCTCATCCATCCAAGCCACCTTATCATTTCATCTTATCGATCCATTCTCTTAAAGCTGCTTATATTTATAAATAAAGCCCAATACCTTTTTTATGGAGATATCTCTCTTTCCATACCATGATTCTTGTAGGAGCCAATGTGATACATGAGAATACCCATCTTTTAAATTTTTTATCCATATTATTTTTACTTTCTTCCATCTTTTCAATACATAAGAAGGAGAGTTAGCCGGAGGAGATTCTATGTTTTCTTTATTTTTTTGTTTCAACTCCAAATTTTGTTAATAGCTTAGGAGTTAGTTTTTGCATCAACTTTTTATTCCAATAATAAAATTTTATTTTAATTTTTTTTAGTCATCGCTTATGTAATTTAATTTTTATAGTTTAATTACAGCACGTAAGATAATTTAATTTTCTTATTAATTTTCTACTTATTTTATTTTTTGCATCTCTTTTATGCAACTTTAAATTTCAGCAACTAGTATATATATATTTTTTTATATTTTTAATTAATTTTATAGCTTTTTATCAAATCATGTCTAGCTAAGCAATTCTCTAGTATTTACAATGAAGCTAGAACCCTTTTTGGTTTTAGTATTTATGTGGATGATTTTTATTTCTTAAAAAATCTTTTCTTTTATGAATCTCAATTTTTCTTCCTTTCTTGATCCATCTTGATGGGTTATATCCTTCATATTCCATGCTTGAATCAATGATCAAAGATATGTAGCTAAAGTATAGATTCATCATCATCTTTTTCTTTGTGCAACAAAGATTTGATAGATCATAGTTAGGTTAAGTTCTTTCATGATCTATGTTTATTGTAGTACAAGAAAGGATTAATAATTTAATTAGTGCATCAGAAAAAACTTGATAGGTTATTGTTTCCTAGCTGTTCATAGCCTGGTTGTATTATGTACTAAAAAGGGAGGTTGAGTATAAAAGAAAAACTAACCAAGTAAATACCTAAATCAAGGATCTAGCGGATTCAAAAACCCTAGTTTTCAAGATATTGTATTTCTATATTTATTTTTTTCCTACATTTTTAGTTTTTAATATAAATCATCATCTTCTTGGCAAAGCTCACCCGAGCAATGGTCTGACATAAATATGAAAGCACATAATTGCTTATGGGATCAACCCATACTCACTGGATGTGCTACTTTGCACATTGTACACTTGTGATTATACTTTTAAGATGCATTAGGAGGTCTGATTCCAATACTGAAAAAGAAAGAAGATGACCTATGTGAGCCTTGTATCTTTGATAAATAGCATAGAGTTATATTTGTCAATAGTACCAAGTATAATGAAGCTATTTTGGAGCTAGTTTACTCGGACATTTGGAGACCAGCACTTATTGCATCTTGAGGTAGAGAGAGATACTTTGTCACCTTCATAGATGACTTCTCTAGGAATGTATGGATTTATTTGATTAGAAAAATATCAGATATTTTTGCTCGATTTAAAGTCTGAAGAGCTAAAATGGAGAAGAAGACATGATAGCCAGTGAAGTGTTTGAGGTCTGATAATAGAGAGGAATACCCCAGTCTGGAGTTCAGGAGATACTATGAAGAATGACATTAAATGCCATTACATAGTGAAGATGACCCCTTAGTAGAATGGTATTGCGGAGAGGATGAATTGGATACTGATGAAGAAGACTAGGAGCTTAAGGCTACACGCATCACTATGCAAGTCCTTCTAGGGTGATGCACTTACATATACTTATTTTCTTGTTAATCGGTCTTCCTATAGAAAACTAAATGGACAACTTCTAGAGGCTATCTGAAGTAGGAAGAAGGTGGAGCTTGGCTACTTGAAAATGTTCAGTTATCCTACATATACTTTCATAGAAGAAGCCAATAAGAGCAGGCTAGACCCAAAATCGTAGAAGATAATATTTATTGGGTTTCCACAAGATGTGAAGGGTTACTTGCTATGGGATTCATATTTTTAAAGATATGTCATCAATCAAAATGTGATATTTGATAAGAAGAGCATCATTATGAAGTTGAAAAGTGCAGATGAAGTTGTGAAGACAACAAAGGACAGCTCTCAAATATCGGTGATTTGCCCTTAATATCAACTCCGATTGTATTTAGTTTGAGATGGAGTTGGGCAGGCATGGTGATACACCTATGAAGAAATAGCAAGAAGAGTGATCTATCCTAAAGGAGTTACAGAGACAACCATAGATAGTAGACTTGTAGGATACTACAAGAGGAGTGGCACTACACAAGCCGAAGCACACTGTTTATAAACTAGTGCGATATGGCATTAATGAGACTATCTCCTATGCTTTCATCATTGCCAATAGAGATTCAGAGAACTTTAAGGAGTCCATGGAGAGTCTGGATCGAAAGTCATAGATGCATGTCATAATAGAGGAGATGGAGTTTCTCAGGAAGAACTGAACATGGCAGCTCGTGGATCCACTAGATGATGCTTGACCTATTGGTTCCAAATAGATTTTCACCAAAAGAGAAGAACCTTTAGAGTAAGATAGAATGAGGTACAAGACTAGGATGGTAGCCAAAGGATACTTATAGAGAGAAGGTATTGATTATTTAGAAGTCTTCTCTTCAATTGTCAGGCATACATTCATTAGGATGCTATTGAGTATAGTTGCTGCTTGGGATTTAGAGCTGGAGCAAATGAACTTCAAGACAACATTTCTCTAAGAAAATTTAGAGAAGAATATATACATGAAGTAGCCACAATTTTTCAAGGAGTCTTAGTCAGAGGATGAGGTTTATTTGCTGAAGAAATTACTATACGAATTGAAGCAGTCTCCAAGACAGTGGTACAAGTGGTTTGACACTTATATAAGAAGTATTGGCCTTTTCAGATGTAATCATAATCGGTGTTTATATATGATATCTTTGGAGGATGGATCTTGGATATACTTACTCTTGTATGTAGATGATATGCTGATAGCATGCAAGAGTAAGAAGTTGTGTAGGAGTTGAAAGAAGCTTTATCTTGAGAGTTTAAGATGAAGGACTTAAGACTTGCAAAAAAGATCTTAGGTATGGAGATTGTCAGAGATAGAACCAAGAAACTACTACATCTATCTCAAGAAAGACACATAAAAAAGATTTTAGAGAGATTTGGAATAAAGAAGGCCAAACTGACAGAGCTACCACTTACCGGGCATGTAAGACCATATCACCATAGACTGAGAAGAAGGTTCAGAAGATGAAAAAGATTTCATATACAATTGGTGTGAGGAGCATTATGTACTCCATGGTATGTTGTAGGTCGAACTTAGCCCATACACTGAGTTAGATGAGCAGGTTTATGACAGCCTGGCATGGAGAACTGGAGAGCACTGAAGGGTATCTTCAGGTACTTGACAAGTTCAGTTAGGATTGACATTTTCTATGGTCAACAAGAAGATGCTGAGGAACATCCTAATAGGTTCAAAGAGGCTCGAGGGTTGATAGAGGGGTTTGTGAATGTAGATTTTGGTGGAGATGTAGACACTTGGCATTTGACAACTTGTGTTTAGCCTGTATGAATGTCTAGTCTTATGGAGATCTTATCTATAGCCTATTATGGCCTTGTCCACTACTGAAGCAGAGTACATCGACAATAATGAGGCAACGAAGGAGGTCCTATGTTTGAAGGGCTTGATGCTAGAGATAGACTTTCCACAGGATACAGTTAGGATGTATTATGATAGCCAGAGTGCTTTGTTGCTCGTGCATAACTTCATTTATCATGCAAGGACTAAGCACATTAATATCAAGTACCATTAAATCAGAGAGCTAGTAGAGGATGGTGACATGGAGCTGGTGAAAGTTCAAACCAAGAAAAATCTAGCTAATATACTCATAAAGGTACTTCCATAGAATAGCTTTCATAATTATATAGCACTGATGGAGTTGATGGATAGATCTGAGTTCATAGGAACTTGGAAGCATCAAGATGGAGATTGTGAGCTCGTGTGGTGTTCTTAAGTTTTGAAAATAGGTGAAGAGAGATCAAGAAGTGAATATAACCAACCATCGAAGAGTTTCAACCAATGCTTTAGTCGAGCAAGCTTGGCTCCTGATAGAGTCGGCTCGAGTAGAAGGACAGAAAGCAGCATATTAGGCTAGTATTCTGGTTGAGCTGGTTTGATTCTTGAGAGAATGGCTTGAGCAACATAACAAAGGATTGACATGTCCATTGAGTCGGCTTGGATCTTAAGAGAGCCAGCTTGAGCAGCAAAATAGAGAGCTACAAATTGAGCTCTCATGACTGGCACTACAGTCAAGTGGCTTGACCTCTGATCAAGCCAGCTCGAGGGGTGAATAGAATAGATCATGATTTCTATTCTGGTCTGTGATTGGATTTAATCCTAAGAATTTAGGGCTTTGATTTATGAGATCCTAAGGAGCTAACCTATGGATTGGACTGGGTTGAGTCCAATGGATGTGTACATGTTAGATATGGATGTACATGGACTCGGAGAGTGTATCATATTAGGTTAGCTAAGAGAGTTTTTGGGTTGGATCACTTTGACCAGATACACACACACACACTCTCTCTCTCTCTGTATTGAGTTTGTAATTAACATGAATTGAATACAAGCCATTTTCTCTCTGAAAATTCTCTCTCTTCCTCTCTCATTCTTTCTCTCTTCTATTCTCCATGTTCTAGGGTTTGATAGAATGCCACCATCACTTTTCTCAAATCCTTGTTGCATTTTCGTGATCATCAAGTAGCGAGGATAGATCCCAACACTTCAAAGGGTTGGAGGCATTGAACAAGAAATGGAGAAAATTGTTTCTTTTAGTGCTTTTCCTTGAGTAGAACATAGCCCATGTCTTAGTTCTTGATTAGCTGGGCTTCATTCTTGTCTTCAGGAAGCTTTCCTTCTTGAAGGTAATTGACTAGTAGCTCCATCCAATTGGGCTTAAAGTTGACTTGCAGAACTAGGGTTGGATCCTTCTCAATGCTCAATTTATCAAGCACTTTTAAGCAGGCTATCCTTTAAAGGTCGGCGCACTCAGAAGTCCCCAATTTATAGTGCATATCAATTCGAGCATTTTCTGACCTAGGTATTTTGCAAAATCTTAAACTTATCAAAAGAGGAGATATCTCATACCATCTAGAGGTATTTTGTCATTCTTGTAGCTTTAGCCTCGTACTCCCCTTGGACTTATCCAATGACTAGCTAGGAGTCATTGAGAGCATTGAGATGCCGAACTCCAAGTTCTTGGGCAAACTTTAGACCCATCAGGAGAGCTTCATACTTAGTCTTATTATGGGATGTCTTAAAGCTAAAGTGTAGGGCATGCTCTATGATGATACCATTTGGACTGGTTAGGATCAATACTGCTCCGCTCTTATTTATATTGGAGGACCATCGACATGGAGTGTCCAAAAATCTGCTAGGTTGACCTCCACCTTCTCGAGGATTGTGTACTTTATGATGAAGTTAGCCAGTTCTTGGTCTTTGAAGGAAAGTTGGAGCTAATAATAGATATCAAATTCTCCAAGCTCAATTGCCCTTTGGCTAATTTCTTTGAAATTAAAACTTTTAGGGAACTTGTCTTAGAGGTTTGTTGGTTAGTACAGTGAAGGAGTGAGCCTAGAAGTAAGTTAGAGTTTTCTAGCGGAGACAATGAGGGCATATACTAGGATACCTCATCTAGCATCTTAGTGAACTTGGTTTAGATAGTAAATTGGCCTCTGTACTCTATCTTCTTCTTGAACCAACACTGAGCTTAATTAACACCATAGGAGAACATAGCTAAGTAGAGCTAGAGCATGCTAAGTAGAGATAGAGCACCTCCTCCAAGCAAGGCTTAGTTAGGAGCATCAATAAATTGATATAGTTCTAAAGTTGGTCGATGGTGATATAGCACTCGTCCGTCCATTGGAAGTCTTTGATGTACTTTAGTTACACATGCACTTGTTGGCTGATCTGGCCACAAACTTACTTAGAGCAGCAATCTACCCTGCAAGGTGCTGTATTTCTTTTTTTGGTATGGACAATGATATCTCTAGGATAGCTCAGATCTTTTTAGAATTGGCTTTGATCTCATATTGTGTCACCATGAAATCAAGCAATTTTCTTGAGGTGATTTCAAAGGCATACTTAATCAGATTGAGCTTCATGTTGTATTTTCTCAGTCTGAATGCCTTCTCGAGGTTAATCATATGTTTATCAACTTGACCACTTTTCACCAGCATATCATCCATGCATGTTGTAGTGAATTTGATCCTTGAAGATCTTGCTGACAAGATGCTAGTATGTGCTCTTACATTCTTTAGCCTGAAGGTGTTGCCTATATAGACAATCTACTATGGGGATGAATTAAGTTTTTCAAAAACTTAAAACTTATTGTACACAATAATTAAACTAAGTGAGACAATATGAGTGAAAGCTATGCCATAAACAAAAGTATGAAGATGCAAACAACACTACAAGAATCTAGACTATTAGCGATGGATAATTACCGTCACTAATAATCCTTCTGCCATTGCTAATAGAGTCGCCATCGCTAATACCATCGTAAAAGCCAATCTAAAATATTTTTATCGCTAATTATCATTATTTACGATGGCAATCATAGCCATCGCTAATATCTTTCCCCGATTCGAGCACTCTACAAGTTGAGACCCAAGTCCCATACAAATTAATACTTAATTAATTAATTTTTAACATTGAATTATACTTAATTAACATAATTTAAATAAAAAAATTAACTTTTAGGGATGGTATTAGCCATCACTAATATCGTCATTAATACTCACAACATAAAGAGGCTGCCATACAGGACTGAGGCATGGGTTGGCATGTAGAAATTGAGGCACATGGTGGCACAGGCTGGCAAGCAGGGCTGAGGCTCAGGGATGTGCTCACGGATGGGAGCTCAAAGAGATGGGAGGCAGGTTGGAGAGGTGGGTGGTAGTTGGGGGCTTGGGGAGGTAGAAGATGGTTGGGAGCTTGAAGAGGCAGGTCGAGTGCAGCTAAGGGAAAGTCATCGGTTGGGGGGAGACAGGGGGTGGCGGGTGGATTGAAAGGCTGGGGAGAAGAGGGTGGTGAGCCAAGATTTTGGGGAGGCGGGAGGAGGCTAGGAGCTTGCAGCTTGGGGCTTAGGGAGGTAGTCAGGGCCTCAGGAAGGTGGGTCGGGTGCAGCCAAGGAAGGCGATAGGGGGCTTGAGGAGGTAGGTTGGGTGCAGTTGGGGAAAAGCTATCGATCGAAGGAGAGATGGGCTGGTGCGCGGACCAAAGGATAGGGGGGAAGGGGATGGTAGGTTGGGGGTTTCAGGAAGGTAGGAGGAGGCTGGGAGCTTGCAGTCGGGGGCTCGAGAAGGTAGGAGGTGGTCAAGGGCTCGAGGAGGCAGGCCTAGTGCAACTGAAGGGAGGCAGCCCGAAGGAGGCCACCAGCCAGGGGAGAGAGTGGGTGGTGGGGGAATCGAAGATGGAGGAGAGGGGTGGCAGGTTGGGTTTCGATGAGGTGGAAGGAGACTGGGAGCTTGCGATCAGAGGCTTGGGAAGATGGAGGCAAAAACAGTGCAGCCAGGAGGAGGCAATCGGTAGGAGGCCACTGGCCAAGGAAGAGAGGGGGTGGTAGAGGACTAAAGGATGGGGTAGTTGGGTGGCGAACTGAGATTTGAGGAGGCAGGAGGAGGCTGAGAGCTTATAGTTGGGGGCCTGAGGAGGTAGGCCAGGTGCAGCTAGGAGGAGGCGGCCAAGGGCTTATAGAGGCGAGAAGTGGCCAGGGGCTCGGAAAGGCAGGTCGGGTGCAGGCTGGTGGAGGCGACTGGGGGTAGGAAGCCGAGGGGAGACCTCCTATCAGGGGAGAGAGAGGGTGGTGGGGGGACCAAAGGGCAGGGGAGAGGGTGGTGGCGGTGGGGGATAAAAATATAGGAGAGATGGTGGAAAAATGAGGGGGCAGTGGATGATGGGGTGGAGAAAAATAAGGAGATGGTGGATGGTAGGATAGGAAAAAATGAGAGTGTGCAGTGAGGTGAGGAAAAATGAGGGTGGAAACATTATTAGTGATGGCACTTTCTGTTGCTAATACAAAAAAAATATTAACAATGGCAAAATGCCATCGATAATAAGTTCTCCATCACTAATAATTATATTTTTAAAATAATATTTTTTTAAATTATTAGTAATGATAAGTTTGTCATTGCTAAAGCTATTGCTAATAATTATAATTTTTTTAAAATTATATTTTAATATTATTTTTTTTCCTTCTAGATCATTTTTTGGCTAGTTAAAAATCAATATTAGGTTTTATTAAATTTTTGGACTTAATTAATTTATGGATAAAGTTCTAATTAATTTTAATTAGATTCAATTTAATTAGACTTGACTTAGTTTTAGGCTAATTGGATTTTAATATTTCACGTAAAACTTGGATTAAAAGACTAATTGAATTAGGTTTGACAAAATTTTGAATTGGATTGGAATTGAGTTCAAATTGAATTTGAATCAAATCTAAATTAAAAATTAATTTTTTAAATTAATTTAAATTAAAATAAATTAAATTACCCTTGACTTAATTTGAAGATAATTAAATTTTACTATCCAAGTAAGACTTAAATTCAAAGTCTAATTGAATTAGAATTAGTAGATTTTTGAATTGGATTTGAATCAAATCTAAATTAAAAATTATTTTTTTAATTAATTTAAATTATATTAAATTTAATTAACTTGACTTAATTTGAAGGTAATTAAATTTTACAATCTAATTAGAATTTGGATTCAATGTCTAATTGAATTAGGTTTGATAGGATTTTGAATTTGATTCAAATTAGGTTCAAATTAGATTCAAATCGAACCCAAATTAAAAATTATTTTCTTCAAATTAATTTAAATTAGATTAAATTTAATTAATCTTGACTTAATTTAAAGGTAATTGGATTTTACTATGTAAGTAAGATCGGGATTCAGAGTCTAATTGAATTAGGATTAACAGGTTTTCAAATTGGATTCAAATCATATTCAAATTAGATTCAAATTGAACCTAAATTATAAATTATTTTTTAAATAATTTAAATTAAATTAAATTTAATTAATCTTACTTAATTTAAAATTAATTAAATTTTGTAATTCATGTAGAACTTGGATTCAAAGCCTAATTGAATTATGTTTGATAGGATTTCGAATGAGATTTGAATTGGGTTCGAATTAGATTTAAATGTAATTATGAATCAAGTTTTAATTGATTTAAATTAGACTTAATTTAAATAAGTTTGACTTAATTTGTGGCTAATTGAGTTTTATAATTCAAGAAGGACTTGGATTCTATGTCTAATTGAATTAGGTTTGATAGGATTTCAAATTGGATTCAAATTGGATTCGAATTGGATTCGAATCGAATTCAAATTAAAAATTATTTTTTTAAATTAATTTAAATCAAATTAAATTTAATTAGTTTTAACTTAATTTGAAGGTAGTTGAATTTTACTATCCAAGTAAGACTTGGATTAAAAGTCTAATTGAATTAGGATTGATAGAATTTCGAATTGAATTCAAATCTGGTTTAAATTAGATTTGAGTTGAATTTGAATTGAAGCCAAATTAAAAACTAATTTTTTCTAATTTACTTAAATTAAATTGAATTTAATTAATATTTACTTAATTTAAGACTAATTAAATTTTATAATCTAAGTAGGACTTGGATTCAAAGCCTAATTAAATTAGATTTTATAAAATTTTAAATTCGATTCGAATCGGATTCAAATTGGATTTGAATCGGACTTAGGTTATGTTCTGGATTATTAGCGATAGAAAAGAGCCATCGCTATTTCTATCACAAGTAATATTTTTTAAATAAATTTTTAATTTATTTTTAAAATTTTAAAAAAATATTAGCAATAGAAGGATTTTCCTCGCTAATAAATAAAATCCATCATCACTAATAATTATTTTATATTTATATATTATAAGAAAATTAAATAATTTTAGTGATGGCTTAAGCCATCGTTAATAATAAAAAAGTCATCACTAATAGTTAATTATTAGTTACGACATATTTTTTATCGCTAATAATTCAAATTTATCATTGCTAAAATTTTTAATATTTAATTTTTTTAAAAAATTAAATTTTTAGTGACGGCACTCATCGTCGCTAATAATCAAGTTGCCATCACTAATAGTATTAGTGTTGGCTTTTTTTTGTCTATGTTATGGTGGCAAAAAGATGTTATTAGTGATGAAAACTTTTTGATCG
Organism: Cocos nucifera; assembly: GCA_006176705.1. Classification (NCBI taxonomy): domain Eukaryota; kingdom Viridiplantae; phylum Streptophyta; class Magnoliopsida; order Arecales; family Arecaceae; genus Cocos; species Cocos nucifera. The sequence goes on along the minus strand of QRFJ01001307.1, from coordinate 383,687 downwards.
TTAATACCAGTACTAATATTTAATTTTCTTATAGTGCAATTGGTGTGAAAAAGAAATGTCAAGCTACAATCAAACATAAGATTTTTATAGTAATTCAGTGCCATACTCAACATCTATATCCACTCCCCAAACCATCCTTAAAATTTCATTATAATCTTTTTCTAGATTATAGTTTGATTGTTTTCTTGGATCCACAATTAAAATCTAATTGATTTTTCTAGTGGAAATCAATCCAAACAATATTCTTAAGCCAATCCTAGGCTTACACAATAAGCACATTCTAATTCAAGGCTTGGATGAGTCGATTCCTAAGTTTTAATCCCAATTGAAACATGTTTAAAACAAAAAATTTGAATGCAATGAATAGTACAATAAAAAGCTCTTAAAAATGTAAAAGAAAAGTCGATGAAGGTCTTGAAGATTGTGTCAAGAAAGCTTGATAATCAATGCACTCTTCTTTCTCTAAAAATCACTTGAATGCTTCATGAAATTGGCAGTTGGAAGGTTGCAAATTTTTCTTGAATGCTCATTTAATGCTCTTGGATTTTTTATTTGTATTTTTCTCTTTCTCTTGGCTCTTTTATTTATTTCATAGCCTTTAAAACCTCTTAAAACATCCAAATAGCCATTTCTAGCCATTGAAGACCAAAACCTAGCTGTTAGACCCATTATACATAATTTTGGGACTTCTGTAGAATTAGCCATAGAGCTATCAACTGCAGTTAAGTTGACTCAAATCAAGAGGGATCGACTCAAGATAACTATGAGTCAGCTCGGTCGAAGCAGGGGTTAACTCGATGTTTAGTTTGAGAAATATACCTCTCTATCTTTCCTAAGAGAGCTGACTCAGCTACTAGAAGTCGGCTTAAAGCTGCTCAGGAGTCGGCTCTAGACCAAATAGGGGTTGACTCAAGATGAAGCTAAAAAATCAAACTCCCTATCCATCTGAGAGAGTCAACTCAGCAAAAGTAGGGATCGACTCACAAACTATGCCACTTGACATTTGTATACCAGAATCGACTCTTTAAAGCTTGGAGTCAGCTCTTAACTTCCATGATTTTTTATGATGTGTCTTCATCAATCGGCTTTCTTTGGCTACTTAACTTAGCATTCATAAGAGACTTTCTAAGAGTAACTTTAGCTCCTTGAAATATTCATAATATGAACTTTAATAACTTATTAGTACCAAAATATATACTCAAATATTTTATATTTATCAAAATCAATCCTGGGGTCAACAAAAAGGCATAACTTTATAATAGTATAGCCCTTTTCCAGTGATGAAGGAAGTCTTCTTCTTATCCTTGGGTGCCATTTTGATCTTGGTTGTAGCTTGAGAATGCATTTATGAAGCTGAGCATTTGGTGCCTCGAAGTAGCATCAACAAGTTGGCTGATCTAAGGTAAAGAAAAACTATCTTTTAGGTAGACTTAATTAAGATCAATAAAATCAAGACTTGCCTACTATTTTCCATTTATTTTTTTGATGAGGATGACATTGGCCAGCCAATCGGAGTGGTTCACCTCATAGATGAAACCTATAGTAATGATCTTGTCCACTTCTTCATTGATGGCTTGCTGTTGCTCTGGGGTAAAGTTGTACTTCTTTTGACAAGCAAGTCAGTATAGAGGGTCCACATTCAGCTTGTAGATGATGACCTCCAGGCTTGTACCTAGCATGTCTAAGGCCGATCCGGTGAAGACATTGGTGTTGACCAATATAAAGTCCATGAGTTGAGCTTGGAGGCTTCATCTTGTTGAGCTCCTATCTGCCCCTTTTGCTTGGATTAGATTCATGCAGGGGGGACTTAAAGGAGCTCCTCAATTAGTTCTCCGTGTTTTGCTCTTGTTCATCTCTAACGTCAAAGCACTTGAAGGGTAGCATCTCCACCATCCTTTTTCCTTTGAGGGCAGCGATATAGCATTGTTAGGTGAGTACTTGATTGCCTTAGACTTCTATGCCATTAGCCATGGGGAACCTTGTTAGCAGGTGTTGAGTGGAAACTATGACATGCAGAGCATTCAAGCAAGGCCATCCTAGTATGGTGTTGTAAGCTGAGGGGACCTTGACCACTAAGAAATAAAGAATTACTTGGCATGCCTTGGCATTTGGCCATCTATGATGGGCAAAGTTATGATACATTCTATGGAGACTGGGTTTCCAAAGAGTTCGACCAAAGGAGAGCTAGTTTTCTAAGGTCAATCCTTCAATAGGTTCATTTTGCAAAAGATATCATAAAACACGACATCCATTGAGCTTCCATTATCAACCAAAAAGTATTTTACATTATAGTTAGAAAGTTCAAGGAAACCATAAATGTTGTCATCAAGTGGGGTCAAGATGCCATCAGCAACAGCATCTAAAAAGGAGATCACCTCATTCGACCTTTGTGTCTTTGGGGTTGGGCTTTCAATATGGGTTGCACCGGTATGAGTCTTTCTTATGGGTGAGCTGATGCTGCGAATTGCTGGCCCACCCATTGTGATGTTGATGGCTCTAGTAGTGGATTGGTTATCAAGCATTAGTTTGGGGGTAGGTTGGTTTTGATTAGAGTCATTTCTATGCTACGGATGGTGGATGCAAGCATCGAAAGGTCCCACTTGATGAGTGCTACAATCTTATTCTTTAGTTTGTAGCAATCCTCGGTGCTATGCTTGTAGTCATGGTGGAACTCATACTTCATGTCTTTGGGCAGTTGGCCTTATCTTCTTTGGCCACTTGACATACTTCTAGTTCTTGATCTCTATTAGAATTTATCCTCAAAAAGTATTAAGAGGCATATATCTCTGGAACATCTAAGAAGGATTCCTAGACTATCGATAGTTCCCCTATTTCTTCTAGACGTTTTGCAAGGCTTACCTAGGTTGTCCCTAGCACTTTTATTTTTTTTTCTTTTTGCCTACCTTCTCCTTCCATCATCCTACCATGTCCTCTTTAGTATTGATATACTTGTCTGCTTAGGCCAAGAGCTAGATATAGTCTTTGAAGAACCTCGTCACTGAAAAGAAGAAGAAACTGCATGCCTCAACCTCTCCTCAAGGCTAACATCACGATCGAGTGGTTCAGATCTCCAGGGAAGCCATGTTGAAGTGCTCTGAGGGACTTGTCATCCTTCTATTTGATGGCAAAGAGGCTGTCAGACACTCTCCTCTGCTTCCTACTACCTTTGAGCTGAGTAGTGAAGAGTCGTTCAAACTCCTTAAAAAGGTGGATGGAGTTTGGTTAGCCCAACATACCACATTTATGCAACCTTCCAAAGAGTAGCAGGGAAGGCCTTACACATCACTAAGTTCGTGGTCCCCTAGAGCATCATGAGAGCCTTATAGCTTTCTAGATAGTCGTAGGGATTGGTGGTGCTAGCATAGGTCTTGAGTTGTGGTTTCATGAAGTGATGAGGAATGGTCTCCTCTATAATCCTCACTAAGAATGGAGGTCGGATGCAGAACTTTGGATTGTTCTCTAAGGTTGCCTAGTGTTGTTGAATGGCCTTGAGGTATTAGTCCACCTTGTGAGCTCAAGTATGGTGTTCTCAAGTCTTGAAAATAGATGGAGAGAGACCAAGGAGTGAATAGAACCAACCATTCACTACTACAAAAAAGGATTACGACAGCGGTTCATAACCACTGCCATAGTCTAAAAGATGCTGCCATAGGCTATGACAGTGATTTTCTAACCACTGCTACTACAGCTGTCGTCGTAGCTCTATGGCAGCGGTTGTTTGAACTGCTGCCATAGATAGCCTACTGTAGTGGTTTATAAATCACTGTAATAGATCGACCTATAGTAGCGGTTATGTAACCGCTGTTATATGTTATCTATAGCAGTGGTTACATAACTACTACCATAGGTAATCTATAGCAGCAATTTCTTAATCACTGTTATAGGTTTAATGCAGCGGTTAGCACCGTTTGCACCATGGATCTATGGTAGTGGTTGGCACAGATATGGCAGTGGTTATAAAATCGTTGTCGTAGATATTGAATAATTAAAAAAATTAAAATTTTTATTTTTTTATATATTTTATCTGATAAATATAGATATATAACATAAAAAAATATAATAAATATAAAAATTATTCTGATATACTAAAATTTTATTATCGAATAAAATTTATTATAATATTTTTTTAAATAAATAAAATACATCAAAAGTCTCCTAAATCTATATCATCATCGTTGTCATCGGGAGCCGGAGCTGAAGCTAGAGTCGGAGCTGGAGCTGGAGTTGGTGTTGGAGCCAGAGCTAGAGCCGGAGCTGGAGTTGGAATGTGGGCCAACATATCCTTGAAGCCCATGACTTCAAAACATGCACTGAGATGGATGGAGTATGCTCCGACTGCTCCTCGGATGCTGAACTGTGCATAACTCATCGAGGGGCAGGGGTGAAATCTAGATGGCATTTTGGTGACATCATGACCTGCAACGTTAATGAACAATAATCAATATAACATGTTGAACAATAATATTAGTATAGCATTAATAAATAGTCTCTAATATTTATACCAGATGTAGGTTCTCTTAATGGTCGACATGGCATGGCATGACACGACATGGCATGGCACGGCCTACCGACACGGCACACATTTTTCTTAAGCTTCCAAAAATTAGAAGAAAGAAAGCTCTTTAACCAAAATAAGAAAGTATAAAAAAAATTTAAATAAAAATCAATAATTAGATTCTAATAATTTATACCAGAATGTTAAAGTCATCGCCTAGTGGCATCTACAATATGGACATCACCATCGCTCCTAATAAATGTGTCTAGAACCTCGACAGTACCAGGTAAGTTTTGTCCTAGAGGAGTGCTTTGCATGCATGGTCCAACATCGTCATCAACTTCGGTATCATCAAAAATATGTCTAGGCACCATCCTCACAACAACCCCATTGAGGCTCCAAGAAACTACCAATGTAGAAGATTTGACTAGCTTGGGAGGCAAGTATATACGGTTCTTCAGTGCGGAGATAGCATTACATGTTAACGAGAGTAAAACCATACTCATAAGTTTTCATCCCAGACTATGATAAGGTGTTAAACCAATCGCACTTCATCAACGCGATCCTCCCTTTAGAATAATAGTTCAAGATGACTATCTTCTCCACCACACCATAATAGTTCAAATCCTTCATACGAGGCTGTGAATCCCTCGAGCTAGCATAACACCCAGTGGTGGCGCTTAACATGATGCCACTATTTTGTGTTGCCATATTTACGAACCTACTATGAATATTAAACCTATAATCGTTAATGATGAGTTGTTTATACTCACGTACGGTACAATTAGGGTCCATTGAAAGAGCATGCACTTTAGGACTCACATCTCTGAGCGGTAATCTCCACACCTAATTAAGAAGATGACACCTAATTAGTAAACATGTTCCAATAAGTTGTACCAAGCAAGAACATATAATCGCTTACGTGATCTTTGAACCATTAAGAAAATTTATTGCTATGCATTTTCTCTTTCTTCCGCATACTTAGAGCACCATATTTTACTCTTATGACCTCCTTGTGTTTGCTGCATGCACAAAAAATAAATTTAGATATAATTAGATTTTTTTAATTATTATAAAATAAATAATGCTGAGTGACTCACCTTATGTACGGCTTAATGACATTATAGTTGAAGAGCACGTAGCAGTGTGCCTTATCCCTTTCCTCAATACTTAAATCAGTGAGATGGTATGAAGTGGAAAGTCCATCTGGCTATGGAATGGACTCAAATACAGGCTCAATTGGCTCATACTGATCATCTTGATTCCTCATTGGCCAATTACGACATGTCTCGAGCTTGTTTAAGTACATGGTACAAAAATCTATACACTCTTAACCTAAATAACTTTCTGCTATAGATCTCTTTGAGCAATTCATATTTCTTACATAAGATTTCAAAGTTTGAATATTTCTCTCAGTAGGATATATCCATCGATAGAACACTGGGCCTCCAAGTGCAACTTCTTCCGCAAGGTGCATGGTGAGATGCATCATAATCATGAAAAATGATGGTGAAAGTATCTTCTCTAGATCATATAATATAGTCACCACCCTTGCCTTCATTTTCTTCACGTCTTTCTTAAGTAATCTCTTTACACAAATATCTCTGTAAAAATTGCAAAGATGAATAACCATCATTCTAACATTTTTTGGTAACACGTGGCGAATAGCTATTAGGATCAATTCTTGCATCAGTACATGATAATTATGAGTCTTCAATCCTCCAAGTTTGACATCCTTACTATTTACATGCTTTGATATGTTGTTTGAGTATCCATCTGAGACCTTTATATTCTTCAACACATGAAGAAATATGGACCATTCGAAGGCATTCATAACATAGCATGCATGAGGAAGCCTCCACTATTCTCTTCCTGTCGGCTCTGGATGAAGTGATCTTTTAATACCCCATTTTTTCAAGTTAAGTCAAAAATTCAAGTCATCCTTAGTCTTATCCTTGATATTCAAGATTGTTGCTAAAAGAAGCTCACACACATTCTTTTCAATATGCGTTACATCTAAGCAGTGGCGCAATAAGTTTGTCTCCCAATATGATAAGTCAAAGAAGATGCTCTTTTTTCTCCAATTAAAGTGTGTGTCATCTTTCTTTGATCGATGCTTCCTTTTTTATCATCAATCGATTCATCTTTTCTAAATTCAACACTGAGACCATCCAACTCTCTAAGTACTTCACTCTCAGACATCCGGCTAGGTGCCTCACCTTCTTCAACAGTTCCATCAAAGGAGCGTGCATCCCTTCTGTATGGATGGTTTCGATTGAGTAAACATCAATGCCCCATATAGCTAAAGCTCCTTTGATGTGTTAACCTTTTAGATCGAATGTTTCTTCCATAGATCGGGCATGCTAGCTCACCTTTAGTGCTCCAACCCGATATTAGGGCATAGGCTGGAAAGTCATTTATTGTCCATAAAAGCACTATGTGCATGGAGAATGATTCATTCAGCAAAGTACCAAAAGTTGGAACACCTTGAATGCTCCATAACTATTTCAGCTTGACAATAAGAGACTGTAAATAAACATCAATATTATTACCTACCTCCATTGGTCTAAGGATGAGCATTGTCATGAAAGCAAAGGATTTTTTCATACACATCCATGGTGGGTGGTTGTAAACATGAATAAATATCGGCCATACACTATGGGCAGTATTCATATACTTGAACGGGTTGAAATCATTGCACGATAAGTCCAATCTCATATTACGTATCTCTTATGTGAAGTCGGAATATAATTCATTAAACTTCTACCATGTCTCTCCATCGGCTGGATGCCTCAATGCATCATCTTTTATTCGGTTCTCTTCATGTCATCTTATGTCCTTCGATGTCTTTGCCAACATAAATAACTTTTGTAGTCTCGAAATCAGAGGAAAGTGCCACATCAACTTTTGAGGTACACGAGTCGATGTGCCATCTTTATTCTATTTTCATCTTAATATACCATATCTCATGCATTCATTACGGTTGACATCCCCCTCCCAATAGAGCATGCAATCATTGGGATATGCATGTATCTTGGTATAAGTAAAGTCTAGCTATTCAATAATCTTCGATGCCTCATAATTATTCTTCAAAATTCATGCATCATCTGGAAGAACGTCCTTCAATAGGTCTAGTATGTAGTTCACTCCATTATTACTGAACCCGTTGGAGCATTTTGGATGATACAATCAGATTAAGAACTCAAGCTTTGCCATCTTTCCACATCCGAGATACAACGGAACATTAGCATCCTCCATCAACTTGCAGACCTTCTCCACATCATCACTGTTTATCATTTGACCCATCACAGGATTAGACATGGACATAGATGCATCATCATTGTAGCCAACAGATGAAAAAATATCACGAACCATTTGTTCCACTCCCCCTTTTGGTTGATCACCTCCTTATGGCCTGCCCTCATCATGTTGGTCCCAACAAATTTCATAACCGACTTTAAAGCCATAAATAGTGAGGTGATCATTGACATCTTGACGAGGTAGCCACAGCCCACCTATACACTTTTTACAAGGACATCGGATCAGTCCATGATCCCCAAATTTTTTTATAGCATAATCAAAAAACTTTTGAAGTCCAGCCTCATATTCTGGAGAGAGCCTACTAAACTTCATCCACCATTTATCCATTTCAAAAATGATGCTACCGTAAGTAAATTATGTGTGGAACTCAGATTAAATATCATTTTTAGATATGCAATAAATGTACCCTATCACTAACTAATAGATAAAGATAGGTCCTATCCCATTCAAAAATTGCATTAATTCTATAGGTTCATTACAGTAATTATACAATATACAACAGAGATCGAATAAAATTTGGGCAGCATTTTTTCTTAGTTCTCCCTTGTAGGGAGAATAAAAGGAAAATACTTTCCAAAATTTCATTCAGAATTCTTAGCATACCATTTGATTACTTCAATTACCTATAGAATTATCTATAATTTTCAAACTATCCATATTGGACAATCAATTGATCATTGTATATAATTCTCTAATCCATATAATTACATATAATTGTAGGATGCCAGAGATTATGTACGCTAATCAATTAACGGGTCTATTGTTATGCAATGCAATAAACAAAAGCAACAAGATATAAATATCCAAAAAATGTTATGCAATAAATTTTACAACATGAATTACATTCATAAATAATTAAGAATGAACAACAGTCATAGATCCGATCTCTTGTGCGAACCTTGGTATTAATTCAAAAATCTGAAAGAAGAATAAAGTAGATGACGGTGGCATCTTAGGGCTTAAAGTTGGAACCTTAGAGAGATATATCAAATTCTATTCGTTCAGAAGTCGAGCTGGCTCCGTGCCTGAAATAGCCGACTTCGTGCCTAAGACATTCGACTCAGATCCTCCCCCAATCGACTTGATCACGATCTAAGCCAACTCGACTACGTATCCAACCCTCCCTCTCTTACTCTCTCGATCTCCCTCATCGGCAAGACCGGACCCCATCCCTTCCAGTGATGTCGGCAAGGCCGGACCTCCTTCCACCCAATGATGGTGGTGAGGCCAGATCCCTCCCTTCCTCTCTTAAGTATAGACCCATCGGATATTCGAGTTCGGATATGGTACCAATAATTAAAATTATATCTGGATCTAAATATCCAGGTTTTAATTCAAATCCGATCCATTGATAGATCTAGTCCACAGCTACCGACATTGCACAGCCCAAGGCTATCGCCACGGCACAGTCCAAAAACTATAATATGTAGATAATTATAATATTTATAATAAATATTTATAATATTTATTATATATATTTTATAAATTATTATAAATATACATGATTAATAAATAATACTATAAAATTAAAAAAAATTATACCTACGGCTATAGAGAGTGGGTCGCACTAAAAGCTCCGAGGGTCGCCGACGATGATGCTAGAGGAGAACGACGGCACTAGAGATAACCTACGAAATAAAAGCAGGATAGTAAGATAGAGAAGAGAGAGAAATAGGAAAGAGAGAGAGAGAGCAGGGGTGACTGGGGATGGGGTCAGGGGGAGGGGCACAATGACGAGGAGGCCTAGGAGGCATAGTGATGGAGGATCGGTGACTGGAGGAGAGTGTGGGGGGTGGGGGGGCCGGGTGGGGAGTTGCAGGTTGGCGGAGAGGGGTAGTCTGGATGGGGGGAAGGAGGGGTGACTAGGGGAGGGTTGGGGTGGGTGGCATGGTGGTGGGGAGGGACGGCCAGAGATGGAGGGGCTGGGCATCGTAGGGTGGTGGGAAGGTGCGACTGGGGATGGGGGGAAGGAGGGGCGGTCAGGGGAGGGTGGGGAGGAGCAACTGGGTATGGGGGAAGGAGGGGCAGCTGGGGGGAGGGTGGGGGGTCGGGGTTGGGGAGTGGCGGGTGGCGGAAGGGGCGGTCGGAGATGGGGGGTCGGTGGGGGGAGGGGGAAGGAGGGGCGGCGTCGGCCGAGGGGGAGGAGGGGCGATGCCGATCGGAGGGGAAGGAGCCTCACCGATGATGAAAAGGAGGGGGAGAGATGGAGAGAGAGAGAGATCGAGTACGCATGGGAGGAAAGTAGAAAAAATTAAAAATTTTTAACCATTGCCATAAATCTATGGCAGCGGTTATCCAAAATCACTGTCAAAGATCTACGGCAGTGATTCTATAACCGCTGTTGTAGATCTATAGTAGCGATTTTTGATAACCGCAGTCGTAGGTTGGAAATAATTTTTTTTTATTTTTTTAAAATAATATATATTTTTAAAATTTAATATCAATTTTTATCATTCATTATCTAAATAATTATCATTAGAATGTCATTGAAAAAGTTTGCCTCGATTTGATGGCCCTAGCTTCATCAATTAGAAAAATTTGATTTCGACGATCATGAACGACAATGCGATGATCTGATAGATGAAGATCTTTGATGGATCTAGAAACCTATAATGATGATCTTAATAATGTTTGTAGCATACTATCAAAGTTTTACTTCAATCGGATATCGTTATCATGGTCAATTTAGTACGGAATGATTTCGACCATTAAATTAGAAATAAGCGATCAAAGGATTAAACAACATTCGATTATGAGATGATTTTTTAGTTAAATATTTTTTATTATAATTTTAAATATTTTATACAACAATGATAGTAAAATTTAAATCATTTTTGTATAAACTATTCATGTTAAGCACATATTGTGAAAGAACGAGCATAACAACCAGTGAAGTTTTAGAATGATTATCAGGAGACATATAGTTTTAGATCGTTCTTCATCTCATGAGTTAAATTTTATAATTACTATCATAAAAAATGGTTAAAGTAGTAGCCTAGATCATTTATAAAAATAATTATCTCATAATCGAACACCATTTGATCCTTTGATCACTTGTTTATCATTTAACGTCCGAAACTAACCTATACTAAATTGACCAAGATAACGATATCTGATTGAAGTAAAACTTTGATAGTACGCTATAAACATCATCGAGATCATCGTTGTAGATTTTTAAATCCATCGGAGGTCTCCATCTATCAGATTATCTCATCATCATTTATGATCGTCGAAATCAAATTTTTCTGATCGACAAAGCTAGGGCCATCGGATCGAGGTGATCTTTTACGACGATACTAATGATAATTATTTAGATAATGAATGGTGAAGATGGATATTAAATTTTAAAATTAAATAATATTTAAAAAAATATATATATGGCAGTGGTTATAATTAACCATTGCCATAAATCAGCTTATGGTAGTGGTTCCTAAAAATCGCTGATATAGGTCCGACTTATGATAGCAGTTATAATGAACTGCTGCTATAGATCGATCTATAGCAGTGGATTTTAGGAACCGCTACTATAGGTCTGACCTACAGTAGTAGTTTTTGGTAACTGCTGCTATATGTCGGACCTATAGCAGTGGTTATAAAAATCACTTCCTTAGATCCGACCTATAGCAGCGGTTAATGAAAATCACTATCGTAGGAGCTGTGACGGTGGTTTTAAAAATTGCTGCCATAGTATGCACTACCATAGATCATTTTTATAGTAGTGATTAAAGAGTTTTAGCTAGTACTTCAATCGAGCTAGCTCGGCTCCTGATAGAGCCTGCTCGAGCAGAAGGTTAGAAAGCAACCTATCAGGCATATCGACCTAGCTTGCTTGTTGAGCCAGCTTAATTCCTAAGAGAGCTAGCTTCAGCTAGAGAATAGAGTACTGGCATGTTCGTTGAACCAGCTTGGACCCTGAGAGAGCCAGCTCGAGCAATGAAATAGAGAGCTGTGAATTGGGCTCTCGTTACTGGCACTACAGTCGAGCTGGCTCGAGTGGCGAGTAGAATAGTTCATGATTTCTATTATGGCCTGAGATTAAGTTAATCATAGAAATTTAGGGCCTTGATTTATGAGATCCTAAATAATAGGATTTAATGCCTCAAATTCGACCCACAGCAAGAAGATAATTAGTTTTCAGCATAGTAGTCCGGCTGGCTCTGATACATGGTCGAGCCGACTTAGATTGAGATCAAGCTGGCTCAAACCACAGTCAAGCCAGCTCTCTTAGGTAGACAATAGTAGGAGTCCATACGAGATGCAGTCGAGCTAGCTCGACCCCTGATTGGGCTGGCTCGATAGAGGTGAACAGAATGCGATGGGATTTTTCTGTTTAGATTTGGATTGTGATTAATCCAAGAGGTCTATAGGAATTACGCATCGACCATAGGATTCGGTAGTCATTAAGGATTGCGGTCATGATTTGAAGGTCGAAAAATATTTCAAGACTCCATCAAAGACATGTTCGACTCATATTAGGAGAATGAGCTATGTTAGAACTCCTGTAAACTGCTGAGAAGAGAATTCTCATCCTATTTAAAGGGTTGAGGTACTGTGGAACAAAAAAAATGATACGTGTGGCATGAGAGGCACGTAGAGAGCTTCAAGCAGCCACCAAGAGAAGCTTGGTAGAGCATCGAGTACGTGCAGCCCGTGAGAGAGAGAAGCAATAGGTGCATTGCATTCGGTGAGGAGGCTGTGAGGGCAGAGCATCTTGTAGCTTCTATGGATTTTCTTGAGATTCTGAGAGAGCTTTTATAAGGATAGCTTTTAGTGAAGAGAGATATATGTACGGTGAGTTGAGAGTGGATGTTCTCCTCTTGTACCTATTTTTTTCTTTTATAGTAAAGCTTTGCATGCCCCATGGAGGTGAGCCTTTAGACTGATCTACATACTTGATTATTTTCTTATTTTATTTCTTCCTTCTTCTTACTGCAATAATTTGGTTCTATATCCTTAACAAGCGGTATCAGAGTAGTTGATATCCTAATAATTTGGTATTAGAGTAAGTTGATACCACAATAATTGGTATCATAACCAGATAGTACTAGAGCGTAGATTATAGTAGTGGATAGAGATTAAAGAATATGAAGAAGATAAGCACAATCAAGATAGAGATCAACATGTTCGATGGAAAGAATAATTTTTTTATGGCAAGCAAGGATAAAGAATGTCCTCATCCAACATGGATTGATCGATGCTCTCTTATATGACAAGATGCCAGCCACCATAGAGATGAAGGATTGGAGGTGGATTCAGATGCAGGCGATGAACATGATCCACTTGTTCCTAGCGAATGATTTGATAATCCATGTACTTAGCAAGACTTTTCTGATGGTGTTGTGGTTAAAGCTCGAGAAGTTATACATAGCGAAGTCACTCACCAACACACTATTTTTTTGGAGGCAGTTCTATCAGCTGTGGATGGATGAAGATCAGAGCATGTGGGAGCATATATCCAACTTTTAAAAGATCCTCACCGACCTTCTCAGTATTGGTGAAAAAATTGAGGAAAAGACCAAGGTGTTGGTCTTGCTAGCATCGCTCTTTCTTTCATATGAGTCCTTAGTGATTGCTCTTCTAGTAAAAAAAAGCACCATCAAGATGGACGAGGTCACTACAACGATACTTCAGAATGAGGTTCTCAAGAGAAAGAATCTAGCTTCAAGCTCAGATGATGGTAGCTCAGCTTTGGTGATTTTTGGAGGAGTAGGAGGCAATAGACGAAGCGATAAAGGATCATGAGGATGACGATCCAGGTCCAAGATGAGGGATCCTAGCAAGATCAGATGCTATAGATGCGATGAGTTAGGGCATCGAGTCAAGGATTGCCCATAACTCAAGGATTGGATGAGGGCTACTGCTACGACGGTCAGTAGCGAGTCAGAGGATGATGTCTTGAAGATATCTGATGAGATATCTAGTTCTTTCCCATAGTGAATTTTAGATTCTGCATGCACATATCATGTTTGTTGCAGAAAGAAGCAGTTTAACTCCATGGAGAGCAGTGATGGCTCTATTTATCTATTGGATGGATCGAGCTGTGTAATTAGAGGCATCAGGATGGTTAGCTGAAAGACACATGATGGTGTAGTGAGAAAATTGGGGGAGGTCCAATACATACTCAATTTCAGATGGAATCTTATGTCACTGAGCAGACTGAATATAAATGGCTATAGGTGGATGGCTGGTGATGAAATCCTAAAGATCATGCATGGCAATAGGATGATATTGGAGGAGAAGAAGAAGATAAGAGGACATTACTATCTGGTAGGAAGTTCAGTGTGAGGTGGAGTTTCAGGAGCCAGAGGGAGCCTGGTGCATGGTGGAGCTCCAGGTAGAGATGGATCGAGCATGAGATGGGAAACTCGGGAGGATGAGAGGCGACATTGTAGAGTGAGATTTGTATTACCGTAAGAGAATTTTTCGAGCAGATCTTTAGTCAAAGTGGACACAGTCCATGATAGAGATGGGATCGAGTAGCCTGGCTCGACTCCCATGTTTGCCCATCCATGATCAGCAGACATGCCCCATGGCATGGGGGCGAGATCGATCACAAGTTCTCAAAGTCAGGTGGAGGTCAAATATCGAGTCGAGGTGGAGATTGTTAGGATTTGACATCTTGAATTCGATCCATAGTAAGAAGAGAATCTATTTTCGGTACAGCAGTCGGGTCGGCTCTGATACGTGGTCGAGCTGGCTCAGATTGAGATCGAGCCAGCTCTCTCAGGTAAATGATAGCAGGAGTCCGAGTGAGATGCAGTCGAGCTAGCTTGACCCTTGACTGAGCTGGCTCGATGGAGGCTAACAGAACACGATAGAATTTTTTTTTGTTTAGACTCGGATTGTGATTAATCCAAGGGGTCTATGGGAGTTGCACATGGACCATAGGATCCAATGGTCATGGAGGATTGCGGTCATGATCTACAGATCGAAAAATATTTCAAGACTCCATCAAGAACATGTTCAACTCATATTAGGAGAATGAGCCCTATTAAAACTTTTATGAACTTCTGAGAAGATTATTCTCATCCTATTTAAATGGTTGAGATGCTATGGAGCAAAAAAGATGGCACGCGTGGCATGAGAGTCACATAAAGAGACTTAGATAGCCATCGAGAGAAGCTTGATAGAGCACCGAGTACGTATAGCCCATGAGAGAGAGAAGCAATAGGTGCATAGCATCCGACGAGAAGGCTGTGAGGATAGAGCATCTTATAGCTTCTGTAGATCTCCTTCAGATTCTGAGAGAGCTTTTATGAGGGTAGCTTCTAGTTGAGAGAGATTTATGTATGGTGAGTTGAGAATAGCTATTCTCCTCTTGTACCTATTTTTCTCTTTCATAGTAAAGCTTTGCATGCCCCATGGAGGCGAGCCTTTAGGCTGATCCACGTACTTAATTATTTTCTTATTTTATTATTTTTTTCTACCATAATAATTGGATACTAGATCTTTAACAAATGGTATCAGAGTAGCTGATATCCCAATAGTTTGGTATCAGAGCAAGTTGATACCACAATACTAAGGGGCTAACCTATGGATTGGACTGAGTTTAGTTTAGTGGATGTGTGCATGTAAGACATGGATGTACATGAGCTTGGGGAGTGCATCACATTAGGTTAGCTAGGAGAGTTTTGGATTGGGTCACTTTGACTAGGTATATATATATACTCTGTATTGAGTTTGTAATTAACATGAATTGAATACAAGCCATTTTCTTCCTGAATATTCTCTCTCTTCCTCTCTCATTCTCCCTCTCTTCTATTCTCCATGTCCTATGGTTTGCTTGGGTTTGATAGAATGCCACCATCACTTTCCTCAGATCCTTGTTGTTGTTTTCGCGATCATCAAGTAGCAAGGATAGATCCCAACACACCTTTTATAGCTTCTAGTTGAGGTCGTCCCATCTTGCTAAATCCTTTTCATGTCAATGAGTTAGAGATCCACTGGTAGTCGAGTCTTAAGAGGAAGAAGAAGTGGAAAATGAGTTCTGCTTACCTTATATGGAGCTCCATGGGCTAGGGTGGTGGCTGCAAGGTGCCAAATTGAGATGGCGGTGGTAGGAGGCTCTCTAGGCTACGATGAGAAGATTGATGCCCATCAGAATCTTTCCCTAAATTGAGGGAGCGAGGGTGATGGTTCCATTTCAAACTTTATGGAGGAGTTGGAAGGCTCAGATATGCTATGGCTACTTAATCGTCCAGTGTGTGAGTCTCGGAGTGTTGCTGCTATAAGGCCCCCTACTGCAGATCCTACACCATTATGGTCAGTGCTTGGAACTACCATAGGAGTTGGAGTTGCTTGATGATAACCTCCAGAGCCAACTATGCGACAACTCCCTCTAAGGGCTTTGGATAGAGCCATCAAACTCTATAGTGCAATGACTTGAGTGGTGGAGGGGGCTGCTGGTGTCTTCTTAGATCTCATGATAGTTGTGGTCAAATAGAACCTCTGATTAATGGGATCAAGGACACTTCCTTTAATGTCAATTCTATCACCATCGAGGATCAATTTGGCTTAGGTCGATGAGTTGCATAATAAGCTGGAGAGCTGAAGGGGTGATCGAGGGACCCAAGTAGCTAGCCTGAGATCTTGGTGGAGTTGATGATGATTGGATCATTGCTCCAACTTTGGGAACATCTTAAAACACCATAAATAGAGAAAGTCCACTTGCCATATGTTTCGTGCTGAGAGACCATCTAATACCTAAGTCAGACTACAGTAGAGTAGAAGAGGTTTTGAGTGGAAGAAGAGAGAGAGAGGAGTGGGAAGCTAGAGTGATGGTGATGGAGAAGAACTCTATGAGCTTAGAAAAGTTTTATCCCTTTAGAACTTTGCCCAGTATGGAACTCTTAGAGACCCTGATCAATCTCCATTGACATCGATAGTCTAAGATCATGAGTTAGACTCAATGACTTAGAGGATTACAGAGACTTAGTTGGACTTACCTGGAAAACCCTCCAAAGAGTGGTTTACTTAGATCAGGGCTGGGGCCGATCATGATCAAAATCTTAGAACATACAAGGGAGGTTATTTAAGATAATGATCTACATGAATAGGAGATTATTAAGAAAAATATCTTGAAATTTGATCCATAATAGTCCAGAAGGAAGCCCATGGTAAAGGAGGCCCACAGTAAGAACTACAGGATCGGCCTGATCAAATCAAGTTAAGTAGCAAAATTTTAAAATTTTTCTTGCTGATCTAATCAAATCTGAGAGTTCTCAAATCTGATAATTAAAATCTAAAACTAAAAAGCAAAATTATAGATATTCTAAATATCATTATTTGAGCAAATGATTTGCTCGCAGTGATGATCTGACGTTGTCCCGAGATTTGACTTGAGCATGCATGTGCCCGGCCTCTACTAGTGTCCACTCGGGTCAAATCTAGAGGTCTTCTTCTTTTGGATCTAATCTCAGAAAATTAGAGTCTAGATGTCCTTGGCATGTCTTTGATCTAATCTTCAACAGCAATCGATAAACACAATTGAAAACTCCTTGACTCGATCTTTCACTGACAGCACATCGAAGCTCGGGAACTGAATCGACCTAACTCTTCGGCATGGAGAAGAGGGAGAAGAGGAGAGAGAGGAGGCATGAAGGAGAGGGACAGGGTCTAGGCATGGGATCTAGAATAGCCAAACTCTTTGGCCTGGATTCTTATTTATAGATAAAATAGGATACCTTAGAGTCCTAGGACTTTAAGCAATTGATCGGATCAATTTGCTTAAAGTAGGACTCTCAATGTTCCCCACACCCCACATTAGATTTTATGTGGGTTTTTGTTGCACAAAAACCTTCCTAGCGTGCGCCACCTTATCCAGATAAGGTGGGTTAGGCGCCAGATATTATCACTCCTAAATTTATTTTAGTTTAAATCTAGTTGACCCATTCAAAATAATTTAAATTAAAACAAATTAATCTCCATTCTTTCCATAATAGGCGCACGCCAAGGATGGGCATGCACCCTTCTCTCTCTTAAAAATTATTAAAAAATATGTTCCAAAGCCAATCATCAGTCTATTGATGGTTAAGCTCCCTTGTAATTATAATTTATTTATTAATAAATAAAATATTTATAATTATATTTTAATTTATCAATAAAATATTTATTGATGGTTAAGCTCCCTTGTAATCATAAAGTCTACATCTTCTAATAAACTCCATTATTGTGATAAAATTCTTAGAACTATTTAGTTTTCGATAAAGAGAGGATTTATCGATTAGTCCTTAAACTATTCATGATCAAATGATACGCTGTTAATTAGGGCGATAGCATTTATCGAGCATAGGTCATTGTATGCCATATAGGTTGGTTGTCCTCTTAACCAAAGAGTATAGAGATACTGGTATAGCATCAAGTAAGATGTAAGGGTACATCATCATGGAACGTGACTAACTCCAGAGTATTCTACTATCAAGAATTACTCTGATGGGATATAAGTATAAGTATCCATCAAACCTAAGATCATCATAGTGGTTTGCAAGCAACTCACTGTGCTTTGATACTGGATTAACTGAATTTCTAATTTAGTAATGAAAGATTTCTGAGCACATTCAAGTACTTGTGAATTCGATGAGTGATCAAAATGGGATCGATCACTCTAAGAGTTGGAGAAGATTGCATCACTGTATTTCAATATAGCAAAACCTTGGACTGGATAATCCATGAGATGAATTTGGTATTTTGAAATATAATGTGGATGATCTAATCAAGGCTGACAGTTAAACTCTGAGGTATCCTATGAGTATTTTGGTCAAGGAGATGAATTATATAAAAATTATATCTATATAGGTTCTAAGGATGTTGTTCTACACATTAGATCTATCCGACCATCGGATACCACTGCTAGGTGGTCACTCTGATTAGTACAAAAATTTATTTCTATGTTACTGGCTTAGGTTTGAACTTATAGGATCACACACATAAGAGTTCTCGATCTGATCGGATGGTTGATCGATGATTAAGAATCATTCTTAGGTCAAACAATTAATATGATTGATGTTTGACCTAGTACAAGTATTGCAGGAGGATCGATTGGCAATTAGATGACGAATTGGCTTAATTTAATTCAACTAGAGGGCTGAGATTAAGTCTAATTAAATATAATTTAATTAAATTTAATTTGGGCTTGATTGGATCAGGTCCAATTGGTTTATTAGATAAGCCAATTGTAAGGAAAAATGAGTCCTAATTCAATTAGGACTGATTTGCACCCAATCTCTAATTTGATTAGATTAAATTAGATTTAAATCTAATTTAATTAGAATCTTAATTGGATTAAGAACTACTTTAATTGGATTTAATTAATTCTAGTTTAATTTGGTCTAAAAAATAAGTTAGACCAAGTCAAAATAGGGGTCCTAGTATGACTAGGACTCCCTATCCTTGTGCCACCTTAGTCCCAACATCCTCCACCCTATTTCTTAGGGGTTTTGGTGACAAAATTCTCTATGCCCCAGACTTCATGCGTGATCCCATGCTCTCCTTTCTTTCTTACATAGAAATTAGTTGTGGACCAAGTCAAACAAGGAGTTGGTTTTGATTTAAATTCTATGAGACTGAATTTTAAGTAACTAAAACTCCTCCCTTCCTCGTGCTACCCACATCCCTTATTTTTCTATGAATTTTTTGGTTGAAATAGGGAGGCTTTCATGTGACAAAAGCAGATTGTCCATGCCAAAAGGAAAGGAGATGGCACCCAAGAGTTGGGTGCCCCTTGTCTTGCCTCTTTTGGACATTCCTTGCTAGATATTTGACCTAGACAAGGACTCTAACCTAACTCCCTATAAAAGAGTTTTTAGGGTTTGATTTTTTTAGAGAACATGAACCTAAGAGAGAGCTATTGGGCATGCAAAGGGTTGGGAACAGAGTGCTTTGAGCATGGGGTTTCAAGAAGCCATAATCCTAGTGTCTTGGTGAGAGAAATAAGGAAGAAGAAGGATCTTCTTCTAGGATTTTTCTCTAGATTTTTTCCTCCATCTTTTTGAGTTTTTAAGAGGTATCTCAGATTTATCTTTTTGTGAGTTTTTGAGAGGTGTCTCAAATTCACAAGTCTTCCTCCTTTCTTTTGAAAGTTGGAGAGTTTAAGTTTTGAAGAAGAAAGATGCAGATCGATCGTCGAAGAAGAATCAGCACAATACTAGCTTATTATGCTGATTTTAGATGTCGAACTTCTAATTAGCGATCGAGGGCTCGTGTGGATAACTTGTAGAGGCTAGATATGTGTGCAGCTTGGAGCAAAAATCTCAGACTCTGATCAATGAATTAAGGAACTTGCTAAGGTAAGGGTGATATGATCTTCCTATTACATACCTGAATTTGATCTAGTGTTGTTGTCTTGTTGATATGATGAACATGAATTTTTCTTTTCATCTTTTAATTTTAGATTTAATTACATGCTTTAATCATATAATAGGATCCTAGATTTTGGAGTTTTTTCTTGTATATTTATGAATTAATATGATTAATTCATCTCTTTCACTACGTAGATTTGAAAAAGTTTCAAAATCTACTCTTGAAATTCTAGATCTATTTTCTTCAGAAACCACCTGGGGCACACGCCCTAAGAAAAATTTCATGGGGCGGATGCCCCTTATCCTTTATTTCTTTCAAAGACCATGTCAAAGTTGGGGTTGTCCTCATCCTTTCCATCTGAGACCAAGACAAGACCAGATCAAACCAAGACAAGGTCTGATTTGATCAGGACAAGATCCAATTAGACTAGGATAAATTCATACAGGATTTTTGATGAGCCAAATCTAATTTGATTGAGTCCAGACCAATCAGAAAATCCATGAGAGGAGAAAGTTAGGTCCAATCATATGCTAGCATGATTTCTTGAATCTAATTGAATCTTATTCAAATCAATTGGATCATGTAAGCCAAATTAATGACATCTAGATCCAAATCCTTATTTGTGTGATCTAGTTATGTTTAATTTTATATGATAATAGGACATGCCATGATCTTCATCATTGAAATCATTGAAATACCTTTCGATAGATCAGAACTCTTTTTGATTCATCCAATTAGAATCATCGATCATCAAGATAATTCTAATTGAACCCAAAATCTACCAATGGCACCTAGTAGTATGTGGTGGCAATCCATCAGAACTGAATATGAACCTCTTAGTGTAGCCAACTATGTGATTGGATTCTTTTATCATGAGCTCCGATAGGATCTAGGTCAAGGTGAACTCATCAAACCTAACACCTGTCATAAGATTAAATCATTCGATTCAAGTTTGATGTGAAACCCTAATAGAACCACCTTTCTATTATTTCACATTATCATGGCTATGAGCTTTAAAACTCAATTTCATGATCATCATAGGACTACTCCTTCTCTACTGAGATTGATAGATCCCATCTTGGTGCGTTCCAATTCCTACAATGAACATACTATAGCCAATATACACCTCAAGATTCCAAGGCTAGGAGATCGAGTTATGGTGTAGTTAAACTATAACACCTTCAAGGTAAATTATCGATGCACCTAAGGTTAAAAAATCAATCACACAACTACAGCATCGAGCTAGTCATCGACGAGAAGGTAGACTCCCTTGTGACTACTTGAAGTGGTCATGCTCAGTACCCTTATTCTCAACAAGCACCTGTACTCTCACTTCGGTGTCTCCACATCATAAATTTAAGATCCATCTATCCTAAGAAAATGATCGTATACCAATCTTCTACATCGATCACCATCCTCCAGATGATCCTATGATCGAGAGTAGTTTATAAGTTAATTATGACAACACATATCTCAAATTCTCAACTCTTGAGAATATGTGTTATTGTTGCTCCAAGAATTAATTTTAATAATTATAAATATTTAAGAGAATTACTAATGAGTTTGGCTTAGAAAAAGATCTACTGTGTATTTTAGGTTTTATAAGAAATTTCAAGTTTATTAAAGAAAGCTTAAGAAGGATAAAATCATAATTTCATAAAATTGAAGATCAAGAAAATCTATTCGAAAGCCTCGAAAGTAAGTTTAGAAGATTTTTAATCTTTTGGAGGTAGTTTCATAATTTTTGGATGCATAAATTGAAAGAAAATTGAGTTTCACCAAAAGAATCAACCCCCAGATTTACCCATGCTAAAAAGGGATCACTGGCATGCTTGTTTTTGAGTGGCATGCAAAAAAGATCGACTCATGAGTTGACCTCTACTATTTTGCCACCCAAAAATAGAAACAAGGATTTTCTATTTCTGCAACAGAGGTCGACCCTAGGTCGACTAATGAGTTGACCCCTGCGATGAATAATTCCTGTAATGGCTAGTTTTCAACCATTTTCAATTGCATTTAATGCTCTTAAATGACACTCCAATGGCTCCAAACTTGCCCAGTTCACTCTCCAACACTCCTAGAGGATATAAAGGCTTTCAAAAGGAGGAAAAATATAAGAGAAATCAAGCATTCATTTTAGCCCTAGCAAAATGCCCTCTTCAAGCAAAGAAGCATTCATATCAAGTTCATCAATCCCTCAAAAGCTTATTCAAGTCTTCAACAACTTTAAGAAAAATCAAAAAAACTTTTTTCTAGTTGTGTAAAATATTTTTATTATTTTATTTATTCATTACAGGGGCTAACTTTTTATTTCATTATTATTAACACTCATACTCTATTTTATTATTTTGATTTAAGTTTTGGGGGTTCCAAAATTTGAAAAGATTGGTCCAAACCTTGAATTAGATTGTATAAAGTTAGCTTGTACTTAAAAAATAAGTGTGCTAGCTTGGAATAGTTAGGGTCAGAGGGTTCCGACATTGTATTCAATTTGAATACGAATAGTGGATTGAAATTCTCAAGTAGGAGCTTAGGGAGTAGATGTAGGTGCAAGGTTGACATCAAACCACTATAAATCTTATTTGTGGTGTGTTTATTTGCTTCTATTTCCATCTTCCTATTTTTTTATTTTCTTGCTACTTACTTCTTCACTTTAATTAAATCACTCACTACATACCACTTGCTCATCATCATATAATCTTTTTAGTTATCAATTAATTTTAAAATTTTGAAAACCCAATTCACCCCTCCTCTTGGATTGCATAGCTGGGCAGCAAGTGATATCAAAGCTTGATGCTCTAGCCCTATTTTGATTTAACCATCAAGAGCCAAAGATTTTTGACAACCCAAGTCATTATCTTACTAGCCGAGGGATAGTCCACAAACCGATCTTCACTTTTCAATGGATCAAACTACATCTATTGAAAAGCTCGGATGAAAATTTTTATTCAAGTACTTAACTATGATATGTGGAGTATCATAGTTAATGGACCGTACACTCCCACTAAATTAATTAATGGTGTGGAATCAATCAAACCCAAAAAAAATAGGATGAGTTTGATAAGAAAATGGCTTAGCTCCATGCTAAAATCATGAATTATTTATATTATGCTTTAGATGCTAATGAATTTAATCATATTTAAACATACATGTCGGCTAAAAAAATATGGGATAGATTAGAAGTAACATATGAATGCACTAATGAAGTCAAAGAGTCAAAAATTAATATGCTTGTACATAAATATGAACTCTTTAAAATGGAGCACTTTAGCTTTCTATAAGAAGTCGGGGCACTTTAGGTCCAAATATTCACAACTCAAGAAGACCTCCAAGAAATTTAAGAAAAAGACTATGGTGGCCACATGGAGTGACAATGATGATTCGAGCTCTGAAGAAAAAGAGTCTCATGAACAAGCCAACTTGTGCCTTATGGCACATAAAAAATAAGATAAATGCTGAAATTTTCAATAACTTCACTTTTGAAAAACTTCAAAAAGCTTTTCATGATTTAGTAGATGATTTAAAGAAATTAGAGGTTAAAAATAAAGAACTCCTATTAAAAAATCAATCCTTATTAAGAAAAAATGAAACCATTTCAATAAAAAATTAGCCTTAACTCAAGAAAATCTGGATTTGAAAAATAAAATTAAGAAGTTAAAACCAATGGTAGAAAAATTCACCTTAAGCTCAAATAAACTTCAAATAATTCTTAAAAATCAAAAGGCCGTTTATGATAAAGCTGGTCTTGGCTATAATCCTTTGAAGAAACAAAAATTTTTGAAAAATATTTTTATGAATTCATCAAGCAATAAAATTTTTAAATGTTACTTGCTTTAAATATGATAAAGTAGAACATAAATCCTATACATATTTTTCTAGTAAATCTAAAAATTTAAATGTAAAGAAGATATATGTTCCAAAAAGAACCATTGTGATTAACCATAAAGAATCCAAGAAAATTTGGGTACCTAACGTAAAGACTTGATTTTGTGTGCAGATGTGTCTTGCATCCTAAGGAATAAATCAAAAATGGTATCTTGATAGTGGGTGCTCAAGACACATGATCGGTGATAAATCTCAATTCATCACACGTGATGCTAAAAATAGAGGGATGATCATCTTTGGAGATAATGGCAAAGAAAAGATCATCGGCATAGGTAATATTGGTATCTCTCCCTCCAAATATATTAAAAATATTTTATTAGTAGATGATCTAAAACATAATCTCTTAAGCATTAGTCAATTTTATGACAAAGGATATAAAATCATTTTTAAATTTTTATTATATATTGTAACTAGTTCTAATGATGATAGCATTAAATTTATTAGGCATAGGCATGGCAATGTTTATATGGTAGATTTGAATGATCTTTTCATGATAAATATGCAATGCCTAGTAGCTACGAATGCCAAAATTAATAAGATTAGTTGACTATGACACCATAGGCTTATATATATAAGCATGCATTCTCTTTCAAAGCTTATTAAAAAAAAATTAGTTACTAATTTACCTAAATTAAATTTTGAAAAAGATGAGATTTGTGATGCATACCAATTAGATAAGTAAACTAGAGTTTGATTTAAATCTAAAAATATTATTTCAACTTCTAGACTATTGGAATTATTATTTATGAATTTATTTGGACCTACAAGAACTAAAAGCTTAGGTGGCAAACAATATAGTTTTATAATTATCGATGATTTTTCATGTTTCACATGGATTTTCTTTTTGGCACGTAAAGATGAAACTTTTCATGTTTTCTCAAAGTTTTATCAAAAAGTTATAAATAAAAAAGGATTTTCAATTCAAAGTATTCAAAGTGATCATGGAACCAAATTTGAAAATCAGGATTTTGAAAAATTTTGTGATGAAAAAGGCATAGACCATAATTTTTTAAAACCTAGGACATCCTAATAAAATAGGTTAGTAGAAAAAAAATAGAATTCTAGAAGAAATGATCCATACCATGCTATGTAAAAGCAACCTTCTAAGATACTTTTGGATGAAAGCAATTAACATGGCATGTTATATTTTAAACCGTACCCTAATTAGATCAATTTTAAAGAAAATATCCCATGAGCCTTGGAAAGGAAGAAAATCAAATATTGCATATTTTCATTTTGTTGGTTGCTGATATTTTGTTTTGAACATTGGTAAAGAAAGATATGAAAAATTTAATGCAAAATCCGATAAAGCTATCTTTTTTGGATATTCATCTTCTAGTAAAGTCTTTAGAGTTTTCAGTAAAACAACTTTAGTAGTAGAGGAATCAATGCATATAATATTTGATGAGACTCATGATCTTCCATCAAGAAAGAGTGAAGGTATTGATGATGCAGGTCCTCTTATAGAAGGGATGGATGAGCTCACCTTAAAATACTCAACAATTCAAAATAAAAAAGAACCTGAGGACAAATAAAAAGATGAAGGTGAAAATAAATAAGAACAATCTTAAGGTACAAATGATCTTCTAAAAAATGAAGGTATATTCATAATTATCCTAAAAAACTCATTATTGGTGATCCTACACAAGAGGTAAGAACTCGTTCTTCACTTAGAGATGTATGTAATCACTTTGCATTTGTATCATATTTTGTGCCTAAAACTATAGATGAAGTTGAAAAAGACTATAATTGGATTAATACAATGCAAGAAGAATTTGAAAGAAATAATGTATAGACTTTAGTATCAAGACCTAAAAATCATCCTATAATTGGTATAAAATAGGTATATAAAAATAAATTAGATGAAAATAAAAATATAGTTAGGAATAAAGTAAGATTGATTGCAAAGGAATATAATCAAGAAAAAAAAAATTGATTTTGATGAAATCTTTGCACCTGTTATGAAATTAGAAGCAATTAGACTTTTACTTGCTTATGCTTGCTTTATGAACTTTAGATTATTTCAAATGGATGCTAAAAATACTTTTCTAAATGAATATATTGCCAAAGAAGTTTATGTAGAACAACCTTCTGATTTTGAAAATCATGCCTTTCTAAATCATATTTTCAAATTGAATAAGTCTTTATATATACTAAAACAAGCACCTAGGGCTTGGTATGAAAGGTTAAGTAAGTTTTTACTTAATAATAATTTTTCAAGAGAAAATATTGATACTATCTTTTTCATTAAAAAAATCATGATGATATTTTAATAATATAAATATATGTTGATGATATCATATTTGGGTCTACTAATGAAATTCTATGTCAAGACTTTGCTAAACTCATATAAGGAGAGTTCGAGATGAGTATGATGGATGAACTTACATTCTTCCTCGGATTTTAAATTAATCAAACAAAAGAAGGAATCTTCATCAACCAAAGCATGTACATAAGAGAGCTACTAAAAAAATTTGGGATGGAGAGCTCCAAATGAAGGAACCAGATCTAGGATTTCAGGACTAGATCTTGAAACTTTTTCAAAATCAGACAGCGAAAGACTAAAATAAATCAAAATTTATTTTATAAATATTAGAAAATTTCTAGATCTAAGATCCTATTACATGATTATAACATGAGATTAAATAAAAAATTAAAAATATTAGAAAGAAAAAACATATTGATGATATCAATATACATCTACACTACATCTAATGCAGGTATGTAATAATAGATCAAATCTATATTAATTGTGCAAGTTAGACATTCTAACTTACTAATTCAGATTGAAGAATGAAGGTCCGAGCTGCATATGCATCTGGCCTCTAAGAGATATCTACACAAGTTTACGAATCCTGATTAGAAGTTCGATCTTTGAAAATCAGCACAGTATGCTAGTACTATGCTGATCCTTCTTTGATGGTCGATCCGGTGCTTTCTTCTTCAAGATTTAGATTCTCCAAAATATCAAAAGAAATAGAAGAAATTCTAAATCTGAGATAATTCTCAAACAAATCTCAAAGTTGAAGGAAAAGAGTAGAAGAAAATAGCCCTAGAAGAAGACCCTCTTCTTTTTCTTTGTTCTCTCATCTAAATATCTAGATTGGTGTCTTTAGAACTCTTATGCCCAAGATGAATATTTTATTAATTTTCTCATGCCCAAAAGGTCTCTCAAATATCTAGAATTCATGAAAAAATCAGTCCAAAATTCTCTTTAAATAATGAGATATGGAAGAATCCTTGTCTAGGTTAAATACCTAGACAAGAAATGTCCAAATTGGGCAATGGTACCTTATAATATAGTCACACTCTTGGGCGCCCCCTCCTTTTTCTTTGGCTTGGACTACCTCTTTTTGTCACACAAAAAGTCTTCTTTTTTCACCAAAAATTTTAGGAGAAAATAGAAAGTGAGTGGCATCTTATGGGAGGAGTTTTGGTTTGTTAGGATTCTATCTTATAGAATCTAAAATCACAATAACCTGCCTTCTATTGACTTGGTCCATAACTTAATTCCATGTAAGAGAGAAGAAAAGCAAGTGGACACCTATGAAGACCTAAGAGAAAGGGTTTTTCATAAAACAATTCTAAAAAATAGGCGTAGGGGCGTGGGGTGGGTGTGAGATATCAAGTGGTGCAAGGAAAGAAGTCCTAGTCTCACTAGGACTCCTAATTTGACTTGGTCAAACATATTTTTTTGAACCAAATTAAATAAAAATTAATTAAATATAATTAGAATAGATTTTAATCTAATTAAGAGTCTAATTAAATTAGATTTAATTTTGATTTAATTTTCTAATCAAATTAGAAAATTGGGTTGATCAAAGTCCTAGTTGAACTAGTTTTAGTTCTTTCTTGCACTTAGCTTATCCAATAAACCAATTGAACTTGATTCAATCAAGTCCAAACCAAATATAATTAAATTATATTTAATTAAACTTAATCATAGTCATCTGGCTTAATCAAATTAAGTTAATTAGCATTCGAATTGCTAATCAATCCTCCTACAATACTTGCATTAGGTTAAACATCAATCGTATTAATTGCTTAACCTTAGAATGATTCTTAATCATTGATCAACCATCCAATTAGATCATGAGCTCTAATGTGTGTGACCCCATAGGTCCAAACCTAAGTCAATAGTATAAAAATAAATTTTTGTACCAGTCAAAGTGACCACTAGCAATGGTACCCGATGGTCGGATAGGTCGAATGTATAGAACAAACATCCTTAGAACCCATGTGGATATAGTTTCCATATAATTCATCCCCTAGACCAAAATACTTGTAGGATACCTCAGAGTTCAACTGTTAACTTTGATCAAGCTGTCCACATCATATTTCAAAATACCGTATCCATCTCATGGATTATCCTAGCCAAGGTTTTGCTATATTAAAATATAGTGATAAATTCTTCTCCAACTCTTAGAGTGGTCAATCCCATCCTGATCATACACCAACTTTGCAAGGACTTGACTATGCCTAGAAGCCTTTCATTATTGAATTAAAAATTTAGTTAGTCTGATACCAAAGCACGGTGAGTTACTTGCAAGCCATTGAAGTGATTTCAGGTCTAAGAGATACTTATACTTATATCCCATCAGAGACATTCTCGATAGCAGAATGCTCTAGAGTTGGTCACGTTCAGTAATAATGTACCCTTACATCTCACTTGTATGCCATATCAGTGTCTCCATACTCCTTGGTTAAGAGGACAACCAATCTATATGGCACACAGCAACCTATGCTCGATAGACACTATCATCCTAATTAACAGCCTATTATTTGGTCGTGAATAATTTTAAGAACTAATTGATAAATCCTCTCTTTATCAAACCTAAATAGTCCTAGGAACTTCATCACAATGATGAAGTTTATTAGAAGATGAAAACTTATGATGAAAATGCCAAAAATATATTTTATTAATTAATAAATTAATTATAATTATAATATAGCTCAACCATCAATAGGATGATGATCAACTTTGGAACACATTTTTCAACAACTTCTACTTATCCTAAAGCCACTCGGTACAGTATCTAATATCCATCTTCAACTTATGGTTGTCGAACTTTTTTATTGCCAGGGCTTTAGTGAAGGGGTTGGCCAAGCTTTTCTTTCCATCGATCTTCTAAAGGTCGACATCATCTTGATCCATGATTTTTTGGTCTAGGTGAAAGCGACATAGTATGTGCTTCATCCGCTGGTGTGCCATTGCTTCCTTCGCTTGAGCAATGGTACCAGTGCTCTCGCAGTAGAGCAGGATCGAGCCATCAAGGAAGGATGCTACTCTAAGCTCGGTGATAAACTTTCTTAGTCACATAGCTTTCTTTGCAGCATCTGATGCTGTGATACACTTTGCTTTGCAAATAGAGTCTACCATAATATGCTACTTGAAACTCTTTCAGCAGATGGCTCCACCATTCAGAGTAAAGATATATCTCAACATGCTTCTGCTATCATCATGGTCAGATTGAAAGTTGGAGTTTATAAATCTCTTAAGTTTTAGATCTGACTCGCCATAAACCAACCATTGATCCTTAGTATTTCTCAAATACTTAAGGATGGCTTTAACCACTTTCCAGTAATTTTCTTCAGGATCATACTGGTATCTACTCACTACTTCTAGTGAGTATACCATATCTGATCTTATACATGTCATGGTATACATGATAGATCCCACTGTTAAAGCATATGGGACTCTACTCATATGCTCTCTCTCTTTAGAAGTTGTCGGATAATCCTTCTTAGAGAGAAAAATTTTATGACCTATTGAGAGATAGCCCTTTTTGAAATTCTCCATGCTGAATCTTTTCAACATAGTTTCTATGTACGTGGACTGGGATAACCTAATCATCATCTTAGATTTATCCCTATAGAACTTCACCCCTAGGATGTAGGATGCTTCACCCAAGTCTTTCATGGAGAAATAAGATGACAATCAAACTTTTATTCCATGTAGTGCAGGGATGTCATTCTCGATTAAGAGAATATCATCCACGTATAAGACAAGGAATATCACTGCTGGACCATTTACCTATTTATAAATATAAGGCTCTTGTCCATTCTTAACGAAGCCATATATTTTGATCACCTTATCAAAATGCATGTTCCAACTCTAAGATTCTTTTTTCAATCCATAAATGGATCTCTGAAGCTTGCACACCTTGGACTCATCTGTGGATGTGAACCCCTTAGGTTGTATCATATACACCTCTTCGATCAGCTCTTCATTCAAGAAAGCTATTTTATCAATTCATCTATTAGGTCTCATAATCTAAATGGATAGCTATCGCAAGTATTATCCAAATGGATTTGAGCATTGCCATAGAAAAAAATATCTTATCATAATCAATATCATAATGTTGACGATATCCTTTGGCAACTAGATGGCTTTATAGGTCTCCACCTTTTCATCTGTGCCCCTCTTTCTTTTGAAGACCCACTTACATCCAATGGGTTTAACCCCTTCAGATGGTTTAACCAATGTCCACATGTTGTTGACCTTCATGGACTCCATTTCGGACTTCATAGTCTCGAGCCACTTTTCAAAATTAGGTCTCTGCATTACATCCATATAGGTGATCGAATCCTCATCATTCTCATTGAGTTAGATGGGATCAGCATCCCAGACCAAAAAATCATAGTATCTATCTGATTGACATGAAACTCTACTGGATCACCCTAATAGTGTAGGTACATTGGGCTTCAGATTTTATCTAATCAAATCCAACTCAGGTTCAATTACAGGTATCGATCTTTTTATCTGTTGAACTTCATCAAGTTTAATCTTAGAGGCAATAGTTTCTTCACCAAGTAACTCTTTTTCTAAAAAGATTGTCTTAAGGCTGACAAACATATTTTATTCTTCAGCATGGTAGAAATAGTAATCCTTACTTTCTTTGGGATATCCTATAGATGCACACTTATCAGACCAGGGTCCAAGCTTATCTGTATGCAAATGTTTGACATAGGCCGAATATCCCCAAACTTGTAGGCGAAAGAGTGTAGGCCTATGCCCAGTCCATATCTCATATGAAGTCTTTGCAATAGATTTTCTCAGTACATTATTCAATATATAACATGCAATCTCAAGAGCATAATCCCAAAATAAAATAGGCAAACTAGCAAATCCCATCATGGATAGAATCATGTCTAACAAGGTTCGATTTCTTCTTTTCGATACACCATTATGCTGTGGTGTTTCTAAAGGAGTCCACTATGAGAGAATTCCATTCTCTCCTAGATATGTTAGAAACTCACTGGATAGATATTTACCTCCTCAATTCAATCAAAGAGTTTTAATACTCTTCTCAGTTTGATTTTCTACTTTACTTCGAAATCTTTTGAACATTTCAAATGAATCTGACTTATATTTCATCAGATAGATATATCCATACCCAGATAGATCATTTGTGAAAGTGATGAAGTAGAAATATCTACCTTTGGCTATGCTCATTGTTCCACATATATTAGTATGTACAAGACCTAAGAGCTCAGTGGCTCTCTCATCTTTTTTAGTAAAAGATGATTTAGTCATTTTTTGAAGAAGATAGGATTCACAGATTGGAAGTATTTCACAATCATTGACTTTGAGGATTCTCTCTTGGGTCAACCTATTTATCATGTTCTTGTTAATATGACCTAGCCTACAGTGCCATAGGTAGATATTAGAGATATTATCTAATCTAGGATATTTTTTAGAAGTGTATATTACACTTATAGATTGTGGTAAAATGTCAATATCATTTTAATAAATGATAACCATATTTGGCCAAAAGGCTAATAGAGATTATATTTATTAGAAAGGAAGGACAATAATGATATTCATTTAAAAAAATAAAATTAGTATTGAGAATAAGTTGAACTATGTCCATAGCTAGAACTAGAACAGACCTTCCATCTCCAACATTCAAGAATCGCTCATTATTTTCAAATCTTCTACTAATTTGAAGTCCTTGCAATGTATTGCAAATATAGACTGGACTTTTAATATCTAATACCCAAGTAGAAGTATCATAAATAGAAAAATTATAAAGATGTTATCATATAACATTTGATCAGCAACTACTTGCTCATCTCTCTTATTTAGCCTACTGGGGTCATGAAAATCAAGATACTGAGGATAGTTCCTCTTTTAATGCTTCTACTTCTTACAGTGGAAGTATTCTGCCTGATCTAGATTATTCTTGGATCTTATATTTAAATTGAGCATAGAAGTCCCAGCACGAACCACTTCATGCTGCTGAACAACATTTAACTTTTGATACTTATTATCGAAGTTAGATCCCATAAGTTTATCACTGTCTAATAATGAATGAAGGTTTAATTGCATAAAGAAGAACCAAAAGCCTAATTAGTAATTAATTTATTAAACTAAAAGATTTAGATTTTAATCAAAAGATTCTCCCACTATTTTATTCGAACTGATAGCCTTTACCTCCAATTCAAGAAATTACCTAATTTCTTAGTGGGTACTAGAATCCATATAGACTGTACATAAGTCCAACTATGGTTGGTCAACCCATGTACATCTAAGGATAGGTTCGTAATCAATTATTTCTCCAAATATTTTTTAGTAATTTAATTTTGCCCTGGGTATCTTTTCAGTAGGCTAGGGCCTCCACTAAAAATTTCAGTTAGGTTCAACCATTAACATGATCATACTTAGTCCATCTAACTATTGAATAATTAAGCTCAACTAGTTTTGGTTAACCTAATTATCATTTAGAAAGATGTGGCTAAGAAATCATATTATGAATGATAATTCCATTAGGAGATAAGCACTAGGCCTATGGGCCTCCAATGATTATCCAACTAATGGACCCAATATCATCCACTTAATGGAAGGCTATGATCTAGTTGTCACCATAACTATTTCATTTTAAGGACCTAATAATTTTAAAAAAATTTAATTTAAAAAAGAGAGAAGGTCAGATGAACCAGCTTATCATGATCCTTTCACTGGTTTCACCAAGTTAGCTTAAGGGAGACCATTAATAAGCTGGTCTAGGAGCACCTAAATCAATCACACTGATTTACCTAACTAACATGGATCAGCTTGAATAGTCAAGTAATCTGATTAAAATATAATTTCACCAAGAGGTCAGATAAGTTCGATCAGTGGGAGGGTCTACCAAAGCTTGTCTTAGACATCATCAGAAATAATCAGGTAAGTGGGCTGCCAATTAAAAATCATCGATCTAGTTTATCTTAGACACCAACTGATTTAATTAGTCTCGATTAGATCAACCTAACAATTCATGCTAGACTGCATAGCCAAGAATCAAGTCCATTCTTTAATTATTGTAATTAATCTAGAGAATTTTTGACCTAATCTAAGACAACAATTGATTAGATTTAGTTAATTCTCTAATTAAGTCCATTCTTTAATCTAACCCTAAGTCTAACCCAATTAATGAACCTAATCCCCACTAACCCATTTAACCCAATATGTTATGATTTGTGTCTTAGGATCTTCAATTCATAATTCTAGATCCTAATCAAATAACTTCTTAATTCTTAATTAAGTTTTGGATTGAGGATTGGGGTTTGACTTTTTCAAAATAATTTTTATATTTGTAAAATATTTTTATAACATGGTTCTACTAACTAAGTTGCATGTTTGATTCATAATCAATATGCAAATAAGATAAGCATGAAACTACTTTAGATCTAATATAAATATGTTCATGTAAGTAAAACAGTTTCAACTTTAATCAATCATAAATTATCCTAGATCAAATATAATATATTTATGATGATTAAAATTAGATTAAAATATTTTTAATTAGATCATAAAATTTTTTAGATCTAATCTAAAATTTTATGATCAATATTTTAGATCAGCACGTACTAGGACAACCTCTCCACTATAAGGGATAAATCTTATAATCAGTCCATATAATATAAAACTTTTATTTTTAGATTTAAAATATTTTTAAATTTAATAAATCATAAATAAAATTAGATCATATCTAATAAATTTATGATAAGAAATAGATCTATACGAACTAGGATAACCTCTCTATTGTAAGGGATAAATCTTATAACAGGACCATCTTATATCAGTTCGTATGATCATAATTTTTAATTTTAGATTTAATAATTAGATTATAAATTAAATTTAATCTAATAAATAATTTAAATATATAAAAATAATTATATAATGATAAACCTAGGCTTTGATACCAATTGAAGGAATCAGATTTAGGATTTTAGGACTAGATCTTGAAATATTTTCAAGATCTGGCAGTGAAAAGCTAAAATAAATTAAAATTTATTTTATAAAGATTAGAGAGCCTCTATATCTAAATTCTATTACATTATTATAGTATGATATTAAATCAAAAATTAAAAATATTAGAAAGAAAAAAATATGTTGATCATATCAACATGCATCTACACTACATCTAATGCAGGTTTGTAATAATAGATCAGATCCATATTATCTATACAAGTTAGATGTTCTAACCTATTGATCTAGGTTGAAGGATGAAGCTTCAAGCCACACCTGCATCCAGCCTTTAAGAGATATCCATACGAGTCCAAGAATCCCAATTAGAAGTTCAATCTTCGATAATCAGCATAGTATGCTAATACTGTGCTAATCCTTCTTCGATGGTCGATCTGGTGCTCTTCTTCAAGATTTAAACTCTCTAAAATATCAAAGAGAATAGAAAAGATTCTAAATTTGAGAGAACTCTGAAACAAATCTCAAAGTTGGAGGAAAAGGGAAGAAGAAAACAGTCCTAGAAGAA
This sequence comes from Cocos nucifera, assembly GCA_006176705.1. Classification (NCBI taxonomy): domain Eukaryota; kingdom Viridiplantae; phylum Streptophyta; class Magnoliopsida; order Arecales; family Arecaceae; genus Cocos; species Cocos nucifera. The sequence continues at coordinate 348,932 of QRFJ01001307.1, read as the reverse complement.
GACCCTCTTCTTTTTCTTTGTTCTCTCACCTAGATACCTAGATTGGTATCTTTAGAACTCCAATGTCCAACATGAATATTCTCTGATTTTCTCACACCCAAAAGGTCTCTCAAATGTTTATAATTCATGAAAAAATCAATCCAAAATTCTTTTTAAATAATGAGATATGGAAGAATCTTTGTCTAGGTCAAATACCTAGATAAGGAATATCCAAATCGGGCAAGACAAGGGGTGCCCAACTCTTGGGTGCCCCCTCTTTTTTCTTTGGCGTGGACCATCCCTTTTTGTCACACAAAAAGTCACAAATAAGAAGTGGATGACATCTTATGGGAGGAGTTTTGGTTTGTTAGGATTCTATCTTATAGAATCCAAAATCACAACAACTTAACTTCTATTGACTTGGTCTATAACTTAATTCCATATAAGAGAGAAGGAAAGCAAGTGGGCATGTGTGAAGACATGAAAGAAAGGATTTTTCATAAAAAAATCCTAAAAGATAGGCATGGGGGAATGGGGTGGGTGTGAGATATCAAGTGGCACAAGGAAAGAAGTCCTAGTCTTACTAGGACTTCTAATTTGACTTAGTCAAACATATTTTTTTGAATCAAATTAAATCAGAATTAATTAAACCTAATTAGAGTATGTCATAATCTAATTAAGATAATTAAATTAGATTTAATTAGATTTAATTTTAATTTAATTTTTTTAATTAAATTAAAAAATTGGGTTAATCCAAGTCCTAGTTGAATTAGGATTAGTTCTTTCTTATACTTGACTTATCCAATAAATCAATTTGACTTGATCCAATCAAGTCTAAATTAAATCTAACTAATTTATATTTAATTATACTTAATCTTAATCCTCTGATTTAATCAAATTAAGCCAATTAGCAATCAAATTACTAATCAATCCTTCTGCAACACTTGCACTAGGTTAAACATCAATCATATTGATCGTTTAACCTTGGAATGATTCTTAATCATTGATCAACCATTTCATCAGATTGTGAACTCTAATATGTGTAATCCCATAGGTCTGAACCTAAGTCGATAGCATAGGAATAAATTTTTGTACTAGTTGAAGAGACTATCTAAAAATGGTATCCAACAGTCGGATAGGCCGAATGTGTAGAACAAACATCTTTAGAACCAATGTGGATATAGTTTTCATATAATTTATCTCCTAGACCAAAATACTCATAGGATACCTCAAAGTTCAATTGTCAACTCTGATCAGACTGTCCATATTATATTTCAAAATATCAAATCCATCTCATGAATTATCCTAGCCAAGGTTTCACTATATTAAAATACAGCGATACATTCTTCTCCAACTCTTGGAGTCAATCCCATCTTGATCATACACCGACTTTGCAAGTACTTGACTATGCCCAGAAGCTTTTCATTACTAAATTAAAAATTTAGTTAGTCCAGTACTAAAGCATAGTGAGTTGCTTGCAAGCTACTGAGGTGATCTTAAGTCTAAGGGACACTTATACCTATATCCCATCAGAGACATTCTCGATAGTAGAATGCTCTAAAGTGTAGAATTTGGTGGGATGCTCCCAAGCCTTGGGGGGTCACAAGAGGAGCCAAGGTGTTGGCTCCGAAAGTCTAGGGTAGGTGTGAGTCCTAGGGCTAGGATAGAAGTTATCCTAGGAAGAAGGCGGCGTGTAGTCCTGCACGAACTCGAGGTTCAAGTGTGAGGACCTTGAAGGGCTTGATAGGTCCTTCAGAGATCTGAAACATAAAGTAGAGCAAAGGACCAAAGCTAGAAGAATAATCAATCAGGATAAGGGGTTGACACAAAGGCAGGCTGGCTCGGATATGCAGTCGAGCCGGCTCGAGCTGAGATCGAGCCGACTTAGGGTGCAGTCGAGCTAGCTATCTCAGGAAGATAGAAGACAAGGTTCGGACGAGATATAGTTGAGCCAGCTCAGCTACTAATAGAGTCAGCTCGATGATGGTGAATTTAACTGGATAGAGTTTTCTATTTGGGATCTTAAGGTCTGATCTAATAAGATCTTAAGGTGGCTAACATATGTATGGGTCAGGTTTAGATCCAGAGGATGAGAGCATGGAAGACATGGACGTACATGAGCTCGGTGAGTGCCTTCATGTATTGGATTAGCTAGGAGAGTTTTTGGTCAGGCTTAATAGCTATGTATATATACATAGATTATATTAGGATTTTATAATATGGCTTGGAATACAGATATTTTCTCCCTCAATCTCTCTTCTCTCTTCTCTCTAGAGTTGCCACCCTAAAGGAGGGCACCTCCCTCAAGCCCAAGGAGGGAGGTGCCCCATCATAGATCCAAATTGATGAATTGGTGGTTTGTTGCCCTTAGAGAATGTCAAAGTTTTCCTCAGGTCCATGCTAAAGATCGAAGTTTTCCGCTACATGTGGCATCAGAGATGTTAGGAAATATGTTTCAAAGCCAATCATCAGTCTGTTGATGGTTGAGCTACATTGTATCTATAATTAATTTATTAATATATAAAATATATTTTTGATAATTTTTATTATAAAGTATTCATCTTCTAACGAACTCCATTATTGTGGTGAAATCCTTAGGACTATTTAGCTTTGATAAAAAGAAAATTTATCGATTAGTCCTTAAATTTGTTCAAGATCAAATGATAGACTGTTAATTAGAATGACAGCGTCTATCGAGCATAGGTCACTGTATGTCATATAGGCTGGTTGTTCTCTTAATCAAGAAGTGTAGAGCAACTGGTATGGCATATAGGTGAGATGTATGGGCACATTGTCATTGAACATGACCAACTCTAGAGCATTCTACTATCAAGAATTTCTCTGATGGGATATAGATATAAGTATCCCTTAGAATTGAGATTACCTCAGTGACTTGCAAGAAACTCACTGTGCTTTAGTACCAGACTAACTAAATTTTTAATTTAGTAATGAAAGGTTTTTGGGCACAGTCAAGTCCTTGCAAAGTCAGTATGTGATCAAGATGGAATTGATCATTCCAAAAGTTGGAGAAGAATGTATCACTGTATTTCAATATAGCAAAATCTTGGCCAGGATAATCCATCAAATGGATTTGATATTTTGAAATACAATGTAGACAACCTGATCAAAGTTAATAGTTAAACTCTGAGGTGTTCTATGAGCATTTTGATCAAAAGGATGAATTATATGGAAACTATATCCACATGTGTTCTAAGAATGTTGTTCTACACATTCGATCTATCCGACCATCGGATATCATTGCTAGATGGTTACTTCGATTGAAACAAAAATCTATTCTTATGCTACTAGCTTAGGTTTGAACCTATGAGATAACACACATTAGAGCTCACGATCTGATTTGATGGTTGATCAATGACTGAGAATCATTCTAGGGTTAAATAATCAATACGATTGATGTTTAACCTAGTGCAAGCATTGTAGGAGGATCGATTATCAATTAGATTATTAATTGAATTAATTTAATTAAATAAGAGGAGTGAGATTAAGTTAAATTAAATATAATTTTATTAGATTTAGTTTGGACTTGATTGGATCAAGTTCAATTGGCTTTTTGGATAAGCTAAGTGCAAGAAAAAAAAACTAGTCCTAATTAAACTAGGACTTGGGTCAACCTAATTTTCTAATTTGATTAAAAAATTAAATTAAAATTTAATTTAATTTAATCTAATTTAATTATATCTTTAATTGGATTAGAATCTAATTTAATTTGGTTAATTTGGTTTCAATTTAATTTGGTTTGAGCAACCATATTTGACCAAGTCATAGATGGAATCCTAATAAGACTAGGATTCCACCTTGCGCCACCTTAGCCCTCCATGCCCCACTCCCTATTTCTTCTCTTATTTTGTGTGAAAAATCTCTTTCTCCCTAGTCTTCTTGCATGCCCCCTCTCTCTCTCTCTTTCTCATATGGTAATTGGGTGGAGGACCAAGTCAAAGAAGGAGTTTGTTTTGATTTTGGATTCTATGAGATAGAATCCTAATAAACCTAAACTTTTTCCAATAGGTGTTGCCCCCTCTATCTATTATTTTCTCTCTTATTCCATGTGAGAAAAGTCTTTTTTTGTGTACCCTTCCTTGCTGGTACGTGCCAAAAATATTGGAGGGGGCGCCCAAGAGTTGGGCGCCCCTTGACTTGTTTTGTTTGACATTTTCTTGTCTAGTATTTGACCTAGACAAGGATTCTTCTTTTTCTATATATTTTGGATGAATTTTGGCTTAAAATTTTTATGAAACATAGATCTTTAGGAGAGCTTTGGGGTGTGCAAAAATCAGAGGAAGAGGGTCCTTGGGCATTGGGGTTTCATAGACACTAAACTAGGTATCTAGGTGAGAGAAAAGAGAAGAAGAAGAGGATCTTCTTCTAGGGCTGTTTTGATTTTCTCTTCTCCTCCTTTTGAGATTTTTTTGAGAGAGTCTCAGATCTAAAATCTCTTCTTTTTCTTCTAATATTTTGATGAGTGTAAGTCTCAAAGAAAAAAGTATCGAATCGACCGTCGAAGAGAGATCAGCATAGTACTAGCATACTGTGCTGATTTCCTGCATCAGGATCTTAGATCGTGTTTGTGGGCTCGTATGGATGACTCCTGGAGGCCAAATATTTGTGCAGCTCATGACTTCATCCTCAAGCTTAGATCAGTAAGTTAGAACATCTAACTTGCTTAGGTATCAGATCTAATATATTATTCTATAGCTATATTAGATGTAGTATTGTAGCATGTTGATGGGATCAATATGTTAATCTTTTCTTTATATTTTTAATTTTTAATTTAATATCATATCTTGATCATATAATAAATTTTAAATCTAAGATATTTTTATATTTATTTAAATAAATATTTAATTTATTTAAATCTTTCACTGCATGATCTTGAAAAAATTTTAAGATTTATCCATGAAATCCTAGATCTGGTCCCTTCAATTGATATCCGAGCTAAGTTCTTATTACATGATTCTCTTGAGCATATTTATATTATTTATTAAATTAGATCTAATTTATAATCTAATTATTAAATCTAAAATTAAAAATTTAGATCTCACGAACTACCATAAGATTGTCCTACTGTAAGGTTTACCCCTTATAGTGAAAAGATTGTCCTAGTTCATGATGATCTGCTCCTAATCATAAATTTATTAGATTTGATCTAATTTTATTTATAATTTAATAGATTTAAAATAATTTTAGATCTAAAAATAAAATTTTTAGATTGCATAAATTGCTATAAGGTTGACCTACTGTAAGGTTTATCCCTTTTAGTGGAAAGGTTGTCCTAGTACGTGCTGATCTAAAATATTGATCATAAAATTTTAAATTAAATATAAAAAATTTTATGATCTGATTAAAAATATTTTAATCTAATTTTAATCATCATAAATATGTTAGATTTGATCTAAGAAGATTTATGATTGATTGGTGTTGAAACTGTTTCAATTACACAAACATATTTAGATTAGATCTAAAGTAGATTCATGTTTATGTTACTTGCATTTTGATTATGAATCAAACATGCAACTTCGTTGATAGAACCATATCATAAAAATATTTTATAAATATAAAAATTATTTTTAAAAAGCTGAACCCCAATCCTCAGTGTAAAACTTAATTAAGAATTAAGAAGTTATTTGATTAGGATCTAGAATTATAAATTAAAGATCCTAAGACATGAATCATAACACATTTGATTGAATGGATTAGTGGAGATTAGGTTCATTAATTGGGTTAGACCTAGGGTTAGATTAAAGAATGAACTTAGTTAGAGAATTGACTAAATCTAATCAATTATTGTCTTAGATTAAGTCAAAAATTCTCTAGATCAATTATAATAGTTATAGTTGGTCAAGTCCATGTCTTTAACAAGATTCAAGATGGACTTGATTCTTGGCTTTGCGGTATAGCTTAAACTATTAGGTTGATCTAATCAAGACTAATTAAACCGTTGGTGTCTAAGATAAGTTTGGCACATACGATCGGTGGTTTTTAATTGACAGCCCGCTTACCTAGCCATTTCTGATGGTATCTAAGATAAGCTTTGGTAGACCCTCCCACCAATCTCACTTACCTGGCCATCTTGGTGAGATTATGTTTTGATCTAATCACTTGATAATTTGAGTTGACCTATGTTAGCTAGGTAAATCAATATGACTAATTTAGGTGCTCCTAGACCAGCCTATTAGTGGTCTCCCTTAAGCTGACTTGGTGAAGTTAGTGGAAGGATCATGATAAGCTGGTTCATCTGATGTACTTTCTTCTTTGAATTAAATTTTTTAAAATTATTAGATCCATAAATTGAAATAGTTATGGTGATAACTAGATCATAGCCTCCCATTAAGTGGATTATAATGGGTCCATTATTTGGATAATCATTGGAGGCCCATAGGCTTGGTGCTTATCCGTAATGAAATTATCATTTAGAATATGATTTCTTAGATGCGTCTCTCTGAATGATGGTTAGGTTGACCAACCATAGTTGGGCTTAATCATTCATTAGTTAGATGGACTAAGTATGATCATGTTAATGGTTACACCTAATCGGGACTTTCAACGGAGGCCCTAGCCTACTGAAAAGATACCTAGGGTAAAATTAAATTACTAAAAATTATTTAGAGAAATAATTAGTTATGAACCTACCTTTAGATATACATGGGTTGACCAACCATAGTTGGACTTGTGTGTAGTTTATGTGGATTCTTCTACCCACTAAGAAATTAGGGTAATTTCTCGAATTGTAGATAGAGGCTACCAGTTTGAACAAAATAGTGGAAGAACCTTTTGATTAATGTCCAAATCTTTAGGTTTAATGAATCAATTACTAATTAGACTTTTGGTTCTCTTTTATATAGTTAAATCTAAACCATAGTTGCTTCATTTACTATTAGATAGTGATTAACTTATGGGACCCAACTTCGATAATAAGTAGCAGAAGTTGAATGTTGTTCAGCAGCATGAAGTGGTTCGTGCTGGGGCCTCTATGTCCAATTTAAACATAAGATCCAGGAATAACCTAGATCAGGCAGAGTGCTTCCATTGTAAGAAGTAGGGGCATTGAAAGAGAAACTGTACTTAGTATCTTGATGACCTCAATAGGCTAAATAAGAGAGATGAGCAAGTAGTTGCTAATCAAGGATGTTATATGATAATACGTTATAATTTCTCTGTTTGTGATATTTTTACTTGGGTATTGGATACCGAAAGTCCAGTTCATATTTGCAATACATTGAAAGGACTATAAATTAGTAAAAAAATTGAAAATAATGAACGATTCCTGAATGTTAGAGATGGAAGGTCTGTTACAGTTCTAGCTATGAAAATAGTTCAACTTATTCTCAATACCAATATCATTTCTTTAAATGAACGTCATTATTGTTCTTTCTTTCTAATGAATATAATCTCTATTGATCTTTTGGCCAAAAATGGTTATCATTTATTTATAAAGAAAGATTATTATGATATTATTATGAATAATATTATAATAATGTAAGTGTTGGTGTAGAAACTGGTCGTCGTTAGAATCAGTCAGAGCGGAGGCCGACAAGGTCGTCATCAGGGACCTGCAAAATAAAGTCACATTCGGAGCCGATGGGGGGTGGCTTCGATAGGACCCTCCGACAATCAAGTCAGCTATGGCCAATAGGAATGAAGTGCTCGGGAATGAGTTTCACAGAGCTTAGAGGAGAGGAGAGCTTTGAGTCTAGAGTTAGCATATCTGAAGGATCCTTTTTATAAGCGGAGTTTGATGGTGACAGCTATAGCCACATGGTGGCAGGCCACTCGAGGTCCGATGGAGTCAGTTTCGGAGGAAGGCACCGTCTACAGTGCCACTTGCAATGGGTTGACGGTGATAGCCATCGCCGCCTGGTAGCGGATCGCTGTCGCCTACAGCGGACTGATGGTGATGGCTGTAGTTGTCTTCATACTGAGCCACTCGGAGCTGAATGAAGGATTGAAAAGCTTTGATGTTTACCCATTTTGGAGGAGTTCGGACTTTCGAAGGGAATATGGCTAGAGAGGGTTGCCCGAGAGGAAAAATAGCTGAAGGAGCCTAGAAGGAGTTCAGCTTCTATAGAGGTTTGTCTGGATGAGGGATCCAAGAATCCAACCGAAGGAGGTGTCTGGGAGGAGTTCGACCAGAGTTCAACTATTGAGGAGTTTGGTCGTGGAGGAGTTCGATCGAGGGACGACCGCTGAGGAGTTCGATCGAGGGACAGCCACTGAGGAGTTTGATCGAGGGATAGCTATTAAGGAGTTCGACCGAGGGACGACCGCTGAGGAGTTCAGTCGAATGAGCTCGGCCTCCTAAGAGTTCGGCCAGCTGAAGGAGTTTGGCTAAGGCTCGTCCGTTGAAACCCTTTCATGACTACCGATTGCACCAGCCTGAGCATCAGATTGGACTTTGGTGGGAGCGGGGTTCATCCCCAACAATAGTCCCCCCCACTTTCGAGTTTGAAACTCGAAGGAAGGGAGTGTAGAAAAGACGACTGTCAAAGTCCTCTTTTGGTCTTCCATGCTGGTTCAGGTCGAAGCTCAGAGGGAAGATCTTGTCTTCAGCCAAAGTTGATGTTAAAGTTGAAGCCCGGGGGAGATCTCATGTCTAGTAGATCTCGTCTCCAGCGGTCGAGGTCAGAGGTCGAGCTCCTCGGGGGCGATATTGTCTCCAGCAGCCGAGGTTGCCTCGGGGGATCTTATTCCCGGCAGCTGAGGTTAATACATAGATCTGATCCCAGTGCGAGGTTGTCTCCGACCTTATCTCTGGCCGAGATTGTCTCGGTTGCTCATGAGAGATCTTATCTCTAGTCGAGGTTGGCTTGGTCACTCTCAAGGGAGATCTTATCTCCTGCAGGCGAGTTTGCCTCGAGGGAGATCTTATCTCCTGCGGTCGAGGTTGCCTCGGGAGAGATCTTATCTCCTACGGTCGAGGTTGATGAAGGCGCTCGGGGGAGATCTTATCTCCTATAGCCAAGTTTGCCTTGGATGAGATCTTATCTCTTACGTCCGAGGTTGCCTCGAAGGAGATCTTATCTCTTGCGGTCGAGGTTGACGCGGGCGCTCGGGGGAGATCTTGTCTTCTACAATCGAGTTTTCCTCAGGGGGTGATCTTATCTCCTGCGGTCGAAGTTGCCTCGAGAGAGATCTTATCTCCTGCGGTCGAGGTTGACACGGGCGCTCGTGGGAGATCTTATCTCCTGCAGTCGAGTTTTTCCTCAGGGGAGATCTTATCTCCTGTGACCGAGGTTGCCTCGGGGGAGATCTTATCTCCTACAGCCAAGTTTTCCTCGAGGAAAATCTTATCTCCTATGGTCGAGATTGCCTCGAGGGAGATCTTATCTCCTGCAGCCGAGGTTGACACGGGTGCTCGAGGGAGATCTTATCTCCTACGGTCGAGTTTGCCTCGGGGAGATCTTATCTCTTACGACCAAAGTTGACGTGGGCGCTCGAGGGAGATCTTATCTCCTATGATCGAGGTTGCCTCGGGGGAGATCTTATCTCCTTCAGATGAGTTTGCCTCAGGGGAGATCTTATCTCCTGCGATCGAGTTTGCCCTAGGGGAGATCTTATCTCCTGCAGCCGAGGTTACCCCGGGGGAGATCTTATCTCCTACAGCCGAGGTTGATGTGGGCCCTTGAGGGAGATCTTATCTCCTGCAGTCAAGGCTATCACGATCACTTGGGAGAGATCTCATCTCTAGCCAAGGTTGTCACGGTTGCTCGGAAGAGATCTTATCTCTAGCCGAGGTTGACTTGGTCGCTCGAGAGAGATCTTATCTCTGGTCGAGGTTGTCGCGGTCGCTCGAAAGAGATCTTATCTCTAGCCGAGGTTGGTGCGGTCGCTCGGAAGAGATCTTATCTCTAGCCGAGGTTGACTAGATTGCTTGGAAGAGATCTTATATCCGACCGAGGTTGACTCGATCGCTCGATAGAGATCTTATCTCTAGCCGAGGTTGACTCGGTTGCTCGGAAGAGATCTTATCTCTAGTCGAGGTTGTCCCGATCGCTCAAAAGAGATCTTTATCTCTGGTCGAGATTATCGCAGTCGCTTGAGAGAGATCTTATCTCTAGCCGAGGTTGTTTTGATTGCTTGAGAGAGATCTTATCTCTAGCCGAGGCTGTCGCGGTCGCTCGGGAGAGATCTCATCTCTGGCCAAGGTTGTCACGGTTGCTCGGAAGAGATCTTTATCTCTAGTCGAGGTTGACTTGGTCGCTCGGGAGAGATCTTATCTATGGTCGAGGTTGTCGCGGTCGCTCAAAAGAGATCTTATCTCTAGCCGAGGTTGGTGCGGTCATTCGAGAGAGATCTTATCTCTAGCCGAGGTTGTCGCGGTCGCTCGAGAGAGATCTTATCTCTGATCGAGGTTGACTCGATCGCTCGAAAGAGATCTTATCTCTAGCCAAGGTTATCATGGTCGCTTGGGAGAGATCTTATCTCTAATCGAGGTTGACTCGGTCGCTCGAAAGAGATCTTATCTCTAATCGAGGTTGACTCGATCACTCAAAAGATATCTTATCTCTAGCCGAGGTTGTCTCGATCGCTCAAAAGAGATCTTATCTCTAGCCGAGGTTGTCACGGTCGCTCAGGAGAGATCTTATCTCTGGCCAAGGTTGACTCATCACTTGGGAGAGATCTTATCTCTAGCCGAGGTTGTCGCGGTCACTCGGAAGAGATCTTATCTCTAGCTGAGGTTGACTCGGTCGCTCGGAGAGATCTTATCTCTAGCCCAGGTTATCCCCAGTCGCTCGAAAGAGATCTTATCTCTAGCCGAGGTTATCTCGGTCGCTCGAAAGAGATTTTATCTCTAACCGAGGTTGTCGCGATCGCTCAGGAGAGATCTTATCTCTGGCTGAGGATGACTCGGTCGCTCAGAAGAGATCTTATCTCTAGTCGAGATTGTCACGGTCACTCGAGAGAGATCTTATCTCTAGCCGAGGTTGACTCGGTCATTCAAAAGAGATCTTATCTCTAGCCAAGGTTGACTCGATCATTCGAAAGAGATCTTATCTCTAGACGAGGTTGTCGCGGTCGCTCGAGAGAGATCTTATCTCTAGCTGAGGTTGTCCCGATCGCTCGGGAGAGATCTTATCTCTAGTCGAGGTTATCCCGATCGCTCGGAAGAGATCTTATCTCTGGCCGAGGTTATTCTAGTCGCTCGAGAGAGATCTTATCTCTAGCTGAGGTTGAAGGTCTTTGACCTACTTGTGTTAGAACGAGGTTCTCCTCCTGTTCCTAACACTACCACTATTGACTGCTTCTTCCCTATCATCACATAGTTTTTGCATCCAGAAACAATATTATTGAAAGAGAAGAATTTTATCAAAGGAAAGTCACAGGTAGCACATCCCCATTTTAGGGTTGTGGGGGCGTTGTTCCTCCAAGTTCCCTCAAGCAGTAAGTCTCGGGCTGGACGACCTCCCCTATCTCATGCTGGCCTCCTCAATTTGGAGCATACTTTTCTTGGCTTAGATGCTGGGAGATGATGAGTCGCCGATGTACCAAGCTCCTCCTAGGGGTAATGTTTATGATGCCACGAGGCGGCCGATCTTCTTGTCGTTTCTAGTTACAACAGCGCCCTTGGCCGATCTTCTCCTGCTTCAGGCTGGCGTCGAAGGAATTTACTAAGCCACTCCTTTCTGACGAACTCCTCAATTTCATCTCGAAGTTGAATGCATTCCTCAATATCGTGGCCATGATCGCGATGGTAGAGACAGTACTTGCTTCGATCGTGCTTGTTTGGAGGAGATCGTAGTCCTTCTAGTCTTGGCAGCTGGTTCTTAAATTCCATGAGAATTTGAGCTCGAGGAGCATTGAGGGGGACGTAGTCGCAAAACCTTTCGGATGGAGGATTTCTTCACACCCTTCTATCGGGGCTTCCTTGATGGCAAGCTCGGGGAGTTCGGGTCTTGCTTTGTGCTGGGGAGGTTGTAAGCATGGCCGAACTTCATTCCATCCTTTTGTAAAACCTACGAAAGAACTTCATACCCCTTTGTCAGTGTGAGTGAGGCCGAACTTCATGCCCCTTTACTTCCTTGATGGTGAGCTCGAAGGCGAGTTCGACGGCCTCGCACATGCTGAACTTTATTCCACCCTCCTGTGAAACCTTCATCGGAAGAACTTCATGCCCCTTTGTCGGGGTTTCCTTGATGATGAGCTCGAGGGGAGTTCGACGGCCTCACTCATGCCGAACTTCATTTTGCCTTCCTGTAAATCTTCATCGGGAGAACTTCATGCCCCTTTGTCGAGGCTTCCTTGATGATGAGCTTGAGGGAGAGTTCGGCGGCCTCGCTCATGCCGAACTTCATTCCGCCCTCCTGTTAAGCCTTCTAGGAGAGAACTTCTGCTCTATTTCTCCTTCCTAGGGGCGATTGGTATGCTAGGCCAAATGCTTTTCCTCAAGATTGGTTCCTGGCATCCTCATGGTGGGTTTGCTGGCAAGGTCTTCGCCAAAAGCTGTCGCACGGCTTGCATCATCTCGATGAGGGTATGAACCTGCTGGACAAGTCAGTTGAACTGCTCCACACCTACCATGGGTACAAGTGGAACCTAAGTTATCGAGGCTGAAATAGGAGCAGATGGATCTGGCACGGAGGCCACCAATCGTCGAGTTGAAGCTCTCCTGGGAGGCATTTTCTCTTCAAAAAGAGCTTTGGAGAGGAAGAAGGAAGATCTTCAGAGAGGAAAGAGAAAAATGATCGTTGAGCACTTCTTTAAGAACAAGAAAACCTCGGAGATTCAGGCCCTTCCTCTAGCGCCATTTTGTTGGTGCAGAAATTGGTCGTCGTCAAAATCATTTGGAGTGGAGGCCGACGAGATCGCCATCGAGGACCTACAAAATAAAGTTCCATCCGAAGTCGATGGGGGGTGGCTCTAGCAGGACCCTCCGATGATTAAGTCAGCTCTGACCAACAGGAATGGAGTGCTTGGGAATGAGTTCCATAGAGCTTAGAGAAGCAGAGGAGAGCTTAGAGTCTAGAGTTAGTATATCTGGAGGGTCCTTTTTATAGGTGGAGCTTGATGGTGATAGTTGTAGCCACACGGTGGTGGGCCGCTCGAGGTCCGACTAGGTCAATCCCAGGGGAAGGCACCGTCTGTAGTGCTGCCTGCAATGGATTGACGGTGATAGCCATCGCCACCTGATAGCGAATCGCTGTCACCTACAGCAGACTGATAGTGATGGCTATAGCTGTCTTGATATTAAGCCACTCAAAGTCGAATGAAGGGTTGAAAAGCTTTGACGTGTACCCATTTTAGAGGAGTTCAGACTTTCGAAGGAAATATGGCTGGAGAGGATCGTCTGGGAGGAAAAATAGCTGAAGGAGCCCAGAAGGAGTTCGACTTCCATAAGGGTTCGTCTGAATGAGGGGTCCAGAAATTCGATCGAAGTAGGTGTCTGGGAGTAGTCCGACCAGAGTTCGACTACTAAGGAGTTTGGCCGCTAAGGAGTTCGACCGAGGGACAACCCTAAGGAGTTTGGCCGAATGAGCTCGATCTCCTAAGAGTTTGGCCAACTGAAGGAGTTTGTCTAAAGCTCATCAGTTGAAATCCTTCCGTGACTATTGGTTGCACCAGCCTGAGCATCAAACTGAACTTCGATGGGAGCGGGGTTCATTCCCAATAGTAAGAATAATAAAAAAAATGATATTTACATTTTATCATAGCCTGTGAGTGTAATGTACACTTCTAAAAAATATTCTAGATTAGATAATATCTCTGATATCTACCTATGGCACTATAGGCTAGGTCACATAAATAAGAATAAAATAAATAGATTGGCTCAAGAGAAAATCTTCGAAGTTAGTAATTATGAATCACTTCCAACCAATGAATGTTGCCTTCTTAGTAAAATGACCAATTCACCTTTTCATTGGAAAAGATGAGAGAGGTACTGAGCTCTTAGGTCTAGTACATATTGATAGATGTGGACCAATGAGCACTAGTGCCAAAGATGGATATTTCTACTTCATCACTTTCACAGATGATCTATCTAGGTATGGATATGTTTATTTGATGAAATATAAATCAGATTCATTTGAAATATTCAAAAGATTTTGAAGTGAAGTAGAAAAATAAATTAAAAAGAGTATTAAAACTTTTTGATCGGATCGAGAAGGTGAATATCTATCCAATGAGTTTTTGATATATCTAGGAGAGAATGGAATTCTCTCATAGTGAACTTCTCCTAGCACTCCACAACATAATGGTGTATCGGAAAGAAGAAATCGAATCTTGTTGGACATGGTTCAATCTATGATGGAGTTTGCTAGTCTACCTATTTCATTTTGGGGTTATGCTCTTGAGACTGTATGTTATATATTGAATAATATACCAAGTAAATCTATCACAAAAACTCCATATGAGATATGGACTAGGAGTAGGCCTACACTCTCTCACCTACGGGTTTGGGGTTGTCCGACCTATGTCAAACATTTGCATATAGATAAGCTTGGATCTCGGTCTAATAAGTATGTATTTATAGGATATCCTAAAAAAAGTAAGAATTACTATTTCTACCATGTTGAAGAACAAAAGGTATTCGTCAACCTTAAAGCAATCTTTTTGAAAAGAAGTTCCTTGGTGAAGGAATTGTTGCCTCTAAGGTTAAACTTGATGAAGTTCAATAGGTAGAAAAATCAACACCTATAGCTGAACCTGAGTTAGATTTGATTAGATCAGATCCAGAGCCTAGTGTACCTACACCATTAAGACGATCTGGTAGAGTACCGCATCATCTGGATAGATACTATGATTTCTTGGTCCAAGATGGTGATCTCTTCGAACTCGATGAGAATGATGGGGATCTGATCACCTATATGGATGCTATGCAGAGATCTGATTCTAAGAAATGGCTTGAGGTCATGAAATCTGAAATGGAGTTCATGAAGGTCAATGATGTATGGACATCGGTTGACCCACTCGAAGGGGTTAAACCTATTGGATGTAAATGGGTCTTCAAAAGAAAAAGGGATGCAGACAGAAAAAGTGAAGATCTATAAAATCCATCTGGTTGCCAAGGAGTATCATCAACATTATAGTATTGACTATGATGAGATTTTTTTTCTGTGATAATGCTCAAATTCATTTGGATTATGCTTGCGATTACTGTCCATCTAGACTATGAGATCTGATAGATAGATATGAAGATAGCTTTTCTAAATGGAGAGTTGACTTAAGAGGTGTATATGATATAACTTGAGGGGTTTACATCCATAGATGAGTCCAAGGTATGCAGGATTCAGAGATCCATTTATGAACTAAAGCAGACATCTCAAAGTTAGAACATGCATTTTGATAAAGTGATCAAAACATATGGCTTCGTTAGGAACGAAGAAGAACCTTGCATTTACAAATAGACAAATGATCCAGCAGTGGTATTCCTTGTCTTGTATGTGGATGACATCCTCTTAATCGGGAATGACATTTCCAGATTGCAAAAAATAAAATTTTGGTTGTCATCACAGTTCTCCATGAAGAACTTGGGAGAAGCATCCTACATCCTAAGGATGAAGATCTATAGGGATAGATCTAAGATGATGCTTTGGTTATCCCAGTCCGCATACATAGATACTATGTTGAAGAGGTTCAACATGGATAATTCCAAAAAGGGCTATCTCCCGATAGGCCATGGAATTTCTTTCTCTGAGAAGGATTTTTTGACAACTCCTAAAGAGAGAGCATATGAGTAGAGTCCCATATGCTTCGATAGTGGGATCTATCATGTATGTCATGATATGTACGAGATTGGATGTGGCATACTCACTAGGAGTAGTGAGTAGATATCAGTCTGATCCTAGAGAAAATCACTGAAAAATGGTTAAAATCATCCTTAAGTATTTGAGAAATACTATGAACCAATGGTTGGTTTATGATGGGTTAGATTTGAAATTTATGGGATTTACAAACTCCAGCTTTCAATCTGACCATGATGACAGTAGAAGCGTATCGGGATATATCTTTGCTCTAAATGGTGGAGCCATCTACTGAAAGAGTTTCAAGTAAAATACTATGGTAGACTCTGTTTGTGAAGTAGAGTACATCATAGCATCAGATGTCGCGAAGAAAGCTGTGTGGCTGAGAAAATTTATCACCGAGCTTGGAGTAGCACCCTCTCTTGATGGTTCGATCTTGCTCTATTATGACAGCACTAGTGCCATAGCTCAGGAGAAAGAACCAAAGGTACACTAGCGAGCAAAGTACATTCTATGTCGCTTTCATCTAGTCTAAGAGATCATTGATAGAGGTGACGTCGACCTTTAGAAGATTGACGAAAAGAAGAACCTGGCCGACTCGTTCACTAAAGCCCTAGTGATAAAGGAGTTCGACAACCATAAATCGAAGATAGATATTAGATACTATGTTGAGTGGCTTTAGGATAAGTAGAAGTTATTAAGAAGTATATTTCAAAGTCAATCGTCAGTCTGTTGATAGTTAAGCTACATTGTATTTATAATTTATTTATTAATAAATAAAATATATTTTTGATATTTTTCATAATAAAGTATTCATCTTCTAATGAACTTCATTATTGTGATGAAGTTCTTAGGACTATTTAGCTTCGATAAAGAGAGGATTTATCGATTAGTCCTTAAATTTATTTATAACTAAATGATAGACTGTTAATTAGGACAACAGCATCTATCGATCATAAATCACTGTGTGCCATATAGGTTGGTTGTCCTCTTAACCAAGGAGTATCGAGATACTGGTATGTTATACAGGTGAGATGTATGGATACATCATCATTGAACATGACCAACTCTAGAGCATTCTACTATCGAGAATGTCTCTGATGTAATATAGGTATAAGTGTCCCTTAGACCTAAGATCACCTCAATGACTTGCAAGCAACTGACTGTACTTTAATACCAAACTAACTAAATTTTTAACTCAGTAATGGAAGACTTCTCGGCATAGTCAAGTACTTGCAAAGTTGGTGTATGATCAAGATGAAATTGACCACTCCAAGAATTGGAGAAGAATGTATCATTGTATTTCAATATAGCAAAATCTTGGCCAGGATAATCCATCAGATGGATTTGATATTTTAAAATATAATATGAACAATCTGATCAGAGTTAATAGTTGAACTCTGAGGTGTTCTATGAGTATTTTGGTCAAGGAGATGAATTATATGAAAACTATATCTGCATGATTTCTAAGGATTTTGTTCTATACATTCAACCTATCCGGCCATCGGGTACCATTGCTAGATGATTTTTTTGATTGGTATAGAAATTTATTTTTATACTACCAACTTAGGTTCGGACCTATGAGGTTACATACATTAGAGCTTACAATCTGATCGGATGGTTGATCAATGATTGAGAATCGTTCTAGGATTAAACAATCAATACGATTGATGTTTAACCTAGTGCAAGCATTGTAGGAGGATTGATTAAGCCAGAGGGTTGAGATTAAGTCTAATAAAATATAATTTAATTAAATTTAGTTTGGACTTAATTGGATTAAGTCTAATTGGCTTATTGGATAAGTCAAGTGCAAGAAAAAAAAACTAGTCCTAGTTCAACTAGGACTTGGGTCTACCCAATTTTTTAATTTAATTAAAAAATTAAATTTAAATTAAATCTAATTAAATTAAATTTTTAATTAGGTTAGAATCTAATTTAATTTGATTTGAGAAATCATGTTTGACCAACTCATAGATGGAATCCTAGTAAGATTAGGATTCCACCTTGCACCACCTTAGCCCTCCATGCCCCATGCCCTATTTTTTTTCTTATTATGTATGATAAATCCCTTTCTCCCTAGTCTTCATGCATGCCTCCTCTCTCTTTCTCTTTCTCATATGGTAATTGGGTGGAGGACCAAGTCAAAGAAGGAGTTTGTTTTGATTTTGGATTCTATAAGATAGAATCCTAACAAACCTAAACTCTACCCAATAGGTGCTGCCCCCTCTTCCTATTATTTTTTCTCTTATTTCATATGAGAAAGACCCTTTTTTGTGCACCCCTTCTTGCTGGAATGTGCCAAAAATATTGGAGAGGGCATCCAACCTTGACTTGCCCTATTTGACCTTTCCATGTCTAGTATTTAACCTAGACGACGACTCTTTTTTTTCTATATATTTTAGATAAATTTTGTCTTAAAATTTTTATAGAACACAAACTTTAGGAGAGCTTTAGGGTGTAAAAGAATCAGAGGGAGAGGGTCCTTGGGTGCTGGGGTTTCATAGACACCAAACTAGGTATCTAGGTGAGAGAAAAGAGAAGAAGAAGAGGATCTTATTCTAGGGCTGTTTTGATTTTCTCTTCTCCTCCTTCTTTTGAGATTTTTTTGAGAATGTCTCAGATCTAAAATCTCTCTTCTTTCTTCTGATATTTTGGAGAGTTTAAGTCTCGAAGAAAGAAGCATCGAATCGATCGTCGAAGAGAGATCAGCACAGTATTAACATACTGTGCTGATTTTCTACATTAGGATCTCAGATCATGTTCGTGGGCTTGTTTAGACGACTCCTAAAGGCCGAATGCATGTGCAGCTCATGATTTCATCCTCAAGCCTAGATCAGTAAGTTAGAATGTCTAACTTGCTCAGGTATCTGATTTAATCTATTATTCTATAGCTACATTAGACGTAGTATTATAGCATATTGATGATATCAACATGTTAATTTTTTTTTATATTTTTAATTTTTAATTTAATATCAAGCTTTGATCATGTAATAAATCTTAGATCTAAAATATTTTTATATTTATTTAAATACATATTTAATTTATTTAAGTCTTTTACTGCATGATCTTGAAAAGGTTTCAAGATCTACACATGTATGGGTCAGGTTTAGATCCAGGAGATGAGAGCATGGAAGATATGGGTGTACATGGGCTCGATGAGTGCTTTCATATTTTAGATTAACCAGAAAAATTTTTGGTCCGGCCTAGTAGCTATATATAAATACATAGATTGTATTAGGGTTTTATAATGTGGATTGGAATACAGATATTTTCTTCCTCAATCTCTCTTCTCTCTTCTCTCTAGAGTTGTCGCCCTAAAGGAGGGCACCTCCCTCAAGACTAAGGAAGAAGATGCCCCATCATAGATCCAAATTGATGAATCAGTGGTTTGCTACCCTTAGAGAATGTTAAAATTCTCCTCAGGTCCATGCTAAAGATTGGGGGTTTCCACTACATGTGGTATCAGAGATAGGTGACGCTATGATGATGTCGCAATAATTTGTATCAGAGCAATATCGGATTTTAATAATTAGTATCAGAGCCTGGTTCAGAGCCTGATGGTGGGTGGAAGCAAAGGAAAAGTTATATAGGATCAAATCAAAAATCTGCACAAGTATTCTATGGTATGTCTTAGATCTATCTTTGTTATTACTGTGGTTTGGCTAACTGGGAGCAGCAAGTTGAAGGTGGAGGATGAGAGGATTAACGAGAAGGATTTTTTTTGGGGTGGAAGGTTTAGGTGCATGATTTTTTGATCAATCTTAGTTGGAGAGACCAGGGGTGTATGATGGGTGATAGGGTTCTCTAGGAAGATGGGCAGTGTGAGGCTGTTTGGCAGATGGAGAGAGATTTCTTAAGGGATAATGGTCAAACGAAAACTAAAGAAGCGACTATATATCTTTCAATTGCAGGAAGGAGGAAAAAGTAGTTGGAGATGCATTCAGTGATTTGACCAAAGCATGGATTTGTGAAGTCTTGAAGGTGATGAAGATGGATAATCCATGGAGGTCCAACAGATCAGTGCTGGATGGCTGATCTTGGATTAGGTTTCTTTTGTAGGAGCACCAAAAAGAGTCACAATTTAGGTGGAGGATGGGTTATGTGCCGCAAGAGAGGATTCGGATACCTATGAGGAGGTGGCACAGAGATGAGACAAGAAGCACTAGAGTGCTGTAGTAGTACTTTCCTAGAGGCACGAGATTGAGAGAGGCTCGATGGTACAATAGTCGAAGAAAGTATCTCAGTAGAGAGTGTCAGGAGGCATCTCAGAAAGATCGAGAGTAGATCTCAGGGAGAGCCAGGCAGTCTCAAGAGTCTCAGGATGAGATAGGTGGGTCTGAGCTCAAGATAGGATTTGAGCTATAGTTCCTCCGGATGCAACTAAAGCGATGGCTGGTATAGGGGCCGAAAAGGAGAAGGCTGCGGTGCAATTCTCTAGGGTTCAGTCGCTAATTTTAAAAAATTGGATGAGCTCTTAGGTTTCGGAGGTGCCCGTAGGTTGTGGAGGTATCCGAGATGGCTTCGGAGGGGTTCATGGAATGTGAAGGGTTCGAAGGGACAGCGTCGGTGTTTGAGGTATAGCGATAGTCTCAGCAGTATAGCATTGGGTGGTTGGCCTCGAAGGACTCATTTATAGAGTCAGCTTCTACGGCATCAAGTGGGCTTCGATTTTAGGTGGAGCACCAGGCAGAGGTGGCTTTACCGTGGAGATGTGATATGAGTTTAGAGCAAAGTAGTGCAGGAGGACCAATATCCTAGCATCAATGCTGGAGATGCATAGTTTCAGATAGAGCGGCACATGCGAAAAATACTGACAAAGTTCTAAGGAGACCATGTTAGGATATGCAGTGAGTGCCGATACCGAAATGCTATGGGATCTCAAGAGCAGTCAAGGATAATTGATGTAGCTGCCAAGCAGAAGGATTTCTATAATTCTAGGATGGTGCAATGAAGCAAGCTAAGATTTTCAATGGTGGAGGCAATCATCTTGAAGGCCTCAAGGGTGCACAATAACTGAAGAGGATTGGCGAAGGCGATATTTGCACAAGAGGCTATCAGGATGGACAGCAACATCGAGATCATGCAGGAGAACATTGCCAGGTGTGCCAAGGCTTGGGAGCACCTATTAAAAAATATGTCCTGAAGCCAATCATCAGTCTATTGACGGTTGAGCTATATTATAATTATAATTAATTTATTAATTAATAAAATTTATTTTTGATATTTTTTCATCATAAGTTTTTCATTTCTAATAAACTCAATTGTTATGATGAAGTCTTTAGGACTATTTAGGTTCAATAAAGAGAGGATTTATTGATTAGTCTTTAAAACTATTCATGACCAAATGATAGGTTGTTAATTAGGATAACAGCGTCTATTGATCATAGGTCGCCGTATATCATATAAGTTGGTTATCTTTTTAACCAAGGAGTATAGAGACACTAGTATGGTATATAAGTGAGATGTAGGGGTACATCGTCATTGAACATGACCAACTTCAGAGCATTCTGCTATCGAGAATATCTCTAATGAGATATAGGTATAAGTATCCTTTAAACCTAAGATCACCTCAGTGGCTTGCAAGCAACTCACTGTGCTTTGGTACTGAACTAACTGAATTTTAATTTAGTAAAAGAAGATTTTTGGACATAGTTAAGTACTTATTAAGTTGGTGTATGATCAAGATGGAATTGATCACTCCAAGAGTTGGACAAAAATGTATCACGGTATTTCGATATAGCAAAACCTTGGCCAGGATAATACATGAAATGGATTTGATATTCTAAAATATAATATGGACAACCTGATCAGAGTTAATAGTTTAACTCTGAGGTATCCTAAGAGCATTTTGGTCAAGGAGATGAATTATATGGAAACTATATTCATATAGGTTCTAAGGATGTTGTTCTACACATTCGACTTATTTGACCGTTGGGTACCATTGTTAGATGGTCACTTTGACTTGTATAGAAATTTATTCCTATGCTATCGACTTAGGTTCAGACGTATGGGATTACATACATTAGAGTTCATGATCCGATCGGATGGTTGATCAATGATTAAGAATCATTCTAAGGTTAAACAATCAATACGATTGACGTTTAACCTAGTGCAAATGTTGCAGATGGATCAATTAGCAATTTGATTGCTACTTGACTTAATTTTATTAAGCTAGAGGGCTGAGATTAGGTCTAATTAAATATAATTTAATTAGATTTGGTTTGAACTTGATTGGATCAAGTTCAATTGGTTTATTGGATAAGCCGAGTGTAAGAAAGAACTAGTCCTAGTTTAACTAGAATTTGGGTCAACCCAATTTTCTAATTTGATTAAAAAATTAAATCAAAATTTAATTTAATTTAATTTAATTTAATTAAGTTTTTAATTATATTAGTGTCTAATTTAATTGAATTGAATTAATTCTGATTTGATTTGGTTTAAGAAACCATGTTTGATCAAGTCAAACATGGAATCCTAGTAAGTCAAATATGGAATCCTAATAAGACTCGGATCCATCTTGCGCCACCTATATCCCACACACCCATGCCCTTTTCTCCCTTTAATTTTGGTAAAAAATCTCCTCTGCCTGGTCTTCACATACGCCCATTCCTCTCCTCTCCTTCTCATATGGCAATTAGTTATGGACCAGGTCAAAAGCAAGAAGTTTGAGTTTGATTTGAATTACCTTTGAATAGAGTTTTAGAAAACTAAAACTCTTCCCATGCATGCCACCCTCCTCTCCTAATTTTCTCTCTATTTTATTTGATGGAAAAGAAAAGGAGTTTTGTGTGACAAATGCAGGTGGTCCATGCCTAAAATAGAGGGGGCACCCAAGTGTTGGGCACCCCAATAACTTGCCATATTGGTTCTTTTCTAGTCTAAGAATTTGACTCAACAAGGACTCCTCCATATCTTATTATATAGGATGAATTTTGGGCTGATTTTTGAACATATTCCAGATCTTGGAGAGGGCTTTTGGACGTGTGAATACCATGGTGAGAGACATCTTGGTCTTTGGGTTTTCATAGACACTAATCTTAGTGTCTAGGTGAGAGAACATAGAAGTAGAAGAGGGTCATCTTCTAGGATTGCTTTATTCTTCTCTTCTTCTCCTCCTTTTTGAGATTGTTTAAGAGTGTCTCAGATCTAAAATCTCTTTTCTTCCTTTTATTCTTTGGAGGAGACCAAATTTAGAAGAAAGAAGCATCGGATTGACTATCGAAGAAGGATCAGCACAGTACTAGCATACCGTGCTGATTTCCTACATAAAATTTTTGATCGAGATTCGTAGACTCGTGTGGACATCTCTTAGAGGCCGGATGTGTGTGCGGCTTGGAGTATCATCATCAAGCCCAGATCAAAAAGTTAGAACATTTAACTTGCACAGGTAATATAGATTTGATCTATTATTACATACCTACATTAGATGTGGTGTACATGCATGTTGATATGATCAACATGTTCTTCTTTCTTATATTTTTAATTTTTTATTTAAATATCATGCTATAATCATGTAACAGGATCTTAGATCTAAGGGTTTTCTACTTTTTATGAATAAATTTTGATTTATTTTAGTCTTCCACTAGATCTTGAAAAAGTTTCAAGATCTAGCCCTAAAATCTTTAATCTGGTTCCTTCAACTAGTATCAGAGCCTAAGTTGATTATTACATGATTAAGTTGATTATTACATGATTATATATGCATGGTTAGATTATTTCTTACATTAGATATAATTTATAATCAGATTATTAAGTCTAAAATTAAAAATTCTGATCACACAAACTGATTATAAGATTGTTCTACTATAAGGTTTATCCCTTATAGTGGAGAGGTTATCCTAGTTCATGTAAATCTATTTTTTATCATAAATTTATTAAATATGATCTGATATTATTTATAATTTATTAGATTTAAAAAGATTTTAGATCTAAAAATAAAAGTTATAGATTGCATGGACTGATTATAAGATTGTCCTGCTATAAGGTTTATCCCTTACAGTGATGAGATTGTCCTAGTACGTGCTGATCTAAAATATTGATCATAAAATTTTAGATTAGATCTAAAGAATTTTATGATCTAATTAAAAAAAATTTAATCTAATTTTAATCATCATAAATGTATTAGATTTGATCTAAGATAATTTATGATTAATTGGAGTTGAAACTATTTTAATTACATGAGCCTATTTAGATTAGATCTAAAGTAGTTTCATGCTTATCTTACTTGCATATTGATTATGAATTAAACATGCAACTTGGTTGAAAGAACTATATTGTAAAAATATTTTATAAATATGAAAATCATTTTTGAAAAGCCAAACCCCAACCCTCAGCCCAATACTTAATTAAGAGTTAAGAAGTTGTTTGATTAGGATCTAGGATTATGAATTGAAGATCCTAAGACACAAATCATAATACATTGGGTTAAATGGATTAGTGAAGATTAGGTCCATTAATTGGGTTAAATCTAGGGTTAGATTAAAGAATGGACTTAATTAGAGAATTGACTAAATTTAATCAATTATTATCTTAGATTAGGTCAAGGATTCTCTAGATCAATTATAATAGTTGTAGTTGATCAAGTCCATGTCTTTTATGATATCCAAAATGGACTTGATTCTTGGCTATGCAATCTAGTATGAACTATTAGATTGATCTAATCAAGACTAATTAAATTAGTTGGTGTCTAAGGTAAACCAGACTAGTGGTCTTTAATTGGCAGTCTATTTATTTGACCATTTCTGATGGTGTCTAAGGCAAGCTTTGGCAGACCCTCTCACTGATCGAACTTTTTTGACCTTTTGGTGAAATTATGTTTTAATCAAATCACTTGACTATTCGAGTTAACCCATGTCAGCTAGGTAAATCAGTATGACTGATTTAGGTGCTCTTAGATCAGCCTATTGATGGTCTCCCTTAAGCTAACTTGGTGAAGCTAGTGGGAGAATCATGATAAGCTGGTTCATCTAATCTTTCTTTTTCTTTAAAATTAAATTCTCTAAAATTATTAAGTTCCTAAAATGAAATAGTTATTATGATAACTAGATCATAGCTTTTGATTAAGTGGATGATAATGGATCCATTAGTTGGATGATCATTGGAGGCCTAAAGGTCTGGTGCCCATCGGCTAATAAATTATCATTCATTATATGATTTCTTAGCTGCATCTTTCTAAATAGTGGTTAGATTAGCCAACTGAAGTTGGGCCTAATCATTCATTAGTTTGATCGACCAAGTATGATCATGTTAATGGTTGGACCAAACCGGACCTTTTTAGTAGAAGCCAAAACCTACTGATTGGGTTCTAGGACAAAAATTTAATTACTAAAAATTATTTAGAAAAATAATTGATTATGAACCTACTCTTAGATGTACATGGGTTGGCCAACCAAAGTTGGGCTCGTGTGCAGTCTGTGTGGATTCCTGTATCCACTAAAAAATTAGGATCATTCCTCAAATTAGAGGTAGAGACTACCAATTCGAATAAAATAGTGGAAGAACCTTTTGATTAAAGTTCAAATCTTTAGATTTAATGAATCAATTACTAATTAGGTTATGATTTTTCTTTATGCGGATATGGTCACTTTTCTATCGCTCCAATCATTGTTGGACAATGATAAGTTGATGGGATACAACTTTGGTAGTTGGTATTGAAAGTTGAAGATAGTCCTGGAGCATGAATGGATCCTCTATGTGTTGACGAATCTTGCACCTGAGGAGCTAGCTGCTAATGCACATGGAACAATCAGAGATACTTATCAGAAGTGGCTTAGTGACCGAACTATGGTATGCTACATTATGCTGGCTACCATGAGTGACGAGTTCAGTCATAGATTCGAGATGGCTCAGCCAAAACATATGCTTCAACTGTTGGTGGATTCTTTCGGCACACTTGATTACGTTAAAAGGCCCAAGACTAGTTGTGCAATCTTCAACGCCAAGATAAGGTATGGTGCCTCTATCACTGATCATGTACTGTACATGATCGAGCTGATAGAGTGATTGAGCAAACTCAGCTTTTTCTTGCATAAGCAGTTTAGAAAAGATGCAATATTGAACTCGCTGCCCAAGTCTTATCTCCCATTCCTCACTCATTTTAGAATGATAAAGCTTGAAGTAGACTACCACGGGTTACTGGGGTTGCTTCAGAATTTTGAGAAGGATCACCAACTCTACAAGGAGTCGATGAAATTAGTGGAAGGTTCATCTTTTGGTTCTCAATCCTTTAGAAAAGGAAAGAAGAATAAGAAGAAGAAACCAAAGAAGGTGCAAATTCAAGCTGGGACATCTATGTAGGGCCAGACCAGAAAGATCAAGCCCGATAAGAGTTAAGCTAAATACTTCTTTTGCAAAAAGTGGGGGCACTAGAAGAGGACCTGTCCTTAGTATATTACCTTCCTAAACCCAAACAGGTAGAGAAAGAAGCAAACCATTGATGGGCAAGGAATTTATACAATAACATCTTGTAATTTTTTTATTTATGATATTACTGACTGGATATTGGATACCGATAGCCCTTACTGTATTTGCAATTTGTTGTAGGGGTTGCAGGTCAGTAGGAGATTCGAGTAAGATGAAAGGTTCCTAAATGTTGAAGATAAAAGACAAATTTTAGTTCTAGCTTTAGAAATCCTAAAACTTATATTTGAGTCCCATACCATTATTCTTAATGATTATCATTTCTGCCTTAATTTCTTTTTAAATATCATTTTTGTAGGCCTTTTGGCCAAAAATGATTATAAAATTTTAATAAAAAAATAAGTTTGTAATATTGTTATGAAGGGTGTTACTATTTTCTAGAGACATTTGAATAATGTTGTGTATATGCTATCATAATTTGCTAACGTAGTCTATTCAATTGGCAAGCATCTCAGATTAGATAGTTTGTCAAATATCTACTTATGGCACTATAGTTTAGGTCACATAAACAAGAATAAGATAAACAGGCTAACTCAAGAGAAAATTCTCAAAGTCAATGATTGTGAATCACTTTCAATCTATAAATCCTGTCTTCTTGGTAAAATGACCAAGTCATCATTTACTGAAAAAGATGAGAGAGCCACTAAGCTCTTAGATCTAGTACATATTGATGTATGTGGACCAATGAGAACAAATGCTAGAGGTGAATATTTGTACTTCATCACTTTCACAGATGATCTATCCAAATATGGATATGTATATTTGATGAAATACAAGTCGGATTCATTTGAACTATTCAAACAATTTTGAAGTGAAGATGAAAAATAAACTAGGAAGAGTATTAAAACTCTTCGATCTGATCGAGGAGGAAAATACCTTTTCAGTGAGTTTCTTACCTATCTAGGAATGAATGGGATTCTCTTCCAATGGACTCATTCAGGAACACCATAGCATAATAGTGTGTCTGAGAGGAGGAATCAGACTCTATTAGACATGGTCCGATCCATGATGAATTTTGCCAGCTTACCGATATCCTTCTTGAGATATGCACTCGAGTCAGCTTGCTATCTATTAAATAGAATTTTAAGTAAGTCTGTAGTTAAGACTCCATATGAGATATAGATAGGGCATAAGCCAGCACTTTCATACATTAGGATTTGCAGGTGCCCGACTTATGTCAAATGGTTAGTTACATATAAACTTGGACCTAGGTCTGATAAGTGCACATTCATAGGATATCCAAAAGAGACCAAAGGATACTATTCTACTATGCTGATAAACAAAAGGTGTTCATCAGTCTTAAGACAACCTTTTTGGAAAAGAAGTTTCTTGGTGAAGGAACTATTGTCTCTAAAGTTAAACTTGATGAAGTTCAATAGGTAGAAAGACTGATACTTATAGCTGAATCTGAGTCGAATTTGATTAGATTATATCCGAAGCCTAGTATCCTGCACCATTAAGATGATCTGGTAGAGTACTGCATCACTCAGATAGATACTATAATTTCTTGGTCCGGGATGGTGATCCCATCGAACTCGATGAGAATGATGAAGATTCAATCACCTATATGGATGCTATGTAGAGACTTAATTTTGAGAAATAGCTTGAGGCCATGAAATCCGAAATAGAGTCCATGAAGATTAACGATATGTAGACATTGGTTGACCTACCCGAAGGGGTTAAACCCATTAGGTGTAAGTGGATCTTCAAGAGGAAAAGGAGCTCAGATAGAAAGGTGGAGATCTATAAAGTCCGTCTGGTTGCCAAGAAATATTGTCGACGTTATGGTATTGACTATGATGAGATGTTCTTCTCTGTGGCAATGCTTAAATCCATTAGGATAATGCTTGCGATAGCTGTCTATCTAGATTATGAGATCTAGTAGATGGATGTAAAAATAACTTTTTTGAATGGAGAGCTGATCGAAGAGATGTATATGATATAATTTGAGGGGTTCACATCCACAGATGAGTCCAAGGTGTGCAAGCTTTAAAGATCCATTTATGAATTAAAGCAGGTATCTCGAAGTTAAAACATGCATTTTGATAAGGTGATCAAAATATATGGCTTTGTTAAGAATGGAGAAGAGCCCTGCATTTATAAATAGACAAATGATCCAGTAGTGGTATTTCTTATCTTGTACGTGGATGACATTCTCTTAATCAAGAATTACATCCCCACACTGTAGGGAATAAAAGTTTGGTTGTCATCTCAGCTCTCCATGAAGGACTTAAGTGAAGCATCCTACATCCTAGGGATGAAGATCTATAGGGATAGATCTAAAAGGATGCTTGAATTATCCCAGTTCACGTACATAGATATTGTGCTGAAGAGGTTTAGCTTGAAAAATTTTAAAAAGGGCTATCTCCTAAAGAGAGATATGAGTAGAGTCCCATATACTTCAGTAGTAGGATCTATTATGTACGCCATGATATGTACAAGACCAGACGTGGCATACTCACTAGGAGTAGTGAGTAGATACCAGTTTGATCCTAGAAAAAATCATTGGAAAGTGGTTAAATCCATTCTTAAGTATTTGAAAAATACTAAGGACCAATGGTTCATTTATGGCGAGTCGGATCTGAAATTTATGAAATTTACAGACTCCAACTTTCAATCTGATCATGATGACAGTAGAAGCATGTTGGGATCTAGCTTTTTAATCATAAATCTTTCATTTTCTAATGAACTCCTATCTGATGTGATAAAGTTCTTAGGATTATTTAGAATCGACAAAGGAGTATTTATCATTTAGTCCTTAAAATAGTTCACAACCAATGATACATTGTTACCAAGGACAATAATGTTTATTGAGTATAGGTTATTGTATGCTATATAGGTTGGTTGTCCTCTTAACCAAGGAGTATGGAGATACTAGTATGGCATGCAGGTGAGATATAGGGATACATCTGCACTGAACATGATCGACTCCAGAGCTTTTCTACTATCAAGAATTGCTCTAATGGAATATAGGCATAGGTATCCCTTCAACCTGAGATCACTATGATGACTTTCAAGCAACTTATTGTGCTTTGATACCGGACTACCTGAATTTCTAATTCAGTAATGAAAGATTTTTGGGTACAGTCAAGTACTTAAGGAGTCAGTGCATGAGTTAAGATGGGATTGACAACTCCTGGACTCAGGAGCTGTACTCAATAGTATTTTAATTTAGCATTTTTCAATTGGTCAGGATAGTCCTTATGAGGGATCACAGGACTAATTGCTTTGAGACACGATTTGGTTGTATCTTCTAGGGTTGACAGTTAAACCCTAAGTCATCCTATGCATAGAGGTCAAAGAGATGAATTATGCGATAATCATATTTACGTAGGTTCTGAATGTCGCAATTGCACCATTCGGTCTATCTGGATGTTAGGTACCATTACTAGATGGTCACTTCGATTAGTATAGAAAATTAGTTCCTATGCTACTAGCTTAGATTCGAACCTACGGGATCACACACACTAGAGGTTCCTACTCGATCTAATGGCTGATCAATGAAAGATTAATTAGTAATTTGATTGCTAATTAACTCAATTTGATAGAGTGATTATTTTTTATCAAAACTAATTGAATTGAATTCATTTGGATTTGACCCGATTAGGTTATGAGATGATCTAATCATCAAGGAGGTTTGATCTTTGATTTGATTAGAGATTTGGCTTGATTAATTTTTGATTTGATTAGGATTTAATTGAGCCTAATTAAGCCTACATAAGTTGGGTTTATTCTGATCTAATTGGGCCTAACCAATTTGGATTGGATTGGTTCAATTGGATGTCAAATAAGAGACTAGTTTGACTAGTCTTCCCATGTGCCACATCACCCAAATATTGTGCCATATATTCTCCACGAGAATTTAGAATTCTCATGAAGAATTCCATGCATAAGAGGGTGCACGCCCTTTTTTCTTACGTGCTAAATGGATTGGTTTAATCTAGTTACAAGTTCAATTTAAATAGAATTTGAGTTTGAATGGATAACTACTTAATTTGGACCTATCCCTCATGCCTCTCTTATTTAGGCACATCTATAAAATACCTGATTTTATGGACGTGTAGATAAGAACTCAAAAAAGAGAGAGAATGTGTGAGAAAAAGAAGAAAGAGTCTCTTCTCTGCATGAGAAATTCTAGGCATAAGGTTCTTAGGTTAGTGCATACCCTAGAATCCATCTAGGATTTGGGTTCTAGATTATGAGCAACAAGGGTCATGAGTTCACAAATCTGGAAGGTGAACCTCCTATATTTCTTATCTACATTGGTAAATTGGAGCGTCCGAAGAGCTGATGAAGAAGATTGAAGGAGTTTGATCTGATATCACTCATCAAAGGTTCCTACAGTGAGCTAGCACTCAGGAGGAACTGATCGAGATCAAGGTCTCGTATGAATCATCTGTAAAGGTCAGATGCGTGTGTGGCTACATCATGATGATCAGATCTACATCAAGAAAATTAAATTGTGGAGATCATTTACCCATAAAAAGATAACATGTTCTGAACACGTAGAAGCAGTAAAATAGTTTTATGATACTTGATATTTTATTTTTCAAATATGCATGCATGTATATATACATTATATCCTATATAGTATAGGGTTTTTAGATTAGATCTATATCTTTTCTTATTAATATGATTAATAATTATTTTTGCTATGCAATCTTTGAAAAAAATTTTCAAAATCAAAGCTAGAAACCTTGCGCATTCCCTTCAATTGGTATCAGAGCAGCAGGTTCTTTGATGTATGATATATGCATATTTTAGTTTATTTTTAGATTAAATATAAATAATAATCTAATCTAAAAAAGAAAAAATAATGATCGCATGGACTGCAGGTTGTCGTGCTGTAAAATTTACCCCTTATAGTGAAAAGGTTGTCCTAGTATGTTGTGATCTATAACACTAATCATAAAAAGTTTAGATTAGATCTAATGATTTTTATGATATGTTTAAATATGTTTAATCTAAATTTTATCATAATTTAGTATTTAGATTGGATCTAAATAGTTTCATAATTTTTTATATAGAGTACATAGATTTAAATTAAACATGAACAGGATCTTAGGAAGGTTCTGTACGCCAGTCAAGTTGGCTAGCTTAGGAATCGAGCCAGCTCGACCAGCATGCTAGTCATGATACACATTCTGGATTGATGCTCCAGCCAGCTCAATCAAGAATCGAGCCAGCTCAGCTTTAATTTGGATTTGCTCGGATAGGATCCAAGCCTGCTCGATGGGAATGTTAGGCTTCTGACTTTTTTTCGAGCCAATTATTTCAAAAATCGAGCTGACTTGGCTTCTATTCATGCCAACTCGGATGGGATCCGAGCCAACCCGACTAAGAAGTTGGCTCAATGTCTATTGGCTGATTTTATGAAATTAAATCTACATCTAGTACTTGTTTATGAAATAAGTCGATCCATTTTTTAAATGAGTTGACCTATTTAGTGAAATAGTGCTAGGATGTAGATAACCTTTCAAAATTTGAAAAAGATATTTTCAACATGCCGAACCCCAACCCTCAGCCTTAAACTTAATTGAGAATTAAGCATGATTAATAAGGATCTAGAATTATGAATTAAAGATCCTAAGACATTAATAATAAAATTATGGGTTATCGGGTTAGTCAAATTAGGACCATTAATTGGGTTAGACCTAAGGTTAGTTAAAGAATGGACTAAATTAAAGTAATTGATCAAATCTAACCAAATGTTGAATTAGATTAGGTCAAGAACTCTTTAGACCAAATTACAATAGTTATAGTTGGTTAATCCCATGCCTTTAGCGAGGACCAAATGGACTTGATTCGTGGCTTTGCGGTTGAACCTAAAATTGCTAGGTTGGTCAAAATTAAAACTAATAAATTGGATGGTGTCTAAGGTAAGTATGGCAGCTTAGATAAGTGATTTTTAATTGGGAGCTACTTGAATTAATTCTATTTTTGATGAGTTAATTGCATATCCCTTCCACTGATCTCACTTACCTAGCCATCTTGGTGAATTAGATTTTGATTAGAACACTTGGCCATTTAGGCTCACCCATGTCAATTAGGTAAATTAGTTTGACTGATTTAGGTGCTCCTAATATCGGCTTTAATTAGATCTTTATTGACATGACTTGATGAAGTTAGTGGGAGGATCCAAATTGATTGGTTAATTTTTTTTAAAATTGGTTAATAAAATCCTCTAAATAGGTCCTTAAAATGATAAAGTTATGGTAATAACTAAGTCATAGCCTCCCATTAAGTTGAGTAATAATAGGTTCATTAGTTTAATAATCATTGGAGGTTCAATGATCTGGTGCTTATTGACTAATAAAATTATCATTCAAAATATGATAATTTGATTATGTCTTTCTAATGGTGGTTAGGTTGGCCGACCAAAGTCGGGCCTGATCATTCATTGGTCTGATGTGCAAAATATGGTTATGTTAATGGTTGGATGTAATTGAATCTTTTCAGTAGAGGCCAAAGCCTATTTATTAGATTTCTGGGGCAAAATTAAAACTACTAGAAGTTGTTTGGTGAAGCAATTAGTTATGAACCTATCCATAGGTGCACACGGGTTGACCAACTAAAGTTAGGCTCGTGTGTAGTCTATGTGCATTCTAGTATCCACTAGAAAATTAGGGATAATTCCTCGAATTGGAGGTAGAGGCTATCGATTCAAATAAAATAGTAGAAGAACCTTTAGACTAAAGTTCAAGTCTTTAGAGTAAATAATTCATATACTAATTAGGTTTATGATTTTTCTTTTGTGTAGAAATGGCCACTACCCTATCGCTCCGATCATTATTGGATAATAACAAACTTATGGGATCCAACTTCAATAGCTGATATCAAAAGTTGAAGATTATCCTAAAGCATGAATGGATCTTATATATATTGATTGATCCGACACCTAAGAAGCCAGCCCCGAACAATATTGATGTAGTAAGAGACATTTATCAGAAGTGGCTCAATTATCACACCACCATTCGGTGCATTATACAGGTGGCGATGAATGATGAGTTCAGCTATAGGTTTGAGAATGCCCAGCCTGAGGAGATGTTTCAAATATTGAACGACTCCTTTGGCATACCTGATGACGTTGAAAGGTGCAAAACTAGCTATGCCATTTTCAATGCTCGTATGAGGGATGGGGCATTAGTCACTGATCATGTATTATACATGATCGAGTTGATTGAATGCTTGAGTAAGCTAGGTTTTTTCCTACATAAACAGCTCGGAAAGGATGCAATCTTGAATTCATTATCCAAGTCTTTTCTCCCATTCCTTACTCATTTCAGAATGACAATGCCTATAATGAACTACCATGGATTATTGGAGTTCCTGCAGAACTTTGAGAAGGATCATCAACTCCAAAAGAGGTCGGTGAATGTTGTGGGAGGATCTTCTTCTAGTCGACCCTTTAAGAAAAAAAAAATAAGAAGAAGAAGAGCAAGAAGGTACAACCGTATGCTGGAATGTCTGCACAGGGTTAGACCAAGAAGTGCAAGTTCGATCAGGGCTAGGCAGAGTGCTTCTTTTGCAAGAAAAAGGAGCATTGAAAGAGGAATTATCTTCAATACATTGCCATCCTGGATCCAAATAGGCCAAGAAAGAAGCAAGTAGTTACTGGGCAAGGTAATTATATGATAACACCTTGCAACTTCTCAATTTATGATACTACTACCTAGATATTAGATATTAGAAATTCTTATCATATTTGTAAGTCGATGCAAGATTTTCAAGTCGGTAGGAGATTTAGTGAAGGTGAGAGATTCCTGAACGTTAGAAATGGAAGATAAGTTCTAGTTTTAGCTTTTGAAGTCATGAACCTTGTAATCAATTCTCATAGAGTTATTCTTAGTGATTGTCACT
Source organism: Cocos nucifera (assembly GCA_006176705.1). NCBI lineage: Eukaryota > Viridiplantae > Streptophyta > Magnoliopsida > Arecales > Arecaceae > Cocos > Cocos nucifera. The sequence continues at coordinate 314,982 of QRFJ01001307.1, read as the reverse complement.
TTTGTCCAAGTTTTTTATTGAATATAATTTCTGTAGACCTTTTGGCCAAGAATAGTTATCAGTTTTCAATAAAAACAAATTTTTATGATATCATTTTGAATGGTATTATAGTTTATGTTGGATAATTAAATAATAAAATTTATCTATTATCACAGCCTACTAACGTAGTCCAAACCTTCGATAAATGCTCAAGAATAGATGATGTGTCAGATGTCTACCTTTAGCATTGTAGGCTAGGTCACATCAACAAGAATAAAATAAACAAGTTGGCTCAAGAAGAAATTCTTGAGGTCAGTGATTGTGAATCACTTCTAACTTGTGAGTTCCATCTTCTTGGGAAGATGACCAAGTCACCTTTTATTAGAAAGGATGAATATGCCAGTGAACTCTTAGGTCTAGTACATACTGATGTATGTGGATCCATGAGTATAAGTGCTAGAGATGGATATTTCTACTTCATAACCTTCGTAGATGATCTATCGAGGTATGGGTATGTCTATTTAATGAAGCATAAGTTCGAGTCGTTTGAAATATTCAAACTATTTCGTAATGAGGTAGAAAAGCAAACTGAAAAGAGTATTAAAACTCTTCAATCTGACCAAGGGGGTGAGTACCTTTTCGATAATTTTTTGACATATCTTGGAAAGAATGGGATTCTCTTTCAATGGACTCCTTCTCGAACACCACAGCATAATAGTATGTCCGAAAGGAGGAATTGGATCTTATTGGACATGGTTTGATCTAGATGGAGTTTATCGATCTGCCAATCTTCTTTTAGAAATATGTGCTCAAGTTAGCTTGTTATATTCTGAATAAGATTTTGAGTAAGTCTGTTTCTAAAATGCCATATGAGATGTGGATAGGGCGTAAATCAATACTCTCGCACCTTAGAGTTTGGGGGTGTCCGGCTTATGTCAAATGTATAGTAACGGTCAAGCTCGGACCTAGGTCTGATAAGTGAAGCTTTATAGGCTACCCAAAAAAGACTAAAGGATATTACTTCTATCTAGCTTATGAATAAAAGATGTTTGTCTGCCTTAAGGTAATCTTTTTAGAAAAGAAGTTTCTTGATGAAGGGATAATGCCTCTAAGGTCAAACTTGAGAAAGTTTGATAGGTGAAAGAACCAACATAAGTAGCTGAACCTGAATTAGAATTGATTCGATCAGACCCAGAGCCTACTAAACCTGCATCCTTAAGGCGATCTGGTAGAGTATCACATTAGCTGGACAGATATTATGGTTTCTTGGTTCGGGATGGAGATCCTATCAAGCTCGATGAGAACGACGAGGATCCGATCACCTACATGAATGCAATATAGAGATTTGACTCTAAAAAATGGCTTGAGGCTATGAAATCTAAAATGGAGTCCATGTAAGTCAATGATGTATGGACATTGGTTAACCCACCCGAAGGGATAAAATTTATAAGATGTAAGTGGGTCTTCAAAAGAAAAAGATGCACAGATGGAAAGGTGAAGACCTATAAAGTCTGTTTGATTGCCAAGGGATATCGTCAATATTATGGTATTGACTATGATGAGACATTTTTTCTTGTGGCAATGCTCAAGTTCATTCAAATCATGCTTGTAATAGCTTCGCATCTAGACTATGAAATCTGGCAGATGGATGTAAAAATAGCTTTTCTAAATGGAGAGCTGGATGAAGAAGTGTATATGATATAATCCGAAGATTTCACATCCATAGATGAGTCCAAGATGTGCAAGCTTTAAAAGTCCATTTATGGACTGAAGCAGGCATCTCGAAGTTGGAACATATGTTCTGATCGGACGATCAAGATGTATGGCTTCATTAAGAATGAAAAAAAGCTCTGCATATATAAGTAGGCTAATGGTCCAGTAGTTATATTTCTCATTTCATATGTGAATGACATTCTCTTAATCGAAAATGATATTCCTGTATTACAAGGAATAAAAATCTAGCTATCATCATAATTCTCCATAAAGGATCTGAGAGAAGCTTCCTACATCTTAGGGATGAAGATCTATAGAGATAGATCTAAAAGATTGCTTGGATTGTCCCAATCCACGTACATGAATACTATGCTAAAGAGGTTCAACATGGAGAATTTCAGGAAATGCTATCTATCGATAGGCCATCGAATTTCTCTCAAAGTAGGATTGTCCGACAACACCTCAAGAGAGAGAGAGCATGAGTAGAATTTCATATGCTTCGATAGTGGATTCTATTATATACACTATGATATGTATGCGATTAGATGTAGCATACTCACTAGGAGTAGTGAGTAGATACCAATCTGATCTAGGGGAGACTACTGGAAGATTGTTTAAACCATCCTAAAATATTTAAGAAATACTAAGGATCAGTGGCTTGTTTATAGTGAATCAGACTTGAAACTTGTAGGGTTTACAGACTTTAGTTTTTAGTCTGATCATGATGACAGCAAAAGCATGTCGGGATATGTATTTATCCTTAATGGTAGTGCTGTCTGCTGGAAAAGTTCTAAGCAGCACACCATGGTCGATTCAATGTGTGAGATAGAGTATGTTGCTGCATCAGATGCTACCAAAGAAGTGGTATGATTGAAGAAGTTCATCATCAAGCTCGGAGTAGCACCCTTCCTAGATGATCCAGTTCTGCTCTTCTGCAACAGCTCTGGAGCCATTGCTCAAGCGAAGAAACCCAAAGCACACCAGTGGACGAAACACATTCTACATCACTTCCACTTTGTCCAGAAAATCATGGATCGAGGTGATGTTGATCTTCAAAAGATCGACAGAAAGGAGAACCTGGCTGATCCATTCACTAAAGCCATTGTGGTGAAGGAGTTCGATGACTTCAAATCCAAGATAGGTATACGATACTGCACTGATTGGCTTTAGGCCAAGTGAAAGATTGTTGGAAATAGTATCCCAAAGCCAATCATCAATCTATTAATGATTGAGCTAATTAATATAATTATATATAAATTATTAATTGAATAAAAGTTATTCTAGCTTTTTATCATAAATCTTTCATCTTCTAATGAACTTCTGTCTGATGTGATGAAGTCCTTAGGACTATTTAGAATCGATAAAGAAGAATTTATCATTTAGTTCTTAAAATAGTTAATGACCAATGATATGTTATTACTAAGGACGACAATATTTATTGAGTATAGATCATTGTGTGCGATATAGGTTGGTTGTCCTCTTAACCAAGGAGTGTGGAGATACTAGTATTGCATGCAGGTGAGATGTAGGGGTACAGCTATACTGAACGTGACCGACTCTAGATCTTTTCTACTGTTAAGAATTGCTCTGTCAGAATACGGGCGTAAGTGTCCCTCCGACTTGAGATCACCACAGTGACTTTCAAGCAATTTACTGTGCTTTGGTGCAAGACTATCTGAATTTTTAATTCAGTGATGGAAGATTTTTAGATATAGTCAAGTATTTAAGAACTCAGTGCATGAGTCAAGATGGGCTTGATCACTTTTGGACCCAAGAGCTATGCTCAATAGTTTTTTAATTTAGCAAAGTCTTGGCCAAGGTAGTCCTTATGAGGGCCCACAGGACTAATTTCTTTAAGATACGATTTGGATGTATCTTCTAAGATTGACAATTAAACCCTAAGTCATCCTATGCACAGAGATCAAGGGGATGAATTATGCAGTAATCATATTCATGTAGGTTCTGAATATTATGATTACACCATTCGACCTATCCGAATATCGAGTACCATTACTAGATGGTCACTTCGATTAGTATAGAAAATTAGTTCCTATGCTACCAGCTGAGGTTCGAACCTATGGGGTCACACACATTAAAGATTTCTACTCAATCTAATAGCTGATCAATGAAAGATTAATTAGTAATTTGATCACTAATTAATTCAATTTAATTAAATGATTATTTTTTATCAAAATCAATTGAATTGGATTCATTTGGATTTGATCCGATTAGGTTATGAGATGATCTAATCATCAAGGAGGTTTGATCTCTGATTTGATCAAAGATTTGGCTTGATTAATTTCTGATTTGATTAGGATTTAACTATGTCTAATTAAGTCTAAATAAGTTAGATTTATTCTGATCTAATTGGGCCTAACCAATTTGAATTGGATTGATTCAATTAGATGTCAAATAAGAGATTAGTTTGACTAGTCTTCCTATGCGCCACATCACCCAAATATTACACCATCTATTCTCCATGAGAATTGAGAATTCTTGTGAAGAATTCCACGCACAAGAGGGCACACGCCCTCCCTTCTCACATCCTAAATGGATAGGTTTAATCTGATTACAAGTTTAATTCAAATAGGATTTGAGTTTAAATGGATAACCACTTAATCTAGACCTCTCCCTCATGCCTCTCTTATTTGTACGCATCTATAAAATACCTGATTTTGTGAGCGTGTAGATAAGAACTTAGAAAAGAGAGAGAATGTGTAAGAAAAAGAAGAGAGATTCTCTTCTCTGCATGAGGAATTCTAGGCGTAAGTTTCTTAGATGAGTGCATACCCTAGAATCCATCTAGAATTTGGATTCTAGATTATGAGCAACAAGAATCACGAGTTCATAGATCTAGAAGGAGAACCTCCTATATTTCTTATCTACATCGGCAAACTAGAGCATCCAAAGAGTTGGTGAAGAAGATCGAAGAAGTTCGAGCTGATATTAACCATCAAAAGTTTCTATAGCGAGCTAGTACTCGGAAGGAACTGATCGAGATCAGGACCTCATGTGGATCACTTGTAAAGGCCAGATACGTGTGTGTGTGGCTGCATCGTGGTGATTAGATCTATATCGAAAAGATCAGATTATGAAGATCATCTACGCATGAAAAGATAATGTATTTTGAACATGTAGAAGTAGTAAAATAGTTTTTCTATACTTGATATTTTATTTTTTAGATATGCATGCATATATATGTACATTAGATCCTGTATAGTATAGAATTTTTAGATTAGATCTATAGTTTATATTATTAATATGATTAATAATTATTTTCATTGTGCAATCTTTGAAAAAAATTTTTAAAATCAAAGCTAGAAACCCTACACGTTTCCTTCAAAGAGATCATGGATCGAGGTGATGTCGACCTTCAGAAGATCGATGGAAAGGAGAACTTGGCCGATCCCTTCACTAAAGCTCCAGCGATAAAGGAGTTTGACGTTCATAAGTCGAAGATGGATATTAGATACTATGTTGAGTGGCTTTAGGATAAGTAGAAGTTATTAGAAAATGTATCCCAAAGTCAATTATTAGTCTATTGATGATTGAGCTATATTGTAATTGTAATTGATTCATTAATTAATAAAATATATTTTTGATATTTTTTTATCATAAGTTATTCATCTTCTAACGAACTTCATTGTTGTGATGAAGTCCTTAGGACTATTTAGGTTCGATAAAGAGAGAATTTATCGATTAATCCTTAAAACTATTCACGACCAAATGATAGGCTGTTAATTAGGATGACAGCATCTATCGAGCATAGATCGTTGTATGCCATATAAGTTGGTTGTCCTCTTAACCAAAGAATATGGAGACCCTGGTATAGCATACAAATGGGATGTAGGGGTAAATCATCAATGAACGTGATCAACTCTAGAGTATTCTACTATCGAGAATGATTCTGATGGAATATAGGTATAAGTATCCCTTAGACTTAAGATCACCTCAATGGCTTGCAAGCAACTCACTATGCTTTGGTACCAAACTAACTAAATTTTTAATTCAGTAATGGAAGGCTTCTGGGCACAGTTAAATACTTGTAAAATTGGTGTGTGATCAAGATGAAATTGACCACTCTAAGAGTTAGAGAAGAATGTATCACTATATTTTAATATAGCAAAACCTTGGCAAGGATAATCCATGAGATGGATTTGGTATTTTGAAATACAATATGGATAGCCTGATCAGAGTTGACAGTTTAACTTTGAGGTATCCTATGAGCATTTTGGTCAAGAGGATAAATTATATGGAAACTATATCCACATGAATTCTAAGAATGTTGTTCTACACATTCGACCTATTCGGCCATTAGATTTCATTGCTAGATGGTCACTTCGACTAGTATAAAAATTTACTTTTATACTATTGGCTTAGGTTTGGACCTATGAGGTCACATACATTAGAGTTCACAATCCGATCAGATAGTTGATCAATGATTAAGAATCATTATAAGGTTAAACGATCAATACGATTGATGTTTAACTTAGTGCAAATGTTACAGGAGGATCAATTAGTAATTTAATTTCTAATTGGCTTAATTTGATTAAGTTAAAAGATTGAGATTAAGTTTAATTAAATATAACTTAATTAGATTTAATTTGGACTTGATTGGATCAAGTCCAATTGGTTTATTGGATAAGCCAAGTGCAAGGAAGAACTAGTCTTAGTTTAATAAGGACTTAGGTCAACCAAATTTTTTAATTTGATTAAAAAATTAAATCAAAATTAAATCTAATTTAATTAAATTTTTAATTAGATTAGAGCCTAATTTAATTGGATTGAATTAATTTTGGTTTGATTTAGTTTGAGAAACCATGTTTGACCAAGTCAAACATGAAATCCTAGTAAAACTAGGATCCATCTTGCACCACCTATATCCCACACCTCCCATGCCCTTTTCTCTCTTTATTTTTGGTGAAAAATCTCCTCTCCTTGGTCTTCACACACGCCCACTCATCTCCTCTCTTTCTCATATAACAATCAGTTGTGGACCAGGTCAAAAGTAGGAAGTTTGAATTTGATTTGAATTACCTTTGAATAGAGTTTTAGAAAACTAAAACTCTTCCCATGTATGCTGCCCTCCTCTCCCTATTTTCTTTTTATTTTATTCAATGGAAAAGGAGTTTTGTGTGACAAAAGCAGGTGGTCCATGCCTTAAACAAAGGAGGAGGCGCCCAAGTGTTGGGTGCCCCAACAACTTGCCATATTGATTCTTTCCTAGTATAAGAATTTGACTCAACAAGGACTCCTCTATATCTTATTATATAGGATGAATTTTGGCCTAATTTTTGGACAATTTCTAGACCTTGGAGAGGGCTTTTGGGCATGTGAATACTAGGATGAGAGACCTCTTGTGGTTTGGGTTTTCATAGACACTAATCTTGGTATCTAGGTGAGAGAACATAGAAGAAGAGGAGGGTCTTCTTCTAGGATTGCTTTGTTCTTCTCCTCTCCTCTTTTTCGAGATTGTTTGAGAGTGTCTTAGATTTGAAATTTCTCCTCTTTCTTCTATTCTTTGGAGGAGTCCAAAGCTAGAAGAAGGAAGCACCGAATCGACTATCAAAGAAGGATCAGCGCAATACTAGCATACTATGTTAATGTCCTGCATAGAACCTCTGATCAGAATTTGTGGGCTCATGTGGATATCTCTTAGAGGTCGGATATGTATGCAGCTCAGAGCATTATCCTCAAGCCTGGATTAGCAAGTTAGAATATCTAACTTGCACAAGTAATATAGATCTAATCTGTTATTACATACATGCATTAGATGTAGTATACATGCATGTTGATATGATCAACATGTTCTTCTTCCTTATATTTTTAATTTTTTATTTAAATCTCATGCTATAATCATATAATAAGATCTTAGATCTAGAAGTTTTCTATTTTATTATGAATAAATTTTAATTTATTTTATTTTTTTGCTATCTGATCTTAAAAAAATTTCAAAATCTAGTCCTAAAATCCTAGATTTGGTTCCTTCAATTGGTATCAGAGCCTAGGTTAATTATTACATAATTATATGTGCATAGTTAGATTTATTCTTATATTAGATTTAATTTATAATCTAATTATTAAATCTAAAATTAAAAATTTTGATCACACGAACTAATTATAAGATTATCTTATTGTAAGGTTTATCCCTTATAGTGGAGAGGTTGTTCTAGTTCGTGTAGATCTATTTTTTATCATAAATTTATTAGATATGATCTGATCTTATTTATAATTTATTAAATTTAAAAAGATTTTAGATCTAAAAATAAAAGTTTTAGATTGCATGGACTGATTATAAGGTCATCCTGCTGTAAGATTTATCCCTTACAGTGGAGAGGTTGTCCTAGTACATGCTAATCTAAAATATTGATCATAAAATTTTAGATTAGGTCTAAAAAATTATGTGATCTAATTAAAAATATTTTAATTTAATTTTAATCATCATAAATATGTTAGATTTGATCTAAGATAATTTATGATTGATTGGAGTTGAAATTGTTTCAATTACATGAACCTGTTTAGATTAGATCTAAAGTAGTTTCATGCTTATTTTACTTGTATATTAAGTATGAATCAAACATGCAACTTGGTTGGTAGAACCATATTGTAAAAATATTTTACAAACATAAAAATTATTTTTGAAAAGTCAAATCCCAAACCTCGTCCAAAACTTAATTAAGAATTAAGAAGTTGTTTGATTAGGATCTAGGATTATGAATTGAAGATCCTAAGACACAAATCATAACACATTGGGTTAAATGGGTTAGTAGGGATTAGGTCCATTAATTGGGTTAGACCTAGGATTAGATTAAAGAATGGACTTAACTAGAGAATTGCTATTGCTATGGTTTGGCTAACCGGGAGTAGCGGGTTGAACATAGAGACTAAGAGGATTAATGGGAAGGATTTTTTCTGGGATGGAAGGTTTGGATGCATGATGTTCTTATCGATCTTGGTTGAAGAGATCGGGGGTATATGACAGGTGATAGGATTGTCTAGGAAGATGGGTAGTGTGGAGTAGTTTGGTGGATGGCAAGAGGTTTTCCAAGGGATAATGATTGAAGAAAAGCTGAAGAAGCGACTATACGTCCTTCGATTGTAAGAAGATGGTAGAAGTAGTCAGGGATGCATTCAACGGGTCGACCAGAGCATGGATTTATAAAGTCTTGGAGGTGATGGAGATGGATAATCCATAGAGATCCAGTAGGTCAATGCTGGATGGCTGATCTTGGATTAGGTTTTTTTTGCATGAGTACTACAAAGAGTCATGATTCAAATGGAGGATGGGTTATGTATAGCAAGAGAGGACCCAGATACCTATAAGGAGGTGGTGCAGAGATGAAGCAGGGAGCACTAGAGTGCAATAGTAATGCTTTCCTGGAGGCACGGGATTGAGAGAGGCTCGATGGTGCCGCAGTCGAGGAAGGTATCTCAGTAGAGAGTGTCAGGAGGCATCTCAAGAAAATCGAGAGCAGGTCTTAGGGAGAGCCAGGGAGTCTCAGGAGTCTCAGGATGAGATAGGTGGGTCTGAGCTCAAGACAGGATTTGAACTGCAATTCTTTCGAGCACAACTGAAGCGATGGCTGGTGCAAGGGCAAAAGAGGAGAAGACTAAGGTAGAATTTTCTAGGGTTCAGTCGCTAATTTTAAAGAGTTGGATGAGCTCTTAGGTTTCAGAGGTGCTCGCGGGTTGTGGAGGTATTCGAGATGGCTTCAGAGGGATCCACAAAGTGTGCAGGGTCCGAAGGAGTAGCGACGGTATTCGAGATGCAGCGGTAGGCTCAGCAGTGTAGCGTTGAGTGGTTGGCCTTAGGGGACTTAATTACAAAGTCAGCTTCTTCGGCATTAAGTGGGCTTCAATTTTAGGTAGAGCACCGGGTAGAGATGGCTTCACCAATGGGGATGTGACACGAGTTCAGAGTGGAGGAGTGCAGGAGGACCAATATCCTAGCACCAACGTCAGAGAGGCATTGTTTCGGGTCGAGTGACATGTGCGGGAAAGACTGGTAAAGTTCTAAGGAGACCATGTTAGGATATGCAACGAGTGTTGGTATAGGAATGCTGCGGGATCTCAAGAGAAGTCCAGGATAATTGATGCAGCTGCCAAGCAGAAGGGTTCCTACAATTCTAAGATCTTCGACGGTAGAGACGGTTATCTTAAAAACCTCAAGGATGCACAATAGGTGAAGAGTATTGGCAAAGACAGTGTTTGCACAAGAGGCTGTTAGGGTGTGCAGTGATAAAGGGATTGTGCTAGAAAACATTGCCTGGTGTGCCAAGGCTTGGGCACACCAAGATGGAGATTATAGGATTTGGTGTGGTGCTCCTAAGCCTTGGGGAGCCACAGGAGGAGCCAGAGTGCTGGCTCCAGGAGTCTAGGATAGATGTGAGTACTAGGACTAGGATAGAAGTTATCCTAGGGAGAAGACAGCGTGTAGCCTTGCACGGACTCAAAGTTCGAGCGTGAGGATCTTGAGGGGCTTGGTAGGTGCTCTGAAGACCTAAGACACAAGATAGAGCAAAGGACCAAAGCAAGGAGAAGAATCAGCCAAGATAAGGGGCTGACACACAAGTGTGCTAGCTCAAATACGTAGTCAAGCCAGCTCAAACTAAGACTGAGCTGACTCAGGATGTAGTCAAGCCGATTGTCTCAAGCAGACAAAAGATAGGGTTCAGACGAGACATAGTTGAGCCAGCTCAGCTACTGATAGAGCCAGCTCGATGGTACCGAATAGGACTGGATGGGATTTTCTATTTGGGGTCTTAAGGCCTGGTCCAATAAGGTCTTGAGGTGGCTAACACATGTATGGATTGGATTTAGATCCAGAAGATGAGAGCATGAGAGATACGGGTGTGCATGGGCTCGATCAGTACTTTCATATATTGGATTAGCCAGGAGAGTTTTTGGTCGAGCATAATAGCTATGTATAAATACATAGGTTATATTAGGACTTTATAACATGGATTAAAATATAGATCTTTTCTTTCTCAATCTCTATTCTCTCTTCTCTCTTCTCTCTAGAGTTAACGCCCCAAAGGGGGGCACCTCCCTCAAGCCCAAAGAGGGAGGCATCCCATCATAAATCCAAATTAGTGGATTGATGGTTTGCTGCCCTTAGAGAATGTCAAAGTTTTTCTCAGGTCCATACTAAAGATCAGGGATTTTCGTTGCACATGATATCAGTGATAAGTGATGTCATGGTGGTGTCACAATAATTGGTATCAGAGCGATATCGGATTTCAACATGAGATTGGTCACGTTCAATAACGATATACCTTTACATCTCATCTGTATACCATACTAGTATCTTCACACTCTTTGGTTAAGAGGACAACCAATCTATATGGCATATAGTGATCTATACTCGATAGATACTATCATCCTAATTAACGGTCTATCATTTTATCATGAACAATTTTAAGGATTAATCGATAAATCCTTTCTTTATCAAACCTAAATTGTCCTAAGGACTTCATCACAATAATGAAGTTCGTTAGAAGATGAAAACTTATGATAAAAATGCCAAAAATATATTTTATTAATTAATAAATTAATTATAATTATAATGTAACTCAACAGTCAATAGGCTGATGATTGACTTTAGGATACATTTTCCAACAACAAAGCTATTGATACCTCCATAAGCCCATCATGTAAGCTTGACAAGGATGAAGGAGGTAAAAGTATTGATTCAAAATTTTATAGAGGCATGATTGGTTCTTTATTGTATCTTACTACAAGTAAATCAGATATCATGTTTAGTATTTATTTACGTGCTCATTTCCAATCTAATCCAAAAGAATCATATTTAAATGCTATTAAAAGAATACTTAAATACCTAAAAAAAACTTAAATCTTAGGATTTTGGTATTCTAAGAATTCATCAATTGACTTAATAGGATATTCAGATACAAACTTTACTGAATTTAGATTAGATAGAAAAAGCACTAGTGAAACTTTTCAATTCTTAGGAGTTAACTTAATCTCTTGGTTTAGTAAGAAGCAAAATTTGGAAACATTATCCATGGTTGAGGCCGAATACATTGCAGTCAGAAGTTGCTATACACAAATCTTATGGATTAAGCAATAACTTGAGGACTTTGGCATCAAACTTAACAAAACTCCCATAAGATATGATAATACTAGTGCCATTAATTTTATTAAAAATCTGATTCAATACTCTATGTCAAAACATATTAAAATAAGACATCATTTCATAAGAGAGCATGTTCAAAATAATGATATAATTTTTTATTATATTTGTACTAAAAAATAATTGGCTAATATTTTTACTAAGATCTTAAGTGAAGATAGATTTTATGAGATTAGGAGAGAACTAGAAATCTTTGATCCATCTACTTAAGTATCTTTTTGATTCCAAGTTCCTTTTTGTCTAAACTTTCTTAAACTAAGTCTTAAGCTCATCTCTCATTTTTCTATCATTAAAAGCTCAAATCCACTCTTTCTATGATCAATTTTGTAAGTGGAATCCTTCCCCTTAATCCAAAATTTTTTTCTAATTTTTTTTTTATTTTTTAAATTTTTCTCACCATGGGTCGTCCCTAAGGCCGACCCTAGGGCATTTTAGTTATTTTTTTATAAGTTTCAGGCAATTTTTTTGGGAGAAAAACCATCCCTCCGACCATAGAAACCGACCCATTCATCTTCCCCATCTCAACCATGCCAAAAACCCACTTCTCTCCCTCCCCAAATTGATAAAATCCCACCAAAAACCCCCATTTTTCCATGATCTCCCATCTAATCGCCACTAGGAGACCCATTTTCCTCTCCTCTCTCACACTCTTTTGGGCGAAAACTAGGGCTCTAGGAGCTCCAGCTTCAAAACCCACTTCTCCCACCTATGGTCGTTCACCCTCAAATCTCTATTCACTCTCCCATAACCTCACCCATTCTTCCTCTCCTTAAGTCTCTTGAGTCGGATTCAAGCTTCTCTTGCTCGAAATGGCCCCAAAAATGAAGTTGCCACAATGGAGCAAATCTATCCGAGGCTTGGAGGAAGAAGAAAGAAGGAAAAGGATGGCGGCCGCATCCTCTCCGGTTCCAACATCTGCTCCTGGCCTAGTTCCCGCTCTCTCAATGTCACCTCTCAGTCCGAGCAAGGTACCCCTATCTGATCGAAAGGTTGAAATCGGGAAGAACATTGACTTTAGCTTTTTTGAAAAAGAAGGGTTTACAATAGGTTCAAAAATCAAGAAATAGGGCTAGAAATTTTATTATCAGTTGAAAGAGGCCACCTATGTTGATTTGGTGAGGGAATTTTACTTAAATCTAGTTTATTCCAATGGAACAGTGAAATCTATTGTGAAGGGTGTTGAAATTGTGCTTGACCCAGTCCATTTAGGGGAGATTTTGCATTTATCGTATGCTGGATATACTGGAATGGAACTTGCAAACAAGGAGGATGGACTTTGAGTTATCTTTGGAAGTGGTATTGTGAGAGATCTAAATAAGTTAAAAGCCAAATTTCTTTCTATAGAAATGAGACTCCTTCACCATATGGTCACTAAGTTGCTTGTTCCAAGGAGTGGTAGACACGATCTTTATTCAGTAGAGACATCTGCATTATGTTTCATGTGATTTCTGAGACCCCCTGAATCTCTCGGTTCTTATGATTGAAGTCATGAGGGAGACCTTGAATAGATCTAAGGCACACTTGCCTTATGGTATGGCCCTCACTTTGGTATTTAGGAGGTTTGGAGTTAGCTTTGAGGGGGAGGCCATCTCTAGATTATCCCACATAGACACCATCAACCACCACACTCTACACAGGATGGGTTTCTCTAAAAGTGATGATACTTGGTCGAAGGGAGTTGAGAAGCAGGACAGACTAGAGGAGGAAGGACCATCTTTACCACCTCATGAGCAAAGAGCTTCACTAGATATCCAGTTTGTGTCAGATCACAAAGGGGATCCTTCGAAGATAGTGAGAGGAACTCTATCAGAGCCGCAGTCAGAGCATCATCACCATTATTCTACTATCAAACTTGTAGATAACCAACTTCACTCACTTGCTAAGAAGGTTGCCAGTATTATTTTGTCAGCTAAAGAGACTACTCAGAGAGAGAGCACCTTCACGGCACCATCTTTTGATTTCTCTATTGTTCCACACATCACTACCACCATCTCTAGCATGAGTCTCAGCTTTAAAGAGTGCAGCACGGAGCTTTTCTTCTCCTACCCATTGGGATTTGGGGAATCGATCATACATTTTTGACTTGTCAGCTGAGGCAGGATGGCTTCATGGGATGATGGAGTCATAGATCACTACTTTTAGGGAGGAGATCAGAGGATCTGATGATGCTGTTACTATCAGGATTTAGTCACTTATGTAGTCATTATCGAGAGCACTAGGGCTGCTTGATGGAATTCGACTCATCCTCTTAACCCGGTCTTTCTAGGATGTCAGACCATCTCATCCCTCTACCCATGCCGGTACCTCTAGCAGGAGCCATGGTAGGCATGGTCGTGGTCGAGCTCGTGGTTGGGCACCTGACCATCCTCATCCTATTTCTGATTCTTCTAATGACTCTGACTCTTCTAGTGGATCTAGCCATCTTTTTTATTAGATCTAGTATAGTCAGTCTTATGTATTTAGGATCTAGCTTATGGCCTTATACTTTTTTGTTGATTGTCTCATGGATAGTTATATTTTTTGGCTATCCATGACTTTTGTATGTATTGATGGCCTATCACTTATGACTCACTATATTAGTTATCCATAACTTTAGCATTTTAGCATTATGTTGGGAATATATATATATATATATATATATATATATATATATATAATCTTAATTTCTATTTGTTTGGATTATTTTATGTAAAGTGGCTTAGTGTGAGCAATCACAATGTCTTGTATTTATAGTTTACAAAGGCTGTATATATTCTTAATGAACTCATAATTCAGCAACAGAACATAGGGCATTAATTGAGGGGGAGTCTTTTTCTTTTTTTAGAAAAACATTCTAAGATATTATTTGATGATGTCACAAAGAGGGAGTAGAGAAATAGAACAATTGGCAATAAGCAAAATTGGCTAAGGCAATAAGCAAAATTGTCTAAGGCAATAAGCAAAATTTTTGGCAATGCAAATTATTAGCAATTACAAAATTGGCTATAAGTAATTATCAAACTACTCTTGATGCAATTTAGTCAAATTTGAAATTCTTAATCAATGCTTCATATATGTTACATTTCTACTTCTACTCAAGTATTTTGTCATTATAAAAAAGAAAAAGATTATTACTTCAAGAATTGATTTTGATGATTATAAAATATTTGAGCTGATTACTAATGAGTTTGTCTTAAAAAAAGATCTATCGTGTATTTCAAGTTTTATAAAAAATTTTAAGTTTATTAAAGAAAACATAAGAAGGATAAAATCATAATTTCATAAAGTTCAAGATTAAGAAAATCTATTTTGAAAGCCTCAAGAGCAAATTTAGAAGATTTCTAATCTTTTGGAGGTGGTTTCATGATTTTTAGATGCATATATTGAAAGAAAATTGAGTTTCAGCAAAAGGGTCGACCCTTAGGTCTGCCCATGTTGAAAAGGGATGATTGGCATGCTTGTTTTTGAGTGGCACACAAAAAGAGTCGATCCATGAGTCAATCTTTGCTGTCTTGCTATCCAAAAATAGAAATAGAAGTTTTCTATTTCTGCAACAGAGGTCGACCCTAGGGTCGACTCATGAGTCAATTCATTGTTGAAAAATATATCCTAAAGCCAATCATCTAAGTAGTAGATGATTAAAATTAGTATATGAATTATCTAATAATAATAGTAATTTGGTTATTTCATCATAAAAGTTCTATCTTTCTTAAATGAACTCCTAAATTATGATGAAGTTCTTAGAACCACAATCAATTGATAAAAAAGGATTTATTGGATGGTTCTATAATTATTCATGATCAAATGATAAGTTATTAACAAGGATGATAACCTATCGAGTGTAGATCGCTGTATGCCATATGCATTGGTTGTCCTCATAACCAAGTGGTATGGAGACACTGGTATGGCATCCAGGTGAGATGTAGTACATCTGCATTGAACATGACCAATGTAGCACTCTACTATCAAGAATAGCCAGCTAAGGCCAATGGGTATAACTGTCCCTCCGATCTGAGATCACTATGATGACTTGCGAGTAACTCACTGTACTTTGGTGCTGGACTGCCTGTGTTTCTAATATAGGTGATGGAAGATTTTTGAATATAGTCAAGTACTTGTAGAGTTGGTGTGTAAGTCAAGATGGGATTGACCACTCCTGATTAACTTCAGAAAGAGAATATCTTGTTGTGTTTCAATTTAGCAAAACCTAGGCCTGGATAATCCTCGTGAGGTGTCATGGGATTTGCAAAATTTTGAGACACAATAGAAATAACTTGTATGAGTGTTTGATAGCATACTCAAAGTTGTCTTGAGCATTATTGGTTATAGGGATGAATTTTACGATAACCATGGACTAGGGTTCTAAGAATGTTGCTTTGCATACATTCGACCTATCCGGACGTCGAGAATCATTACTAGATGGTAACTTCGACTGGTATAAAAATTGATCTCTGTACTATCGACTTAGGTTCGAACCTATAGGGTCACACACATTAGAGTTTGTAACCTGATCGGATGGTTAATCGATGATTGAAAATCATTTCGAGGTCAAATATTCAATGCGATTGATGTTTGACCTAATGCAAGTGTTGCAGGAGAATTGATTAGCAATTAGATTGCTAATTGGCTTAATTTGATTGAGCAATCAGGCTCAGATCAAGTCTAATTGAATTAGATTTAATTAGAATTGGTTTGGATTTAATTAGATTAAGTCTAATTAGTTTATTGGATAAGCCAATTGTAAGGAAAGAATAATTTCTTGTTTGACTAGGACTTGGGTGCACCTGATTGACTTAGGATTTAAATTAGATTTAAATCTTAATTTAATCTAATTTAATTAGGCTTCTAGTTGGACTAGAATCATCCTTAATTGGGTTATATTTAATCTAGTTTAAATAGAATTTAAATTAGATTTAAAATAATTTTGACCTAGTCAAACAAGAGGAGTCCTAATTGGACTAGGACTCTCTCTCTTTCACTTGCGCCTAAGAAAGCCCACACCATATTTTAGATCCAAATTTTTTTTCTATGTTTTTCCATGCCTAATAAAAGGTTTTCTATGCCCCATATCAGATTATTTGGAATAAAGTTTGACTTGGTCAAAAGCAGGAAGTTGTTAGGATTAGTTTCCTTCTTGGAAGAGCTCTCTTTGACCTAAACTCTTCCCTCCTCTTGTGCGCCCACTTTTCCCATGCCTCCAATATTATTTCCACCCTTTCTCCCTTTCTTTTGGACATTGGTTTTCTATTTCACATGCCAAAAACCCATAGAAGTCCTCCTTTGACTAGGTTTTGACCTAGTTTTGCAATATAAAGGGGACGCTTCTTTCTTTGATCATAGAGGAGGTGAAAAATCCTAAAAAAAATCATAAAAAATCTAAGGAGAAGGAAGAGAAGGCGTGGAGGATTTGTGGTGCCAAGATTCTTGAAGAAGAACCCTCAATTAAGACATCAAAGGTTGATGTCTTGAAGAGACAAGGTAAGAGAAGATTGTCTCTTATATTTTTCTTTTATGTTTCTCTCTTCCTATTTTATTTATGATTTTTATATGATAAAAATCTGAGAGAGAGAGAGGAAGGGCTTGAGGAAAGATGGTGCCAAGATCCTTAGAGAAAAGGTCTTTATCTGGACATCAATCATTGATGTCATGAAGGCACAAAGGTAAGAGAAGATTATCTTCTCTTTGTTTTCTTTTGAGTATCTTCTTCTTCATTATTTTATATGATAAAGATCTGAGAGAAAGAGAAAGAAAGAGGGAATGGAATTTGAGCTCCAAGGTGTTGGGGCATGGTGATCAATTTTGGACATGATCTGATCATGTCCTAATGTGAGAAGA
This sequence comes from Cocos nucifera, assembly GCA_006176705.1. Taxonomy (NCBI): domain Eukaryota; kingdom Viridiplantae; phylum Streptophyta; class Magnoliopsida; order Arecales; family Arecaceae; genus Cocos; species Cocos nucifera. Next base: position 297,323 of record QRFJ01001307.1, on the reverse strand, counting down.
AGAGAAGAAGGTCTCCTCTTAGGGTTTCCTTGAGAGCCCTTCTTCTCAATTTTATTTATGATATTTTTATGAGAAAAATCTGAGGGTGTGACATCTGAAAAATTAGAAAAAAATTCAGAGGAGAAGGTGTCCTCTGAACCTAGCATAATAGATGTTTTCAGGACATCAACTATTGATGTCCTGAAGGAGAAGATTTGTCTTCTCCTAGGTTTTCTTATATGTATTTATTTTTGATTTATGGAAGATCCAAAGGTTGGATTTCTTCCTTATTCCTCCTCATGTTCTTCATCTCTTGGAGTATCCAAGAGTTTCGAATAACATGTATTTGATTAACCATCAGGAGGGATCCATGAGAAGCTAGCACTTCGAGCGGATCTTCGTTCGACGAATCTTCGATCTGTGTTGCAGGTTCGTGTGGATCACCTATAGAGGCTGGATGCTTGTGCGACTCCAAAGACAACAATGGATTCAACCATGGAGTTCTCGACCTATGCAAAGATAAGAGATCTGATCTCTTGGTGATCTAGATGTGATCTAGGGTTAGATCTAGAATTATTCTAGATGTAGGTATTGATATGATCAATACCACTTATGATTAATTTAATTTTAGATTTATATTTGCATCATAACATATTATAGATCCTTGATGTAGGGTTTTGTAATTTGATTGCATGCATATTATAGACTAAATAATTTAATCTATATCTTCCACTGCTCTATATTTCGAAAAAGTTTTGAAATTTATGTATGAAACCCTGCTTATTTTCTATCACTCATGAGTCGGCCCCTACAATAGAAAATTCCTATAATGACTAGTTTTCAGTCCTTTTCAGCTACATTTAATGCTCTTAAATGACACCCCAACATCTCCAAACTTACTTAGTTCACTCTCCAGCACTCCTAGAGAATATAAAGGCTTTCAAAAGGAGGAAATATATAAGGAAAATCAAGTATTCATTTCAGCCCTAGCAAAAAGCCCTCTTCAAGCAAAGAAATATTCATTTCAAGTTCACCATCTCTCAAAAGCTCATTTAAGTTTTCAACAACTTTGAGAAAAATTAGAAAAGCTTCTTTCCTAGTTGTGTAAAGTATTTTTAATATTTTATTTGCTTATTAAAGAGACTAACTTTGTATTTCATTATTTTTAACACTCATACTCTATTTTATTATTTTGATTTAAGTTTTGGAGGTTCCAAAACTTAGGAAGATTGATCCGAATCTTGAATTGGATTGTATAGGATTAACTTGTACCCAAAAAATAAGTGTTCTAGCTTGAGATAGCTAGGGTTAAAGGGTTCCGATGTTGTATTCAGTTTGAATATGGGTAGTAAATTAAAATTTTTAAGTAAGAGCTTGGAAAGTGAATGTAAGTATAAGGTTGGCACTGAACCACTATAAATCTTATTTATTTATGGTATGTTTATTTGCTTTTATCTTTATCTCCTTATTTCTTTATTTTCTTGCAGCTTACTTCTTCACTTTACTTAAATCATTCACTACATACCACTTGCTCATCATCACATAATCTTTATGGTTATCAATTAATTTTAAAATTTTAAAAACCTAATTCACCCCCACCACTTGGGTTGCATTGCTGGGCAATAGTTATCATACCTATTAATCCAATGAATGTATCAAAGATACTTAATAAACAAATGTGATAGAAGAAATAATCTATTTTATTAATAATAAGTCAAAATTATAAAAATACTCTTAAAAAGTATATACAAGTGTCAGCCAATCTGGCTTTTAGGGCACACATCTAACAAACTTCGCACTTGACCTAAAGCTAATTTGCTACAAATCTAAGTTCTATCTTCTTAAGGTAGGCTTCAACCTTTTGTTGGCTCAAAGACTTCATCAGTGGGTTAGTCGCATTGTCCATAGTGTTGACTCTCTTGATCTCGACATATGCCTTCTCGAGATAATCACAAATGAGGTGGAATTTTCGCTCGATATGCTTGGACTTCTAGTGAGAGCTTGGCTCCTTAGCTATGGCTATGGTGTCGTTGTTGTCACAATATAGAGAGATAGCATCAGATGACATCACTTCTAGTTCTACAATAAATTTTTTGAATCAAAATGCCTCCTTCATAACTTTTAAGGCAGCGATATACTCTACTTCCATAGTGGAGTCTACAATCACTGTCTGCTTGAAATTCTTTCAACTTACAGCACCACCATTGCACAAGAATAGACTATCTAATGTTGACTTTCGATCATCAATATCATATATAAATCTGAGTCTGTATACCCCTGCACCTAGAGTTCTCCATTACCAAAGACAAAAAATATATCCTTAGTCCTTCTCAAGTACTTAAGGATATATTTCATAGAAGTCCAGTACTCTTCATCTGGATTCGACTGATATCTGCTCGTGACACTCATAGCATTGGCAATGTTAGGTCGTGTACATAGCATGGCATACATGAGGCTTCCTATTACCGAAGCATAAGGGATCTTGCTTATGCAATCAATCTCCTCCAATGTGTTGGGGCATATTTTCTTGAAGAGATAAATACCATGTTTGAAGGGCACAAGTCTCTTCTTGGAGTTCTTCATGCTGAACCTCTTCAACACCTCTTCTATGTACATCTTCTGTAAGATATCTAGCATCCTCTTCGATCTATCTCTATAGATATTTATCCTCAAAATGAAAGATGTCTCTCCTAGGTCTTTTAGAGAAAACTCCTTAGACAACCAAACCTTGATCGAGATTAATATAGGAATGTCATTTTCAATCAGGAGTATGTTATTCACGTACAATACGAGAAAGACAATAGTGCTCCTACTGATTCTTTTGAACACACAAGACTTCTTCTCATTCTTAATAAAATCAAATGATTTGATTACATTATTAAAATGAGCATTATAACTTCAAGATGCTTACTTTAGTCTATAGATAGACCTTTGAGCTTGCAGATCTTGTGATCACTATCACTAGTAGTGAAATCAAGTGGCTATTCCATATAAATATTTTCCTCAAGATATCTATTTAATAATGCTATTTTTATGTCTATCTGCCATATTTCATAATTGAAATATGCTGCAATAGCAAGCAGTGTGTGGATGGATTTATGCATGGCCATTGGTGCTGACTATATCCTTTCGCCACTAACCTAGCTTTGAATATCTCCACATTCTCATATGCACTAATCTTTTTCTTGAAGATTCATTTATACCTAATAGGTATGATACCTTCAGGTAGATCTACCAAGATCCAGATTTGGTTTAAGCGCATCGAGTCAATTTTTGACTTCATTACTTCTCACCATTTTTTGGAATCGATATCTAATATCATCTCGTCATAGGTCTTGAGATTATCTCCATGAACCTCATTTTCTATGAGGAAGATTAATTTTCTTTACATCCACTAAAAAAATACCTAAGTATCTCTTAAGAGGATGAAAAATCCTACTAGACTTATGAGATGGAGGAGATAGTGTGTGGATCGGCTCAAACTGACCGAATTTCTTAGGTTCCTTAGCTCGTTGCTCTTCGGAGACTTTCTCCTCGAGCCTAATTTATCTTCCTATACCACCATATTGAATAAACTATTTTTTTAAGAAAGATTTCATGTCGACTTATAACCATATGGTGGTCTTCAGGAAGATTGAAGTAATATCCTAAAAACTCCTTAGGATATCCAACGAATGGAGCTCTAAGGGATCTAGATTCTAACTTGTCTGCCTGCTGTCTCTTGACATAGGTCAGATAATTTCAAATCTTTAGATGACTTAGACTTGGCTTCTTACCATGCCATATCTCATATGGTATGACAGGAATGGTTTTACAAGGAATCCTATTCAGTATGTAAATAGTTGTTAGCAGACTGTCTTCAAAGAAACTCGAAAAGGTTCATGAACCTCATCATAGAATGGACCATATCTAATTGGGTCAGATTTCTCTATTCTAAAATTTTGTTGAGTTGAGGCATTCCAAGCGAAGTTCATTATGAGACTATGTCATTTTTTTTAGGATAGTCTAAAAATTTTCTACTAAGATATTTGCCTCCTCGATTTGATCGAAGAATCTTAATGGGCTTTCTAATTTATTTTTTTACTTTATTTTTGAATTTCTTAAACTTTACAAAGGCTTCAGATTTACGTCGCATCAAGTACACATACCCATATCAAGAAAAATCATTAATAATGATGATGAAGTAGACAAAATCATCTCTAGCTGGCACATCAAATGGGCCACAAATATCTGTATATACCAAGGCAAGTAACTCTGTGGTCCTTTTTTCATGTCCTACAAAGGACAGCTTGATTATTTTGCCTTGAAAGCACAACCCACAAATCGGATATGACTCGAAAGTCAATGGATCCATTAGTCCGAATTTCTTCAATTTATTAATCCTATCTTCTGATATATGACCTAGCCTAGGGTACCATAAGTACTTTTCATTTAAACTATGTTTAGGTTATTTAGTGCCTATGGTATTCATATTTTGCTTAACATAATGAACAGGTACATTTACATATAACTAATAGAGATCGTTTATTAAGAAACTACTTTTAATTTTATTTCTTTCAAAAAGAATAATATAGTGGTCCTTATTGAAATTAATTACATAGCCTTTCTATGCTAGATAGGAGACAGAAATCAGATTCCTGCTCACAGTAGGTACATAAAAAAGTTTCTCAATACTAAGACATTTCTAGATAGTAATCATAGAGGGTACATTTTCACGGCCACAACAGCAACTCTTGCTTTATTTTTGATATATAGGATTATCTCACCATCCCTCAACCTCCTACTATCCTCAAGATCTTGTAAAGAAGTGTGTAGATGAGCACTAGATCCAAAGTCAAGCATTCAACTAGATGTAGAAAAAATCATTAGGTTTGTCTCAATGATGAGATACCTTTAAAAGATCCTCCTTCTCTCTTATTCTTTAGGCTGGCCAAGTAAGCAAGACAGTTCCACTTCCGATGGTCGTTGGAGTTATAGTGAAAATACTTTCCTTTCTCCGTGGCTTTCTTCTTTGGCTCACCCTTCTTCTCCTTATTCTTCCCCTCCATCTTTTGCTTCTTCACGAACTTCTTCTTCTTCCCAGAGAACTTTATCTTCGAAGAAGAAGTCCACTCTACAACAAAAATAGAGCCCCTTGAACTCTTCAAGGTTCATTCAGCAATCACCAGCATGTTTATCAACTCAGCTAGGGTGCACTCAATCTTATTCATCTGAAAGTTTACAATAAACTACCCATATGAATCAGTCAAAGACCATAGGATCAAATCAATTTGCAAGTTCTTGTCCATCGACATGACGAGCTTCTCAAGCTCCTCTAAGTTCTTGATCATTGACAAGCAATGATCGTGGACCGACTACCTATCATGTATTTGCATCTTAAAAAGTCTCTTCGATACTTCATAGCGTGCTGCATGACTCTGCTCACCATGCAACTCATTTAACATCGAGGCCAACACATAGCACCTAATCTTGTTATCATCATCCAACCACTTCTCATGAGATGCTCTCTGATCGACAGTCAAATGGGCTGGGAGAGAGGAAAGGTCCTGGTCCAAGGCATACGTTAGCTTCTCAAAACTCAAAATAATTTTTAAGTTTTGAAGCTAATCCTTAATTGGGTTTAATCAATCGAATGGTCTCTAAGATTCTGGCTAGGGGGTTGGATGCAAACATTTTCTTATAAAGAGTCAAAATTTCTACTTAGATTTGTTATTGACTTAACTAATTTTTTTAAAAGTTTTATTTTTAAATAAATTAAGGCTTCCACTATTTTTTTGGATCCCTATACTTCCTTGGAAGAGATGCAAAAATTTCTACAATCAAAGATTTTTAGTAGATGGTGCGGTCCCATCGATTGACTCACCACCTCGTCTAATAATTATTGGTGATAAGTTAGCTAATGAGTAGATAACTCTTGTCTAATATTTTTCTAAACATGTTGCACCCATCTTGGTCTCTAATTTATGAAGCTCACCATGCTCATAATATTGCTCCACTCCTTAGTTAAGTCAGACCCACCATTTACATGAACTAGATAAGTGATTGGGATCCTCATCATATCTAGAATATTAAGTCCAACCCATTCTCCAATTCATAGCATCCCATGCTTAATAGTTGTGGTTGCATCTTTCTGGTGCAACTGAACCACTGTATCCAACCGAGAATAATCAACCCCGAAAAGAGCCCAAATAACTACAATGATGGAAGACCAATTGACTTAACATTTTTTTAGAAAGATTTTAATTCAGGTCTCTTTAATCCTAATTAGTCATAATAGTTATGACTAACCTAATGGCATGGGTTAGCTTGAATCGTTAGCAACCCTAATACAGAACTAAGTTGACCCAATCGGCCAGGTAAGTAAGATCGGTGGGAGGGATATGCCATTGACTACTGTATATGCATCTAGGTCGAGTAGCTCCCAATTAATGACTACTAGTCATATCTACCAGACTTACCTTAGACACCAATTTGTCGAATCAGAATTGATCAGGTCCACCTACAATTCAGGCTCGAACCATGGAGCCAGATTCGGTCTTGAGATAATCGACCACCTGTGGCTGTGAACCAATTTTGACCAAACTTACAACTATTGGGCTAGTCAATTTTAGCACTCTTGATCCCACCTAACCAACTCTTGATTTGGTTTGATCAACTATGCAAGCTAGACCTAATCAAGCTACCCATACCCTGAACCTATATTTTATGAAGGTATCTTAGATCTGAAAATTCTTAATTTTTAGATCTAATTAATTTTATAACTTAATTTTTAATTAAGTTTAACATGGTTTAGAAAAATAAAGCATGAAACTAGATTCTAGAATTTTTTTTATCTAGGATTTAGCAGAAAAATAAGTTCTAAATTTTCTGATTGAGGATAAATACGCAGCATTGCTACACGCCATAAGAACATCCCATCGAATGAAAAATGAGGGCTTTTAAATCCTTCTTACTCTTATGATCGGACGGCTAAGAAGAATACCCCAATCAAAATAAAATAGCTTTCTACTAGAACTAGAACTAGATCTATAACATATATCACATATATAAATTAAGATCTATTCTAAGCATGCTTTTTCATACATCTCATGTCTAAATTTTAGATCACATATCATGCAATAAATGTCCAAAAAATATTTGATCTCATCAAAGATAAATTTCAGATCTAAACTATCTAGATCTAAACCTAGAATCGCAGCTCTGATACCAGTTGAAAGAACTATAGGATTGGCTTGATTGGATCAGGTTAAGCAGTAAAATTTTAAAATTTTTTCTTGCTGATCTGATCAGATCTAAGAGTTCTTAGATCTAACAATTAAAATCTAAAACTAAAATTTAAAATTATAAGTATTCTAAATACCATATTTTGAGCAAATGCTTTGCTCATAGTGATGGTCTAACACTGTCTAGAGATACGACTTGAGCCACGCACGTGCCCAGTCTCTACTAGTGTACACTCGAGTTAGATTTAGAGGTATTCTTCTTTTATATCTAATCTTAGAAAATCCAAACCTGGATCTCCTTGGTACGCCTTTGATTTGATCTTCAGTAGCAACCCGATCGACACACGATCGAAAACACCATGACTCAATCTTTCACTGATAGCACCTTGATGCTCGGGAACTGAATCAACCTAACTCTTGGCCATGGAGAAGAGAGAGAAAAGGAGGGAGAGGAGGCATAAAGGAGAGGGATAGGATCTAGGTGTGTGATCTAGAATGGCCAAACTCTTTGAACTGAGTTCCTATTTATAGACAAAATAGGATATCATAGAGTCCTAGGGCGTTAAGCAATTGACCAGGTCAATTTGTTTAAAGCAAAAGGACTCTCCATGTTCTCCATGCCCCACATCAGATTTTATGTGGGTTTTTGTTGCATAAAAACCCTTCCTGGCATCCGCCACCTTATCCAGATAAGGTGGGTTAGGTGCTAGATATTATCTCCCCTAAATTTATTTTAGTTTAAATCCTATTGACCCATTCAAAAGAATTTAAATTAAAACAAATTAACCTCCATTCTTATCCATAAGGGGTGCACGCCAAAGATGGGTGTGCATCCTTCTCTCTCTCAAAAACCACCTCAGGCATGCATCCCAAGAAAAACTCCATGGGGTGCATGCCACTTATACCTTCTTTCTTGCAAAGACCAAGTCAAAGTTGGGATTGTCCTGATCCTTTCCATCTAAGACCAAGATAAGGCTTGATTAGACCAAGATAAGGTCTGATCTGACCAAGATAAGATCCAATCGAACCAAAACAGATCCATATAGAATTTTTGGATGAGCTAAATCTAATTTGACTGAGTTCAGACTAATCAGAAAATCCATAGGAGGAGAAAGTTAGGTCCAATCGTGTGTTAGCATAATTTTTTTAATCCTAATTAGATCTAATCCAAATCAATCGAACCACGTGAGTCCAATTAATGACATTCAGATCCAAATCCTTATTTGTATGATCCACTTAGGTTCAATTCGTATGGTAATGGGATATATCATGATCTTCATCATCGACATCATCAAAACACCTTTTAATGGATCAGAACTCATTATGATTCGTCCAACTAGAATCATCGATCATCAAGACAACTCTAATTAATTCTAAAATTCATCAGTAATATCTAGCAGTATGTGGTGGCAATCCATTAGAATTAAATATGAACCTCTCGCTATAGCTAACTATGTGATTGGGTTCTTCTATCATGAGCCCTGAGAGGATCTAGGTTAAGATGAACTTATCAAACCCAACACCTGTCATATGATTGAAGCATTCAATTTGAGTCCAATGTGAAATCCTAATAGAAATATCTTTCTATTATTTCATATTACCATGGCCATGGGCTTTAGGTCTCAATCTCATGATCATCATAGGACTACTCTTCCTCCATCGAGATTGATAGATTTCATCTCGATGTAATTCAATTTCTATAATGAACATGCTATAGCCAACATATTGAAGGAAAATCCTGATTTCCCAGACCAGGTTTGTTCAGATCGAATTGGATCAAGAGATATATTTCAAAAACTTTTTTCTTTGATCCTAATTAGATCTAGGATGTTTTAAATCTGATTATTATTATTATTTTAGAAATTAAAATAAAATCAAATAAATTAAATCAAATTTAATTTACCTTGATGTGGGTAATCCTATTACCTATTGATGATCCTGTATGCAGCGGAAGATTTTAGATCTAACCACGCAAGTGCCTTGCCTCTACCGGTATCCACTGGGGCTGGATCTGGAGATCCTCTTCTTCTCTATCACTTCTCCAAAAATCAGATCTGGATCTGATCTAGAGGATCTTCAAAACTCCTTTTGAAGATCAGCAGTCATCCTATGCAGCAGTGCAGCCTTCTAGCTTTCAGTCGCCTTTCTTTGATCTGGATCGCACCAACCAAGAACCAAAACTCTTTTGGACATGGAGAGGAGAGGAAGAAGATGCTTTGGCATGGAGGAGGAGAGGAGAAAAGGCCTTGGGGCATGGAGAATTATGATTCAATCATTCTTTGAGTTGGGCACAGGGTCTTATTTATAGACTAAGCGTGATCCAACTCCTCTTCTTCCCAACCAATCACAATTCTTCATGAAATCAGATCTAAATTTGATTGGTGGAAATAGAGTCCCCTAGATTCCTCCTTAGAGGGCGCCTAAGACCAGTCAAAGTTAGTTCTTAGGAGAACTCTAATTGGAATCCAAAAAGGAGATGGAGTCCCTGTCCAACAGGGACTCCTAGGCACCTCCAACTTGGGCACACGCCAAGGGTGGCGTGCGCCCTCTTCCTTGCCAGGTTCTGGCAAGGGGACAGGCCCCCACCAGCTCTCCAATAATTACTCCCAAAATCCATCAGTGACACCTAGCAGTATATGCTGGCAACCCATCAGAGCTGAATGCGAACCTCTTGGTGTAGCTACTTGTGTGATTAAGTTCTTCTATCTTGAGCCCCGATCAGATTAGGGTTAAGATAAACTCATCAAACCCTAGTTTCTGTCATATGATGTAATCATTTGATTTGAGTTTGATGTAAAAATCTAAATAGAAACTCTTTTTATTATTTCACTCTGTCATGGCCATGGACTTTAGGACTTGATTCTCATGATCATCATAAGGCTGCTCCTCTAGCACCGAGGTAGATAGATTCCATCTTGATGCCATCTAGTTTCTACAATGAACATGCTATAGCCAACATACACCTCAGGATTCCATATGGCTAGGAGACCGAGTAATGGTGTAGTCAAACTATAACACCCTCAAGGTGAACTGTCGATGCACCTCAGGTCAAAGAACTAGACACACTACTGCAGCATCGAGTCAGTCATTGACGAGAAGGTAGACTCCCTAATGACTACTCGAGATGGTCACGCTCAGTGCCCTTGTTCTCTAACGAGTACCTGTACTCTCGCTCCGATGTCTCCACACCGTAGACTCAAGACTCATCTACTAAAGAGAAGCGATTGTACACCAACCTTCCTGGATCAATCACCATCCTCGTGATGATCCTATGGTCGGAAGCATTTTATGAGTTAACAATGATTATTCATGTCTTAAATTTTTAACTCTTGAAAATATGAATTATCATTACCATTAACTCAAAGGATGTATCACAGACACTAAATACACATATGTGATAGAAAATAACCCATTTTATTGATATTAGTCAAAATTATAATTTTGCCCCTAGAAGTGTATTACAAGTGTCAGCCAATTTTGACTTCTAGGGCACATATATCTAACAATCTCCCACTTGTCCTAAAGCCAATTGGCTACAAGTCTAAGTCCCATCTTCTCAAGGTGGGCTTCGATCTTCTGCTGGCCCAACGGCTTTGTAAGTGGGTCTGCCACATTATCTATGGAGTTGACTCTCTTGACCTCGATGTAATCCTTCTCGAGATAATCGTGGATGAGATGGTATCGCCGCTCAATGTGCTTGGATTTCTGATGAGACCTCAGCTCCTTAGCAAGGGCTATGGCGCTATTGTTGTCGTAGTATAGAGGAATGGCATCTGATGGCATTACTCTTATTTCTGCAGCAAACTTCTTATACCAGAATGCTTCCTTCGCAGCCTCTGATGCAGTGATATATTCTGCTTCCATGGTGGAATCTGCTATCATGGTTTGCTTGAAACTCTTTCAGCTGACAGCACCACCATTGCACACAAACAGACTCTCAGATGTCGACTTTCGATCATCTATATCGGACATGAAATCCGAGTCTGTGTATCCTCTGGACTTGGAGTTCTCCATTACCAAAGACCAACATCATATCCTTAGTTCTTCTCAAGTACTTAAGGATACATTTCACAGAAGTCCAGTGTTCTTCACCTGGATTTGACTGATATCTGCTTGTGACACTCACAGCATGGGCTATATCAGGTCGTGTACATAGCATGGCATACATGAGGCTCCCTATTGCAGAAGCATAAGGGATCTTGCTCATGCGTTCTATTTCCTCAGGTGTGCTAGGGCACATCTTCTTGGAAAGATGAATACCATGTCTGAAGGGTATTAATCCCTCTCTTAGAGTTTTCCATACTAAACCTCTTTAGTACTTCTCTATGTACATCTTCTGTGAAAGTCCTAGCATCCTATTCGGTCTATCCCTATAGACCTTAATTCCTAGAATAAAGGATGCTTCACCTAGGTCTTTCATGGAGAATTCCTTGGACAACCATAATTTGACTGTTGTCAATCATGGAATATCATTCCCAATAAGGAGGATGTCATCCACGTACAATACGAGGAAGACAACAGCGCTCCCACTGACCTTTTTGAAAGACACACGGTTCCTCTTCATTTTTGATGAAACCAAACTTTTTGATCACATCATTGAAACGAGTGTTCCAGCTCCGAGATGCTTGCTTAAGTCCATATATGGACCTTTGCAGCTTGCAAACCTTGTGATCAGTATCACTGGATGTGAAACCTAGCGGCTGTTCCATATAGATATCTTCCTCAAGATATCCATTTAAGAATGTTGTTTTCACGTCCATTTGCCATATTTCATAATCGAAATAGGCTGCAACGGCAAGCAATGTGCGGATGGAATTTTAGCATAGCCACTGGAAAAAAGGTATCCTGATAGTCAATGCCTTCGCGTTGACTATAACCTTTTGCCACTAGTCTAGCCTTGAATGTCTCCACATTTTCCATCTGCACCAATCTTTCTCTTGAAGATCCATTTACACCCAATAGGTACTATACCTTCTGGTGGATCTACCAAGGTCCAGACTTGGTTTGAGTGCATCGAGTCAATTTCTGACTGCATTGCCTCTAGCCATTTCTCGGAGTCGATATCTGATATCGCCTCGTTGTAGGTTTTGGGATCATCACCATGAGCACCATTACCTACGAGGAACATTTTCTCTACTTCCTCTGAAATAATACCTAAGTATCTTTCAGGGGGACGGAAAACTCTTTCCGATCTACGAGGTGGAGGAGGTAGTGTTCTTATTGGCTCAACCTGATTTGGTTCCAATTGGTCCTTAGCTCGTTGTACTTGTGAGACTTTCTCATCAAGCTTAATCTGCTTTCCAATGCCGCTATCTTGAATAAACTATTTTTCAAGAAAGATGGCATGTCGACTCACAATCACATTGTGGTCTTCTGGAATGTAGAAATAGTATCCTAATGACTCTTTAGGATATCCTATGAATCGAGCTCTGAAGGACCTAAACTCTAACTTGTCCGCTTGTTGTCTTTTGACATGAGCCGGACAACCCCAAATTCTGAGATGACTCAGACTTGGTTTCTTACCGTGCCATATCTCATACGGTGTGGTAGGAACGGTTTTAGAGGGAACCCTATTCAGTAGATAAATTGAAGTTAACAATGAATGTCCCCAAAGAAAATCAGGGAGGTCTGTGAAGCTCATCATGGATCGAACCATATCCAATAGAGTCCGATTTCTCCATTCTGAAACCCCGTTGAGTTGAGGTGTTCCTGGTGGAGTCCATTGAGAGACTATGCCATTTTTCCTTGAGATAGTCTAGGAATTTTCGGCTAAGGTATTCACCTCCTCGATCTGATCGAAGAACCTTAATGGGTTTTCAGTTTGTTTTTCTACTTCATGTCTGAATTCTTTGAACTTTTCAAAAGCTTCAGACTTGTGTCTCATAAGATACACATACCCATACCTAGATAGATCATCGATAAAGGATAATGAAGTAGACAAAATTGCCTCTAGCCGGCACATCAAATGGGCCGCACACATCAGTATGTACTAGGGCAAGGAGATCTGTGGCCCTCTCCCCATGTCCAACAAAAGGGAGTTTTGTCATTTTGCCTTGAAGACAAGATTCATAAGTTGGATATGACTCGAAAGTCAATGGACTCAATAGCCCATTTTTCTCCAATTTGTTGATCCTATCTTCTGCTATATGACCTAATCTCAGGTGCCATAGATATCTATCGTTGGGACTATCCCTAGGTCGTTTGGCATTCACGTTTTGCTCGATAGTTAGAACAGGTACATCAATATGTAGCTGATAAAGACCATTAATAAGGAAACCATTTGCAATTTTATTTCTTTCATAAAGAATGTTACAATGGTCCTTAAAGAAGGTAATCACATAGCCTTCTTGTGCTAAGCATGAAACAGAAATCAAATTCCTGCTAGCTGCAGGCACATAATAACAGTCTTTTCAAAACTAAGTCTAAACCAGATGGTAATCGAAGAGGGTATGTTCCCACGGCTACTGCAGCAACTCTTGCTCCATTACCGATGCGTAGGATCATGTCTCCATCCCTCAGCCTCCTGCTATCCTCAAGACCCTGCATGGAAAGTGCACAGATGAGCACTAGAACCAGAGTCAAGCACCCAACTGGATGCAGAAGAAACCGTAAGGTTAGACTCAATAACGAGCATACCTCCAGAAGGACCTTCCTTCTTGTTCTTCAGGGTGGCCAGGTAAGTAGGGCAGTTTCGCTTCCAATGGCCGTCGCTGTTGCAATGGAAATACTTTTCTTTGACATCGGCCTTTTTCTTCGGCTCTGCCTTCTTCTTCTTTGTTCCTTCCACCTTCTGCTTTTTCGCAGACTTCTTTTTCTTTCCATAAGACTTTCTTTTGGAAGAAGTCCGTTCCATAGCAAGAACTGAGCCTTTAGAACCTTTCATAGAAAGCTCAGCGGTAACCAGCATATTCATTAATTCGGCCAAAGAATTTTGAAGTTTATGCATGTGGTAATTCATGATGAATTGCCCATATGCATCAGTCAAGGATTGCAGAATAATATCGTTCTGCAGGTCCAAGTCTAACTTCACACCGAGCTTCTCAAGCTCTTCCATGTCCTTGATCATTGTCAGACAGTGATCTTGGACTGACTGCCCATCACGCATCTTAGCCTTAAAAAGTCATTTCGTGACTTGATATTTGGCTGCGCGACTCTGTTCACCAAACATCTCCTGCAGGTGAGCCAACATTTGGCGAGCAGTCCCGATATCTTCATGTTGGCGCTGGAGCTCATCAGACATCGAGCCCAACATGTAATATCTGGCCTTATTATCTTCGTCTATCCATTTTTTCAGAGACGCTCTCTGTTCAAGTGGATGGACGGGCTGGTAAGGTGGGAGGGTCCTGGTCCAATACATGGGTTAACTTCTTGGAACCCAAAACTATTTTGTAGTTCCTGAGCCAATCTTTATAATTGGGTCCAGTCAGTCTATGTGTGTCCAGGATACGTGCCAATGGGTTGGACGCAGACATTTTTCCTGTAGAGAGTCAAAGATTCTAGTTAGATACTGTAATTATGACTTGACCAATTTATTTAGGGATTTTATTTTTAAACAAATTAGCTCCCACTATTTTCTCAGATCCCTACACTCCCTCTGTAGAGATGCGAAAATCTCCATGATTAATGATTTCTAGTGGGTGGTGCGGTCTCACCAACTGACTCATCACCTCACCTAACAGTTATTGGTGATGGGTTAGCCAATGAGTGAACAACTCTTGTTCAATGATTCTCTAATCATGGTGCACCCAAACTTGGTCTCTAATTCATGAATCTCACCGTATCCAAAATATTGATCCACTCCTTAGTTAAGTCAGACCCACCATTTGCATAGACTGGAATTCCTAATTGAGTCTCTCACCGTATCCTGGAATATTGAGCCCAACTCATCCTCCAGCCCATAGCATCCAATGCCTAATAGACATGGTTGCATCTTCTTCGGTGCAACTGAGCCACTGTATCCAGCCGAGAACAATCAACCCCGGGAAGGGCCCGCACATCTACAATGGTGGAAGACCTCAGACTTAATCTTTTCTTAGGAAGAATTGATTCAGGTCTCATTAAACTAGACTTATCATAGTCATAACAATTATGACTAACCTAGTGGCATGGGTTAGCTCAGATTATTGACCACCTCAGATCAGAACTGTGTCAACAGATATGGCCAGGTAAGTGAGATCGGTGGAAGGAATATGCCATTAACTCATACAAGAATGCATTCAGGTCGAGTAGCTTCCAATTAAAAATCAGTCGGTCGTATGTGCCAAACTTACCTTAGACACCAAATTATTGAGCCAGAACCAATTGGGTTAGCCTACAATCCAGACTCTAACCTCTGAGCCTAATTAGGTCTTGCTTGATCGTGACTCGATCTTGACCCAGACTTAATCCTATTAGGCTGGTCAATTTAAGCATTGTTGATCCCATCTAACCAACTCTTGATTCGGTTTGATCAACCGCTTAGACCTAATTGAGCTACCCAAGCCCGAACCCAGTATTATGAATATGTCTTAGATCTAAAATTCTCAATTTTAGACCTAATTAATATTTTATAATCTTAATTTTTAATTAAGTAGGGTTCATAAATAAAATATGCACAATAAATCCTAGGGTTTCAGGATCTAGGGTTTTGCAGAAAGTAAGTTTTGGGTTTCTGATTAAGGATGAACATGCAGCACCCCTACACGTCATAAGAACACCCCATCGAATGGGAAGAGAGGGCCTTTAAATCCTTCTTCATTCTTATGACCGGACGGCCAAGAGGAATGCCTTAATCAGGAACATGCAATACTACAAAATAGTTTTAGATCTATATCATATATCTCATATACAAATTAGATCTAATCATGGCATATTTTGCATACATCTCATGTATCAAATCATGCATATTTTTAGATCTAAATTATCTCATAATAATCTAAAAAATTAGATTTAAATTGATCTAATCAAAATAAATTCTAATCTAGATAATTATGTAGAACTATTCTACAACTAGTCTAGACATGCATCTATCATATCTCATATGATATTTAAAATTAAATAATTTTTATTTGCTATTTTTTAGATGTTATTATAACCATTATAATATCAAAAAATAATAAATAAATAGATCTAAAATATGATTTAATCAGATTAAATTGAAAACATGCAAGACTATTCTATAGAACTATTCTATTTTAGAACTAGTCATGCATATTTTCTAATCTTAGATCATTTAATTTTAATTTTTTCTAATTTTAGATCTGATCACATCTCATGTGACATCTAAAATCATTTATTTTTTAATTAAAATAAATTTAAAATTAGATCTAAATACTTTTAGAACCTTGGCTCTGATACCAGTTGAAGGAAAATCCTGATTTTCCGAACTAGATTCGTTCAGATCGGATCGGATCAAGAGATATATTTTAAAAAAATTTTTCTTTGATCCTAATTAGATCTGAGATATTTTAGATCTAATTATTATTATTTTAAAATTAAAATAAAATTAGATAAATTAAATCAAGATTTAATTTACCTTGATGTGGGTAATCCTATTACCCGTTGATGATCCTGTATGCAGCGGAAGGTTCTGGATCTAGCCATGCAAGTGCCTGGCCTCTACCGATATCCACTCAGGCTGGATCTAGAGATCCTCTTCTTTTCTATCACATCTCCAAAAATTAGATCTAGATCTGATCTGGAGGATCTTCAAAACTCCTTTTGAAGATCAGCAGTCGTCCTATGCAGCAGTGCAGCCTTCTAGCTTTCAGTCACCTTTCTTTGATCTGGATCGCACCAACCAAGAATCAAAACTCTTTTGGATGTGGAGAGGAGAGGGAGATGATGCTTTGGCATGGAGGAGGAGAGGAGAAAAGGCCTTGGGGCGTGGAGAATTGTGATTCAATCATTTTTTGAGTTGGGCGTGGGGTCTTATTTATAGACTAAGCGTGATCCAACTCTCTTCTTCCCAACCAATCATAACCCTTTGTGAAATCAGATCTAAATCTGATTGGTGGAAATAGAGTCCCCTGGATTCCTCCTTAGAGGGCACCTAAGACCAGTCAAAGTTGGTTCTTAGGAGAACTCTAATTGGAATCCAAAAAGGAGATGGAGTCCCTGTCCAACAGGGACTCCTAGGCGCCTCCAACTTGGGCACAGGCCAAGGGTGGCGTGCGCCCTCTTCCTTGCCAAGTTCTGGTAGGGAGACAGGCCCCCACTAGCTCTCCAATAGGTGCATGACATGTGGTCAAAAGTTAAAGTGTCGATGGTCAACATTTGACCATTCAAAGGTAGACTTTTGACCAAAGTCAAAGAACAAGAAATGGCAGGTGACCAAAAATGGTAGATAATGTCTTACAAAATAAGACAACCTTTTCTGACTTAGACAACCTCCAATCAGACCATATGAAGGCCTTTAATTGAGCACAAACTCCTTTGGCTCAGATAGGACAACTTATTTGTGATAGCAAAAGAAGAACGTTAGGTTCAATCGAACTAGATTAGTTCAATTGATGATCACCAGATTCAAACCCTTGTTTGTGTGACCCAGTTAGGTTCAGTTCTATATGGTAATGGGATATGTCATGATCTCTATCATCGACATCATCGAAACTCCTTTCGATGGATCAGAATTCTTCTGATTCGAACAGCTAGAATGATCGATCATCTAAATCATTCTAATTGCTTCCAGAATCCACCAATGACACCTAGTAGTATATGGTGGCAACCCATCAGAGCTGAATGTGAATCTCTTGGTGCAGCTACTTGTGTGATTAAGTTCTTCTATCTTGAGCCCTGATCAGATTAGGGTTAAGGTAAACTCGTCAAACCCTAGTTTCTATCATATGATGTAATCATTTGATTTGAGTCCGATGTGAAAATCTAAATAGAAACTCTTTCTATTATTTCACTCTACCATGGCCATGGACTTTAGGACTTGATTCTCATGATCATCATAGGGTTGCTCCTCTATCACCGAGGTAGATAGATTCCATCTTGATGCCATCCAGTTCCTACAATGAACATGCTATAGCCAACATACACCTCAGGGTTCCATATGGCTAGGAGACCGAGTAATGGTGTAGTCAAACTATAACACCCTCAAGGTGAACTACCGATGCACCTCAGATCAAAGAACTAGACACACTACTGCAGCATCGAGTCAGTCATTGACGAGAAGGTAGACTTCTTAATGACTACTCGAGATGGTCACGCTCAGTGCCCTCGTTCTCTAACGAGTACCTATACTCTCACTTCAGTGTCTCCACACCATAGACTTAAGACTCATCTACTAAAGAGAAGCGATTGTACACCAACCTTCCAGATCAATCACCATCCTCGTGATGATCCTATGGTCGGAAGCATTTTATGAGTTAATAATGATTATTCATGTCTTAAATTTTCAACTCTTGAAAATATGAATTATCATTACCATTAACTCAAAGGATGTATCACAGATACTAAATACACATATGTGATAGAAAATAACCCATTTTATTGATATTAGTCAAAATTATAATTTTGCCCCTAGAAGTGTATTACAAGTGTCAGCCAATTCTGACTTCTAGGGCACATATATCTAACACATATACCTCAGAGTTTCAAAAGGCTAGGATATCGAGTTATAGTATAGTCAAACTATAACACCCTTAAGGTGAACTATCGATGCACCTCAGGTCAAAGAATCAAACACACAACTGTAGCATCAAGCTAGTCATTGATGAGAAGGTAGACTCCCTTATGACAGCTCGAAGTGGTCATGTTGATGAAAATTATGCAGGATTCTAAGCATGCTTTTTGAATTTTTTTCCAAATATTAGTATAGCAAAAGCTAAAATTAATCTAATATTAATTTTACACATGCAATGATCATATCAAAAATCCTATACTAGAATCTAGACATTCTTATATGTAATAAAAAAATTAAATGCATAAGATTAGTAAATCACATCTACTAATCTAATCGTGTTCAGAACATGATACCTAAGCATGGATAGTCAAACTCTGCAATCCAAAATCATTGAAAAAAGCCTCCTCGCATCGTGATGTAGCTGCACAGTCATCCAACCTCTATGGTTAGTCCACATAGAGCTCCTGGTCCTAACCAGATCCATCGGAGTGATAGCTCCTTGCTAGAGCCTTTGACAGTCGATCTTGGTCGATCCGATCGACCACCTTTCTCCTGATCTCCTAGATGCTCCAGAAGATCAAAAAATGCTCTATGGAGGATGACGAAGGGGTGTGAATATTTAGGTGGAGATTAGATGCTCACAACACTCAATCTCACCACCCGAGCCTTGGATCAAAATCCTAGGGTTACCCACACCCGGAACCTTAGAGTCCCACTTACAAGTTTTTTTTGTTTGACACTTTGATCACATGCCCAGATGTCCTTATGCCACTGCTTGTTTTACTAAGAAACCTTTTCTCAAATAACACTCACATATATTTCAAAACCCATTTGAAATATGGTGTGAGAAAGGATAAGAAAAGAAGTGGCGCAAAGACACTCTCACTTTGACTTTTCTCTCACCCAAAAGGTAGTGCCCCACCCAGATATTCTCTCTCCAAAAATTCCTTCTCTCCCTCATGCATGCACACCAAAAAAATCCACATTTTATTAGCATGATTTCAATAGGAAATGTGCATTAGATAGGATAAGGGAGAGGTTAGGAGGTTTAAACAAATCTACTTGAATTCAAAATTCAAGTGGTCTTCTCATCCACTTCCAATGCCCCATCCAAGGGGGAGACGCATAGAAGGACTCTCCTTCTGTGCACCCATGCTGAAAACACTCCAAAAAGGTGCGACAAAAGCAAGGGGCCATGGGGAATGGATAAGAGGGAGAAGTTAGAGGGCCAACAAATTCATTTGAATTCAAAATTCAAATGAACTCAACCTCATCCAACATTTGGACCAAGTCAAATATAGAAAAGTGAGAGCGCATACTTCTCTTCTAGGTGTGGGAAATCTCACACACATTCCTAATGTGCATGGAGAAAAAGCATGGGTCAAAAGTCAAGGCGTAGGGAGAAGGGAGTTTAAAATTCAAATCTAATTTGACCTATTCAAATTGGTTTCAATCAATCCATTTTATCTAGAACCAATTAGCCTAGGTCAAATCTAATTAAATTATGCTCAATCCAATCTAATAAAATTCTAATCAAATTAGAAATTAATTAGATGCAGATCTTGATCAAATCAGGATTAAATCTTTCTTAGCGATTAGATCATCTCATGACCTGATCGGATCAAATCTAATCGAATCAAATTCAATCAAATTTGATCAAATCCTCATTGCTCAGTAAAATTGAGCTAATCAATAATCTAATTGCTAATTAATCCTCTAATAATATCAGAGTTCTAGTCCAGTAGAACTCACGAAGATAGAGTTTCAGTCCAATGGAAATTCTAGTCATAGTGTCCCAGTCTAGTAGAATTTTTGACCATAAAGTCCTAGACCATTGAGACTCTTGATCAGCCATCAAATTAGATAGGAACTCCTATTACGTATGATCCCATAGGTTCAAATCCTAAGCTGACAGCACAAAAATCAATCTCTATACCAATTGATGTGATCATTTAGCAATGGTACCCGATGTCCGAATAGTTTGAATAGTCGCAATGCAACATCCAT
Organism: Cocos nucifera; assembly: GCA_006176705.1. Lineage (NCBI taxonomy): Eukaryota > Viridiplantae > Streptophyta > Magnoliopsida > Arecales > Arecaceae > Cocos > Cocos nucifera. The sequence continues at coordinate 276,506 of QRFJ01001307.1, read as the reverse complement.
GAACCTATGGCATATGGTTACCATATAATTCATCCTCTTGACCCAAATGCTCAAAAGATAACCTAGGCTTTAACTGTCAACCCTGAAAAATTATCTACATTGTATTTCAAAATTCAGTGTCCATCGTATGGACTATCCGGATCGAGGTTTTAATTAATTAAAATACAGTGATGCATTTACTCCAATACTTGGAGGGGTTAATTCCATCTTGACTCATACATCAATTAAATAAGTACCTGACTGTATCCAATAACCTTTTATCATTGAATTAAAAATTTAGATAGTGCGGTACCAAAGTATAGTGAGTTGCTTGCAAGTCACCATGGTAATTTTAGGTCTAAGAGGCACTTATACCTATATCCTTCATGAGCAACTCTTGACAATAGAGAGCTCCATAGTTGGATCATGATCAGTGAAATGTATCCCTATATTTCATCTACATGCCATCCCAGTATCTCCATACTCTTTGGTTAAGAGGACAACCAACCTATATGGCATACAACAACCTACACTCGATAAATATTGTCATCCTAGGTAACAATGCATCATTTGATCATGATCAAGTTTAAGTACTAAATAATAAATTCTTCTTTATTAAGTCTAAATAGTCCTAAAGACTTCATCATAGAAGAGTTCATTATAGGAAGATGTATAAATATGATGAAATGCCAAAATAATAATTTTATTTATTTATAATTTAAGTATAAATTACATACAGCTCAACTATCTACAATCTAAATGATTGGCTTTAGGATATAATACCCAATAACTCTCACTTAGACTAAAATCAATCAGAATAGTATCAAATATCTATCTTCCATTTGTGATTGTCGAACTCTTTGATTCCAAGGACTTTAGTTAATAGGTCAGCCATGTTCTCCTTCCCATCGATCTTCTAAAGGTCGACATCATCTCATTCCTTGATCTCTCATGCAAGATGGTAGCGATAGAGTATACTTAGTGCATTGATGTGCCTTCCACTTCTTCGCTTAAGCTATGGCTCTAGTACTATCATAGTAAAGTAGAACCTGACCATCCAAGGAGGATGCCACTCTCAGCTCATCGATGAACTTTCGTAGCCACAAAGCTTCCTTCACAGCATCAGATGCCATGACATACTCCATCTCACACCTAGAATCAGCTATAGTATACTGCTTGAAACTCTTCCAGCAAACTGCTCCACCGTTCAGAATAAATACATAATCTAACATACTCTTACTATCATCATGATCTGACTAAAAATTGAAATCAATATATCCCATAAGTTTCAAGTCAGCAACTCCATCGATGAGCCACTGGTCCTTAGTATTTCTCAAATACTTCAAGATTATCTTTACAACTTTTCAGTGATTTTCATTCAGATTAAACTGGTATCTACTCACTATCCTTAATGATTATGCCACATCCGATCTCATACACATTATGGCGTACATAATAGAACCCACTATTAAAGCATATGGTATTCTACTTATACACTATCTCTCTTGAGTTATCAGACAATCCCTCTTCGAGAAAAAAATTTCATGACCTATCGAAAGATAGCCTTTTTTGGAATTAGCCATGTTGAACCACTTCGATATGGTATCGATGTACGTGGACTGGGACAATCCAAGCAATCTTTTAGATCTATCTCTATAGATCTTCATTTCTAGGATGTAAGAAGCTTCTCCCAAGTCCTTCATGGAGAATTGAGATGATATCAAAATCTTTATTTTCTGTAATGCAAGAATTTCATTTTCAATTAAGAGAATATCATCCACATATAATATAAGAAATATGACTATAGAACTATTAGCCTATTTGTACATGCAGGATTCCTCTTCATTCTTAACAAAGTCATACATTCTAATCACCTTATCAAAATGCATGTTCTAACTCTAAAATGTCTGCTTCAATCCATAAATGGATATCTAAAGCTTGCACACCTTGGACTTATCTGTGGATGTGAATTCCTCAAGCTATATCATATACACCTCTTCATCCTGCTCTCCATTTAGAAAAGCTATCTTTACATCCATTTGCCAAATCTTATAGTCTAGGTATGCTGGTATCGCAAGCATAATCCGAATGCACTTAAGCATTGTCATAAAAAAAACTCTCGTCATAGTCAATACCATAATGCTGATGATATCCCTTGACAACTAGATAGACTTTATAGATCTTCACCTTCTCATCGGTGCCTCTTTTTTTTTGAAAATCTACTTACATCCATTGAATTTTATCCCTTTAGGTGGATCAACTAGTGTCCATATATTGTTGACCTTCATGGACTCCATTTCGAACTAAATGGCTTTTAGCCACTTATTGGAATCTGACCTCTATATGACATCCATATAGATGATCGGATCCTCATCATTCTGATCGAGTTCAATAGGATCTCCATTCCAAATCAAGAAATCATAGTATCCATCCGATTGATATGGTACTCTACAAGATCTTCTCAAAGGTGCCTCTATAACGGGCTCTAGGTTTGATCTTATTAAATCCAATTATGTAGGTTCACTAGAATATGTCAGTTCTTCTATCTATCGAACTTTATCAAGTTCAACATTAGAGATAGCTGTTCCTTTACTAAGAAACTCATTTTTCAAAAAGACTATCCTATTGCTGACGAACACCTTTTGCTCTTCAGTAGGATAGAAGTAATAATCTCTAGTTTTCTTAGAGTACCTTATGAACAAGCATTTATCGGACCTAGGTCCAAGCTTTTCTACCTACAAATGTTTTACATAAGCTGGACATCCCAAATCCTAAGGTAACAGAGCGTCGACCTACGCCCAATCCATATCTCATATGGAGTTTTTACAATAGACTTGCTCAGAAAATTATTCAAAACATAACAAGCAATCTCAAGTGTATAACCTCAGAAAAAAATTGGCAAACTTGCAAACCTCATCATAGACCAAACCATGTCCAATAGGATTTGATTCTTCCTTTCAGACATCATTATGTTATAGTGTTCTAAGAGGGGTTCATTGTGAGAGAATGTTATTCTCTTCTAGATATATCAAAAACTCATTGAAAAGGTATTCAGCTCCTCGGTCCGAAGAATTTTAATACTCTTTTTAAGTTATTTTTCGACCTCATTACGATATCATTTGAACATTTCAAACAAATCAGATTTACTTTTTATAAGACAGACGTACCCATACCTAGATAGGTTATCAGTAATATAATGAAATAATAATATCCACTTCTGGTACATGTGTTCATAGATCTACATAAATCAGTATATACTTGACCCAAAAGATTAGTAGCCCATTCATCCTTTCCAATAAAAGATGATTTGGTCATCTTATCAAGAAGGCGGGACTCACAAGTAGTCAATGATTCATAATTATTTTTGTTAAGGATATGCTTCTTGACTAATCTATTGATCATGTTCTTATTTATATGACCAAGCTGATAGTGTCAAAGATGGGCATCAATCACATAATCTAGTTTCGAACGTTTATTTGATTTGTATATTATACTTATAGGCTATGATAAAACATAAATATCATTTCTTAATTATTCTCATATTATCTTTTATTGATAAATAATAACTGTTAGGATTTGATACCTCAAATTTGATCCACATCAAGAAGAGAATCAGTTTTCAACACAGCAGTCGGGCTGACTTTGATACGCAGTTGAGTCGACTCGAATTGAGATCAAGCTAGCTCGAACCACAGTCAAGTCGGCTCTCTAAGGCAGATAGATAGCAGAACTCCGGATGAGATGCAGTCGAGCCAGCTTGACCCCTGACCGAGTCAGCTCGATGGAGGCGAACATAATATGATGGGATTTTTTTTATTTGGACTCAGATTATGATTAATTCAAGGAGTCTACGGAAGTTGCGTGTGGACCACAGGATCCGATGGCCATGAAAGGTTGCGATCATGATCTGAAGGTCAAAAAATATTATAGAACTTCATCAAGAATATGTTCTACTCATACTAGAAGAACGAGCCCTATTAGGACTCTTGTGAACTACTGAGAAGAGGATTTTCATCCTATTTAAAAGGCTGATGTACAGTGGAGCAAAAAAGATAGCACGTGTGGCATGAAAGGCATGTAGAGAGGCTCAAACAATCATTAAGAGGAGCTTGGTAGAGCGTCGAGTACGTGCAACCCATAAGAGAGAGAAGCAACAGGTGCATAGCATCCGATGAGGAGGTTGTGAGAGCAGAGCATCTTGTAGCTTCTGCGGATCTTCTTGTGATTTTGAGAGAGCTTTTATGAGGATAGCTTCTAGTTGAGAGATATTTATGTATGGTGAGTTGAGAGTGGGTGTTCTCCTTTTGTACCTATTTTTTTCTTTTGTAGTGAAGCTTTGCATGCCCCGTGGAGATGAGCCTTTAGACTGATCTACGTACATGATAATTTTTTATTTTATTTCTTTCTTCTTCCTTATGTAATAATTTGGTATTAGAACCTTAACAAGCGGTATCAGAGTAGCTGATATCCCAATAGTTTTATATCAGAGCGAGTTGATACCATAATAATTGGTATCAGAGCCAGATAGTATTAGAGTACAAATTATAACAGTGGATAGAGATTGAAGAATATGGAGAAGACAAGCACAATCAAGGTGGAGATCAATAGGTTCAATGGAAAGGATAATTTTTTCTTATGGCAAGCAAGGATAAAGGATGTCCTTATCCAACATGGGTTGATCGACACTCTCTTGTATAATGAGATGTCAGCCACCATAGAGGTGAAGGATTAAAAGTGGATCTAGATGTAGGTGGTGAGCATGATCCACTTGTAACTAACGGATGATATGGTGATCCATGTACTTGGCGAGACTTTTCTGACGGCACTATAGTCGAAGCTTGAGGAGTTGTATATGACGAAGTTGCTCACCAACATGCAATTTCTTTAGAGATAGTTCTACCAACTGTGGATGGATGAATGTTAGAGCGTATCGGAGCATCTATCCAACTTTCAGAAGATTCTCACTGACCTCCTTAGCTTTGGTAAAAAAGTTGAGGAGAAGACTAAGGTGTTGGTCTTGCTAGCATCGCTCCCTCCTTCGTATGAGTCCTTGGTGACTTTTCTTCTAGTAGAAAAGAGCACCATCAAGATGGATGAGGTTACTACAGCGATACTCCAAAATGAGATTCTTAGGAGGAAGAACCTAGCTTCGAGCTCAGATGGCGGTAGCTCAACTTTGACGATTTCTGAAGGAGTAGAAAGTAGTAGATAGAGCAGTAGAGGATCACGAGGAGGATGATTCAGGTCCAAGATGAGGAATCCTAGTAAGATCAGATGCTACAGATGCAACGAGTTAGGATGGTGAGTCAAGGATTGCCCATAACTCAAGGATCGGATGAGGTCTACTGCAGCGACGGCCAATAGTGAGTTAGAGAATGATGTCCTGGAGATATTTGATGAGGAATTTAGTTCTTTCCAATAGTAAATTTTAGATTCTATATACATATATCATATTTATTACAGAAAGGAGTAGTTTGACTTCCTAAAGAGCAGTGATGGTATTGTTTATCTACTGGATGGATCGAGCTGTACGATCAGAGGCATTGGAACGATCAGCTGGAAGATACATGATGGTACTGTGAGAAGATTGGGAAAGGTTCAATACATATCCGATTTTAGATAGAATCTTATCTCACTAAGTAGACTAGATTTAAATGGCTACAGATGGATAGCTAGTGATCGAATCCTGAAGGTCATGCATGGTGATAGAATGATATTGGAGAAAAAGAAGAAGATAAGAGGATGTTACTATCTGGCAAAAAGTTCAGTGCGAGGTGGAGCTTCAGGAGCTAGAGGAAGCCCAGTGCAAAGTGGAGCTCTAGGTGGAGATGGATCGGGCACGAGATGAAAGACTCGGAAGGATGAGAGGCGACATTATAGAGTGAAGTTTCTATTGTCATAGGAGAATTTTCTGAGCAGATCTTTGGTCAAAATAGACATAGCCCATGATAAAAGTGGGATCGAGTGATCTGGCTCGAATCCCATGTTTGCCCATCCATGATTAGCAGGCATGTCCCAGGGCATGGGGGCGAGATGGATCATAAGCTCTCAAAGTTGGAGGTCGAATATCAAGTCAAGGTAGAGATTATTAGAATTTGATGCCTTGAATTCAATCCACAATAAGAAGAGAATCAGTTTTCAGCATAGCAATCAGGCCGGCTCTGATATGCAGTCGAGTCGGCTTGGATTGAGATCAAGTCGACTCGAACCATGGTCGAGCTGGCTCTCTCAGACAAATAGATAGCAGGAGTCCGGATGAGATGCAGTCGAGCCAACTCGACCCCTGATCGAGTCGGCTCAATGAAGGAAAATAAAACACGATGGGATTTTTTTGTTTGAACTTGAATTATGATTAATCCAAGGAGTCTACGGGAGTTGCGCATGGATCACCGGATCCAGCGGTCATGAAGGATTGTAGTCATGATCTGAAGATTAAAAAATATTTCAAGACTCCATCAAGGACATGTTTGACTCATATTAGGAGAATGAGCCCTATTAGGACTCCTATGAACTGCTAAGAAGAGGATTCTCATCCTATTCAAAGGGTTGAGGTACGGTGGAGCAAAAAAGATGGCACATGTGGCATGAGAGGCACGTAGAGAGGCTCAAGCAGTCATCGAGAGGAGCTTGGCAGAGTGCCAAGTATGTACAGCCCACGAGATAGAGAAGCAATAGGTGCATAGCATCCGATGAGGAGGCTGTGAGGGCAGAGCATCTTGTAGCTTCTATAGGTCTCCTTATGATTCTGAGATAGCTTTTATGAGGATAGCTTCTAGTTGAGAGATATTTATGTATGGTGTGTTGAGAGTGGATGTTCTGCTCTTTTACCTATTTTTTCTTTCATAATGAAGTGTTGTATACCCCATGGAGATAAGCCTTTAGGCTGAACCTCATACTTGATTATTTTCTTATTTTATTTTTTTCTTCTTTTTGCCATAATAATTTGGTACTAGAATCTTGTCAAGCGATATCAGAGTAGCTGATATCCCAATAGTTTGGTATCAAAGTGAGTTGATACCATAACAATTGATATCAGAGCCAGATAGTACTAGAGCATAGATTATAGCAGTGGATAGAGATTGAAGAATATGGAGAAGATAAGCACAATCAAGATGGAGATCAATAGGCTCAATGGAAAGAATAATTTCTTCGTATGGCAAGCAAGGATAAAGGATGTCATCATCCAACATAGATTGATCGACGCTCTCTTGTATGACGAGATGCCAGCCACCATAGAGGTGAAGGATTGAAAGTTGATCTAGATGTAGGTGGTGAGCACGATCTGCTTGTACCTAGCAGATGATGTGGTGATCCATGTACTTGGTGAGACTTTTCTAATGGCACTATAGTCGAAGCTCGAGGAGTTGTACATGGTGATGTCACTCACCAATACGCTATTCCTTTAGAGATAGTTCTACCAGCTGTGGATGGATGAAGGTTAGAGTGTGTCGGAGCATCTATCCAACTTTCAAAAGATCCTTACCGACTTCCTCAGCTTTGGTAAAAAAGTTGAGGAGAAGACCATGACGTTGGTCTTACTAGCATCGCTCCCCCCTTAGTATAAGTCCTTGGTGACTGCTCTTCTATTGAAAAAGAGCACCATCAAGATGGATGAGGTCACTGCAGTGACACTCCAAAATAAGATTCTCAGGAGGGAGAACCCAGCTTTGAGCTCAGATGGTGGTAGCTTAGCTTTGAAAGTTTCTGGAGGGGCGAAAGGCAGAAAGCGGAGTGGTAGAGGATCATGAGGAGGATGATTCAGATCCAAGATGAGGGATCCTAGTAAGATCAGATGCTACAGATGCGACAAGTTGGGGTAGTGAGTCAAGGATTGCCCATAACTCAAGGATCGGATGAGGGCTACTGCAACGACGGTCAATAGTGAGTCAAAGAATGATGTCCTAGAAATATTTGATGAGGAATTTAATCCTTTTCAGTAATGAATTTTAGATTCTGCATGCATAAATCATGTTTGTTGCAGAAAGAAGCAATTTGACTCTCTAAAGAATAGTGATGGTACTGTTTATCTATCAGATGGATCGAGCTATATGATCAGAGGTATTGAGATGGTCAACTAGAAGACACATGATGGTGCAATGAGAAAATTAAGAGAGATTCGATATATATCCAATTTCAGACAGAATCTTATCTCACTGAGTAGACTGGATTTAAACGGCTACAAGTGGATAGCTGATGATGAAATCCTGAAGGTCATGCATGGTGATAGGATGATATTAAAGGAAAAAAAAAAAGATAAGAGGATATTATTATCTGGCAGGAAGTCAAGTGTGAGGTGGAGCTTCAGGAGCCAGAGGGAGCCCAGTGCAAGGTGGAGCTCCAGGTGGAGATGGATCGAGCATAAGATGGAAGACTCGGAAGGATGAGAGGTGGCATCATAGAGTGAAGTTTCTATTACCATAGGAGAATTTTTCAAGCAAGTCTTTAGTCAAAGTGGATACAGCCCATGATAGAGATGGGATCGAGCAATCTGACTTGAATCCTACGTTTACCCATCTATGATCAGCAGGCATGCCCTAGGGCATGGGGGCAAGATGGAATACAAGCTCTCAAAGTTGGAGGTAGAATATCAAGTCGAGATGGAGATTATTAGGATTTGATGCCTTGAATTTGATCCACAGAAAGAAGAGAATTAATTTTCAGCACAACAATCAAGCCAGCTCTGATACACCATCGAGCTGACTCGGATTAAGATCGAGCCAGCTCGAACCATGGTTAAGCCGGCTCTCTCAGGCAGACAGATAGCAGGGGTCCAGATGAGATGCAGTCGAGCTAGCTCGACCCCTAACCGAGCTAGCTCGATGAAGGCAAATAGAACACGATGGGATTTTTTTTATTTGGACTCGAATTATGATTAATCCAAGGAGTCTACAAGAGTTGCATATGGACCATAAGATCCAGTGGTCATGGAGGATTACGGTCATGATTTGAAGATTGAAAAATATTTCAAGACTCCATCAAGAACATGTTCGACTCATATTAGAAGAATGAGCCCTATTAAGACTCTTATGAACTGCTGAGAAGAGGATTCTCATCCTATTTAAAGGGTTGAGATGCAGTGGAGCAAAAAAGGTGGCATGTATGGCATGAGAGGTACGTAGAGAGGCTCAAGCAGCCACTGAGAGAAGCTTGGCAGAGCGTCAAGTACATACAGCCCGTGAGAGAGAAGTAATAGGTGCATAGCATCAGGCGAGGAGGCTGTGAGGGCAGAGCATCTTATAGCTTCTATGGATCCTCTTAGGATTTTGAGAGAACTTTTATGAGGATAGCTTCTAGTTGAGAGAGATTTATGTATGGTGAGTTGAGAGTAGGTGTTCTCCTCTTGTACCTATTTTTTTTTTATAGTAAAGCTTTACATGCCCCACGGAGGTGAGCCTTTAGGCTGATCTATGTACTTAATTATTTTTTTATTTTATTTCTTTCTTCTTTCTATCGTAATAATTTGGTACTAGATCCTTAACAAGTGGTATCAAAGTAGTTGATATCCCAACAGTTTAGTATCAGAGCAAGTTGATACCACAACAATAACCATCCTAAGCCAAAAGTTCAACAGATATTATTTTTATCATAAAAGATAGACAATAGTGACAGTCACTTAAAATGATATTACTTATTTTGAAAACAAGCTCAAGAGTTTCGAATGCTATGACTGGAGCTTTCTTCCATCCCTAATATTCAGGAATCTATCATTGTCTTCAAACTTTCTACCAATTTGAAGTCCATGCAATGAATTATATATGTAAACTAGACTCCTGGTACCTAATACCCAGGTAGATGTATCACAAATAGAGAAATTGTAAGGTGTTATTATATAACAATCTTGACCAGCAACTTCTTATTGATTTTTTCTATTCAACTTATTCGAGTCAAGAGGATCATTTCTTTTCAGGTCTGCCCGATTAGGGTCAACATTAGATTTCTTGAAATCATGTCCTATAAGCTTGTCACTATCCAATAGTGAACAAAGCGAACTAACACTAGCCATTCTATTTATCTAAAAGAAAAATACAAGATCATATTAGTACTCAAATTATTTAATCCTAAAGATTTGGACTTTAGTTTAAAGGTTCTTTCACTATTTTTATGAATTGGTAGCCTCTACCTCTAATTCAAGAAATTACGCTAACTCCTTAATGGGTATTGGAATCCACACAGAATACAAATGGGCTCGAGAAAAGCTCTAGCCAACATGTGTACATCTATAGATAAATTCACAATCAATTATTTCTCTAAATAATTTTCAGTAATTTAATTTTGCCTCAAAAGCCAATTCAATAGGCTATAGCCTCCACTGAAAAGATCTGGTTAGGTCCAACCATTAACATGATTAAGTTTAGTGTATCAACCATTAACATGAGGAAAGCTCTGACCAATCTAATCTCCATTCAGAGAGTGTGACCTAATCATCATTTGATGGATAGTAATTCAAACATTCAAATAAACACTAGGTATAAGGCACCTCCAATGTTCACCTAGAAAATTAGACTCATTACTATTTACTTTAATGGAAGGCTATGACTCAATTATCCCCATAGCTTAGATATTTTAAGGACCTAATAATTTAGAGGATTTAGATTACATGTGATTTAAGGATAGAAAGAACACAGACCAATTTACTCCCACTGACTTCACCAAGTCAATAAATGAGGATTAGGATCAAATTTGGTCCATGGGCACCTAATTCAATCTTACTAATTAAAATCAGTCAAACTAATTCCTAATGACATGGGTCAGCGCAAATTACCAAGTGATCTAATCAAATCCTAATTGACCATGTCGGCCTGGTAACTGAGATCAGTGAAAGGGATATGCCATTAACTCATCAAAGATCGAATCAGTACGAGTAGTTTTCAATTAAAAACCACTAGTTTATACTGCCAAACTTACCTTAGACATCAATCGATTAATTAGGTTCAATCTGATCAATCTAGTAATTTCGAACTAGACTACTTAGTCATGAATCAAGTCATTCTTGGTCCTTGTTAAAGACATGAACTTGTCTAACTACAACTATAGAAGTTAAATCTAGAGTGTTCTTGACCTAATCTAATTTAATATTTGGTTAGATTTGATTAATTACTCTAGTTAAGTCCATTCTTCAACTAACCTAGGTCTAACCCAATTAATGGACCTAATTCATCTAATCTTTTAATCTATAATTTTATGCTTTAATTTATCTTAAGATCTTTAATTCATAATTTTAGACCCTATTGGATAATACTTATTTCTTTTAATTAAGTTTTTGGGCTCATGGATTAGGGTTCAGTATTTCAAAAATAAATTCTAAATTTAAAAAAAAAAATTATATTTTTTATTCACTAAATGGATCAACTTATTTCAAAAATAGATTGGCTCATTTCATAAACAGCAACATATTGCTAGTTTAATAATAGAAAATAAAGTATAATAAAAATTAAATTTTGAATCACCTTTTAGATTGAATCTAAACTTATTCATATTTAATTTTTATATTAAAATAATTTTAATAAATAAAATTCTTTCACTATTTATCTTAATGAACGAGTTCATGGTGGCACCCCTACCACCATAAGGAATCTCCATCAAATGAGAGGAGATGGCCTTTAAACCATACTTATTTCTTATGATCGAATGGCTTGGTGGCTCATTCATCCTCGATTACTAAATTATCTGGGTCAAAACATATCATATATGCTAGCATTTAATTTTTTGAATTAACATATAAAACATGTCAAGCAACCCATACTCTGATTCCAATGATGGAAACCGTGCAGGATTCTAAGCATGCTTTTCAAAACTTTTTCAGAATATTAGTGCAGTAGAAGCTAAAATTAATCTAGTATTAATTTTACACATGCAATGATCATATCAAAAATTCTATACTAGAATCTAGACATGCGTATAAGTAATAAAAAATTAAATGCATAAGATTAGTAAATCATATCTACTAATCTACTCACATTTAGAACATGACACCTAAGCACGGATAGCCAAACTCCTTAATTCAAAACTACTGGAAGAAGCCTCCTCGTATCGTGATGTAGCCGTATAGTTGTCCAGCCTCTACGGTCAGTCCACATAGAGCTTCTGGTCCCGACCAGCTCCACTGGAGTGTTAGCTCCTCGCTAGAGCCTTCGACGATCGATCTTTCTCTTGATTTATTGAATGCTCCAAAAGATTAGAAAAAGCTCTATGAAGGATGATGAATGGGTGTGAAAATTTAGGTGGAGATTGGATGCTCACAGCACTCAATCTCACCGCCTAAATCCTGGGTCAAAATCCTAGAGTTACCCACACCCAGAACCCTAGAGTCCCACTCATAGTTTTTTTTTTTTTAACACTTTGATCACATGCCTAGCTGTCCTCACACCATTGCTTGTTTTATTGAGAAAACTTTTCTCAGATAACACTCATGTATATTTCAAAACCCATTTGAAATATGGCATGAGAAAGGGAAAAAAAAGAAGTGGCATAGAGACACTCTCAATTTGACTTTTCTCTCACTCAAAAGGTAGCACCCCACCTAGGTATTCTTTCTCTAGAAATCCCTTCTCTGCCTCATGCACGCACACCAAAAAAATCCACATTTTATTGGCATGATTTCGATGGGAAATGCACGTGAGATAGGATAAGGGCGAGGTTAGGAGGTTTAACCAAATCTACTTGAATTCAAAATTCAAGTGATCTTCTCATCCACTTCCAATGCCACATCCAGGTGGGAGATGCATAGAAGGACTCTCCTTCTATATGCCCACACTGAAAACACTCCAATAAGGTGTGACAAAAGCAAGGGGCATGGGCAATGGATAAGAGGGAGAAGTTAGAGGGCCAACAAATTCATGTGAATTCAAAATTCAAATGAACTCAACCTTATCCAATGTTTGGACCAAGTCAAAGGAAGAAAAGAGAGAGTTCACACTTCTCTTCTAGGCATGGAAAATCCCATGCACATTCCTAATGTGCATGGAGAAAAAGCATGGGTTAAAGCTCAAGGCGCATGGAGAAGAGAGTTTAAAATTCAAATCTAATTTGACCTATTCAAATTGGTTTCAACCAAACTAATTTATCTAAATCCAATTAGACTAGATTAAACCTAATCAAATTAGACTCAATTCAATTCAATAAAATACTAATCAAATTAAAAATTAATTATGTATAGGTCTTGATCAAATTAGGATCGAAACTTTCTTAGCGATCAGGTCATCTCATGACCTGATCGGGTCAAACCTAATCGAATCAAATTCAATCAGATTTGATTGAATTCTTATTGCTCAATCAAATTAAGTTATTTAGTAATTTAATTATTAATTAATTTTTCAATAATATTAGAGTCCTAATCCAATGGGATCTATGAAGGCAGAGTTCCAATCCAGTGGGACTCTTGGTCATAGAGTCCCAGTCCAGTGGGACTCTTACTCTTAACCATAGAGTTTTAGATCATTGAAATTCTTGATCAGCTATTAGATTAGGTAGGAACTCCTATTATGTGTGGTGCCATAGATTCAAATTCTAAGCTGGTAGCATAAAAACTAATTTTTGTACTAATTGATATCACCATCAAGCAATAGTACCCAATGTTTGGATAGGTTGAATAGTCACAATGCAACATCCATGAACCTGTGGCATATGATTACTGTATAATTCATTTTCTTGAACCAAATGCTCAAAAGATGACCTAGAATTTAACTATCAACTCTAAAAAATTATTTACATTGTATTTCAAAATTCAGTGTCCATCGTATGGACTTACCCAGTTGAGATTTTGTTAAATTGAAATATAGTGATGCATTTATTCCAATACTTGGAGGGGTCAATCCCATCTTGACTCACACACCAACTAAACAAGTACTTAACTGCACCCAATAATCTTTCATCACTAAATTAGAAATTCAAATAGTTTGGTACCAAATTAAAGTATAGTGAGTTGCTTGTAAGTCACCATGGTGATCTCAAGTCTAAGAAACACCTATACCCATATCTTTCATGAGCAACTTTTGAAAATAAAGAGCTCCACAGTTGATCACAATCAGTAAAATGTATCCTACATTTCACTTACATGCTATACTAGTATCTCCATACTCCTTAGTTAAGAGGACAACCAACCCATATGGTATGCAACGACCTACACTTGATAAACATTATCATCCTAGGTAACAATGCATCATTTGATCACGATCAGGTTTAAGGACTAAATGATAAATCCTTCTTTATCAAGTCTAAATAGTCCTAACGACTTCATCATAGAAGAGTTCATTATACGAAGATGTACAAATATAATAAAATATTAGAATAATAATTTTATTCATTTATAATTTAAGTACAAATTATATACAGCTCAACCATCTACAATCTAGATTATTAGCTTTAGGATACAATATCCAACACATGCTCAGTACCCTACTTCTCAACAAGCACTTATACTCTTGCTCTTGTATCTCTACATCATAGATTCAAGACTCATCTATCCTAAAAAAGTGATCGTATATTAATCTTTCAGATCGATCATCATTTTCATGATGATCCTATGATCAGGAGCAGTTTATGAGTTAATTATGACAATACATATCTTAAATTCTCAACTATTGAGAATATGTATTATCATATAGTTAACCCAATGGATATATTATAAACACTTAATATGCAAATGTGATAAAAAAAATAACCTATTTTATTAACAATAAGTTAAAATTATAAAAATATCCTTAGAAAGTATATACAAGTGCCAGCCAATCTGGCTTCTAGGGTACACATCTAACACACAGTAGTATGCAGCATAGTAGGAGACCTAGCCTACAGCAGGCCATGACCCACAGACACGGGCCTGCAACTAGGCATGGCCCAGGCTCGCACAGGCCCACCATGTGGGCACGTGGCCTAGCATGCACAAGCGAGACCTAGACCATGCATTCTACCGTGGTCTATAGAGGGGGCCAGTCCATAGGAGGGTTGGCGCAATCCATGCACACCCAGACACAGTCCATGTGCCTATTTAATTAAGTCTATAGGGCCTGACGTGGTGGACGCACCATGCATGGACTGCTTAGGGGTTTAGGCCAGTTTTACAAGGTCTACAGGCCCTTTTTTATACTGAACTTCATGCATTATGCAATCCAACAAATGTGAGAGCTCATGGTTGTGATCCAACTATCAAAGGCTAATTTAGGTTATGTTAAGAAGCCTAAATTAAGTCTAATTCATGGTTTGAGGCCGTTAAAAGGCCCTATGGGCAGCAGGAAGATGGTGGTTCGGCTACAAGGATTATTCAGCAACCAGTAGACAATAGAAGCTATGGTGCTTCGGGCAGACTATCAGGCAGTGGTCAGAGCTACTGAGAGTTTTCTAGAGAGAGTTTTGTAAGGAAGGATGCTTCTTATTAAGAGAGAGAGATTGATATATGAGAGTTAGAGTGTGTGATTTTTTATTGTAAATTTTCTCTTTTCTTATAGTGCAGTTTGCATGCCTCATAGAGGTAAGCCATGACTTAATCCATGTATTTGATTGCATTCTTTTATTTATCTCTTTTTTCTTTCTATTGTGATATCGATATCATGATTGGTGTTCCGATTTTGAACTTGGAGGATTTGTATTCTGCATGAGGGATCTTTCTAAGAGATGGTACCAAAGCAAATGATATCATGATAATTGGTATCAGAGCCAAATCATACAAGAGGTCTGGATTATGGTGGTGTTGATCAAGATTGAAGAAGATAGAGAAGATAGGCTCAATCAAGATGAAGATCAATCAATTTGATAGGAAGAGCAATTTCTCCTTGTAGCAAGTGAGGGTGAATGATGTGCTCATCCAACATGGATTGATCGATGCTATCTTGTGCAAGGAGAAGATGACCACCATAGAGATAAAGGTTTGGAGGTAGTTCCAAATGCAAATAGTGAGCACGATCTGCTTATATTTGGCAGATAATGTAATAATCCATATGCTTAATAAGACTTCCTTGACGGTGATGTGGCCGAAGCTCAAGGAGATGTATAAGATAAAATTATTTACCAATGCTCTCTTTCTCTAGAAGCAGTTCTACTAGCTATGAATGATCAAGGGGTAGAGCATGTAGAAGCATCTCAGCAACTTTCAAAAGATCCTCACCGACCTTCTTAGTGTTGATGAAAAAGTTAAGGAAGAAGATCAAAGCATTAGTCCTACTTTCATCGCTTTCTTTCTCTTTTGAGTCTTTAGTGACTGCTCTTCTTATGTGAAAGAGCATCATCAAGATGGAAGAGGTCACTTCTGCACTCCTCCAGAGTGAGATTCTCATGTAGAAGAACCAAGCCTCGAGTTTAGATAGCAACTTAGTTATGATGATGACTGGAGGTGGTGGTGACAAAAGATGAAGCAGCAGAGGATTGTAAAGTGGGCGATCCAAGTCTAAGATAAGAGATTTTAGCAAGATCAAGTACCATTGGTGTGATGAGTTGGAACATCAAGTTAGAGATTGCTCACAACTTAGAGATCAGACCAAGGCTACTCCAGCGGTGGTCCAAAATAGCGATAATGATGAGACTGATTATATGCTTATGATTTCAGATGAGATATCTACTTCTTTTCGATAGTGGATTTTAGATTATGCATATTCGCATCATATTTGTTGCAAAAAGAAACTGTTTGACTCCCTAGAGAGTAGTGAGGGCACTTTTCATTTGCCAGATAAATCAAGCTATGTGATCAAGGGCACCAAGACTACCAGTTTATAGGTACATGATGGAGCAGTGAGGAAATTGAATGAGATCCAATATATGTTAGGAAACATGCAGGGTTTCATGCTTGTATTTCAAATTTTTTTTGAAATAAATTATAGTGAAAGATGAAGATTAAACTATTTAATTTACTAAAGCATGTAATCTAATTACTAAACCCTACTTTTAGGATCTATGATATATCATAATGCATACATAAATCTAAAAATTAAAGTACTTTGGTATTGATCAAATCAATATCCTAGATTTAGAACAGTTCTAGATCAAACTCTAGATCGCATCTAAGTAAGAGAAAAGATCAAATCTCTTATCTTTGTGTAGGTCAAGAACACCATGGTTGAGTCCCATTATTGTCCTTATTTCTTAGAGTCCACATGCATCCAGTCTCTATAGATAGTCCACACGAGGCTGCAACATAGATCGGAGGTTCGTCAAACAAAGATCTGCTCGAAGTGCTAGCTTCTTACGGATCTCTCCTAATGGTTAACCAAAAAGATATTCTTCAAATCTCATAGACCCTCTAAGAGAGAAGAATACTAGAAGAATTGAGGGAGAAATCCAACTCTTGGATCTCCCAAAGATCAGAAAATAAAAACTAAAAGAAAAGTGCGTAAGAGAAGACATATCTTCTCTTTCAACACATCAACCTTTGATGTCCTGAATGCAACTCCATGCTAGGTCAAGAGGAGACCTCCTCTAGAGTTTTTCACACTTAATAGCCTTCTCACTCTATAATATTTGATGATAAAAAACTTCATAAAAGATGGAGAAGATTTCTCAAAGAAACCCTAAGAGAAGACTTTCTTCTCTTCTTCTTCTCACATCAGGATATGATCAGATCATGTCCCAAAATTAAACCACCATGCTCCAACTCCTTAGAGCGTTCATCCCCATGCCCTCTCCCTCTATATTTCATATTTTTTTCTCAAACAAATTATAGAAAAAATAAGAAGAAAAAACTACAAAGAAAAAGCACAAGAGAAGATAATCTTCTCTTACCTTTTTTCTTCAAGACTTCAACCTTTGATATCAAGATGAAGGCCTCTTCTCCAAGGATGTTGGCATCCAAAGCCTCCCACGCCTCCTCCTCTTTTTCTTCTTATTTTCTATGATTTTCCTAGAGTTTTTCACATTCTAAACCTGAAAGGAGGCATCCTCCCTCTTATGTATGGAAGACTAGGTCAAAACCTAATCTTAATAGGAGACCAAGGAGGAGTTTGGGGGGCATCCAACTCTTGGATGCATCCTCCTAATTTTTATGCATGGAGAACTTAAAAGCAATGCCAAAAATATAGGAAAGAAGGTACACAAACCTGGGTGGGCATGGGAAAGAAAAGTCAAAAAGAAGGGAAGAGTTTTAACAAATTAAAACTCTTCAAAGTTTGACTCATTCAAACATCCAAATTTGACCAAGTCAAATTTGAATCAATACAACCAGATATTGGGCATAGGAATTCTCTCTCAGATGTGGAATAATTCATAAAAAATTCTAGAATTAAATATAGGCATGGGCTTTTAGGTGGTGCAAAGAAAGGAGGAGTCCTAGTCTAACTAGAACTCTTCTATGACTAGGTCAAAACCTTTTGAACCCAAATCAAAATAATTTTGAGTTAACCTAATTAATACATAATATTAATCTAATTAGGAGCCTAATTAAATTAGATTAAATTAAATTTAAATCTAAATTAATTTTTAATCAAATTAAAAATTAGGTGCACTCAAGTTCTAATTAAACTAGGACTTATTCTTTCTTACAATTGGCTTATCCAATAAACCAATTAGACTTAATCCAATTAAGCCCAAACCAATTATAATTGAATCTAATTCAATTAGACTTGATCTCAGTCCAATTGCTCAATCAAATTGAGCCAATTAGCAATTCAATTGCTAATTGATCCTCTTATAATACTTGCATTAGGTCAAAGATCAATCGTATTGATTGTCTAATCTTAGAACGATTCTCAATCGTCGATCAACCATCCGATCAATTAACAACCTCTTATGTATGTGACCCCATAGGTTTAAACTTAAGTTGGTAGCATAAGAATCAATTTCTATACTAATCAAAATGACCATCTAGTAATGATATCTGACTCCAGATAGGTCGAATATATGCAAGGCAATATTCTTAGAATCCTGGCCCATGGTTACCATATAATTTATTCTTTTAATCAATAATCCTCAAGACAACTTCAAGTTAGCTGTCGACACTCATACAAGTCATCTATATTATATTTCAAAGTTTGCAAATCTCGTGACTCCTCATAAGGATTATCCAAGCCTACGTTTTGCTAAATTAAAACACAGCGAGATATTTGCTTTCAGAAGTTAATCAAGAGTAGTCAATCATATCTTGACTTACACACTGACTCTATAAGTACTTGACTATATCCAAAAATCTTTTAAATCTATATTAGAAATACAGATAGTCAAGTATCAAAGTACAGTAAATTGCTTGCAAGTCATCATGGTGATCTCTAGTCGGAGAAACACTTATACCTATTAGCCTTAGCTAGCTAGTCTTGATAGCAGAGTGTTACATTGGTCATGTTCAGTGCAGATGTACTCCTACATCTCATCTGAATGCTATACTAGTATCTCTATACTACTTGGTTATGAGAACAACCAATGCATATGGCATATAATGACCTACACTCGATAAATTATTGTCCTTATTAATAACTTATCATTTGATTGTGAAGAGTTTAAGAACCATCCGATAAATCCTACTTTATCGATTAATTATAGTTATAAGGACTTCATCATATTTTAGGAGTTCATTTAAGAAAGATAGAACTTTTATAATGAACCAGCCAAATAACTATTATTATTAGATAATTCATATACTAATTTCAATCATCTATCATTTAGATGATTGACTTTAGGACACATTTTTTAACAACTCTCACTTGGACTAAAGTCAATCAAAATGATATGAAATATCCTATCTTCCACTTGAGTTCGTAGAACTCTTGAGTTTCGAGGCCTTAGCAAATGTGTCGATCAAGTTCTTTTTTTTCATTGATCTTCCAAAGATTGACATCACCCTAGTTTAAAATCAAAGATGATAGCAATACAAAGTATGCTGATCTTGTGGTGCATTTTTTTGTTCTTTATCCTGAGCTATGGTTCCAGTGCTACATTAGGACTAGACCATCGATGGAGGGTGCCTCTTCCAACTTGCTAATGAACTTATGCCACCACACAGCCTACATAGCAACATCATATGCCATAATGTACTCTATATCACTAATTGAATAGGCTACAATATCCTACTTGAAACCTTTCCAGCAGATTGCTCCTATAATTAGGGTATGACCCAATACTCTATTGCTGTCATCTTGATCTGACTAAAAAATAAAATCAAAATATCTACATGTTTTAAGTCAGTATCTCCATATTTGAGTTACTGGATCTTAGTATTTTCTAAATACTTAAGGATTGTCTATACAATCTTTCAGTGGTTCTCAGTTGGATCAAACTAGTATATGCTCACTATCCTTAGTGAGTATACCATATCTGGTCTTGAATATGAAGAAATTAGATGACAGCCAAACTTTTGTTTCTTATAATGCTAGAATGTCATTCCTGTTTAAGAGAATATCATCCAGGGATACCACAAGGAATAACACTATAGAACTTTTTGCCCATTTACAAATACAAAATTCCACTTTATTCATAACAAAGACATATGTTTAAAACGTATGTTCCAACTCCGAGATAATAGTCAAACGGGCTTTATAGATCACTATCTTTCCATCTGCGCTATTCTCATCCTTTTAAAAATCCATCACACCCAATGAGTTTTATTCTTTCAGGTGAATCAACTAGTGTCCACATACTATTGATTTTCATGAACTTCAATTTGAATTTGATGGCTCCAAGCTACTTCTTAGAGTCAAGACTCTGCATAGCATCTATATAGATAATTAGATTCTTGTTGTTCTCATCGAGCTCAACAAGATCACCATCTTGGATCTAGATATCGAAGTATCTATCCAGCTAACATGGTACTCTACCGGATCTCCTTAAAAATGCCTTTTTAATGGGCTCCAGATTTGATTTAATCAAATCTGGTTTTAGAGGTTTACTAGATTATGTCGGTTCTTTTTATCAGTCAAACTTTCCAAATTTAACTTCTAGATATCAGTTCCTTCTCGAAGGAACTTCTTTCCAAAAGAAATATCCTACAGCTAAGAACAACTTTTATTCTTGAGCATGATAGAATTAATAACCCTTAAATACTTATTAGACGAGGATCCAAGTTTATCTATGTGCAAACTTTTGATGTAGGCTTGACAATCCTAAGTCCAAAGATAAGAGAGTCTAGGTCTACACCTAATTCATATCTCATACAAAGTCTTTGCAATAGATTTACTCAGAGTAAATTTTAGAGAAAAATAAGTAGTCTCAAAGAGCTTAACCCTGCAACAGGCAGACTAGTAAATTCCATCATGGATTGAACCATATCTAACAAAGTTCGATTTTTTCTTTTTGATACACCATGATTCGAAAAGACTCCACTGAGAGAGAATCTCATTCTCTTTTAGATATGTCAAAAATTCACTAGATAAGTATTCACCTCGACCTAATCGAAGAGTTCTAATATCTTTTTTAGTTGATTTTTCTATTTTATTATTGAATCATTTGAACATTTCAAATGATTCAGACTAGATGCATCCATACCTAGATAGGTCATCTATAAACATAATAAAATATAGATATCCTTCTTTGGCACTTGAGTTTATAGGTCCACATACATCAATATGTATGAGACTTAGAACCTCATCGGCTCTTTCATCTTTTCCAATAAAAGGAGACTTTATTATCTTCGCAAGAAAACAAAACTCATAGGTTATCTATGATTCATAATTACTAACCTATTTATCCTATTCTTGTTAACATAACTGAGGCCAAATACTAAAGGCGGATATGTGTGACATTATCTAACTTGGATATTTATTAGATGTATACATTACACTAACAGTCTGTGATTAAAGTATATACCATTTCAATGTTGTCCATGCATTATTGTAACGTCATTTATAATGATATTACAATAATCTTCCTTTATAGATAAATGATGATCATCTTTGGCCAAAAGGCCAACAAAGATCATATTCATCATAAACAATGGACAATAGTGATAGTCACTCTAAATAATAATATTTGAAAATAAGCTTGATAATTTCTAAAGTTAGAATTGGAATAAAACTTCCATCCCCAACGTTCAGGTATTTCTCACTATTTTCAAATATTCTACTTACCTGTAGTCCTTGCAACAATTTGCATAGGACTACCTGTATCCAATACCCAGGTAGGAGAATCTAAAATAGAGAAATTTCAAGGTGTTATCATATAACATCCTTGATGAGCAATACTTTGCTTCTTTCTCTTGTTCAGCTTGTTGTGGTCAAGAAAAGCAAAACAATTCTTCTTCCTATGACACTGCTTCTTACAATAGAAGCACTCTGCCTAAATATTGTTAGTCTTAGAATTTTTATTTTGATTGGACTTAGAAGTCCTAGCACGAATCCTTTCATACTACTAAACCAAATTCAACTTTTGATACTAATTATCGAAGTTGGATCCATAAGCCTTCATTATCTGATAGTGATTAAAGCAATTAGGATTTAGCCTTGTTTTGTGAGGAAAAAAAAAACATAAACCTAATGTATATGAATTATTTTAAGCCTAAAGACTTGAACTTTAGTCTAAAGATTCTTTCACTATTTTATTCGAATTAATAGCCTCTACCTTCAATTCTGAAAATTACTTTAATTTCTTAGTG
Organism: Cocos nucifera; assembly: GCA_006176705.1. Taxonomy (NCBI): domain Eukaryota; kingdom Viridiplantae; phylum Streptophyta; class Magnoliopsida; order Arecales; family Arecaceae; genus Cocos; species Cocos nucifera. The sequence goes on along the minus strand of QRFJ01001307.1, from coordinate 254,029 downwards.
GGTACTAGAATCTATATAGACTACACACAAGACCAACTATGGTTGGTCAACCCATGTACATCTAAGAATAAGTTCATAATCAATTATTTCTTCAAACAACTTCTAGTAATTTAATTTTGCCCTAAAAACCTAATCAGTAGGCTTTGGCCCCTACTGTAAGGATCTAGTTAGGTCCAACCATTAATATGAGCATACTTAGTGCATCTAACTAATGAATGATTAAGCCCAACTATAGTTGGTCAACCTAACCATCATTAGAGAGATACATCCAAGTCATCATATGATGAATGATAATTTAATTAGTCAACAAGCACTAGGCCTATGAGCCTCCAATGATTATTTTAATAGATCCATTATCAAACACCTTAATGAGAGGCTATGACTCAGTTATCCCCATAACTTTATCATTTTAAGAATCTAATAATTTTGGAGAATTTAAATTTATTTATGATTTAAGGATAGAAAGGACATGAATCAATTTGCTCCTATTGATTTCACCAAGTCAAGTCCTTCCACTGACTTCTCAAGTCTTTGACAGGACTAGGATTAATATCGGTCCATGGGTACCTAGATCAGTCTCACTAAATAAAATCAGTCTCACTAATTTTTTATGTGATATGGATTAGCACAAATCAATGAGCAACCTAATCAAAAATTGATTAACCATATTGGCCAAGTAAGTGAGATCGATGGGAAGGTCTGCCAAAGCTTGCCTTAGACACCATCAAAAATGGCCAGGTAAGCAGACTCTCAATTAAAAATCACTGATCTAAAATACTAAATCTTAGATACCAATTGGTTTATTAGTTTTAATTTGGTCTATCTAAAGACTCGAGCTCGACCACTGAGCCACGATCAGTGTCTATTTGTTAGATGTATGAACTTTGATCAACTGCAACTATTGAATTGATCTATAGAAAAGAAATAATCTAATCCTAATTAACTATTAATTAGGTTTAATTAATTTCTTAACTTAATCCATATTTAATCTAATCCTAGATCTAATTTAGTTAATGACTTGATCAAAGCTAACCCATAACCCTTTAACCCATGATTTATGAAATTGACTTAGGATCTTTAAATCATAAACCTAGATCCTAAACAATCACTTAATTCTCAATTAAGTTTAAGACTTATAGGTTGGGGTTTGGTGCCTCAGAACAACATTCTAATTTAATATTTAAAATATTTTCAAATCATGTAAACATTTTACATTGAATCATATTCAGTTCATAGTTTTAGATCTGATATATTTCATTGTTTAGATCATATCCTAGGATTTCGAATCTAGATTTTGCAGAATGTAAGTTCATAATTTAATTTCTACAAATCAAATATGTCATGCATATTCAAACTAAATTCAAAAATAAAAACTATATATCAACATATGCAATATCAGGATCTAGATCTAGAATATGAAACATATCATATAGATCTTATCTAAATAAATAAAATTAGATCATAAATAAATTAATATTAGATTTAAAATTTAAAAATAAATTATAAATTATTTTATATTTTATTTAATATATTTATAATTTAGATTATTCAGATCAGCACATACTAGGATAATCTCTCCACTGTAAGGGGTAAACCTTACAATAGGACAACCTTATTATCAGTATGTGCAATCCAATATTATTTAGATCTAATCCAAATAATCTAAAATAGATCTAACATTAATTTATTTTAGATTTAAAATTAAAAAAATAAATCATAAATTTGCTTAGATCTAATCTAACTTATTCATGATTCAATTTTACAGATCAGCACATACTAGGATAACCTTTTATTGTAAGAAATTAACCTTACAACAGGACAACTCTATGTCATTATATGCAATCTTTAATATTTTATTTTAAATTTATTTTAATATAAATATGATCATATTATAAAAGAACCTAGGTGTTCTGATACCATTATTGGGAAACATGCAGGGTTTCATGCTTGTACTTCAAAATATTTTTGAAATAAATCACAATGGAAGATGTAGATTAAACTATTTAATCTATTAAAGCATGTAATCTAATTACTAAATACTATATTTAGGACCTATAACATGTCATAATGCATCCATAAATCTAAAAATTAAAGTGCTTTGATATTGATCAGATCAATACCCTAGATCTAGAACAGTTCTGGATCAAATCCTAGATCGCATCTAGGTGAGAGAAGAGATCAAATCTCTTACCTTTGTACGGGTCGAAAATACCATGATTGAGTCCCATTATTGTCCTTGTTTCATAGAGTTGTACATACATCTAGCCTCTACAAATAGTTTACACAAGGCTACAACACAAATTGAAGGTTCGTCGAACGAAGATCCACTCGAAGTGCTAGCTTCTCATGGATCCCTCTTGATGGTTAATCAAAAAAATATTTTTTAGATCTCTTGGACCCTCTAGGAGATAAAGAATACTAGGAGGACTGAGGAAGAAATCCAACTCTTGGATCTTCCAAAAATCAGAAAATAAAAACTAAAAGAAAAGGGCTTAAGAGAAGACATATCTTCTCTTTCAGCACATCAATCTTTGATGTCCCGAATGCATCTCCATGGCAGGTCTAGAGGAGACCTCCTCTAGAGTACTTAATAGCCTTCTCACTCTCTGATTTTTTGATGATAAAAAACTTCATAAAAGATGGAGAAGAAGGTTTCTTAAAGAAATCCTAAGAAAAGACTTTCTTGTCTTCTTCTTCTCACATTAGGATATGATCAGATCATATCCCAAAATTAAACCATCATGTCCTAACTCTTTGGAGCATTCATCCCCACGCCCTCTCTCTCTATCTTTTAGAGTTTTTTCTTAGAAAAATTATAGAAAAAATATGAAGAAAAAACTAGAAAGAAAAAGCATAAGAGAAGACAATCTTCTCTTACCTTTTCTCTTCAAGACTTCAACTTTTGATGTCAAGATGAAGGTCTCTTCCCCAAGGATCTTGGCATCCAAAGCCTCCCATGCCTCCTCTTTTTCTTCTAGATTTTCATAATTTTTTTGGTGTTTGTCATATTCTAAACCTGAAAGGAGGCATCCTCTTTTTTATATATGGAAGACTAGGTCAAAACCTAGTCTTAATAGGAGACCAAGGAGGAGTTTGGAGGGCGTCCAACTCTTGGACACCTCCCCCTAATTTTTGTGTATGGAGACTTAAAAAAAATGCCAAAAATATAAGAAAGAAGGCACACAACCTGGGTGGGCATGGGAAAAAAAAGTCAATGAGAAGGAAAGAGTTTTAACAAATTAAAACTCTTCAAAGTTTGACTCATTCAAACATCCAAACTTGACCAAGTCAAATTTGAATCAATACAACCATATATTGGGCATGGGAATCCTCTCTTAGGTGTGGAATAATTCACAAAAAATTCTAGAATTAAATGTAGGCATGAGCTTTTAGGTGGCGCAAGGAAAGGAGGAGTCATAGTCTAACTAGAACTCTCCTATTTTGACTAGGTCAAAATCTTTTGAATCCAAATCAAAATAGTTTTGAGTCAACCTAATTAATAGATAATCTTAATTTAATTAGAATCTTAATTAAATTAGATTAAATTAAATTTAAATCTAAATTAATTTCTAATCAAATTAGAAATTAGGTGCACTCAAGTCCTAATTGAACTAGGACTTGTTCTTCCTTGCAATTGGCTTATCCAATAAATCAATCAGTGGTGGAAACATCAGAACCATCAGAAGTCGACAATATAATTTAGATTCAATTTATATTGAAGAAGCCATATCAGAATAACTCTACTTCAGTTATTTTATTCTAGTCCTTTTGATTTAACCAATTAGTTCTTTTGATGCATTTAGTTTTGGATCCATAGGAACATACTTATGGAAAGAGACCATCATAAAGAAGCAAGCTTGGTCCACGTTTTTGGAGCCACCACCCTCCACATTCCTAGAGAGGAAATACACATGCCAGTATGTGCCATGCTCAAGGATCCTCATGCCAAATTGTGCCAGGCATCAAGCACGCTCATGGAGTTCCTTTTCTTTCCTAGAATTCCTTAAGAGTTCTTGATTTCTTACTTATTTTGTTAAAAGACTGATTTCTTCTCTATGATTTCATAAAAGATAGATATAATATATTATTGTTTTTGAAAACCATACATAATGTTTACTTTTTTATTAGGAGGGTTGATTTTTTTCTTGTAAAGGGAATAGGATTCCTAAAGAAATAGGATCCCTAAGGTCCTATATAAACCAATGTATCTTTCATGAATGAGACAATGAATGAATGAATCACTTTATAATTTCTACAAATATCTGTGTTGGTTGCTCCGAGAGGGAGAGGGTGTAAGATCCAGAATCGCCCCACGAGGGGAGGACGTGAGGCCCACCTTTTTCTATCTCTTTAACATTCATTTTCTTGAGATTCAGTATTCCTAGGATCCCAATTTATCTTCACCATCTACCTACATAAGCCTATTCCACCAAAAAAAGATCTGTCTTCTCCAAGATTTTCATCTATCATGTAGAGAGAGAAAGAATGATCTATTATTCTATAGATCAAATATTGATAAGGACCTTCATTCCTTCTCAACTGATCTTTAATTTTTACTTATTTTTTTTAAATTTGATATTGGTAAAGATCCAATTCTTTATCGATAGATCTGCTTGGTTAAAATATTAAGAGCCCTAATCAAGGTAGTTTCTTAACTACCATGAATTGGATTCTTCTTATCTATTTTTTGGATTTTCTTATGGGCTTAATTTCTTGCTATCCTTCATTCCATTTATATTTTTTTTTATAATTACTCATGAGCATGTTTAATTTATACTATCTATCTATTTACTTTATTATTGCTAGTTATTTACTGATCTCTAAAATAGAATTCATCAACATCATTTAGATTGATCATGCTTTGGTCCCGTATCAATCAGTCATGCCTCCTGAGTAGAGTATAGGCAACTATACTGTCTGTCCTAGGAATAATGTGCCACGGTCGGACATAATTTATTATTGATGAATGAAAGAAAGCTTGATCTTTTTTTTTTCTTTTTTTTCTAGGCTATCATGCATTAATTTGATATCAGAGCCAAATTGGTTAGGACTTTAGTTTAAATTCTGTAATTTAAAATTTTTGCAAGTTAAATTTTTATAATTTAAATTTCATAATTTATTTTTCAGTATTTTTTTTTCTTTCTTACTACATCTTATTCCTGCATCCTGAACTTGCATGACCACTAGATCAGGTATCCAATACCAACGTCCTACTTTTCCATCCAGTACCAACATGAATCTTAATACAACAGCCATCATTAATATCCTAACTGAGAAGTTTGATGATATGAAAGATTTTATGAAAACCATGAGTGAAAGAATAACAGTACTAGAAGAAGCTAGGCAAAGATAATCTGAACTTGAGTCTCCCCAACTACCTATAGGATAGAGAAGAAGGAACCTCGACCTAGATCGACCTATAGCAGCACGGCCCCATCATAACCAGTTCAATCAGGATGAGTATGTCCTTAGGAAGGTGAAGATCGAAGCCTCAAATTTTGATGGTTGTCTAGATCCGAGAGAGTACCTAGATTGGAAATCGAATATGGACCACTATTTTGGATGGTACGAAATGTCTAAAGCAAGGAGAGTTAGGTTTGCTAGGATGAAATTGATTAGGCAAGCCCAACTTTATTAGGAAAGTGTTGAATATTTTCTCAACCAGAGAAGACAAGATCCGATAAAAGCCTAGGATGAAATGAAGGAGAAACTTAGAGAAAAATACCTCCCCATCTCTTACCAACAAAGACTTTTAGATCAGTGGTAGAGACTTACTCAAGAAAATAAATCAGTCACAGAGTACATCATGAGATTTAATAAGTACCTCATGAGATGTGGAGTAACTGGAGATAGGTTTGTTACCTTGTCTAGATTTAGAGCTGGATTACAAGAAGATATCCAGCATGAGCTCTTTTTTTGAGAGATAACCACGTTAGAATAAGCTTATCAACTTATCCTAGACTTTGAGAGATTTTTAGGTATTCGACCATCCATCATCTTGAACCTAGCTGAGTAACCCCTTCTAAATCAAGACCCAATACTACCCAGACTCTTAGTGATGGACCTCCACCTATAAATTTTATTATGAGAAAAGAAGATAAAGAAAAAAGAGTTGTAGGAGAGTTATCTAAGAAAAGTAGTTCTCGATCCCACTTCTTTAAGTGCCATGATTATGGTCATTTTGCTGCACAATATCCCAATCGATCATTATTTATGAAAGAATAAGAAGAGGAACCTCTAGAAAATATTGAGGAGAAAGTTTATGAAGCTGATCCAGACTTAGCCGAGCAGTTTGAGAGTACTGAGGAAATCCTAAGTTTTGTTGCACCGAAGTTAAACCTTAGGCTTGGAGTCGTTAGGTATGTTCTAGCACAGACTAAGAAGAGTGAAGACTGGCGTAGGACTTCTATTTTTCATACCTTCATAAAATTTAGTGATAAAATTTGTAAGATGATCATTGATAGTGGTAGCTGTATCAATGTCATCTCTATCGATACAGTTAAGCGATTAGGATTAGCTCCTGTAGATCATCCCATCCCATATCGTGTATCTTGGATAGATTCCTCCTCTATTTTCATCAAACTTAGATGTCGTGTTTCCATCCAGCTCCATTCTTATTAGGATCATGTTTGGTGTGATGTCTTATCCATAGAAGTCGCAAGTATCATATTAGGTCGGCCTTGGCTATTTGACAATGATGTTACAATTTATGGTTGAACCAACTCCTATAGTTTCACTCATAAGGGTAAGAAGATCATGATCAATCCTTCCCCACCTAAGGATACTAATAGAAAGATAGACGATGGACCAAAAGAAAACATTAAAAAGAAAAGCCTCCATCTGATAGGTGCTAAGGAATTAGAGATGACCGTGAGTAAAGGATCATCAGTTTGGATAATTGCTGCGAAAGAAGTTCGTGAGGACCCTAAGATAGATCATCCTAAGAAAGTAGTTCATGGATATCAACCTAAAAAATCAATAGACCTTATCCCACTATAGAGATGACCGTGAATAAAGGATCATCAATTTGGATGATTGCTGCGAAAGAAGTTCGTGAGGATCCTAAGATAGATCATCCTAAGGAAGTAGTTCATGGATATCAACCTAGAAAATCAATAGATCTTATCCCACTACCCATGCATGCTAGAATTTTTGAATCTGTAGAGTCATTTGCACAGCATGTCAAGAGTTTACATAAAGAGATCGGTAAAAAAATTGGTATTAGTAATAAAGTTTATAAATAGAATGCAGATTCTCATCAACGTACCCAAGAGTTTGCGGAAGGAGACTATGTGATGGTTCAAATGAGGCCTAAATGATTTCCACCAGAAATTGTCAAGAAGTTACATGCTCGAGGAGTAGGTCCATTTAAGATTTTAAAGAAGATCAGATCAAATGCGTATGTTGTGGACTTACCTTTTGATTTTGGGATTAGCTCTACTTTTAACATTGCAGATCTCATCGTCTATAAAGAGCCAACTTAGATACCTAGTGAGCCATTTGAGCCTGAACCAACCTTTGAGAGAGAGCCTATTCCTGAATGTCCACCAGCCAAAATGTCAAAGCATGATCAGATTGAGAGAATTTTGGATGAGCAGATCATCTCCATCCGGAGTCGAGGCTATCAGCGATACTTAGTTAGATGGCGAGGTCGACTGGAGTCCGAGGATACTTGGATCACTTGAGAAGAGCTATAGCGTATTGATTTCGATTTGCTTGAGTATCACCAGAGTAGAATCGACCCTCACTCGATGGGATTGAGTTCTCCCCATCCCAAGAGAATTGGTGGGGACACCAAAGACACCAGAAGTCGGCAACATAATTTAGATTCAATTTAGATTGAAGAAGCCATATCAGAATAACTCTACTTCAGTTATTTTGTTCTAGTCCTTTTGATTTAATCAATTAGTTCTTTTGATGCATTTAGTTTTGGATCCATAGGACCATACTTGAGTTTATTTTGGATTGAGCCTTATTTGGAAAGAGACCATCATAAAGAAGCAAACTTGGTCCACGTCATCTTTGGAGCCACCACCCTCCACATGCCTAGAGAGAAAATACACATGCCAGCATGTGCCATGCCCAAGGATCCTCATGCCAAGTTGTGCCAAGCATCAAGTGCTCATATGGAGTTTCTTTTCTTTCCTAGGATTCCTTAAGAGTTCTTGATTTCTTACTTATTTTATTAAAAGACTGATTTCTTTCCTATGGTTCCATAAAAGATAAATATGATATATTATTATTTTTGGAAACCATACATAATGTTTTACTTTTTTGTTGGGAGGGTTGATATTTTTTTTGTAAAAAAAATAGAATTCTTAAAGAAATAGGACCCCTAGGGTCCTATATAAACCCACATATCTTTCATGAATGAGATAATGAATGAATGAATCACTTTACAATTCCTATAAATACTTGTGTTGGTTGCTCCGAGAGAGAGAGGATGTGAGATCTAAAATTGCCCCACGAGAGGAGGATGTGAGGCTCACCTTTTTCTATCTCTTTAACCTTTATTTTTTTGAGATTCAGTATTCCTATGATCCCGATTCATCTTCACCATCTACCTACATAAGCCTATTCCACCAAAAGAATATCTATCTCCTCCAAGATTTTCATCTATCATGTAGAGAGAGAAAGAGTGATCTATTATTCTACAGATCAAATGTTGATAAGGACCTTCGTTCCTTCTCAACTGATTTTTAATTTTTACTTATTTTTTTTAGATTCGATGTTGGTAAAGATCTAGTTCTTTATCAATAGATCTGCTTGGTTAAAAGTTTAAGAGCCCTAATCATGGTAGTTTCTTAACTACCATGATCCAGATTCTTCTTATCTTTTTTTTTGGATTTTCTTGTGGGCTTAATTTTTTGCTATCTTTCATTCCATTTATTTTTTTTGTAATTATTCATGAGCATATTTAATTTCTGCTATCTATCTATTTATTTTATTATTACTAGTTATTTACTGATCTCTAAAATGGCATTCATTAGCATCATTTAGATTGATCATGCTTTGGTTCCATGTCAATCAATCATGCCTCCTGACCAGAGTATAGGCAACTATACTATCTATCCTGAGAATAATGTGCTACGGCCGTACGTGATTTCTTATTGATGAATGAAAGGAAGCTTGGCCTTTTTTTTTTTTAGACTATCCCGCATCAATCAAACTTAATCCAATTAAATCCAAATCAATTTTAATTAAATCTAATTTAATTAGACTTGATCTTAACCTGATTGCTCAATCAAATTGAGCCAATTAGTAATTTAATTGCCAATCAATCCTCCTGCAATACTTGTATTAGGTCAAACATCAATCATATTGATTGTATAACCTTAGAATGATTCTCAATCAATGATCAACCATCCGATCAGATAATAATTTCTTATGTGTAAGACTCCATAGGTTCAAATCTAAGTTGCTAGCATAGAAACCAATTTTTGTACTAATCAAAATGACCATCTAGCAATGGTACTCGACGTCTGGATAGGTCGAATATATGCAAGACAACATTCTTAAAACCTTGGCCTATGGTTACCATATAATTTATTCCTTTGATCAATAATGCTCAAGATGATTTTGAGTTAGCTGTCGATACTTATACAAGTCATTCATATTATGTTACAAAGTTTGTAAATTTTATGACTCTACATGAGGATTACCCAGGCCTAGATTTTGCTAAATTAAAATACAGCGAGATATTTGCTTTCTAAGGTTAATCAAGAGTGGTCAATCTCATCTTGACTCACACACCGACTCTACAAGTATTTAACTATATCCAAAAATCTTTCAAATCTATATTAGAAATACAAGCAATTAAGTACCAAAATATAGTGAGTTAATTGTAAGTCACCATGGTAATCTCTGGTTGAAAAGACACTTATACCCATTAGCCTTACACTGCAAGAAAAAGGGCCATTTTTTAGGGATATTTTTGAGGAAAAAAGGAAAAAATCCATCAAAAATTTGTATTTTCGATGGATTTCTGATGGAAAAAATTAAGGTCATCGGAAAAACCCTCCTCACAAATTATTTTGAGGGATTTTATTTTTCAATGGATTTTTTAGTTGAATTTTTTTCTTGGAAACTTTTGACAGATTTTTTGAGGGAAATTTACCGAGGGATTTTCCGAGGGAATCTTTCCGAGGGAGTTTCCAAGGAAATCTTTTTGAGGGATTTTTTGAGGGAATCTTTTTGAGAAATTTTTTGAGGAAAATTTACTAAGAGATTTTTCAAGAAAAATTTACCGAGGGACTTTTCGAGAGATTTTTCAAGAGATTTACTGAGGGATTTTTCGAGGAAAAATTACCAAGGGATTTTTTTAGGGAATATTATCGAGTGATTTTTTGAGAAATTTTTCTAGAAAAAGTTTTCAAGAGATTTTTTGAGGGATTTTTTGAAATTTTTAAATGACTTATATATTTTTTTGAGAAAATTACCCCTCGCTAAATAATTTTTTGAGGAAATAATCCCTTGCAAAATAACTTTCCAAGAAAAAAAAATTCCTTGCAAAATATCTTTGCTGAGAAAAATATTCCCTGGCATTATTTAAATCTGATCATTAGAAAATCTAAAATATTCTTTTTTTTATAATACACCTAGTGATATGTAAATAATCCATATATAACAACAAATTCATAAATATAGCATATTAATCCTAATAGAAAATCATAATTATCACAAAAGAAAAAAGTAGCCATCATATCCAAAAGTACCATAAGTATCAAAACCATAATAGAAGTTCCAAAAGTATCATCATCCTCATCACATTCAAGTTCATAACAAACAAAAAAAAAGTATCACAAATATCACCATTCCAATCATAGTAAAAAAAGAAAATCATAAGTGACCATCCTCTTCCTCCGGTATCATCATCATCAGGTCCTCATCACAATTCATCATTCATTTACAAAAGCAAGCAGCTAGAGGCTGTGTTAGAAACACCTGCATCTTCTCTCTATCATATAAGGCGCATGAACTCCTCCATACGAGAAATACGACCAGCTAAGTCATTATTTTGGATGGCTAATTTACTGTTTCTGGATTGTTAATTGATTGTTCTGAGTAGCTAACTCCTTATTTCGAGCAGATATGGTCTCAAACATACTATAAATCTTTCTCTCGCTCCTGAATCCACTCCTCAAGAACTCATGAGGATGTGCGGCTAGAAGAGGAGCCTGTCAATAAGCTAGCCTGTGATCCAAGTCCATAAATCCGCTCCTTGTTCACTCCAACTATTTTTTTTCATACATGCATCATGGATGGCTAAGGCTACTGCTGTGATGATTCTACACCATCCTCTCCAGTCGAACTCTGACTTGATTGCACCTCTTGTCACTTCTGTGTAAAGCTAGTCTGCAAAAGATATTAAATATAATGAATTAAGCATACAAAGAGTATAAATATATGAATTATAGCTTTTTGAATACTTACATATGATGTCTCTACCCTCTTATTCACCCATTGATTGTCATCCTTTTTCTTTTGGTGGGTGTGTCTGAAGAGCTCATCCAATGTAGGTGCCCGGTTTAACTTCTGCATCTGAATTTCATGATACAAACAACATTAGCAACTTTAAAAATAAAAGTATATAGTATTAACAAGTGGATAAAGAATAAGATGCATTAACAATAAATAAAAAAAAGTATCATAAAGAATAAATCAATACCAATCTTGTAGCATGGTCGTTAATACTAATAGAACTACCAGTGTGAAGTGGGAAGCCTAATCCACCACAATCGGATGCACGATTCTTCTTGTTCTTCTGATTTTTGGCTTTGAACTCATCACTATTCCAATATTTCCATAGCTCCTATCATACACCCTCTCCAATCCAATCTGGCTTGCATTCACGATTTTCACAAGCCTTATTAAACATATCAGTAAGATGATTTGAACCATGATGCTCCCAATTCTTTCAGATATGCTGCTCATCTTCTAGATTTCATTAAATTTTTTCTATAAAAAGAAAAAAGAAAAAGTTCAATATCAACAAAATATATAGACATTTTAAATCAAATATAAGCAAACAAAGGCATCTAATAACCTTAAAATTTACAAATATTTTACAAATAAAATATGATAAAAATAAGATAATAAATTTATAAATATTTTAGAAAGTTTATTTTTAATATATATTTTTTAATTCTTTGGTGTGTAAATACAAGAAATGAGTTGAGAATATTAATGATCATGGAGCAAAATTGAGGACAACAAATACTTAAAGATTAATACCATAGAAACTGATTGCAAAAGCAAAACATTGGATTTATAACAGTGGGTGCTATATCATAAGACTTTAGATCTACCAACTATGCTATATTGTACTAATTAAATTAGATGGACTTTATGATCTAGTATCAGTCTAACATGAGAAGTAGTCTCAAACATCTCATTTTACCATCTATATTTTGCCAGCTGAGATAAAAAATTAGGGCTAGAACATGCTAGACTTCACCAAAAACTTTTAAGCCAAGCATATGCTGGAAAATTAACATCTCATTTCACAAACGTAACATGCATTTGGGAGTGGATGTAGAAGAGACACAAACACAACATACCATAGCAAAACATAACAAACAGTATTTGACATTCTCCTCACTTATCTTGGTTGGACCTTTCCTTTTGTATTCTTTTTTTTTTTCCAATATTATATATATATATATATATATTATATATATATATATATATATATATATATATATATATATATATATATATAAATATATATATATATATATATATATATATATATATATATATATCATATATATCATATATATATATGTATGTATGTATGTATAAACAAAAGGAGAAAAATGTTGACATCACAACCTTAAGCATACTTCACTAGGAGCTCCTTCCACTAGGTTATTTAACACCAAACTAGAACAACAGAAATTAAGAGACACATTCGTACAAGGTCATCTAACAACAAGAAAAGTAGTACATATATATAACATGCAGTTATAGGAGGACATAATACCGGGAACCTAAAAATAGAGAGATTGTAGAGTTGATTAATTAATGGCACATGCATGTCGTGCCATCATGCACGAACGACGATTCTCCAATGCTTGGTTGCATACCCTTGCAACTTTTTAATCTCCAATTCATTATCATTCCTGGACATTGCCAGCCACTTCCTCACTATCGCCCAATTTAATCCAAGAATATGGAGTGCTTGTTTTAGGTCATCCCTACTGATGCAACCATCTCCATTGAGGTCGACATGTTTGAGCCAGTCCTTGAACTATTGTTGACTCATAGTGAAAGGATTATGAGCAAAAAGTACCCTGGTGGTTTGAAAATTTACTTACTAAGACTCAACTACAAGGAGAAGAGAAATTTGATGGCTGTGGGACTGAAGACTAGCAAACATGCTAAGGCTATCTATAGACCCAAGATGAGCAATCTATGGTGATGAAAAAATAATAGGAACCATTTGAAGAAGAAGAAGAAGTGGGAGAGAAAAACATACCTTAGGATTGCGGGGAGACAGAGGCATCGGTCTGCACGATGGCATGGCAAGGTCTGCACGGCAGCATGGCGAGGGGCGGCACGATGAGGGCAGCATCGGTCTACATGGCATGGTCAGGAGGCACGGCAAGGGCATAGGCCGCACGGGGAGGCGGCATGGCAGGGTGGCCTGGCGGCACGGACGAGGGGCCTGCTCGGATGAGGGCACGGGCCTGCATAAGGAGGCGGCATGGTGGGGTAGCCTAGTGGTGTGGCGACGGGCCGCATGGGGAGGCGGCACGGTGGAGGTGGCCTAGCGGCACGACAAGGGCACAGGGGCCGCACGGGGAGGCAGCATGGTGGGGTGTAGCTGGCATGGCGATGGGCCACACGATGCACAGGCTGCATGGGGCAGGCGGCACATGGGCTGCACAGGGAGATGGCATAGCAGGATGGCTTGGCAGCAGCATTGAGATTGCGGGCTAGCAACAGCAAGATTGTAGGAGAAGAAACGATCGAGGGCATGGGTGGTGGGGATTTGGGGTGTCACAAATGAGGAAGAGGAACGAAGGGGTGGCGGTGGGACTGGCCAGTCAAACAAGGGCATGGGCGGTGGGACTAGCCTATCACAAATGAGGGTGTGGGCGGTGAGGTGGGATCTGGAATTCAGGATGGACAGAAATGGCCCTTTTGGTCTAGGTGATTTAAAGGGTCTTGAGCTCAGTTAACAGTACTCAACCTGAGATTTAAGCATTACACAAATTAGGTTCAATCCAAAGTACCATAACTTTGAACTAACATAGCCCAAATAGATCTTAATTTCAAATTAAAAAAATTTCAAAGCAAATAATTGATTGCTAATTCTGTTCACTCAATTTTATTGAAGTAGCTAAAAGTAATATTGCATCCTAAAAATAAAAAAAATAATTATATTTATAGAATTTGAATTTTACAACATGCATTTGTTGGGACATGGCATATATAGATTCTTAGACACAAGATGCATGCCAAAGTTTCTCAAGAAACATGCATGCTAATATTGCTCAATATTATGAAAATTACTTTTTCAAACAACCTCATGGAACCTCTTAATATATATATAATTAAAATATTTAAAAAATATAATAGATTTTTTGATGGATTATATATTAAATCAATATAATAATTTAAAAAAATTGATGGATTTTCTAATGGAGTTGTTTCTGATAAATTTTCTAATGAGGAGGAGTAGGAAGGGATTTGGGAGTGGATGGACCTGCCTAGACTCTAAAGTCATGAATTCACGATCCCTTCAAGTGAGCAAGAGCTTAGCCAAGTAGGGGCATGAATTAGTCGAATTATGCTTAGCTTGACTCTAAAATCTAATCATGCTACTTGAGCTCGATATCAGTTGAGTCAAGTTGAGCCTGGATCCGAGTCGAGCTTAAATAGCTCACGATCGAGTGGCTTGACTCATTTGCAATCCTATTCATTCCATTTTGAACCCCCTGAACAGCAATCATAAAAAAAGGTTGAAATCCCGTGCAGTGGCTCTGTGGCGTTCTCCATCTAAATAAATAAATAATTTTTTAATATCTATTAGGGATAAACCCCGCTTCCATCGAAGTCCAGTCTGATGCTTAGCCTAATATAACTAATAATCATGAGAGAGCTTCGATCGAAAATTCTTCCTCCAGGAGTCGAATCATGGGAGAGCTTCGATTGGAAATTCTCCCTTTAGGAGCCGAACTCCTTCACCAGTCGAACTCCTCCAGCAGACGAACCCCAGCCAAATTTCTTCAGGAGTCGAACTACTTTCGGATTCCTTCAGGAGCCGAACTCCTTTCGAATTTCTTCAGGAGCCAAATTCCTTCTGGATCTCTACTTCAATCGGATTCCTACAGAAGCCGAACTCCTTTTGGACCTCTCCTTCAGTCAAATTCCTCCAAGAGCTGAACTCCTTCTGAATTTCTTCAGGAGCCAAACTTCTTTCGGACCTCTCCTTTAGTTGGATTCTTTCAGATGCTGAACTTCTTTTGGATTTCTCCAAGAGCCGAACTCCTTTCGGACTTCTTTTTCAGTCAAATTTTTCTAGGAGCCAAACTCCTTCCAAACCTCTCCTTCAGTCAGATTCCTTCAGGAGCTGAACTCCTTTCAGACTTCTCCTTCAATCGGATTTCTTTAGAAGCCGAACTCCTTCCGGACCTCTCCTTCAGTCGAATTCCTCTAAGAGACAAACTCCTTCGGGACTTTTCTTTCAGTCGGATCTCTATATGAGCTAAACTCCTTTCAGACCTCTCCTTCAGTTGGATTCCTCTAGGAGCTGAACTCATTCTGGATTTCTTCAGGAGCCGAACTCCTTTCGAATTTCTCAAGGAGCCGAACTCCTTCCAGACTCCTCCTTCAGTCAATTTTTTTCAGGAGCTGAACTCCTTTCGGACCTCTCCTTCAGTCGGATTCCTATAGGAGCCAAACTTCTTTCGAACTTTTTCTTCAGTCGAATTCCTTCAGGAGCCGAATTTCTTTCAAACTTCTTCTTCAGTCAGATTTCTATAGGAGCCGAACTCCTTTCGAACCTCTCCTTCAGTCGAATTCCTCCAGGAGCTGAACTCCTTTCAAATTTTTCTAGGAGCCAAACTTTTTTTAAATTTCTCTAGGAGCCGAACTCCTTCCAGACTCCTCCTTCAGTCGGATTCCACTAGAAGCTGAACTCCTTTTGAACCTCTCCTTCAGTCGGATTCCTACAAGAGCCAAACTTCTTTCGAACTTCTCCTTCAGTCAAATTTCTTCAGGAGCCGACCTTCTTTCAGATCTCTCCTTCAATCAGATTTTTTCAGGAGCCAAACTCCTTTCGAATACCTTCAGGAGTCGAACTCCTTTCGAATTTTTCCAAGAGCTGAACTCCTTCTAGACCTCTCCTTCAGTCGAATTCCTACAAGAGCCAAACTCCTTTCGGACCTCTCCTTCAGTTGAATTCCTACAGCAATTGAACTCCTTCCAAACTTCTCCTTCAATCGAATTTCTCTAGAAGCCGAACTCCTTCCGAACCTCTCCTTCAGTCGGATTCATACAGGAGTTCAACTCCTTTCGCACTTCTCCTCCAATCGAATTTCTCCAGAAGCCGAACTCCTTTTGGACGTCTTCTTCAGTCAGATTTTTTCAGGAGCCAAACTCCTTCTGAATTTCTTCAGGAGCCAAACTTCTTCCAAACCTCTTCTTCAGTCGGATTCCTATAGAAGCCAAACTCCTTCCAAACTTTTCTTTCAGTCAAATTTCTCTAGGAGCCAAACTTCTTTTGGACCTCTCCTTTAGTTGGATTCCTCTAGGAGCCAAACTTCTTTCGAATTTCTTCAAGAACCAAACTCCTTCCAAACTTTTTCTTCAGTCAGATTTCTACAGGAGCCGAACTACTTTCGGACCTCTCCTTTAGTTGGATTCCTCCAAGAGCCGAACTTCTTTCGAACTTCTTCTTCAGTCAAATTCCTACAGGAGTCGAACTACTTTCGAACCTCTCCTTTAGTTGGATTCCTCCAAGAGCCGAACTCCTTTCAAACTTCTTCTTCAGTCCAATTTCTCTTTAGGAGTCTGAACTCCTCTAGAATTTATATATATCAAAGCTTTTCACCAACTAATGCCTGCTTTCTTTGAACTTCGACTATTAAATCTCAACGAATAGGCGACCCCACTATCGGATGGTTACGATTGTCATTTATCAATCTACTACAGGTGAACCTACTATCGGACGGTTACGACTATCATTTATCAGTCTGCTATAAGTGACCCCACTATCGGACCATTACGACTGTTATTATCAGTCTATTACGAGCGACACCTTTCTCCATAATAAATTTCACGTGGCCCCAAGTGGCCCATGTTCGGACGATTATGATTGTTACTATTAATCTGCTCCGAACTCCATCTATAAAACAAACCCTCTAGATATTTTTTCTCTAAGCTCTCTTCTTCTTCCTAAAATTTTGCTGAATTATTGCCTGAGCACTCCATTTCTATTGATTAGAAGAGCTGACTTGATCATCGTAGAGTTCTACTGGAGCCACCACCACTGACTCCGAATAGAATTTTATTTTGCAGGTCATCGATGGTGATCTCTTTTTTTCCAACTTCAGCTCGATCCGACGTCAACCAAATTCTACACCAATAGAATTGGCACTAGAGGAAGGGCCCTCTATTCCTGAGATTTTTGATGCATGCTAATTTATAGCTATGGCAAGTGCACCAGTCGATCAAGTAATAAAGTGAATGAGTAAAGTATCATCCCTAGAGGATTGAAAAATAAGTACTGAAAAGCTTTTTCCTATGCTTTATTTAGAAGATCGATTTATGAGAATAAGAAATTAAAGAATAAAATAAAGAAATAATTAAAAGTTTTTAATTAAATAGAGAGAGTGTAAATTATTAGGATTTTAAACTCAAGAGTAATGGATTACTAAGGCAATCAGTTCACCAACTCAGTCAATACAATATTCAGATTTTTAGATTAATTTTATTTCATGTGACGGTGGAGTCTCCTAATTTATTCACTATCCTTTGGTCCAGGCATAGCAAAACTATTAATATTTATTAATTATCTTTGGTTCAGGTGTAATTTAAATAAATATTAATGCATTAGGTTTTGTGAAACCCTCTAATTAAAATACGCTGCGTCCAAAGCACACTAAAATTCCTGCATGCATATGAATTCTAATTTGATTCATAATACAAGATATATAATCAAGAAGCATTAACATAGATGTACTTGATCCATAACATTTATGTTCATCAGATCAATTAGAAGATGGTCAGTAATCTAAAAGCATTAAGATCAGATTTATATACTCCTCATGAATAAAATTTAAAAATAAATCATACTGAATATTGCATCAAAAGAGTGGCTACACCTTAGCCTTAGTAAAAAAAAATTTAGTTCATGATAACAAATTCAAAAATAGTAAATAAAATAAAAAGCATAGAGAAATTAGACTGTTTGATTACTGAAATTGATTGTCTGCTGCTCTTGATGTGGAGAACTTGGCGAAGATGAAGAGGCTCCTTAATCGATGTCTTGATCGTCGAAAGAAATCAAAAACCCTTTTTGATTTTTTTACAAATCACTCTTCTCTTTCTATCTCTCTCCTCTCTCTTTCTCTCTCTCTCTTTTTCTCCCTCTCTCTCTTTCTCCCCATCTCTCTCTTTGTCTCTCTCTCTCTTTCTCCCCATCTCTCTCTCTATCTCTCTCTCTGATTTTTTTTTCTCACGACAACCATAGGTTTTTATAGATAAAGAGTTTGATTTCCCCTTAAAATCCATCAAAAACTAGATTTAAGACTCCCAAAACAACTCAAACTAAGATCTAGATAATTCTGCCCGTTAGATGTCGATCAAACGGTCCAAAAACCACTCAAAAACCCTTTAAAATAATCCAGATCAAGTCAGATTTAATGCCAGTCGTTGGATCAACCTTTAGATTTAATCTGGGCCGTCCGATCGCATAGAAAGAAGGCTTTTGATCTTTAGTTTACCGTCAGGATGAATCTCAGCCATTGGATCTCGATCGGGAGCTACGGATGCCATCCATCAGCACCTACATTTCGGCCGTCCGATCGAGTTTCAGTGAAAACCGTTCGTTGGATCAGCAAAAATTCTCAAATTACCCTCCATGGACCATGCGCGAGCCCGATGTTGCATGGACCGCCGCATTCTTCAGCCAATTAGAGCACTTTTTTTAATGTGAAATGCCCGAAATACCCTCCGATTGGTCCACGGTGTGTCGCAAAAAATGCTGACATCATCTTGATGTCAGCGTTGCGTTAACGATTTTTTTAAAAAAAATTTAATTCTGGGCTCGTTTGAAGTCCATTTTGCCTGAAATTTATTTCATCTGAATCAGAAAAATAAAATCTTCACATTGGTGGCCTTCTTTCCTATATAAAATTAATAAAAATATTAATTTTTATAGAAATAGATTAATTTATTTTATAATTTAATACTTTTATTAATATATTTTTACCATTTATCACACCCCTCAACTTAGTCATTGCTAGTCCCTTAGCAATGTTTTATTTAATACCATGTTTCAATAAGATTATCCATCATAAAGATAAAATCTAGGATTAAAGGTTAAAAAGTTTAGAAAATACTGCTAACTAAGCATTGAGCTTCAGAAGCAAATTTTTCAGTCAATACAATTAAAAACTTTCTTAGAGTACATCAAAGATCTATAGCACTTATGTTCGTGATGACTAACTTTAGCATTTCAGTATTAAATTAAAAGAACAAAAGTATCTTCTCTTATCACCTATTTTGGTCAATTTTCTATACATTCTCAATTTTATACTCATGAATTAAGGTAGCTTTCACACTGCCCTTTCTCTTCTTTTTTTTTTTTTTTTTTACTGTGCTGAGCATCCTGGCCTTTCCTTCACCATTTTACGTGAATTTTCACACTTGACCTAGGTGCAGAGACCCAGTTACTAGGCTTTGGGCAATCCACATATACTCTATCTTTTGCACTTTATTTATAGGCAGGTAGCTCTTTCCTTAAATTCAAGTTTCTTTGATTAGAATGTATATTAATTATCAATTTTTAGTGATAATTGAATCCTCAGTTGGCCTTATAATCAATACCTACTTTGCCTTGTTAGTGTGCATGTGCAATAAAAAGTGCTAATAATCTTTTAATGACCTAAGTAGGCTGCTAAAAGTTGACCAACTAATCTACTTCTTTAACTCATTACATTCATTAGCAAATAATTCTATCTTTTATCACTTATCCAGTTTATCTTGCTCAAGATTTTCTTCTTGACACATGATTTTTTTTTTTTTTTTTAACTTATTCTACATTGTCTTAAAGGAGAAAGAAAAATAAAGGGTGCAATAAAGGATAGGAAGGAATACACCTGATTTGGTTCAGTCTGGTTCTTTGGAGCTTTGAAATTTTGCTTGAGTTCTCATTGATTTTTCTGCAAAATTGAAAATACACACCAGAGCAGTAAAAGAGCAACAATAAATTACTGAAAAATAAAAGAAAAGAAAAATGATCAAAACTAAAAAGAAAAAAAAAATAACCTATCTAGTAGTTCTGATTTATAGTCTTCAGCTTGACTTTCTTTGAGTTCTAAAGTGGATCAATCTGGTGCCACTTCAATTGGAATACTTTCATGTTTGATCGAGCGTCCTCTTTCAATTTGACATTGCTCGCTTTTATAGTCTCAAACCTATTTTCTACAGAATTCTCATATAATGGATTGTCAATAATATCAATTAGAAAATAAGTTTGATTATCATCAATTTGTTTAGTATCTTTGAAAACATTAAAAGTAACTTGTTCATCTTGGACTCTAAGAATTAATTTTTCTTGTTGAACATCTATTAAAGCTCCTCCAGTAGCTAAAAAGGGTCTTCCCTAAAATAAGGGGTACATCATAATCTTCTTTCATATCAAGAACAATAAAATCAACAGGAAAAAATAAACTTGTTTACCTTTACCAAGACATCCTCCACTATACCTCTTGGATATTTAATGGATCTGTCGGCTAATTGAAGAGTAATAGTGGTAGGCTTTGGTTCTCCTAGACCCAGCTTCCTGAAAATAGAAAAAGGCATGAGATTAATGCTTGCTCCTAAATCACATAAAACTTTATCAAAACTACAATCACCAATAATGCAGGGGATAGTAAAACTCCCTGGATCTTTTAACTTCTGTGGTAATTTATTTTGAAGTATTGCTGAGCATTCTTCATTCAAATTTATTCTCTCATGCTCCTTCAGCTTTTTCTTATTTGTTAAGATTTCTTTGAGAAACTTGGCATACCTGGGCATTTGAGTAATAGCATCTACAAAAGGAATATTAATATGTAAATTCTTTAAAATTTTGAAAAAGTTAGAAAATTTCTTATCTGGATGCTGTATTTGTCTCTCTGGGAATGGTAGTGGCGGCACGTAGGGCTTCACATTTGGATCAGCAAATCGTATACCTGGAGACCATCCATCTGCTGGTTGTTTTGGTGACTGACGAATTTTAGTTGATGGTTCCTTATTTGTAGTTGGCTCTTCAGTCTCATTCTTCTGATGTGGCTCCTCCAGCTTTGTACCACTTCTTAGGGTGATAGCATTGACTTGCTCCCTTGGATTTGTCTCCGTATTGCTTGGCAAGGATCCTTGAGGTCTCTCGGAGATTATCTTAGCCATTTGACCTATTTGCATCTCCAAGTTTCGAATTGCTGCTGTTTGGTCCTGCCTAAGTTTGGCTTCCAAATTTTTTATAGTTGCTTCTTGGTTTTGCATAAATTTGACCATCAGCTCTTCCATGTTGGACTTCTTTTCAGGTACTTGGAATCCCGGGGGTGGCTGTTGTGCTGCATTTTGATTGCTCCATGAGAAATTTGGGTGCTGCCTCCACCCTTGATTGTATGTGTTGGAGTAGGGATTGTTTTGTTGCGGCCTGAAAAAATTACCAATATAATTAGCTGTATCAGTTGTTTTAGCAAAAGGATTACCTGTCTGGCAATTGCTCGTATCATGTCCTCCTCCACACAGGTCACAAGTAATGCTCTGAACATGCATAGCTGTTCCCTTTAAGTTGTTGACTTCGGCTCTAAGGGCTGCAATTTCAGCTAGTAAGGTTGGCACGCAATCTACTCCCTGCACAGCTGCTAGTCTTTTTGGCATCATACGTTCTGTCTGCCATTGATAGCTATTTGATGCCATCTCATCGATCAGATCGAAAGCTTCTTCCTCCATTTTTTGATTAATGGTTCCTCCTGCTGCTGCATCAATCATAGAACGATTAGTAGGAGATAAACCATTATAGAAAGTTTGTACCTGAAGCCATACGGGTAGTTGATGATGTGGACATCTCCTCAGCAGTTTCTTGAAATGCTCCCAAGCCTCATATAGTGTCTCCATGTCCATCTGCATAAAAGAAGTGATATCGTTGCGCATCTTAGCAGTCTTGGAAGGTGGAAAGTACTTGGCTAAGAATTTTTGGGCTAGGACATCCCAAGTTGTGATAGAACCTGCAGGAAGAGAATGAAGCCAACTTTTAGCTTTGTCCCATAAAGAGAAAGGAAATAACCTTAATCTAATAGCATCATCCGACACCCCATTAATTTTAAAAGTATCACAAAGTTCAAGAAAATTAGAAATATGGGCATTCGGATCATCATGCACGTGTCCACTGAATTGGACAGTTGATTGAATCATCTGGATCATCGTCGATTTTATTTCAAAGTTGTTTGCTCGTACAGGCGGTCTCCTGATGCTCGAAGCTGCATCGGCTACAGATGGTGTGATATAATCATTTAATGGATGATGTACTGATCGAATAGCTTCATGCTGTCCTTCAGTCGCCATATCCAATCCTAGATTGATGTCGTTAGGATCTTCAGCTGCCATGTTTCTCTCTTGTTGTAGTCTTCTAATGGTTCTTTCAATTTCTGGATCTAAAGGATAGTAAGTTACTATGTCCAGTACGTGTCATGCACTGAATAATTTTTTTTTTTTAAATAATAAAAATTAAAAATAAATTTCTAAAGTAAAGCTAGGATCAAAATTTTAATATTATTTTAGACACAATCCCCGGCAACGGCGCCAAAAACTTGATGCGTGCTAATTTATAGCTATGGCAAGTGCACCAGTCGATCAAGTAATAAAGTGAATGAGTAGAGTATCGTCCCTAGAGGATTGAAAAATAAGTACTGAAAAGCTCTTTCCTATGCTTTATTTAGAAGATCGATTTATGAGAATAAGAAATTAAAAATAAAATAAAAAAAATAATTAAAAGTTTTTAATTAAATAGAGAGAGTGTAAATTATTAGGGTTTTAAACTCAAGAGCAATGGATTACTAAGGCAATCGGTTCACCAACTCAGTCAATACAATATTCAGATTTTTAGATTAATTTTATTTCATGTGACGGTGGAGTCTCCTAATTTATTCACTATCCTTTGGTCCAGGCATAGCAAAACTATTAATATTTATTAATTATCCTTTGGTCCAGGTGTAATTTAAATAAATATTAATGCATTAGGTTTTGTGAAACCCTCTAATTAAAATACGCTGCGTCCAAAGCGCACTAAAATTCCTGCATGCATATGAATTCTAATTTGATTCATAATACAAGGTATATAATCAAGAAGCATTAACATAGATGTACTTGGTCCGTAACATCTATGTTCATCAGATCAATTAGAAGATGGCCAGTAATCTAAAAGCATTAAGATCAGATTTATATACTCCTCATGAATAAAATTTAAAAATAAATCATACTGAATATTGCATCAAAAGAGTGGCTACACCTTAGCCTTAGTAAAAGAAAATTTAGTTCATGATAACAAAATTCAAAAATAGCAAATAAAATAAAAAGCATAGAGAAATTAGACTGTTTGATTGCTGAAATTGATTGTCTGCTGCTCTTGATGTGGAGAACTTGGCGAAGATGAAGAGGCTCCTTAATCGATGTCTTGATCGTCGAAAGAAATCAAAAATCCTTTTTGATTTTCTTACAAATCACTCTTCTCTTTCTACCTCTCTCCTCTCTCTTTCTCTCTCTCTCTTTTTCTCTCTCTCTCTCTTTCTCCCCATCTCTCTCTTTGTCTCTCTCTCTCTTTCTCCCTCTCCCTCTCTGTCTCTCTCTCTGATTTTTTTTCTCACGACAACCATAGGTTTTTATAGATAAAGAGTTTGATTTCCCCCAAAATCCATCAAAAACTAGGTTTAAGACTCCCAAAACAACTCAAATTAAGATCTGGATAATTCTGCCCGTTAGATGTTGATCAAATGGTCCAAAAACCACTCAAAAACCCCTTAAAATAACCCAGATCAAGTCGGATTTAATGCCAGCCGTTGGATCAACCTTTAGATTTAATCTGGGCCATCCGATCGCATAGAAAGAAGGCTTTTGATCTTTAGTTTAACTATCGGGATGAATCTCAGCCATTGGATCTCGATCGGGAGCTACGGATGCCATCCATCAGCGCCTTCATTTCGACCGTCCGATCAAGTTTCAGTGAAAACCGCCCATTGGATCAGCCAAAATTTCTCAAATTGCCCTCCATGGACCATGCGCGAGCCCGGTGTTGCATGGACCGCCGCATTCTTCAGCCAATCAGAGCACTCTTCTTGCTGTGAAATTGCCCAAAATACCCTTCCGGTTGGTCCACCTGTGCACCGCGAAAAATGCTGACGTCATCCTGACGTCAGCATTGCAACGGCGATTTTTTTTTTTTTTTGAAATTCAATTTTGGGCTCGTTTGAAGTCCGTTTTGCCTGAAATTTATTTCATCTGAATCAGAAAAATAAGATCTTCACATTGGTGGCCTTCTTTCCTATATAAGATTAATAAAAATATCAATTTCTAAAGAAATAGATTAATTTATTTTATAATTTAATACTTTTATTAGTATATTTTTACCACTTATCAGTTTTCTTATTCCTAAAAGAGTGCTCAGCAGTGATCTCTCTTCTTCCTCTCTAGAGTTCTTCCTAAAAAGAATATCTTCTAAGAAAACTTCGATCCGATGATTCACAGCCTCTATAGCCCGATCCCATCTAGATCTATCTACTCCCGCTCTAGCTCTGGCAACTCAAGCTCCATCTGCAGCCATGGTGGATGTAGAGTAGTTCAATCTGTCGGTTCAGTAGGTTCGCGATCTCATAGAGGCCGTGCAGACCATACATCAGCAGGCTTCGGTGTCAATTCGATTGGAGCAAACTTTTTCGGAGCCCCATGATCCGGTCGGAGGATGGCCAACTCAAGCTAGCTGACTGGTGACCTTCGAAAAGTGGAAACAGAGGGTGGAGAGCCATTGCTCGGATCATGATTCGACCCCAGGGAAAGCTTTAGCCCCATCCCACCAGAAAACTCTAGAGATCCATGATCATGAAGATCTCTTAAATCAAAGACTCCAGAAAATGAGCCAACGATTCGAAGAGCTTCGTCATACTTCCTCTTCACACGATAATAATATTTGCACTGATCCTTCTTTTTCTTAGAGAATTATGCAAGAGCTCATTCCATCGAACATCAAGCTTTCCTAATTTAAAAGTTACGATGGAACTTCTGATCCGATCGATCATCTAGAGGCCTTTCGAACCATGATGCTGCTCATGGCGCACCAGACACCATCATATGTCGAGTTTTTCCATCTACCTTAAAGAGAGCAGTAAAAAACTGGTACTCACCATTAAAGTCGAATATGATTTTTTTCTTTGATCAGATAAGCCATCAATTTATGGCTAACTTGGTCAGCAGCTGACGTCCATACCAAGATTTGGATTTTTTTATGCATATCAAGCAGAAGAAGGGAGAATCTATCAGAGCTTATGTCATCCAATTTAATGCTGCTACATTGAAGGTTTGAAATCTTGATCAGTCTATAGCAATGGCTGTACTTAAGGGCAGTCTTCAAAAGAATAATTTATTATTCTTTCTGAAAAAGAAGTATCTCAGAAACTTATCGATCTGCTAGCTTGGGCTGAAAGATATGCCGAGCGAAAGAAACCTTTAAATTAAAAGATGAGGAAGGCACAGGAGAGCGACAGCTGGGTGAATCTAATAAATCCATAGCTAATGGAGGACCGAATGAAGTTCGACCACGCTCACGGACTCCCCTTGAGTGCAAGTGAACCCAAACTCCTCCTTGAGCTCATCATCAAAGAAGTTCCGATAGAAGGGCACAAAGAAGTTCTCCCTCTAAAAGGTTTCACAACTACGCCCCCTCAATATTCCAAAAATATAAGTATTGATGGAGATCAAGGAGCAACTACTGAGGCCAGAAAGAATGCGCACTCATCCTGACAAGCGCAATCCTAACAGATACTATCTCTACCATCATGATCACGATCATGATACTGAAGAATGCATTCAGTTTTAAGATGAGATTGAGGAGCTCATCAGGAGAGGTCGGCTAGGTTGATTCCTCAGATGTCGGTCTGAAGCAAGAGAAGATCGGCCGAGGGCACTGCCACAATCTGAACCACCAAGGAGGAAGGAACAATAAGAAGATCGACCGCCTCTGGACATCATCAACACTATCTCTAGGAGACTTTGATGAGAAGAGGCTAGCAGATCTAGGAGATCAGTGAAAAGATGGAGGGCTGAAGAATCCATAACCTTCACTGAGGTAGATGCATAGAGAGTATAGTTTTTGCATAATGATGCATTTATAATCTCTTTAAATATAGCGGACTATAATGTACATCACATCCTAGTTGATAATGAATGTTTGGCTGATGTCTTATTTTATGATGCTTTTTTCAAACTATCAAAATCTAATAGTCAGCTTGGACCAATTAACTTCCCACTAGTAGGCTTCGCTAGTGCTGCAATACCAGTTGAAGGTGTAATAACTCTAGCTATGGTTGTCGGGCAATATCCAAAATAATCCAGAGCGTAGGTGGATTTTTTGATAGTAAAAGCTCCCTCCGCTTACAATGCAATTCTCGACCGACTTGATTTAAATGTACTTCGGACGGTGGTGTCTACTTATTATTTGACAATCAAGATTTTGATAAGTTAGGGGATCGAAGAGGTCAAGGGAGATCAAGCTCTGGTAAGGCAATGCTACTCAATTGCCCTACGAAAGGAAGCATAGTCCGAACCTTATCGTATTAATGGGCTAGATATCTGCGATGACATTATCAAAGAGCGGGGCGGGCCCATAGAAGATCTTATGACCATCCTCTTGAATGATGAAAATGTGGAGCATACGGTGCAAATTGGCTCCAATCTAGAAGATGAAGTTTGAGAGCAGCTAATCGCCTTCTTACGAAGGAGTGTCAACGTCTTTGCCTGATTCCGATGGATATGCCTAGGATTGATGCTGAGGTTATGGAACATCAGCTGGCCATTGATCCTAAGCATCGACCAATAAAAGAAAGAGTTGGAGGCCATGCACCATAAAGATAGAAGGTAATAGCAGATGTTGACAAGCTTCTCAACATCAGATTTATCCGAGAAGTCAGCTATCCGACTTGGGTCTCTAACGTGATCTTGATCAAGAAAACTAACGGCAAGTGGAGGATGTGCATCAACTTTAAGAAGCTTAATAAGGCCTGCCCAAAAGATAGCTACCCTTTATCCAGAATCGACCAACTGGTGGATGCCTTTTCTAGCTACAACTAAATTTGGATGGCATCGAAGGATGAGGAGAAGACTGCTTTTATTACTAACCATGGTCTTTACTATTACAAAGTCATGCCCTTCGGACTTAAAAATGTAGGCGTGACTTATCAACGCTTGGTCAATAAAATCTTTAAGCAGATCGGCTGCAATATGGAGATTTACGTCGACGACATGCTGGTCAAAAGTCGAAAGACTGTCAATCATGTCGCCAACCTTGAAGAGGCTTTCGATGCACTCAAGAAATACAAGATGAAGCTGAATCCAACCAAGTACGCCTTTGGGATAGCCTCAGAAAAATTTTTAGGATTCATGGTCTGGAGACGAGGGATCGAGACCATCCCATAGAAAATTTGAGCTATCCAGAAGATGGCCGCTCTGAAGTCCATCAAGAAAATTTAGTGCTTGATCGGGAAGGTGGCGTCTTTGAATCGTTTTATCTCTAGATCGATCGAACGCTACATGCCCTTCTTCCAAATCCTCAGGAAGTCAAAAGATTTTCACTGGACTTAAAAATGCCAAAAGGCATTCGATGAGCTCAAGAACTACCTCGGCTTGCACCCCTACTAGCCAAATCCAAATTTAGAGAGGAGCTATTTCTCTACCTTACGGTCTCCCCTGTGGTGCTAGCAACAGTCCTGATCAAAGAAGAGATGAAAGTACAGCGACCAGTCTTCTACATAAGTCGGATCTTAAATAATGTCGAGACTAGGTATACAAAGTTGAAAAAATTGACTTATGCTCTTCTGATTGCAGTAAGACGACTTCGATCTTACTTCCAGGGATATGCTATAATGCTTCTCACTGACCAGTCGATCAAAGCAATCCTTCATCAAATGGATGCTTCTGAAAGAATTGCAAAATGGGCCATTAAATTAATAGAGTTTGACATCAACTACCGACCTTAGCCAGCAATCAAGGCTCAGGCACTGGACAACTTCATAGTTGAATGCACCATTCTAGATGAAATCGAGCTTAAGCAGAATGGGACCAACATCTCGTGGTTGCAACTGAGCCTCTTCGAAGAAAGTGCCGACCTTCCTAAAGATTTTTGGGCCCTATACGTGGATGGTTCGTCCAACTCCACTAGAGCAAGTGCAGGGTTAGTCTTAGTCAACCCCGAGGGAGTCGTCGCCAAGTACGTGCTACGCTTTAAATTTTTTATAACTAATAATGGGGCCAAATATGAAGTGCTGATCATCGGATTAAAAATAGCAAAAGAATTAAAAGTAGTTTGGCTTCAAGTCTACAGTAATTTTTAATTAGTGGTCAGCCAAGTTAGTGGCAACTATGAAACACGGAAGGAAAGTATGATAAATATCTTGAGAAAGTAAAGAATTTGACTCCGACCTTCAGCAGTTTTGGCATTCGATAGATTTCGAGGATAGAAAATATGAGAGTCAATCTCCTCTTTAAATTGGCCACTTCAGTCCCAACCAAACTGTCCAAAAAAATATTTTTTTAAACTCTAAAATGTCCAAGCTCAGAGGAATCATAGCTTATTATGCAGACAGAGCTCGAGCCAAGCTGGATTGACCCGTTAATTGCCTATCTCAAAGAGGAAGTTCTTCCTCGTGATCCGAAAGAAGCTCGAAAACTCGAGAATCAAGCCTTTCGATATGTTTTATATGAGGGCAAGTTGTATAAAAGATCGTATTCGCTACCACTATTGAGATGTCTTCGACCTTCAGAGGCTGACTTCGCATGATGCAAAGTGTACGAGAAAATTTATGAAAGTCATATAGGAGCCAGGTCTCTATCATAAAAACTACTTCGATAAGGATACTATTGGCCGATCTTGTACTATGATTCTATAGAGTACATCAAAAAATATGACCACTGTTAGAGAAATGCAAACATGCAAAGACAGTCAGCCTCCGAGCTTACTCCACTAAGCGCACCTTGGCCATTTGTGCATGGAGAATGGATATACTTGGCCCTTTTTTAATTGCATCTAGATAATGGTAGTTCCTCTTGGTTGCGATTGACTACTTCACCAAATGGGTCGAAGCCGAACCACTAGCAAAAATTATCGAGGTGAAGGTATAGAACTTCGTCTGAAAGTCAATCGTCTGCTAGTTTGGTCTGTCCCAAACTTTCATAAAAGATAACAGGCGATAGTTCGCTGGGTTGAGGTTTGCTGAGTTCTATGAAGATCTAAACATCTCCCATCACTTCACGTTGGTAAGTCATCCATAGGCAAATGGGAAAGCTGAGGTGACCAACTAAATCCTATTGCAAGGCATCAAGATAAGGCTCGACAGAGCAAAGAATGCTTGGGTGGATGAACTTTATCACATCCTCTGGGCGTACCGAATTGCTCAAAGGCTATCGACTGGAGAATCACCATTCGCCTTAGCCTTTGGAATGGAGGCAATCATCCCAATCGAGCTTAAACTCTCATCAGCACGGATTATGGCCTTCAATGAGTAGTATAACTCACAGAACCTTAGAATCAACCTCGATCTACTAGAAGAAAAAAGAGAGAAAGTCCAAGTTCTGATAGCGGCCTATAGGCGAAGGGTGGCCCGATACTATAACTCCAGAGTCAAAGGTAAAATATTCAGAGTGGGAGACTTAGTGCTTCGACGAACCACCATCTCTCAGCCATAAAGCCAGGGAAAGCTCGTCCCAAATTTGGAAGGCCCGCATGAAATAGAGAAGGTTGTCCGATCCAGAACTTATCACCTGAAGGAGCTCGGAGGAACAACGCTCCCACGATCTTGGAATTCAGAAAATTTGAGAATGTACTACTAGTAATTTTTCTCCAATAAAACTCCTCCATTTCAACATTATTATTTCTTGGAGCAAAAACTATGTGATGATAGAAAAGAAGCAATCAAAAATAGCCATGTTAATCTGACCAAGATCGAAGACCTCGTTCATTTTAAACAAGATGAGGGGAGAGGCCCAAACAAAGGCCCTTATGTGCCCCTACAGTCCGTTAGGAACAGGAGGAGAACCTCATCCTAACAAGAGCAAAATCAAAGGCCTCATTTATTTTAGATGAGATGAGGGGAGAGGCCCTGACAATGGCCCTTATGTGCCCCTACAGCCCATTAGAAATAGGAGGAGAACCACATCCTAACGTAAGCAAAATCAAAGACCTCATTCATTTTAAACAAGATGAGCGGAGAGGCCCTGACAACGGCTCTTATGTGCCTCTATAGCTCATTAGGAATAGGAGGAGAACCTCATCCAAATGTGAGCAAAATTGAAGATCTCATTTATTTTAGACGAGATGGTGGGAAAGGCCTTGACAACGGTCCTTATGTGTCCCTATAGTCCATTAGGAATAGGAGGAGAACCTCATCCTAACGTGAGCAAAATCAAAGACCTTGTTCATTTTAGATGAGATGAGAGGAGAGGCCCTAATAAGATCTCCTTCAACCTCAACTGAAGATAAGATCTCTTCTAAGCTCCAACTTCAACCTCTCTGGAGATAAGATCTCCCCCAAGCTCCAACTTCAACCTTGGCTGGAGATGAGATCTCCCCGGAGCTTCAAATTCAACGTCAACAGAAGATAAGATCTCCTTCAACCTCGATCGAAGATGAGATCTCCCTCGAGCTTTAATTTCAATAGAAGATAGGATCTACTTCAACCTCGACTGGAGATGAATCTTCCTCGAGCTTCAACTTCAACAAAAGATAAGATCTCCCCCGAGCTTCAACTTCAATAGAAGATAAGATCTCCTTCAACCTCAACTGGAGATAAGATTTTCTCCAAGCTTCAACTTCAATAAAAGATAGGATCTTCTTCAAACTTCAACCTCAATGGATGCAGAGTCCAAAAAAAAACTTCAGCACTCATCTTTTTTGTACTCTCTTCCTTCGAATTTTGAACTCGAGAGTAGGAGAACTATTATTAGGGATAAATTTCGCTCCCATCGAAGTCCAATCTAATGCTTAGCCTAATGTAACTGATAATCATGGAAGAGCTTTGATTGAAAATTCTCCCTCTAGGAGCCGAACTCCTTCACCAGCCAAACTCCTCTAGGGAACGAACCCCAGTTGGATTCCTTCAGGGAGCTAAATTTCTTTCGAATTCCACCTAGAGCCGAAGTCCTTTTAGATTTCTCCAAGAGCCGAAGTCCTTTTGGACCTCTCCTTCAATTGGATTTCTACACGAGCCGAACTCCTTCCGAACCTCCTCTTCAGTTAGATTCCTTCAGGAGCTGAACTCCTTCCGAATTTCTTCAGAAGTCAAAATCCTTCCGGACCTCTTCTTCAGTCAGATTTCTTCAGGAGCTGAACTTCTTCCAAATTTCTTCAGGAGCCAAACTCCTTCCAAACTTCTCTTTCAGTTGGATTTCTCCAGGGGTCAAACTCCTTTTAGACCTCTCCTTCAGTCAGATTCCTCCTGGAGCCGAAGTCCTTTCAGATTTCTTCAAGAGCCAAAGTCCTTCCAGACCTCTCCTTCAATTGGATTTCTACAGGAGTCGAACTCCTTCTGAACCTCTCCTTCAGTCGGATTCCTTGAGGAGCTGAACTTCTTTCGAATTTTTTTAGGAGTCAAATTCTTTTCGGACCTCTCCTTCAGTCAAATTTTTTCAGGAGCTGAACTCCTTTCAGATTCCTTCAGGAGCCGAACTCCTTTCGGACTTCTCTTTCAATCGAATTTCCCCAGGAGTCAAACTCCTTTCAAACCTCTCCTTCAGTTGAATTTCTTTAGGAGTCAAACTCCTTCCAGACTTCTCCTTCAGTCGAATTCCTCTAAGAGCCAAACTCCTTCTGAACATCTCCTTCAATCAGATTTCTTTAGGAGCCAAAAACTCCTTTCAGACTTCTCCTTCAGTCAGATTTCTATAGAAACCGAACTCCTTTCAGACCTCTCCTTCAATCGGATTCCTCCAAGAGCTAAACTCCTTCTAAATTTCGTCAGGAGCAGAACTCCGTTCGAATTTCTTCATGAGTCGAACTCCTTCCAGACCTCTCTTTTAGTCTGATTTCTTCAGGGTTGAACTCTTCCGGACCTCTCCTTCAGTCAGATTTCTATAGGAGCCAAACTCTTTTTGGACTTCTTCTTTAGTCGGATTTCTAGAGAAGCCGAACTTCTTCCAGACCTCTCCATCAGTCGGATTTCTATAAGAGTTGAACTCCTTCCAGACCTCTCCTTCAATCGGATTCCTCCAGGAGCTGAACTCCTGAATTTCTTCAGAAGCTGAACTCCTTCCAAAT
Source organism: Cocos nucifera (assembly GCA_006176705.1). Classification (NCBI taxonomy): domain Eukaryota; kingdom Viridiplantae; phylum Streptophyta; class Magnoliopsida; order Arecales; family Arecaceae; genus Cocos; species Cocos nucifera. Next base: position 221,295 of record QRFJ01001307.1, on the reverse strand, counting down.
TTCTTTAAAAGCCAAACTCCTTCTGAACTCCTCCTTCGATCGGATTTCTTCATAAGCTGAACTCCTTTCGGACCTCTCCTTCAGTCGAATTTTCTCCATGAGCCAAACTCCTTCTGGACCTCTCCTTCAGTTCAGATTTCTTCAGGAGCGATCTCCTTCCAAACCTCTCCTTCATTCGAATTTCTACAGGAGTCAAACTCCTTTCGGACCTCTCCTTCAGTTAAATTTCTTCAAGAGCCAAACTTCCTTCAGACCGCTCCTTTAGTCAGATTCTGGCAGGAGCCGAACTCCTTATGAACTTCTTCTTTAGTCAAATTTTCTCCATGAGCCAAACTCCTTTCGAACCTCTCCTTCAGTCGGATTTCTTCAGGAGCCGAACTCCTTACAGACACTTCTAGGAGCCAACTCCTTTCGAATTTTCTCTAGGAGTCAAACTCCTTCTGAACCTCTCCTTCAGTCGAATTCCTACCAGAGCCGAACTCCTTCCAGACTTCTTCTTTAGTCAGATTTCTTCAGGAGCCAAACTCTTTCAAATTTCTCTAGGAGCCCAAACTTCTTCCGAACCTCTCCTTCAGTCAGATTCCTACAAGAGCCAAACTCCTTTCGAACATCTCCTTCAGTCGGATTCCTTCAGGAGTCGAACTCCTTCTAGAGCCCGAATCCCTTTCAGACCTTCCTTCAGTCAAATTTCTATAAGAGCAAACTTCTTCTAAACTTCTTCTTCAGTTAAAGTTCTTCAAGAGCTAAACTTCTTTTGGACCTCTCTTTCAGTCGGATTTCTTCAGAAATCAAACTTCTTTCAGACCTCTCCTTCAGTTGGATTCCTACAGGAGCTGAACTCCTTCCAGACTCTTCCTTCAGTCGGATTCCTCCAGGAGCCAAACTCTTTCTGGACCTCTCCTTCAGTCAAATTTCTATAGGCACCGAACTCCTTCCGGACCTCTCATTCGATTGAATTTCTTTAGAAGCCAAACTTCTTCTGGACCTCTCCTTCAATTAGATTCCTACAGGAGCCAAACTCCTTCCGAACTTCTCCATCAATTGAACTTCATTCGAATTCCTCCAATGGATTACTTTCAGATTTTATGTAGTATTCCTTTCAGATGATCTCCTCTAGCTATATTTTTTTTAGAAGTTCAAACTCCTTTGGAATTGATATATGTCAAAGTTCTTCACCAACTGACGCTTGCTTCCTTCGAACTTCGACTATTAAATCTTAACGAATAAGCGACCCCACTATCGGACAGTTGTGACTATCATTTATCAATCTGCTACAGGCGATCTCACTTATGACTGTCATTATCAGTCTATTACGAGTGACATCTCTCTCCATAATAAATTTTACGTGGCTCCAAGCGGCCCATGATCGGACGATTATGATTATCACTATTAATCTGCTCTGTACTCCATCTATAAAAGGGATCCTCCAAAAATATTTTTTCTAAACTCTTTTCTTCTTCCCAAAACTCTGCCAAATTTTTGCCTGAGCACTCCATTTCTATTGCCCAGAAGAGCTGACTTGATCATCGGAAGGGTGTCTACGAGCTTACCACCACTAACTTCAAATGAAAATTTTTACTTTATAGGTCACCAACGGTGATTCTTCTTTCATTCACTCCAGCTTCGATGCCGACATCAATCAGACTTCGATGCGACCCAACTATCACATCAAAAAATCTTCTCAAAATAATATAATAAAATAAATATTTATTTAGAATATCTTAGAAAAAACTATATTCTTAGCAAATTCCTTTGCAAAAGTATTTTGTAAGGATTTTTTTCTTATAGAAATATTTCTTTAGCTGAAAAAAAATTATGAAAAAAAACCCCTCAAAAATTCTTTTCAAAATTACCTTTGTTGATGGGATTTATGAGGGATGTTTTTGAGGAAATTATTTTTCTCCTCAAAATTTTACTTTTAGAGGGATTTTCCAGAGAATATTATTCATCAAAAATTTTGTTTCACTAAAAATTTATTTATGATGGAAAGAAATCCCACGAAAAATGCTCTTGGTATATACTAATTTTCAAGGATTTTTTTGAGAAAATTACTTTTTCATCAAAATTTTTTTCTCAACTAAGAACATCTTATATGATGAGAATAATCCCTCAAAAAATCTCTTGGCAAAAATTTAATTTATAAAGGATTTATTGAAGGAATATTTTTTTATAGATGGAAATTAATCCCTCAAAAATCTTCTTGCCAAAAATAATTCTTATAAAGAGATTTTATTGAGGAATTATTTTTATTTAAAAGTTCTTTATTAACAACTCATTTATGAGGCAAATTACAGTAAAACATTAAGATCCCGGCGCCAACTAATTTTTGAGGAATATTTTTTAGTGAAGTTTTTTCATCACATAATTTTGTTTCACTAAGAAATCCTTTTGTATGATTGAAAAAATTCTCAAAAAACTCTCTCACAAAAGTAATATCCTTCCACATGAAATTTAAGGAAATAACTCTTTTTATTAAAATGTTTTCTAATAACGACGACCTTATTTGATGAGAAAAACCCTCAAAAATATTTCTTGTAAAAGTACATTCTCTCAAGGGATTTTTTGATGAAATATTTTTTCATCCAAATATTTTCATAAATGAATTTCATTTATAAAGAAAAAATTCTCTTAGAAATTTCCACAAAAATAATTTTTGAGAGATCTCTTTTTGATTAAATGATATTAATCTCATCAAAAATTTTTTAAAGAATTACTCATTTATTTGAGAAAAAATTTCTCAATAGCATATCTCGGTCGAAGGTTACTTTTGTACCAGGGATTTTTTCTAACGGATAAATTCTTTTCACTCGACCATTTATTTATAGTTAAATTCTTTTACTGGTAAAATCATCAAAATTATAGCTACCTCCCAGAAAGATATTTTTCTGGATAAATCCCTTGATAAGATCATTCTATATTTAGTATTATTAGCTAGCTTACTTCTGACAAGCAAGTGCTTATATTTGATCACATTTAGTGCAAATATACTCCTACACTCCCATCTGTGATGCCATCTAGTATCTTCCACATCACTGTTATAAGAGATAATTCAATGATATGAGCATTTACAACGATCTACACTCGATAAGTTATTGTCTTATTAATAACTTATTTTTTATTCATGAGTGTTTAAAATTCATTTGATAATTATTCTCTGATTAATTTATTTTATAATTTAATACTTTTATTAGTATATTTTTACCACTTATCACACCCCCAACTTAGTCATTGCTAGTCCCTTAGCAATGTTTTATTTAATACCATGTTTCAATAAGATTATCCATCACAAAGATAAAATCTAGGACTAAAGGTCAAAAAGTTTAGAAAATACTGCTAACTAAGCATTGAGCTTTCAGAAGCAAATTTTTCAGTCAATACAATTAAAAACTTTCTTAGAGTACATCAAAGATCTATAGCACTTATGTTCGTGATGACTAACTTTAGCATTTCAGTATTAAATTAAAAGAACAAAAGTATCCTCTCTTATCACCTATTTTGGTCAATTTTCTATACATTCTCAATTTTATACTCATGAATTAAGGTAGCTTTCACACTGCCTTTTCTCTTCTTTTTTTTTTTTTTTTTTACTGTGCTGAGCATCCTGGCCTTTCCTTCACCATTTTACGTGAATTTTCATACTTGACCTAGGTGCAGAGACCCAGTTACTAGGCTTTGGGCAATCCACATATACTCTATCTTTTGCACTTTATTTATAGGCAGGTAGCTCTTTCCTTAAATTCAAGTTTCTTTGATTAGAATGTATATTAATTACCAATTTTTAGTGATAATTGAATCCTCAGTTGGCCTTATAATCAATACCTACTTTGCCTTGTTAGTGTGCATGTGCAATTAGAAGTGCTAATAAGTCTTTTAATGACCTAAGTAGGCTGCTAAAAGTTGACCAACTAATCTACTTCTTTAACTCATTACATTCATTAGCAAATAATTCTATCTTTTATCACTTATCCAGTCTATCTTGCTCAAGATTTTCTTCTTGACACATTTTGATTTTTTTTTTTTTTTAACTTATTCTACATTGTCTTAAAGGAGAAAGAAAAATAAAGGGATGCAATAAAGGATAGGAAGGAATACACCTGATTTGGTTCAGTCTGGTTCTTTGGAGCTTTGAAATTTTGCTTGAGCTCTCATTGATTTTTTTCTGCAAAATTGAAAATACACACCAGAGCAGTAAAAGAGCAATAATAAATTACTGAAAAATAAAAGAAAAGAAAAATGATCAAAACTAAAAAGAAAAGAAAATAACCTATCTAGTAGTTCTGATTTATAGTCTTCAGCTTGACTTTCTTTAAAGTTCTAAAGTGGATCAATCTGGTGCCACTTCAATTGGAATACTTTCATGTTTGATCGAGCTCTCTTTCAATTTGGACATTGCTAGCTTTTACAGTCTCAAATCTATTTTCTACAGAATTCTCATATATTGAATTGTCAATAATATCAATTAAGAAAATAAGTTTGATTATCATCAGGTATGTTTAGTATCTTTGAAAATATTAAAAGTAACTTGTTCATCTTGGACTCTAAGAATTAATTTTTCTTGTTGAACATCTATTAAAGCTCCTCCAGTAGCTAAAAAGGGTCTTCCCTAAAATAAGGGGTACATCATAATCTTCTTTCATATCAAGAACAATAAAATCAACAGAAAAAATAAACTTGTTTACCTTTACCAAGACATCCTCCACTATACCTCTTGGATATTTAATGGATCTGTCGGCTAATTGAAGAGTAATAGTGGTAGGCTTTGGTTCTCCTAGACCCAGCTTTCCTGAAAATAGAAAAAGGCATGAGATTAATACTTGCTCCTAAATCACATAAAACTTTATCAAAACTACAATCACCAATAATGCAAGGGATAGTAAAACTCCCTGGATCTTTTAGCTTCTGTGGTAATTTATTTTGAAGTATTGCTGAGCATTCTTCATTCAAATTTATTCTCTCATGCTCCTTCAGCTTTTTCTTATTTGTTAGGATTTCTTTGAGAAACTTGGCATACCTGGGCATTTGAGTAATAGCATCTACAAAAGAAATATTAATATGTAAATTCTTTAAAAATTTTGAAAAAGTTAGAAAATTTCTTATCTGGATGCTGTATTTGTCTCTCTGGGAAATGGTAGTGGCGGCACGTAGGGCTTCACATTTGGATCAGCAAATCGTATACCTGGAGACCATCCATCTGCTGGTTGTTTTGGTGACTGACGAATTTTAGTTGATGGTTCCTTATTTGTAGTTGGCTCTTCAGTCTCTTTCTTCTGATGTGGCTCCTCCAGCTTTGTACCACTTCTTAGGGTGATAGCATTGACTTGCTCCCTTGGATTTGGTCTCCGTATTGCTTGGCAAGGATCCTTGAGGTCTCTCGGAGATTATCTTAGCCATTTGACCTATTTGCATCTCCAAGTTTCGAATTGCTGCTGTTTGGTCCTGCCTAAGTTTGGCTTCCAAATTTTTTATAGTTGCTTCTTGGTTTTGCATAAATTTGACCATCAGCTCTTCCATGTTGGACTTCTTTTCAGGTACTTGGAATCCCGGGGGTGGCTGTTGTGCTGCATTTTGATTGCTCCATGAGAAATTTGGGATGCTGCCTCCACCCTTGATTGTATGTGTTGGAGTAGGGATTATTTTGTTGCGGCCTGAAAAAATTACCAATATAATTAGCTGTATCGGTTATTTTAGCAAAAGGATTACCTGTCTGGCAATTGCTCGTATCGTGTCCTCCTCCACATAGGTCACAAGTAATGCTCTGAATATGCATAGCTGTTTCCTTTAAGTTGTTGACTTCGGCTCTAAGGGCTGCAATTTCAGCTAGTAAGGTTGGCACGCAATCTACTCCCTGCACAGCTGCTAGTCTTTTTGGCATCATGCGTTCTGTCTGCCATTGATAGCTATTTGATGCCATCTCATCGATCAGATCGAAAGCTTCTTCCTCCATTTTTTGATTAATGGTTCCTCCTGCTGCTGCATCAATCATAGAATGATTAGTAGGAGATAAACCATTATAGAAAGTTTGTACCTGAAGCCATACGGGTAGTTGATGATGTGGACATCTCCTCAGCAGTTTCTTGAAATGCTCCCAAGCCTCATATAGTGTCTCCATATCCATCTGCATAAAAGAAGTGATATCGTTGCGCATCTTGGCAGTCTTGGAAGGTGGAAAGTACTTGGCTAAGAATTTTTGGGCTAGGACATCCCAAGTTGTGATAGAACCTACAGGAAGAGAATGAAGCCAACTCTTAGCTTTGTCCCATAAAGAGAAAGGAAATAACCTTAATCTAATAGCATCATCCGACACCCCATTAATTTTAAAAGTATCACAAAGTTCAAGAAAATTAGAAATATGGGCATTCGGATCATCATGCACGTGTCCACTGAATTGGACAGTTGATTGAATCATCTGGATCATCATCGATTTTATTTTAAAGTTGTTTGCTCGTACAGGCGGTCTCCTGATGCTCGAAGCTGCATCGGCTACAGATGGTGTGATGTAATCATTTAATGGATGATGTACTGGATCGAATAGCTTCATGCTGTCCTTCAGTCGCCATATCCAATCCTAGATTGATGTCGTTAGGATCTTCAGCTGCCATGTTTCTTCTCTTGTTGTAGTCTTCTAATGGTTCTTTCAATTTCTGGATCTAAAGGATAGTAAGTTACTATGTCCAGTACGTGTCATGCAATGAATAATTTTTTTTTTTAATAATAAAAATTAAAAATAAATTTCTAAAGTAAAGCTAGGATCAAAATTTTAATATTATTTTAGACACAATCCCCAGCAACGGTGCCAAAAACTTGATGCGTGCTAATTTATAGCTATGGCAAGTGCACCAGTCGATCAAGTAATAAAGTGAATGAGTAGAGTATCGTCCCTAGAGGATTGGAAAAATAAGTACTGAAAAGCTCTTTCCTATGCTTTATTTAGAAGATCGATTTATGAGAATAAGAAATTAAAAAATAAAATAAAAAAATAATTAAAAGTTTTTAATTAAATAGAGAGAGTGTAAATTATTAGGGTTTTAAACTCAAGAGTAATGGATTACTAAGGCAATCGGTTCACCAACTCAGTCAATACAATATTCAAATTTTTAGATTAATTTTATTTCATGTGATGGTGGAGTCTCCTAATTTATTCACTATCCTTTGGTCCAGGCATAGCAAAACTATTAATATTTATTAATTATCCTTTGGTCCAGGTGTAATTTAAATAAATATTAATGCATTAAGGTTTTGTGAAACCCTCTAATTAAAATACGCTGCGTCCAAAGCGCACTAAAATTTCCTGCATGCATATGAATTCTAATTTGATTCATAATACAAGGTATATAATCAAGAAGCAATTAACATAGATGTACTTGGTCCGTAACATCTATGTTCATCAGATCAATTAGAAGATGGCCAGTAATCTAAAAGCATTAAGATCAGATTTATATACTCCTCATGAATAAAATTTAAAAATAAATCATACTGAATATTGCATCAAAAGAGTGGCTATACCTTAGCCTTAGTAAAAGAAAATTTAGTTCATGATAACAAATTCAAAAACAGCAAATGAAATAAAAAGTATAGAGAAATTAGATTATTTGATTGCTGAAATTGATTGTCTGCTGCTCTTGATGTGGAGAACTTGGCGAAGATGAAGAGGCTCCTTAATCGATGTCTTGATCGTCGAAAGAAATCAAAAATCCTTTTTGATTTTCTTATAAATCACTCTTCTCTTTCTACCTCTCTCCTCTCTCTTTCTCTCTCTCTCTTTTTCTCTCTCTCTCTCTTTCTCCCCATCTCTCTCTTTGTCTCTCTCTCTCTTTCTCCCCGTCTCCCTCTCTGTCTCTCTCTCTGATTTTTTTTTCTCACGACAACCATAGGTTTTTATAGATAAAGAGTTTGATTTCCCTCCAAAATCCATCAAAAACTAGGTTTAAGACTCCCAAAACAACTCAAACTAAGATCTGGATAATTCTGCCCGTTAGATGTCGATCAAATGGTCCAAAAACCACTCAAAAACCCTTTAAAATAACCCAGATCAAGTTGGATTTAATGCCAGCCGTTGGATCAACCTTTAGATTTAATCTAGGCCATCTGATCGCGTAGAAAGAAGGCTTTTGATCTTTAGTTTACTATCGGGATGAATCTCAGCCATTGGATCTCGATCGGGAGCTACGAATGCCATCCATCAGCGCCTTCATTTCGACCGTCCGATCGAGTTTCAGTGAAAACTGCCCATTGGATCAGCAAAAATTCTCAAATTACCCTCCATGGACCATGCGCGAGCCCGATGTTGCATGGACCGCCGCATTCTTCAGCCAATTAGAGCACTCTTCCTGATGTGAAATGCCCAAAATACCCTCCGGTTGGTCCACTGTGCACCGCGAAAAATGCTGACGTCGATGACGTCAGCATTGCAACGGCGATTTTTTTTTTTTTTTTGAAATTCAATTTTGGGCTCGTTTGAAGTCCGTTTTGCCTGAAATTTATTTCATCTGAATCAGAAAAATAAGATCTTCACATTGGTAGCCTTCTTTCCTATATAAGATTAATAAAAATATCAATTTCTAAAGAAATAGATTAATTTATTTTATAATTTAATACTTTTATTAGTATATTATTACCACTTATCAGTTTTCTTATTCCTAAAAGAGTGCTCAGCAGTGATCTCTCTTCTTCCTCTCTAGAGTTCTTCCTAAAAAGAATATCTTCTAAGAAAACTTCGATCCGATGATTCACAGCCTCTATAGCCCGATCCCATCTAGATCTATCTACTCCCGCTCTAGCTCTGGCAACTCAAGCTCCATCTGCAGCCATGGTGGATGTAGAGTAGTTCAATCTGTCGGTTCAGTAGGTTCGCGATCTCATAGAGGCCGTGCAGACCATACATCAGCAGGCTTCGGTGTCAATTCGATTGGAGCAAACTTTTTCGGAGCCCCATGATCCGGTCGGAGGATGGCCAACTCAAGCTAGCTGACTGGTGACCTTCGAAAAGTGGAAACAGAGGGTGGAGAGCCATTGCTCGGATCATGATTCGACCCCAGGGAAAGCTTTAGCCCCATCCCACCAGAAAACTCTAGAGATCCATGATCATGAAGATCTCTTAAATCAAAGACTCCAGAAAATGAGCCAACGATTCGAAGAGCTTCGTCATACTTCCTCTTCACACGATAATAATATTTGCACTGATCCTTCTTTTTCTTAGAGAATTATGCAAGAGCTCATTCCATCGAACATCAAGCTTTCCTAATTTAAAAGTTACGATGGAACTTCTGATCCGATCGATCATCTAGAGGCCTTTCGAACCATGATGCTGCTCATGGCGCACCAGACACCATCATATGTCGAGTTTTTCCATCTACCTTAAAGAGAGCAGTAAAAAACTGGTACTCACCATTAAAGTCGAATATGATTTTTTTCTTTGATCAGATAAGCCATCAATTTATGGCTAACTTGGTCAGCAGCTGACGTCCATACCAAGATTTGGATTTTTTTATGCATATCAAGCAGAAGAAGGGAGAATCTATCAGAGCTTATGTCATCCAATTTAATGCTGCTACATTGAAGGTTTGAAATCTTGATCAGTCTATAGCAATGGCTGTACTTAAGGGCAGTCTTCAAAAGAATAATTTATTATTCTTTCTGAAAAAGAAGTATCTCAGAAACTTATCGATCTGCTAGCTTGGGCTGAAAGATATGCCGAGCGAAAGAAACCTTTAAATTAAAAGATGAGGAAGGCACAGGAGAGCGACAGCTGGGTGAATCTAATAAATCCATAGCTAATGGAGGACCGAATGAAGTTCGACCACGCTCACGGACTCCCCTTGAGTGCAAGTGAACCCAAACTCCTCCTTGAGCTCATCATCAAAGAAGTTCCGATAGAAGGGCACAAAGAAGTTCTCCCTCTAAAAGGTTTCACAACTACGCCCCCTCAATATTCCAAAAATATAAGTATTGATGGAGATCAAGGAGCAACTACTGAGGCCAGAAAGAATGCGCACTCATCCTGACAAGCGCAATCCTAACAGATACTATCTCTACCATCATGATCACGATCATGATACTGAAGAATGCATTCAGTTTTAAGATGAGATTGAGGAGCTCATCAGGAGAGGTCGGCTAGGTTGATTCCTCAGATGTCGGTCTGAAGCAAGAGAAGATCGGCCGAGGGCACTGCCACAATCTGAACCACCAAGGAGGAAGGAACAATAAGAAGATCGACCGCCTCTGGACATCATCAACACTATCTCTAGGAGACTTTGATGAGAAGAGGCTAGCAGATCTAGGAGATCAGTGAAAAGATGGAGGGCTGAAGAATCCATAACCTTCACTGAGGTAGATGCATAGAGAGTATAGTTTTTGCATAATGATGCATTTATAATCTCTTTAAATATAGCGGACTATAATGTACATCACATCCTAGTTGATAATGAATGTTTGGCTGATGTCTTATTTTATGATGCTTTTTTCAAACTATCAAAATCTAATAGTCAGCTTGGACCAATTAACTTCCCACTAGTAGGCTTCGCTAGTGCTGCAATACCAGTTGAAGGTGTAATAACTCTAGCTATGGTTGTCGGGCAATATCCAAAATAATCCAGAGCGTAGGTGGATTTTTTGATAGTAAAAGCTCCCTCCGCTTACAATGCAATTCTCGACCGACTTGATTTAAATGTACTTCGGACGGTGGTGTCTACTTATTATTTGACAATCAAGATTTTGATAAGTTAGGGGATCGAAGAGGTCAAGGGAGATCAAGCTCTGGTAAGGCAATGCTACTCAATTGCCCTACGAAAGGAAGCATAGTCCGAACCTTATCGTATTAATGGGCTAGATATCTGCGATGACATTATCAAAGAGCGGGGCGGGCCCATAGAAGATCTTATGACCATCCTCTTGAATGATGAAAATGTGGAGCATACGGTGCAAATTGGCTCCAATCTAGAAGATGAAGTTTGAGAGCAGCTAATCGCCTTCTTACGAAGGAGTGTCAACGTCTTTGCCTGATTCCGATGGATATGCCTAGGATTGATGCTGAGGTTATGGAACATCAGCTGGCCATTGATCCTAAGCATCGACCAATAAAAGAAAGAGTTGGAGGCCATGCACCATAAAGATAGAAGGTAATAGCAGATGTTGACAAGCTTCTCAACATCAGATTTATCCGAGAAGTCAGCTATCCGACTTGGGTCTCTAACGTGATCTTGATCAAGAAAACTAACGGCAAGTGGAGGATGTGCATCAACTTTAAGAAGCTTAATAAGGCCTGCCCAAAAGATAGCTACCCTTTATCCAGAATCGACCAACTGGTGGATGCCTTTTCTAGCTACAACTAAATTTGGATGGCATCGAAGGATGAGGAGAAGACTGCTTTTATTACTAACCATGGTCTTTACTATTACAAAGTCATGCCCTTCGGACTTAAAAATGTAGGCGTGACTTATCAACGCTTGGTCAATAAAATCTTTAAGCAGATCGGCTGCAATATGGAGATTTACGTCGACGACATGCTGGTCAAAAGTCGAAAGACTGTCAATCATGTCGCCAACCTTGAAGAGGCTTTCGATGCACTCAAGAAATACAAGATGAAGCTGAATCCAACCAAGTACGCCTTTGGGATAGCCTCAGAAAAATTTTTAGGATTCATGGTCTGGAGACGAGGGATCGAGACCATCCCATAGAAAATTTGAGCTATCCAGAAGATGGCCGCTCTGAAGTCCATCAAGAAAATTTAGTGCTTGATCGGGAAGGTGGCGTCTTTGAATCGTTTTATCTCTAGATCGATCGAACGCTACATGCCCTTCTTCCAAATCCTCAGGAAGTCAAAAGATTTTCACTGGACTTAAAAATGCCAAAAGGCATTCGATGAGCTCAAGAACTACCTCGGCTTGCACCCCTACTAGCCAAATCCAAATTTAGAGAGGAGCTATTTCTCTACCTTACGGTCTCCCCTGTGGTGCTAGCAACAGTCCTGATCAAAGAAGAGATGAAAGTACAGCGACCAGTCTTCTACATAAGTCGGATCTTAAATAATGTCGAGACTAGGTATACAAAGTTGAAAAAATTGACTTATGCTCTTCTGATTGCAGTAAGACGACTTCGATCTTACTTCCAGGGATATGCTATAATGCTTCTCACTGACCAGTCGATCAAAGCAATCCTTCATCAAATGGATGCTTCTGAAAGAATTGCAAAATGGGCCATTAAATTAATAGAGTTTGACATCAACTACCGACCTTAGCCAGCAATCAAGGCTCAGGCACTGGACAACTTCATAGTTGAATGCACCATTCTAGATGAAATCGAGCTTAAGCAGAATGGGACCAACATCTCGTGGTTGCAACTGAGCCTCTTCGAAGAAAGTGCCGACCTTCCTAAAGATTTTTGGGCCCTATACGTGGATGGTTCGTCCAACTCCACTAGAGCAAGTGCAGGGTTAGTCTTAGTCAACCCCGAGGGAGTCGTCGCCAAGTACGTGCTACGCTTTAAATTTTTTATAACTAATAATGGGGCCAAATATGAAGTGCTGATCATCGGATTAAAAATAGCAAAAGAATTAAAAGTAGTTTGGCTTCAAGTCTACAGTAATTTTTAATTAGTGGTCAGCCAAGTTAGTGGCAACTATGAAACACGGAAGGAAAGTATGATAAATATCTTGAGAAAGTAAAGAATTTGACTCCGACCTTCAGCAGTTTTGGCATTCGATAGATTTCGAGGATAGAAAATATGAGAGTCAATCTCCTCTTTAAATTGGCCACTTCAGTCCCAACCAAACTGTCCAAAAAAATATTTTTTTAAACTCTAAAATGTCCAAGCTCAGAGGAATCATAGCTTATTATGCAGACAGAGCTCGAGCCAAGCTGGATTGACCCGTTAATTGCCTATCTCAAAGAGGAAGTTCTTCCTCGTGATCCGAAAGAAGCTCGAAAACTCGAGAATCAAGCCTTTCGATATGTTTTATATGAGGGCAAGTTGTATAAAAGATCGTATTCGCTACCACTATTGAGATGTCTTCGACCTTCAGAGGCTGACTTCGCATGATGCAAAGTGTACGAGAAAATTTATGAAAGTCATATAGGAGCCAGGTCTCTATCATAAAAACTACTTCGATAAGGATACTATTGGCCGATCTTGTACTATGATTCTATAGAGTACATCAAAAAATATGACCACTGTTAGAGAAATGCAAACATGCAAAGACAGTCAGCCTCCGAGCTTACTCCACTAAGCGCACCTTGGCCATTTGTGCATGGAGAATGGATATACTTGGCCCTTTTTTAATTGCATCTAGATAATGGTAGTTCCTCTTGGTTGCGATTGACTACTTCACCAAATGGGTCGAAGCCGAACCACTAGCAAAAATTATCGAGGTGAAGGTATAGAACTTCGTCTGAAAGTCAATCGTCTGCTAGTTTGGTCTGTCCCAAACTTTCATAAAAGATAACAGGCGATAGTTCGCTGGGTTGAGGTTTGCTGAGTTCTATGAAGATCTAAACATCTCCCATCACTTCACGTTGGTAAGTCATCCATAGGCAAATGGGAAAGCTGAGGTGACCAACTAAATCCTATTGCAAGGCATCAAGATAAGGCTCGACAGAGCAAAGAATGCTTGGGTGGATGAACTTTATCACATCCTCTGGGCGTACCGAATTGCTCAAAGGCTATCGACTGGAGAATCACCATTCGCCTTAGCCTTTGGAATGGAGGCAATCATCCCAATCGAGCTTAAACTCTCATCAGCACGGATTATGGCCTTCAATGAGTAGTATAACTCACAGAACCTTAGAATCAACCTCGATCTACTAGAAGAAAAAAGAGAGAAAGTCCAAGTTCTGATAGCGGCCTATAGGCGAAGGGTGGCCCGATACTATAACTCCAGAGTCAAAGGTAAAATATTCAGAGTGGGAGACTTAGTGCTTCGACGAACCACCATCTCTCAGCCATAAAGCCAGGGAAAGCTCGTCCCAAATTTGGAAGGCCCGCATGAAATAGAGAAGGTTGTCCGATCCAGAACTTATCACCTGAAGGAGCTCGGAGGAACAACGCTCCCACGATCTTGGAATTCAGAAAATTTGAGAATGTACTACTAGTAATTTTTCTCCAATAAAACTCCTCCATTTCAACATTATTATTTCTTGGAGCAAAAACTATGTGATGATAGAAAAGAAGCAATCAAAAATAGCCATGTTAATCTGACCAAGATCGAAGACCTCGTTCATTTTAAACAAGATGAGGGGAGAGGCCCAAACAATGGCCCTTATGTGCCCCTACAGTCCGTTAGGAACAGGAGGAGAACCTCATCCTAACAAGAGCAAAATCAAAGGCCTCATTTATTTTAGATGAGAATGGGAGAGGCCCTGACAATGGCCTTATGTGCCCCTACAGCCATTAGAAATAGGAGAGAACCACATCCTAAGTAATCAAAATCAAAACCTCATCATATATTAAACAAGATGACGCCGGGAGGCGCCTGACAACGGCTCTTATGTGTAGCCTCTATATGAATCTCATTAGGTAATAGTAGATTAGGAGATTACCTCATCAAGAATCAACTTACATTTGGATGTGTGTAGTAGCAAAAAATTGAAGATTTATCGCATTTTAATATTAGATCAGAGTGATGTGTGGGTGATGAAAGGCTCTTGACAATCTGTGTCGCTTAAGTGTTTGTTCTCCTAATAGTCCATGATTCAGTGCAATAGGAGGATGAAACCTCATCCTAACTGTGAAGCAAAATGCAAATGATCCTTGTTCATTTAGCATGAGATGATAGTATGAGTGAGAGGCTATATCCTGAATAATGACTCTCCTTCGATACCTACAACTTGAAGATAAGATCTCTTCAAGCTCCTAATCTTCAAGCCTCTACTGGAGATATAGGAATTCTTCCCTTCCAAGCGTCCAAACTTCTAACCTATTGGCTGTGAGAGTGAGATACATCCACGCGTTCATTTATGCGACAAATGTTCATCGATAACGTTTTCATAACAAGAATGGTCATATTCATCTAGATCTCTCTTTCAGACCTATCTTGATCGAGAGATGAGATCTTCCTACGAGCTTTAATTTCTAAATAGAATGGATATGGATTCGTTATCTTCAACGCATTCGAACATGAGATTGATTCCTGAATACCTCGGAGCTTTCAACGTTCATAGCATAAATAATAAAGATCTCCCCTCGAGCTTCAACTTCATATTAGAAGATTAAGATCTTCCTTCAAACCGCAAATCTTGGAGAAATGATTTTTTCCGAAGACTATCAACTTGCATTATTAAAATATTGATGTGATGCGCCTGTCGCTTTCAAAACTGTACGAAAGCTATCAAGAGAGTGGTGAGTAGATCTCAAAAAAAATTAAACTTCGATTAAGCTAAGTCATCTTTTTTTGTTACTATCCTTCGCTTCTGATAATTGTGAGTACTCGAGAGTAGTGAAGTAATGATAGTACTATGATTATGGATGATAAATTTCAGCTGCGTCAACATCGAGAATAGTTCCAGATTCTATATTGCTTAGCCTAATAGTATAACACCTGGATAATTCATTGAGTTAAGATGCTTATCTGATTGAACATCTCCCGTCTAGGAGCTCGAAACATCTTCTTCAACCGCCAATTAAAACTCACGCTACTAGTGGGAGAACGTAAAGCTTCCAGTATTGGAATATCTCTTCATGGTAGCTAATTTCGTTTGTTTCGGATAGTAATTTCCATCTAGATGCCGAATAGCTCCATTGTAGATTTTTCCCACATGAGCCGAAGTTCCTATTTTGACTCTCTGCCTTACTAATGTAATTCGGTATTTGGCTACTACTGAGCCTGAATCCTTGGTTCCGTAATCTCTCCTCTCTAGTTTTAGATTTTACCATTTCACTGATGAGCTGAACATACCATTCCGAATAAATTTCTTCAGAAGTCGAAAAATCTCTATCCGGAATCCATGTCTTCGAATCAGTCAGACTTTCGTTCTAGGAGCTTGAAGCTAATCTTCGCATATATTTTACTTTTCAGTGAGCCAAAGCTCCTTCCAAACTTTCTCTTTCGTTTTGGATTCTGCCAGGTGGTTGCCAATACTCTCTTTTAGACCTCTCCCTTCAACATGAATTCCTCCTCTGAGCAAGTCCGAAGGTATCCTTTTCATGATTTCCTTCAAGAATGCTCAATAGTCGCTTCCAGACCATCTCTTTCAATTTTGGATTTATCATAACAGTGAGTGATTCAGAACTCTCTTCATGAACCTCTCCTATCAGTCGCGATTCCTTGAGGAGACTGAACTTCTTTCGATAATTTGTATTTAGTTATGTGCAATTATGTGCTGTTTACATTGATGTATCTCTCTCTTCAAGTTCAATTTTTTAGATGTGCGAGACATTCTATTCAGAGTTACGCGTTATGAAGTACGGCTGATGAGAATACTACCTATATATCTGCGAGCTCCACATAATATACTAAGAATATTATATGTCCCGCAGAGAAGATAACAATGTAATTCCTTTCAGGAATCCATCACCTATCAGTGTAGTATATCTCTTTACGAGAGTCAAACTCCTTCCAGGACTTTCTCCTTTTCAAGAATCGTCAAGAGTTCCTTCTTAAGAATCCAAACTCCTCTTTTGTAGAACATCTCCATTTCAATCAATGATTCTTATAGGAAGGCCAAACTCTTTTGTACTTCATTGCCTTAGCATGTCAGATTTTCCTATATTGATGAAAACCGATAATAACTCCTTATCAGTAACCTGTTCCTTAATCCTTATATCGCAGTAATTGCACCTCGAAGAAGTCCTTTGTAGTATAAACTCCTTCTTAAAATTTCTCGTCATAAGTGTGGATGTCAGTAGCTGCTCGTATGAGCGAAGTTCTTATTCGTATTTGAGTGATCTGGAACGCGCTGTGCACAAGATCCTTCTCTTACTGATAGTAACTGATATTTACTTTAAGGGATGATTTGAACTCGACTTACCTGTACTGCATCTATCTTCAGTCAATAGAATTTCTATAGCAATCATGCGAGCTTTAAAATATATCTATATGTATGTTTATTTGGTACGGGTTATTGAAGACATCATTTCTGGAGGACTTCTACATTAGTTAAGTGCGGTTTATTGCTTAGTGAGAAGACCGATATTTCTTTCCAGACCACTCATCAATCACTCTCATGAATCGGATTATTCTCTATATAAAGGAAGTTGAGAATATTCTTCCTTCCAAGCGACCATCAAAGCATTCTACTTACAATTCTGTATATCATACATATTAATATAAGTATCCACGTGAGCTGTAATAATGCCGGTGATAATTGCGTATCATAGAATGCGCTATGAAATCTCCTTCACTAAATTTTCTTTTTTAATATAGACCAAAACTTCCAGTTTCTGAACTCCTCCTTCTAAGATCGGATGTTCTTCAGTTTAAGCTGAATCGTTCACTTTCGAGACTCTCCCTTCGAGTTCGAATATTTCGTCCATTGTAGCCAAAACTCGTTTCTGTAACCTGCTCCGTCTCATGTCAGTGGCTCGAGAAAGCCTGTATCTCTCTTCTTCAATACCTTCCTTCTATTTTCGTAATATTCTACAAGTAGTGAGTTCAATGATCTCTCTTAATCGGATCCTCTCCTTCAAGTCATAAAAGTTTCTTCATTTAAGTAGGCCAAGACGTTCCTATTATCTGTATGTGTGAGATACCGTCTCTTTTTAAGTCAAGACGTGTTCTGGCAGTGTGGAAGGCTCGGAATAATCTCCGTTCTAATTAAATGAGAAAATACTTAATACTTCTTGGTAATTTAGGTATCAATATTGTATCTGCTTGCATAATGAGCAGTGATATTCTTTCTTTGTATCGTATGTATATCTACTCCTGATGCATAGAATTCTGGAGATGTCATTAAATCAGGAGATCGATATCCGAACTGCGCTGTACGTATAGTGAGATCACGCCTAGGTTAGCTCATATTGTACGTCTCCGTTTTCAGTAAGAATGTGTCTCTATGAAATGTTATTCAAACTACGTCTGAACCTCTCATCATTAATATTCAGAATTCATGAGATTAATTTTTTTTAAAAATATTTGAATGTTCTCTACACAGTAGCTGGTGAATTTGTTTGTAAATATAATTCTGCACCGGATAACGTCCTTTCCAAGACTGATATTCTTCTTATTTTATAGTTCATGAATTCTTCTTACAGAATGATGTCTCATATAACGGCTTATGTGTTCGATGAAATAAGTCTTAAAGGAGGTGACACGCAATGACTTTACTTGGTGTTAGACCGAACCTTTTCTGCGTTCTATGTTACTAGTAATCACGAATTTCCATACAATGTAGTGACTCAGTGAATCATCGTTGTCTACATGCTCCTTTCATATGTGTGAATTTCTATCAGGATTGATATTATTCGTATACTCTTCATTGTCAATAGAGTTTTTATTATATCTCGAATAACCCATATATTTTCAAGAGTAGCTCTCTACGTTCATAAGTCCTATAATTATCCTGATAAGAGACTCTATAAATCTTTCTTGTCTTAATAACTTACTGGTCTTGCATAGAGTTTAAATGAGTTACTGTCACTGAATTAGCTATACTTCTTTGATTTGTGGTATGTCCTCTAGTTTATTTTTTGTGCATAGATTTCTTGTATAGGTTATATAATCAGTATAATGTCTAGAACTTATCTATTCAGACCTGGTCGTTGCCTTCATTGTATTGTGGATGTCTTTTCTTCTGAGGGTGAGAATCTAGATTGAGGTTCTGAGACATTCCTAAGTCTAGATGGAAGATCTTCTTGCTATGCAGAGTCGTGAATTTTACTCCACAGTAGATGCAAGATTGACTCTTTCTGACTCTCTATACAGTTCATAATTCTATAAGATAGGCACCGGTATACTCTCTGTACCTGGGGCCTGTCTCATGAGTCCGTATTTTGGTAAATTCTTCAGAATCAGATGAACTATCGTCTTGAGATTCCTATCTCATTTCTTATTCAATTTAGAATGATCTGGTGATCAGGAGTTCCTAAACATCTAATTACGAACTTTCTCCATCATTTATTACTTTCGAGGTTCGAATTTCTTCCAATGCGTATGCTTTCAGATTGTAATGATATGATGTTATCCATATCAGAAATGATCTTAACCGTGTCATAGACGATATTACTTATTTTTATAGGCAATAGTTTACAGACTCCGTTGTATGTATAATATGTAATCAATTGTTTCACTCTATACTGAAGCTGTGCTGATGCGTATGAAGCTTCAGTGAGCGTGAGTTATAATCTTCTGATAGTACGTCTCTCGACGTACACGCAGAAATGTGAACTACTGTGACTATGTTGTGGTGAAGAATCTTGATAAGTTCTTTATCTATGCTGATCTCAAGTATGTCTTGAAAGATCTCCAAGCATTTAGCTGATGGTTCCAACGTTTGTTGAAGTTATTACAGATCCGTGATAAAATCATGAGTTACGGTGAGTTAGTTAAATTAATGGTTAATTGTCAAGATGTAACATCTTCTCTCGAACATTCATATGATATGATTGTACGGTGTGGCTAGCACAAGTGTCAGGATGTGTGTGACTTAATAGATTGGATGAATTTTGTCCGTAAACTGTGTGAATTAGTGTTATTATGATATATAGATCGTGTTTTGTAATTGTACAGATTATGAGATTATTTATTCAAACTGAATTAATTACTGTTGTCGTTTACATTATCTCTAATCTAATAAGAAAGTATCTTATTCGCAAAATGTATAATTTGTCTTACTAACCTTTCTTCCTAAAACATGGTGCTGCTCAAAATTGGCGCGGAAGCATCTAATCTCTATAACTATTCTGATATTAGAGCCCAACGAAGAGGGTCGTTGTGATTCTTTGATATATCAATGTAAGAGTCGAAGGTGTGGTAAGTATCTAAACGATACCGGGGGAGACTGTTCCACCATCGTTTAAGACTGTCTAAATCATTAATGATTATTTTTTTTATGATGATGTCATTTCCTAAATTTCATGGTGATGCTATCTTTTGTTTCTCATTTAACATCTGTCAGCTGCGAATTTTTCCGTAACAATGTCATGATCAATCAATTCATGGATAATTTTAAATGCATATCACCAACAGTAAAATCTCTAATCTAGAAAATTAAGTATTATTCTACAAAAATCAAGAAATACGTATTAATAAAATATACATATTATTTTATCTAGTCATATATCGTATAGAATAAATAAAATCTATTATCTTAGGCACAAATTTCCTGTGTCAATAAAGTAGTTTTTGTATAGGATTTGTTTGCATTATATAGATAATGATTTTCATCTTATGTGATTAGAATAAATATATATTATGAGATATGAATAAACCACCTCCAAAAATAAATTTTCTTTTCATATTAAATAGTTACATCATTTGTGGAAGAGAATAAATGAGGTGATTTTTATGAGGAAGATAGTTTCAATTCCTCTCAAAGATTACTTTTCGAAGGGTATTTTCCAAGTAATATATCTCAAAATATTTTCTGACTACAAAAGTTTATGGTTTATGGATGGGTATAAGATAAATCCTCACTGTAGAAAGATGATACTCTTGTATCTCGTAAATTTTGCAAAGGGATATATTTTCGTTATAGATAAATAATGTCCTTTGGTGTCATTGCATGAAATTTTTTTTCACTAATAAAGGAAAATTGCTATTCATTGATTTGGTAAATTTTAATCCTCTTCAATAAAAAATCTCTTATGCGAAATGAAAATTATATTTATAAAGGATCTATATTGAAGAGAATGATTGTTTTTATAATGATGAGAAATTAATGGCCACTCATAAAATATGCTCTTTGCTAAATAAATTTAATTTATAAAGGATTTATTGAAGGAATATTTTTTTTATATGATGGAAATAATCCCTCAAAAAATCTCTTGCAAAAATAATTTATAAAGGATTTATTGAAGGAATATTTTTTATTAAAAAGTTTTTATTAACAACTCATTTATGAGGAAAAAATTCCAAGAAAAAATCCCGCGCCCAACTAATTTTTGAGGAATTTTTTTAGGAAGTTTTTTCATCATAATTTTTTCATTAAGAAATTTTTTATGATGGAAAAAAATTTCTCAAAAAATCTCTCACAAAAGTAATTTCCCATGGATTTATCAAGGGAATATTTTTTATTAAAATGTTTTCATTAACAACTTATTTATGAGAAAAAAACTCCTCAAAAAATTTCTTGTAAAAGTAATTTTCAAGGGATTTTTTGAGAAAATATTTTTCATCAAAAATTTTTCAATAAGAATTCATTTATAAAGAAAAATCTCTTGGAAAATTTCTCACAAAAATAATTTTTGAGAGATTTTTTGAGGAAATGTTTCTCATCAAAAAATTTTTATAAAGAACTCATTTATGAGAAAAAAATTTCTCAAAAAATCTCTCGAAAGTTACTTTTGTAAGGAATTTTTTTAAGGAAAAATTTTTTTCATTGAAAATTTTTTATAGTTAAATTTTTTTATTGAAAAATCCATCAAAATTATGAGAGAATTTTTTTCTCGATAAAATCCCTTGATAAATCATCTTTTTTTAGTATTATTAGCTAGCTACTCTTGACAGCAAAGTGCTATATTGATCACATTTAGTGCAAATATACTCCTACATCCCATCTGGATGCCATACTAGTATCTCCACATCACTTGGTTATAAGAATAATCAATGCATATGGCATACAACGATCTACACTCGATAAGTTATTGTTCTTATTAATAACTTATTATTTATTCATGAGTAGTTTAAAAATCATTTGATAAATTTTTTTTTATCGATTGATTATGATTCTAAGAACTTCATCATATTTTAAGAGTTCATTTAA
This sequence comes from Cocos nucifera, assembly GCA_006176705.1. NCBI lineage: Eukaryota > Viridiplantae > Streptophyta > Magnoliopsida > Arecales > Arecaceae > Cocos > Cocos nucifera. The sequence continues at coordinate 199,450 of QRFJ01001307.1, read as the reverse complement.
AAATGATAAAACTTTTATGATGAACCAGCCAAATAACTATTATTATTAGATAATTCATATACTAATTTCAATCATCTATCACTTAGATGATTGGCTTTAGGACGTATTTTTTAATAATGTATATTCAATTTCAGTAGAAATCTTATTTCACTGAGCAAACTAGATTCAAATGACTATAGATTGAGAGCTAATGATGAAATCTTGAAGGTCATATATGGCAGTAGAGTTATCTTAAGAGGAAGAACATATGGTGGACATTTTTTCTTAGTAGGAAGCTTAGTGTGAGATGGAGCTTCAAATGCTAGTGGGAGCCCAACATGAGGTGGAGATCCTAATGGAGGTGAATCGAGCATGAGATGAGAGATTCCTAAGGATGACAGACGACATCACAAAGTAAAGATCCTATTACCATAGGAGGCTACCTTAAACAAATCTCAAGTCAGATAGAATACAGCATATGATGAAGATGAGATCGAGTGGACTGACTTAACTCCCATATTTGTCCCTTCATGACTTGATAAGTATTTATCATAGAGTGTAGGAGCGAGATCATCCAAAAAGCTCTCAAGATTAGGTGGAGGCAAATGTTAAATCGAGGTAGAGATTATTAAGAAAAATATCTCAAAATTCAATCCATAACAGTCCAGAAGGAAACCCATGGTGGAGGAGGCCAACAGCAGCACGTAGCATAGCAAGAGACCTAGTCAATAGTAGGCCACGGCCTACAGACATGCGGCTTGCAACTAGGCATAGCTCAGTGCGTCGGCATGGCCCAGGCTGGTGTATGCCTAGCGCATGAGCACATGGCCCAAATGCTCATGCACGGCCCACCGCGCGCAAGCAAGACTCAGACCACATGTTCCACTATGGTCTACAAAGGTGGCTGGTCCATAGGAGGGTTGGCACGGTCCACGCGCCCATTTGGTGTGGTCTATCGGACTTGACATGGTTCATGCACCGTGCATGGACTGCTTAGGGATTCATGCCAGTTTTATGGGGTCTATAGGTCTTGTTTTACACTGAACTTCATGCATTGCATGATTTAATAGATGCGGGAGTTTGTAGTTGTGATCCAACAATCAAAGGCTAATTTAGGTTGTGTTATGAAGATTAAATTGAGTCTAATTCATGGTCCGAGGCCTTTAAAAGACCCTATGGGCAGGAAGAAAATGGTGGTTCAACTATAGGGATACTTCGGCAGCCAGTAGATAGCAAAAGTAGTGGTGCTTCTTGCAAACTATTAGGCAGTGGTCAAAGCTTTAGAGAGTCTCCTAGAGAAAGAGTTTTGTGATGAAAGATGCTTCTTATTGATAAAAAGATTGATGTATGAGAGTTGAGAGTGTGTATTCTCCTCTTATAAATTTTTTCTTTTCTTATAGTAAAGCTTGCATGCTCTATGGATTCAAGTCTTGGTTTTATCTACGTATTTGATTATGTCTTTTTATTTATCTTTTCTTTCTTTCTCTTACGGTATCAATATCATCTCCAACTTTCCAATCCTGAACTTGGAGGATTTGTATTTCATATGAGAGATCTTTTTAATAGATAGTATCGAGCAAGTGGTATCATAAGTTGAGATGGATCTCATGATTATGAAGAACATTCTATAGTTTTAGATTAGTTGTTGTTGGTGCAGAATCTGATTGACGTTGGATCGAGCTGGAGCTAAGGAAGAAGAGGTCATTGTCGATGACCTGCAAAATAAAGTTTCATCCAGAGTCAGTGGTGGTGGCTCCAGCAGGACCCTCCGACAATCAAGTCAGTTCTTCTGGCTAACAAAATTAGAGTACTCAGAAAAAAATTTGGTAGAGTTTTGGAAAGGAGAAGAGAGCTTAGAAAAAAATGTATCTGGGGGGTCTCTTTTTATAGACGGAGCCTATCGTAACCACTTGATAGTAGGCTACTCGGGGCCACGTGAAATTTATTATGAAAAAAGGTATCGCTCGTAATAGACTGATAATGACAGTCATAACCATCTGATAGTGGGATCGTCCATTCGTTAAGATTTAATAGTCAAAGTCCGAAGGAAGCAGGCCCGTTGGTTGGTGAAGAACTTTGACATATATCAATTTCAGAGGAGTTTGAACTCCTAGAGGAATCTAACTAAAGAAGAAGTTCGAAAGGAGTTTGGCTCCTGGAAGAATTTGACTGAAGGAGAGGTCTGGAAGGAGTTCAGCACCTATAAAAATTTGACTAAATGAGAGGTCTGAAAGAAGTTCGGCTCCTGAAGGAATCTGATTGAAGGAGAAGTTCGAAAAAAGTTTGGCTCCTGGAGGTGTCCAAAAGGAGTTTGGCTCCTGTAGAAATCCAATTGAAGAAAAAGTTCGAAAGAAGTTCGGCTCCTGGAGGAATCCGACTGAGGAAGAAGTCTGAAAGGAGTTTGGCTCCTGAAAGTGTATGGAAGGAGTTTGTCTCTTATAGAAATCCGACTGAAGGAGAAGTCCAGAAGGAGTTCGACCCCTGGAGAAATTTGACTGAAGGAGAAGTCTGAAAGAAGTTCGATCGCTAGAGGAGTATGGGAGGTGAAGGAGTTCGGCTGGGGTTTATCCGCTGGAGGAGTTCGACTGCTGAAGGAGTTTGGCTGGGGTTCGTCTACTGGAAAAAAAATTTTTGATCAAAGCTCTTCTATGATTATCAGTTGTATTAGACTAAGCATCAGACTGGACTTTGACGGGAGTGGAGTTTATCCCTAATAATAGTTCTTTTCACTCCTGAGTTTGAAATTCGAAGGAAAGGAGTACAGAAAAGATGACTATCGAAGTTCTTTTCTGGGCTCTGCACCCATTAAGGTTGAAGCTTAGGGGAGATCTTATCTCTTATCGAGGTTGAAGCTCGGAAAAGATCTTATCTTCAGTCGAGGTTGAAGCTTGGAAAAGATCTTATCTCTAGCCGAGGTTGAAGGAGATCTTATCCCTATTGAAGTTGAAGCTTCTGAAAGCTCGGAGGAGATCTTATCTCCAGTCGAGGTTGAAGGAGATCTTATCTCTTGTTGACGTTGACGTTGAAGCTCGGGAGAGATCTTATCTTCTGTTGAAGTTAAAGCTCCTGAAAGCTCGAGGGAGATCTCATCTCCAATCGAGGTTGAAGGAGATCTTATCTCCTGTTGACGTTGATGTTGAAGCTTAGGGAAGATCTTATCTCTATCGAGGTTGAAAGAGAATCTTATCTCCTATTGACATTAACGCTGAAGCTCGAGGGAGATCTTATCTCCTGTTGAAGTTGAAGCTCCTAAAAGCTCGAGAGAGATCTTATCTCCAGTCGAGGTTGAAAGAGATCTTATCTTCTATTGACATTGACGTTAAAACTCAGAGGAGATCTTATCTCCAGTCGAGGTTAAAGGAGTTCTTATCTCCTATTGAAATTGAAGCTCCTGAAAGCTCGGGGGAGATCTTATCTCCAGTCATATTGAAGTAGATCCGATCTTCTGTTGAAGTTGAAGCTCCTGAAAGCTCGGAAGAGATCTTATCTCCAGCCAAGGTTGAAAGAGATCTTATCCCCTATTGAAGTTGGAGCTCAGAGAAGATCTCATCTCCAGTCGAGGTTGAAGTAGATCATATCTTCTATTGAAGTTGAAGCTCGGAGGAGATCTTATCTCCAACCAAGATTGAAGGGGATCTTATTTTTTGTTGACGTTGAATTTGAAGATCGGGAGAGATCTCATCTCCAGCCGAGGTTGAAATTGGAGTTCGAAAAAGATCTTATCTCCAGACGAGATTGAAGGAGATCTTATCGGGACCTCTCCTCTCATCTCATCTAAAATGAATGAGATCTTCAATTTTTCTCATGTTAGAATGAGATTCTCCTTCTATTCCTAACGGACTGTAGGGACATATAAGGGTCATTGTCAGGGCCTCTTCTCTCACCTCATCTAAAATGAATGAGACCTTCGACTTTGCTCATGTTAAGATGAGGTTCCCCTCCGATTCCTAATAGACTGTAGGAGCACCTTAGGGCCGTTGTCGAGGCCTCTCTCTTCATCTCGTCTAAAATGAATGAGGCCTTCGACTTTGCTCATGTTAAGATGAGATTCTCCTCCTGTTCCTAATGGACTGTAGAAAAACATAAGGGTCATTATCAAGGCCTCTTCTCTGATCTCATCTAAAATGAACGAGGTCTTTGACTTTGCTCACGTTAGGATGAGATTCTCCTCCTATTTCTAATAGACTATAGGGGCACATAAGGGCCGTTGTCAGAACCTCTCTCCTTATCTCATCTAAAATGAACGAGGCCTTCAATTTTGCTCATGTTAGGACGAGGTTCTCCTCCTATTTCTAATGGACTATAGGGGCGCATAAGGGCCATTGTCAGAGCCTCTCTCCTCTTATCTCATCTAAAATGAATGAGGCCTTTGACTTTGCTCATGTTAGGATGAGATTTTTCTCCTGTTCCTAGTGGGCTGTAGGGGCACATAAGGGTCATTGTTAAGGTCTCTTCCCTCATCTCATCTAAAATGAATGAGGCTTTCAACTTTGCTCATGTTAGGATAAGGTTCTCCTCCTATTCCTAATGGGCTGTAGGGCCACATAAGGACCGTTGTCAGGGCCTCTCTCCTCATCTCATCTAAAATGAACAAGGCTTTTAACTTTGCTCATGTTAGGATGAGGTTCTCCTCCTATTTCTAATGGACTGTAGGAATACATAAGGACCATTGTCGGATTTTCTCTCCTCATCTCGTCTAAAATGAATGAGGCCTTCGACTTGCTCATGTTAGGATGAGGTTCTCCTCCTATTCCTAATATGGCCACTATTGATTATTTCTTTCCTATCATCATATAATTTTTGCACCAAGAAATAATAATATTGAAATGAAGAAGTTTTATTGAAGAAAAATTACTAGTAGTACATCATCAAATTTTCTGAATTCTAAGGTTGTGGGAGCATTGTTCCTCCGAGCTTCTTTAAGCGATAAGTTTCGGGCCGGACCATCTTTTCTATTTCATATGGATCTTTCCAATTTGGAGTAAGCTTTTTCTATCTTTGAGGCTGAGAGATGGTGGCTCATCAAAGTACTAAGTCCCCTAGAGATAGTATTGATGATGCTGAGAAGCGATCAATCTCCTTATTGTTCCTTCCTTATTGGTGGTTCTAACTGAGGTAGCGTCCTTAGCCGATCTTCTCTTGCTTCATACCGACATCTGAGGAATTGACCCAACCGGCCTCTCCTGATGAGCTCCACGATCTCATCTTGAAGCAGGATGAGAGTGCATCCTTTTAGGCCTCGGCAGTTATTCATTGATCTTCATCAATACTTGCATTTTTGAAGCATTGAGGGGGGTATAGTTGTGAAACCTTCTAGGAGGTTTGTGTCCTTCTGTCGAAACTTCTTCGATGACGAGCTTGAGAAGGAATTTAGGCTCGCTTGCGCTCGAAGGGAGTCCATGAGCGCAGTCGAACTTCATTCGACCCTCCATCAACTATGGATTTATTAGACTTGTCCGTCTGCCATTCTTCTATGGCCTTCTCATCCTTCAACTTAAAGGCTTCTTCCACTCGGGCATATCCTTCAGCTCGAGCTAGCAGATCAGCAAAGTTTCTAGGATACTTCTTCTCTAGAGAGAATAGCAAATCATTCTTCTGAAGGCCGTCCTTGAGTACGGCCATTGTAATAGACTAGTCTAGGTTCTGGACCTCTAATGCAGCAGCATTAAATCAAGTCACATAAGCCTAGATGAATTCTTCCTCCTGCTCGATATTCATCAAAAAATCCAAACCTCGGTGCGAACATCGACTGTTGACGAAGTAAGCCATAAATTGATGGCTCATCTAATCAAAAAAGAAGATCGTACTTGACCTCAACATCGAGTATCAATTTTTTGCTACTTTCTTCAAGGTAGATGAGAAAGCTCGGCATAAGATGGCATCTGGTGCACCATGGAGCAGCATTATGGTTCGAAAGACCTTTAGATGATTGATCGGATCAGAGGTTCTAAAGTAGCTTTTAAATTGGAAAAGCTTGAAGTTTGACGGAACGGACTCTTGCATAATTCAGGAAGAAAAAGGGAGATCAGTGCGGACATCATCATGATGAATCAGAACGACGTGGTGGAGTTTCTCAATCTATCGATCCATCTTCCATAGTTTTTGATCGAGGATGTCATCTCGATCATTGGTCTTAGAAGACTTCTAGCTATAGATGGAAAAGATCTCTTCTGGAGAAGAATCATGATCCGAACAAGAATCCTCTGCTCTCTATTTTCTCTTCCTAGGAGCGATGGATATGCTAGCCCAAGTGCTCCTTGAGATCGATTTTTGACATCTCGATAGCTGGTTTCCTGATAAAATCACCATCAGGGGTTGCCGCATGGCCTACACCATTATGGTGAGGTCCTGAACCTGCTACATCAGTAGGTTAAACTGCTTCAGATCTACTATAATCGTTGGTGGAGGAGAAGGTTGAAGCACCAACGATGGAGCAGGAATGGATGGATCTGGCTCAGATCTGATGGTAGAAGTGGTAGATCTTCAGGCAGTCATCTTTCTTAGAGTTATTTCTTGAAATTGAGGAAGAGGATAGAGATGAATCTTGAAGAAGAAGATCCATAGGATCGATTGAGCACTCCTTTAAGAATAAGGATATCTTAGGAATAAAGGGCCCTTCCTCTAGTGCCAATCTTGTTGGTATAGAATCTAGTTGACATTGGATCAAGCTAGAGCTAAGAAAGAAGAGGTCGCCGTCGGTGATCTACAAAATAAAATTTCATCTGGAGTCGATGGTGGTGGCTCCGGTAGGATCCTCGATGATCAAGTCAGCTCTTCTAGCCAATAAAAATGGAGTGCTCAAAAAGAAATTTGGCAAAATTTTGAAAAAAAGAAGAGAACTTAGAGAAAAACGTATCTGAAGGATCCCTTTTTATAGATGGAGCCTATCATAACTGCTCGATAGTGGGCCGCTCGGGGTCACATGAAATTTATTATGGAGAGAGGTATCGCTCATAATAGACTGATAATGACAGTCATAACCGTCCGATAGTGGGATCGTCTATTCGTTGAGATTTAATAGTCAAAGTTCGAAGAAAGCAGATCCGTTGGTTGGTGAAGAACTTTGACATATATTAATTTCAGAGAAGTTTGGACTCCGAGAGGAATTTGACTAAAGGAGAGATCCAAAAGAAGTTTGGCTCCTGGAGGAATCCAACTGAAGGAGAAGTTCGAAAGGAGTTCGACTCCTGGAGGTGTCCGAAAGGAGTTTGGCTCCTATAAAAATTTGATTGAAGGAGAAGTCTGAAAGGAGTTCGGCCCCTAGAGGAATTCAATTGAAAGAGAAGTCTGAAAGGAGTTCGGCTCCTGGAGGTATCCGAAAGAAATTTGGCTCTTAGAGGAATCTGATTAAAAGAGAAGTCCGAAAGGAGTTTGACCACTAGAGGAGTACGGGAGGTGAAGGAGTTCGACTGTTGAAGGAGTTCGTCTGTTGGAGGAGTTTGACTACTGAAGGAGTTTGGCTGGGGTTCATCCGCTGGAGGAAGAATTTTCGATCGAAGCTCTTTCATGATTACAAGTTGCATTAGGCTAAGCATCAGACTGAACTTCGATAGGAGTGGAGTTTATCTCCAATAGCTATAATTGAGTAAAGGAGATTTAGACATCTCCATACATCTTTTAGAGTGTTCACGTGCGATTGTTGAGATGAAGACTTCATGTTTGATTTATGTTAGATTTCAGTTAGTCGATTATGCCATATCGGCTGGGTCCATTGTAACATGTATCAAATATATTTTAAAATTCGATCCATAACAGTCCAGAAGAAAACCCATGGTGGAGGAGGCCCACAGTAGCACGTAGCATAGTAGGAGACCTAGTCAACAATCGGCCACGGCCTACAGACATGTGGCTTGCAACTAGGTGTACCTCAGTGCGCAGACATAGCCCAAGCTGGTGTCGGCCCAGTGCATGAGCACACAGCCCAAATGCTCATGCACGGCTCACCACACGCAAGCAAGACTCAGACCACATGTTCCACTATAGTCTATAGAGGGGGCTGGTCCATAGAAGGGTTGGCACGGTCCACATGCCCATTTGGTGTGGTCTATGGGGCTTGACATGGTTCATGCACCGTGCATGGACCGCTTAGGGATTCAGGCCAATTTTATGGGGTCTATAGGTCTTGTTTTACATTGAACTTCATGCACTGCATGATTTAATAGATGCAGGAGTTTGCAGTTGTGATCCAACAATCAAAGGCTAATTTGGGTTGTGTTATGAAGCCTAAATTGAGTCTAATTCATGGTCCGAGGCCTTTAAAAGGCCCTGTGGGTAGCAAGAAAATGGTGGTTCAACTATAGGGATACTTTGGCAGCCAGCAGACAACAAAAGCAGTGGTGCTTCTTGTAGACTATTAGGCAGTGGTCAAAGCTTCAGAGAGTCTCCTAGAGAGAGTTTTATGACGAAAGATGCTTCTTGTTGATAAAAAGATTGATGCATGAGAGTTGAGAGTGTGTATTCTCCTCTTATAAATTTTTTCTTTTCTTATAGTAAAGCTTGCATGCTCTATGGATGCAAGCCTTGGTTTTATCTACATATTTGATTATGTCTTTTTATTTATCTTTTCTTTCTTTGGATGCAAGTCTTGGTTTTATCTATGAATTTGATTATGTCTTTTATTTATCTTTTCTTTCTTGCTCTTACGGTATCAATATCGTCTCCAACGTTCCAATCCTGAACTGGAGGATCTGTATTCCATATGAGAGATCTTTTTAATAGGTAGTATCAGAGCAAGTGGTATCATGAGATGAGATGGATCTCATGATTATGAAGATCATTCTGTTGTTTTAGATTAGCTGTAATTGAGTAAAGGAGATTTAGACATCTCCATACATCTTTTAGAGTGTTCACGAGCGATTGTTGAGATGAAGACTTCGTGTTTGATTCATGTTAGATTTTGGTTAGTCGATTATGCCATATTTTATCAAATATGTTCATGTATCAAATATATTTTATGCTCAAATAAATCCAAATCATATTGATATGGAAGAATAACAATACTTTTCTATTAGAAAATTGAGAAATAATGATTTCGAAGGTGCTTCCCACAAACCTTCTATTTTGGCACCAATTTTGCATGATGTTGGGTCCACCGGTCTGGTTCAATCCTAGTTTGGAAGGACATTCAAGGAGCTTACACGGCGGAGCAAAGTTATGGAGAGTCATGGGACTCGAGATTGCAATCGAGCCGATGCAAGCAACCCCTCCGCGGCTATAAAAATCCCCTCATCCTTGCGGAGAGCCAGAAAGTTCTTTCAAGAAACTTCCCTCTACCCACTCAAACGCTCCCAACTTCTTAGTTTTCCCCTTCCTTTCGCCCAATCCTTTTGGAGAGATGATGAGTTCTTGGATGGCTGGGTCGGCCCTTCTGCGGCAACTCCACCCCGCCTCTTCTTCGTCTCCTTCGCCGCCCCTACCGCACCGCTGCTACCTTCGAGCCCTCGTATACGTTCCTGCTGACGGGATCCGCCAGCCCGGCCACCATGAAGTCACCCATAGTGATGCTGGTGTGACTATTCTCGGTGCGGATGGCCAGCACCATGGCGGCAAAGTCGGCAGTCGGAGGCGAGGAGTCGGAGCCATCGAAGCCCACATCCGAGGCCCCTCCCAGCGAGCGAAAGGCGATCACGAGCTATTAGGGCCTCAACCCCAATAAGGTCGTCAAGGAGGATGTACCGAGTGGAAGTGGAAGTGGTCCTACTTCATGATAAGTGTTGGTGTAGAATTTAGTTGATGTCAGATCGAGTTGGAGTGGAGGAAAATGAGGTTGCCATTAAGTTACAGTGGAAGAAGACGAGTTCGCCGTCGATGATCTATAAAATAAAGCTTCATCCGGAGTCGATGGTGGTGGCTCCGGCAGGACCCTCCGACGATCAAGTCAGCTCTTCTGACCAATAGAAATGGAGTGCTCAAGAATGAAAAGTGAGCTTTGAGCTTTTGAGAAAAGAGGAGAGCTTAGAGAAAACGTATCTAGAGGGTCCTTTTTTATAGATAGAGCTTGATTGATGGTGATAGCTGCAGCTGTCTGACAGTAGGTCGCTCAAGACCTGGTGAGTTTGGTATGCAAGAAAAGGTGTCATCAAGCTAATGATAATAGCCATACCGTCCGGTAGCATCGCCTGTGGCAGACTGTAGCATCGCATGTGGCAGACTGATGGTGATCGTTCGTCAAGATTTAATAATCGTAACTTTAAAAAAGCAGATGCTGGTTGATGGACCTTGGCATATATCAATTTCAGAGGAGTTCGAACTCTTGAAGAAAATACGTCTGATGGAGATTATCCAAGAGTGATCCACTGGAGGAATTCGACTAAAGAAGAAGTCTGGGAGGAATTCGGCTCCTGAAGGAGTTCGATCGAAGGGAAGGCTAGAAAGGAGTTCGACTCCCATAAGTGTCTGGCTGGAGGGGCGCAGAGGAAGTTTGGCTCTCATGGGAGTCCGACTGAAGGAGTGCGGAGGGAGTTTGGCTCTCATGGGAGTCTGACTGAAGAAGTACGGAGGAAGTTTGGCTCTCATGGAAGTTCAACTGGAGCTCGATCGCTAGAAAATTTGACTGAAGCTCGACCGCTGAGAAGTTCGGCCAGTTGAGGAAATTCGGCTAAGATTCGACCATTGGAGAGTTCAGAAGAGGCTTGGCACATATCAATTCCTGAGGAGTTCGGCTAAGGCTCATCCGTTGAAGCTCTTCCATGACTATCGGTTGCATTAGGCTGAGCATTAGACTGGACTTCGATAGGAGCGGGATTTATCCCCAACAATAGTCCCCTCTCCCACTTTCGAGTTCAGAATTCGAAGGAAAGGAGTGCAGAAAAGACGACTGTCGAAGTCCTCTTCAGGGCTCTACACCAGTTTAGGTTGAAGATCGTGGGAGATCTCATCTCTAGCCGAGGTTGAAGGAGATCTCGTCTCCTATGGCCGAGGTCAAAGGTTGAGCTCCTCGGAGGAGATATCATCTCCAACAGTCGAGATTAAAGGTAAAGCTCGGGAGAGATCTTATCTCCTACAGTCGAGGTTGGAGCTCGAGAAAGATCTTATCTCCTACAGCCGAGGTTGACTCGGAGGAGATCTTATCTTCTCCAGTCGAGGTTGGAGCTCGGGGGAGATCGGAGAGAGCTCGGGAGAGAATCTCCTACAGCCGAGGTTGGCTCAGGGGCTTGGGGAGATCTTATCTTCTACAGCCGAGATTGCAGCTTGGAGGAGATCTTATCTCCTACAGCCAAAGTTGGCTCGGGGGAGATCTTATCTTCTGCAGCAGAGGTTGGAGCTCAGGGGAGATCTTATCTCCTGTAGCTGAGGTTGGCTCGGGGGCTCGGGGAGATCTTGTCTCCTGCAGCCGAGGTTGGAGCTCGGGAGAGATCTTATCTCCAGCAGCTGAGGTTGACTCCGATCGCTCGGAAAAGATCTTATCTCTAGTCGAGGTTGACTCTGGTGCTCGAAGAGATTTTATCTCTAGCTGAAGCATTCGCTCGGGGAGATCTTATCTCCTGCAGTCGAGGAAGCTTGGAAGAGATCTTATCTCCTGCAGTCGAGGTTGGCTCGATCGCTTGGGAGAGATCTTATCTCTAGCCGAGGTTGACTCGATCACTCGGAAGAGATCTTATCTCTAGTCGAGGTTGACTCGGGTGTTCGAAAGAGATTTTATCTCTAGCCGAGGTTGAAGCTCGATCGCTCGGGAAAGATCTTATCTCTGGCCGAGGTTGAAGCTCGAAGAAGATCTTATCTCCTACAACCGAGGTTGAAGGACTTTGACTCGTTCATGTTAAGATGAGGTTCTCCTCATGTTCCTAACACAGCCACTATTGACCGCTTCTTTTCTGTCATCACATAGTTTTTGCACCAAGAAACAATATTATTGAAATGGAAGAATTTTATCGAAGGAAAGTTACTGGCGGCACGTCCCCGAATTTTCTATATTTTAGGGTCGTGAGGGCGTTGTTCCTCCGAGTTTCCTCGGGTGGTAAGTCCCGATCCGGACGATCTCCTTTATCTCATGCTGGCCTTCTCAATTTGGAGCAAGCTTCTCTTGTCTTTGAAGCTAAGAGATGATGGCTCATCGAAGTACCAAGCTCTCCCCAGACGTGGCGTCGATGATACGGAAGGCGGTCGACCTTTTTATTATTCCTCACTCATTAATGGTTCTAGCTTCTGGGGGGAGGACTTCTTCGCGCCCTTCTATCGGGGCTTCCTCGACGATGAGCTCGAGAAGGAGTTCGGCCTCACTTGCACTAAGAGGGAGCCCATGAGCGTGGCCAAGCTTCATCTAGCCCTCCCGTGAAACCTCCTGAAGGAGAACTTTATGCCCTTTTATCGGGGCTTCCTTGATGATGAGCTCGAGGGGGAGTTCGACCTCGATTGCACTCGGAGGGAGTCTGTGAGCATGACCGAACTTCACTCAGCTCTCCATCGATGGCGGGTCTATTAGACTTGTCCACCCACCGCTTTTCTATGATTTCTTCATCCTTCAACTTGAAGGCTTCTTTCACACGAGCATATCTCTCAATCCAGGCTAGCAGATCGACAAAGTCCCTGAGGTACTTCTTCTCTAAGAAAAATAGCAAATCGTTCTTCTAAAGGCCGCCCTTGAGTGCGGCCATCACAACAGACTGGTCCAGATCCCGGACCTTCAATGCTGCAGCATTAAACCAGGTGACATAAGCCTGGATGGATTTTTCCTCTTTTTGCTTGACGTTCATCAGAAAATCTGAACCTCCGCACAGACGTCGGCTGCTGATGAAGTGAGCTACGAACTGATGGCTCATCTGATCAAAAGAGAAGATCGTACCTGGCTTCAACATCGAGTACAAGTTTCTCATTGCTCCCTTTAAGATAGATGGAAAGGCTCAGCATAATATGGCGTCTGGTGCACCATGGAATAGCATCATAGTCCGAAAGGCCTCTAGATGATCAATCGGATCAGAGGTTCCATTGTAGCTTTCAAATTGAGGGAGCTCAAAGTTCGATGGAACAGGCTCTTGCATAATTCGGGGGAAGAAAGGAGGATCGGTGCGGACGTCGTCAAGGTGAGCTGGGGCGATGCAGTCGAGCTCCTTAATCCATCGATCCATCTCCCACAATTGGTGATTAAGGACATCGTCTCGATCGCAGACCTTGGAGGACTTCTGACTACATATGAGGAAAGTCTCCTCTAGAGGAGAATCATGATCCAAACTTGGATCCTCTGCTCTCTATTTCCCCTTCCCAGCGGCGACGGGCATGCTAGCCCAAATACTCTTCCTTGGAATCGATTTCCGACATCCTGATGGTGGGTTTCCTGATGGAGTCACCGTCGGGGGCTACCGCATGGCCTACACCATCTCGATGAGGCCCTGGACCCACTACATCAGCAGGTTGAACTGCTCCGAATCTACCATGACCGTCGGTGGAGGTGGAGGTTGAAGTGCCAATGATGGGGCAGGAGTGGATGGATCTAGCTCAGATCTGATGGTAGATGCGGTAGATCTCCGGATAGTCACCTTCTTTTGAGGCATTTCTTGGGATTGAGGAAGAGGGTGGAAACGAATCTTGGAGAGGAAGATCGGCAGAGTCGACTGAGCACTCCTTTAAGAATAAGGGTACCTCAGAGATAGAGGCCCTTCCTCTAGCGTTAATTCTGTTGGTGCAGAATCTGGTTGACGTCGGATCGAGCTGGAGTGGAGGAGGACGAGATCGCCGTCGGTGATCTGTAAAATAAAGTTTCGTCCGAAGTCGGTGGTAGTGGCTCCGGCAGGACCCTCCGACAATCAAGTCAGCTCTTCTGGCCAACAGAAATGGAGTGCTCAGGAATGAGAAGTGAGCTTTGAGCTTTTGAGGAGAGAGGAGAGCTTAGAGAAAATGTATCTAGAGGATCCCTTTTTATAGGTGGAGCTTGATTGATGGTGACAAGTGTAGCTGTCTGGCAGCGAGCCGCTCGAGGCCTGATAAGTTTGGTATGCAAGGAAAGGTGTCGTCAGGCTGATGGTGACAGTCATACCATCCGGTAGCGTCATCTGTGGCAAACTGTAGCATCGCCTGTGGTAGACAGATGGCGACTGTTCGTCGAGATTTAACAGTCGTAGCTTTGAGAAAGCAGGCACTGGTTGGTGGACCTCGGCATATATCAATTTCAGAGGAGTTCGAACTCCTGAAGGAAATACATCTGGTGGGGATTATCCGGGAGTGATCCGCTAGAGGAATCCAACTAAGGAAGAAATCCGGGAGGAGTTCAGCCGAAGGAGAGGCTCGAAAGGAGTTCGGCTCCCGTAGGCGTCCGGCTGGAGGGGCGCGGAGGGAGTACAGCTCTCGTGGGCGTCTGGCTGGAGGAGTGCAGAGGGAGTTCGGCTCTCGTGGGAGTTCGACTGGAGCTCGGCCGCTGAGAAATTCAACTGGAGCTCGGTCGCTGAGAAGTTCGGCTGGTTGAGAGGATTTGGCTAAGACTCGACCATTGGAGAGTTCGGAAGAGGCTCGGCATAATCAATTCCTGAGGAGTTCGACCGACTGAAGGAATTCGACTAAGGCTCGCCTGCTGAAGCTCTTCCATGACTATCAGTTGCATTAGGCTGAGTATTAGACTGGACTTCGGCAGAAGCGGGATTTATCCCAACAGTAAACTAAAGAATTTTTTTTATTTATTTTTTGATATTTTTTTTATAAATAAATTAATATTTTTAAGTTCAATATAAAAATTGAGATTTTTTTTTTTTTTTTTTTTGATTTTAGTAGCCGTGGGAGACGTATAAGGCGGATCTGACGATCGATCTAAAGAAGCACCACGTTCCGACGGCGTTTCTCGACGAGGTGGCGTACTGGACCGTAAAGGCGCTTCGCTTCCCCACCGATATATTCTTCCGGGTACATTCCATCATCCTAGATTTCCTCCTCCCCAAGAAACCGGGGTTTCTCTCCGGTCACCTCCGTTATTTTCCTGTTTTCTCGCCGCTTCCATTCTAGCATCGACCCATCTTGGTGGGTCCCACCCATTTTGATGGACGTATGCTGATATAGTAGAAAAAGTCTCCCACCTATTATCCGGCAAACGATTCTCAAAGCACAGTTGTACGATGATCGGGCACATCAGGGAGACCCTGGGCCCTGATCTCTTGCCAACCTGCCCACGTTGTGTTCCACGGCTCTTATAGCACAGCTGTACCGTTGATCATGAATGGTAGCTTTTTTTTTTTTTAATAATTTTATTTATAAGTGTTATATTTCTGCATTTGCGTTTATTCCATGCTTGCTATCATTATCATCATCATTATTATTTGCAGAGACGTTATGGTTGCCGGGCAATGACGCTGGAGACGGTGGCGGCGGTGCCGGGGATGGTCGGCGGCATGCTGCTCCACCTCCGCTCCCTCCGCCGCTTCGAGCACAGCGGCGGCTGGATCCGTGCTTTGTTAGAAGAGGCCGAGAACGAGCGGATGCACCTGATGACCTTCTGGAGGTGGCGAAGCCCCGTTGGTACGAGCGCGCGCTGGTCATCGCCGTCCAGGGGGTCTTCTTCAACGCCTACTTCCTGGGATACCTTCTCTCCCCCAAGTTCGCCCACCGCGTCGTCGGCTACCTCGAGGAGGAGGCCATCCACTCCTACACCGAGTTCCTCAGGGACCTCGACGCCGGCAAGATCGAAAACGTCCCAGCCCCCGCCATCGCCATCGACTCCTGGCGCCTTCCCCCTGACGCCACCCTCAAGGATGTCGTCACCGTCGTCCGCGCCGACGAAGCCCACCACCGCGATGTCAACCACTTCGCATCGGTATGCATGATTGGCTTCATGTCTTTGTTGGATTTTTTATGCAAGATAGAATGAGTTTATTCGTTTGGTTATTATGATGCTGGGATTGTTTTCTCCCACCATTTTGCTCTAAGAAAAAAAAAAAAAAAAAAATGCTGAAATTGATGTTGTAGGATGTTCATTACCAAGGGATGAACCTGAATCAGACGCCGGCGCCGCTTGGGTACCACTGAATTGCTGCTTCCGAGCTTGATCTCTCTAATGAGACAGTGGAGGCACTAAAGAGAGAAGAACTGAACTGCATATAGCCTATTAATAATAAAGTCCATGTCATAGAGCATAGAGAGGCTTGTTTTGTTTTGTTGGATTGCTGACTCCATCTTATTATAAGGATTTGATGATGTGGTATGACCTGATTCCTGTTTCACCGGGTGGGTGTGTTCATATATATTGCTATCTGTCATCTATTTTTGGAGCATGTATATATTCATTTGCATCATTCAAATACGTAAAGTTCTGCAATTTTCTTTCTTGCAATAAGGATAAGAAGAGTGGGGGTAATGTTGGTGGTGAATTGATGATCAGATGGAGTACTACTTCTGCGTCCGATGTTTCAGAGGTTATTGGACATTCTTTTGGTTTTATGTGGAGGATGTGTACACAAATATCGCTCTGAATTCTGGAATTGTGGGTCTCCCAGAATCAGATGGATATCCAAATGAAGTTGATGATAGACTTTGTAAACTTGTGCCAGCATATGATTATGGGATAGGAAAGAATTTGTGGAGGCAGAAAATTGGACCAACATCTCGGTCAGACTATGGATTACACCAGGACATCAAGGCTTCTGATTGTTAACAGGATGCAGGGATGGATTGTAGAATTGTCTATGAGGTATAAGTGGAAGTGTTTTGGCATACAACAGTTGTCAAAGAGAAAATATTGGAATGCCGAGCATGAGCAAGATATCATATGATGATCTTTAGGATATGCTTATGAATTATATATTTCTAAGAATGATAGGGTATTTCTTAGGCTTTTCAGTGATAACAAGTGTATGGTGGATGGGTGAACTTGAAAGGAGATCGAGATGCAGGGGAGGTCTGAGAAGCGTGGACAGATCGGTGAAATCAAACTTGTGGCTGCGAGGAATCTTTAGGACAAACCGGAAGCAGTAAAGCTTTTAGAAGACCTGCTGGCTCGTGATGGTGGTCTGGTAGAAGCTTAATTATCGATGGGATACAAGGAAGAAAAAATGCATCGTACTGTAGTACTGGAAACTCCAAACATGATGTGCCATTGTTATGGCTCAAGATTCAGAAATCCTACGCTAGGAACAGGAATTTGACTCATGATGATACTTTGATGTAAGTTTTTTAGATGACATCATGCTTTTTTCTGGATTTGCATGTTTCTTTTAAAGCCCAAATTCCATATACCTGAGTAACATTCAATACCAATGATCGGAGGTGAGTGGAATTTAGTGGACTTAATGAATTGATTTTATTATTCAGAGTTGAAAACGTGAAAAAGAAAAAAAGAAAAAAGCTGAATAAGAGGCCATGACTGATGAGAAATCGTGCCAGACAAAACATTTGCTTGAGCCTTAGAAACTTTTATATATTGGTAAGGAAGAAGTAAAAAGAAATTCTTAGTCTAAGGGCATGCAACCAACTGCCTATGGACTGTTCTCAAATTGTGGCAGCGCATTTAATACGCCATCCAGCAACATTATGCAACACAGAAAATGGAGGAAAAAAAGAATAGATGAATCTACTTTGGGAGGTGTGACAATGAAGGAAAATAAATGTCATGCAGCTGATCGGTTGGAATACTTTTGGCATCTGATATCTCAGAGGTTATAAGACATTGGTGTTATGTGGAGGATGTGTATACAAGGATGGCTCTGAGATGTTGAATTTGTTGGGCTCCAGAAATCAGATGAACATTGCAATGAAGTGGATGACCGACTTCATCAAATTGTACCACTACATGATTACGGGATAACAAAGAAATCAGAACTCTATCAAAGTGTGGAGGCAGATGGTTAGACCAACATCTCACTGAGACTATGGATTACACCAGGGCATGAAGGCTTCTGAATGTTAATTTGGTGGAATTGTCTTATGAGGTATAACTGGAATCTAAAATTAACAATTTACTCCAAAGAATATCTGTCGGCATCATGCTGTGAAAAAGAAATATGTTGGAGTGCTGACCAATAGCGACAAGCATATGATGATCTCGACCAGATATTCAAGTACAAGTTATGATATATGTCTATGAACTATATAGTTGTAAGAATGAGAAATACTTTTTAAGCTGTTCGGTGCTGAGAAGTGTATGAAGGATAAGTGAACTTGAAAGGAGATGCGGGGGAGGCCTGAGAATGGTGGACGGATTAGTGAAATCAAACTTGTGGAAGCACTGAAGTACTTGAGGAATCTCTAGGACAAGCTAAAAGCAGTAAAACTTAAGAAGACTTGCTGTCTCTTGATCGAGGTCTATAAAAAGTTTAATTGCTGATAG
The DNA here is from genome assembly GCA_006176705.1 of Cocos nucifera. NCBI lineage: Eukaryota > Viridiplantae > Streptophyta > Magnoliopsida > Arecales > Arecaceae > Cocos > Cocos nucifera. The sequence continues at coordinate 181,233 of QRFJ01001307.1, read as the reverse complement.
GATGCAGGGAAGGAAAAATATGAGGTGCTTCAGTCATTGAAAGTCCCAAGCATAATGTGACATTATGATGGTTTAAGATTCACAAAACCTACACCGGGAACAAGAATTTGCACTCATGTGATACATAGATATGATTATTTTGGATGATATCATGCTTTTTTGTGGGTTTGCATGTTTCCTTTTCAAGCCTAAATTCCATATGATCGAAGAACATCCCATGCCAGTTATCAGAGGTCAGTGGAATTTAGTGGGCTTGATGACTTGATATTGTTGTTTTTGGAAAGGAGTTGTGCAGAGTTGAAAACACGAACCACAAGCTGAATGGTAGGCCATGGCTGATGAGAAATTTTGCCAGGCATTACACTTTCTTGAGCCCTAAAACTTTTAGACATGGCAAGGAAGAAGTAAAAAGGAAATTCTTACTTCAGAGGTATGCCACCAACTTCCTATGGGCTGTTCAGATCAAATTATAGCTGATAATCTAAGGCACCAACCAGTAATATTATGCGACAAGAAAAACTACAGACAATGGATAAAAATGAATAAATGAGTCTACTTTGGGGGCTGGAGAAAAGCAGAATAATGGTGTCAAACTTTGACAGTGATGGAAAATAAATGTCAGGCAGCTGATCTTTTTCTAAGAAGAGACAAGTTCTTTAGAATAGGCCACTTCTGTCACTCGCAGGTTTATCGAGTTAAAAAGCAAAGTTCAGGCTCTTTAATTTTAAAGGAAGACTTTATATTGGTTAGAAAGCAAAAAATTGCACGAAGTATGACTTTGGGCCTCAATGTACCGAACAATGATGATGATAGGTTCGTTGTCCGGCCTTGATCTTGTTATATAAAGACAGCAGTGGGAAACCGATCAAATGGTTCTATCATGGCTACACAACTGGGGCAAGAAATTAAATTTCTGTTTGGCATATTCGGGAATAGCATAATAGTTGCTAGGTGGTGCAGGATTTTAGATGGCATGCTGTAGTTGGTCATAGGGTGCAGGGTTTTGGATCCAAGCAGAGAGGAGAAAGCTCCTAAGTAGGTTTGACATGGTTTTTGGTAGTCAAACCTAAGCAGAATGTTATCCACTGCCTATGGGAGATGGATTGGATAGCGTATGCAGCTCATGTTAGCGAAGCATGGATTGAACCAAAGCTAGAAACAGAATGGAATGAACTAGGTTCTGTTCTGTGGCAAATCGGCCTAATCACCAGAAAACCAGGTTTTCGATCGGAAGAAATTGATCTATCACATAAATAAACTCTATATTAAACAAATAAGGAAAAACTTTACTTACCATCAATAGAATCAGCCCCACCCTCAAGGTTCCATTCTTTTATGGTTAAAAAATTTATCTAAAAATTTATATTTTTTTAGATAAATATTTTTTAAATAATATTTAAATTAATTTATTCATATTTTTTATGTATGAAAAAATGACTTCAAAATCTATTATCCATAATTCTTTTGCATTACTATTTTTTTTTGAAAAAGTTACTAAAATTTATTCATATTTTTCATAATATTCTTTACATTTTAGATTTGAAGAAAGTAGATGATTAAGTTATTGAACATTGAATAATGAAGATATTAAAAATGAGGATAGAATATTTTAAAAATAAAATTAAATATCTACTTTAGTAACTAATAAAAAATGATTTATGGATAAGAGTTTTTTCTCATTTCATGAATAAATGTTATTCATGAAAAATAATTTATTCACCTTAAAAATATGAGAACAAGATAAATTGATCAATAAAAATATTAATCAATTTTTTCATAATATTTATCTATAAAACTATAAAACTATCTCTGATCAAAGCATACAATGACATGCCAGAAGGTGGAAAGACCGAAATCTCAAACTTGAAAACTAAGTCACATCTTAAATGTTACGGTCTTTTAAAAGCAAACGCTAACAAAAGTGAATTATTTAACAAAGATTGCAACTTACGAGGTTCTTCATCACTACGGGCGAGTGGCAAGTGCAATATTAAATGGACGGCGATCACGTTGACGGCTGATGGTAGCTGTTATCTTCCATTGGCCACTTCTAAATGATATTGTAGCAGCAAAATTGCCATTACGAGTTAAGGTGCATATCATTTTATAGGATTTCCGATATTTATTTTTTCTGTTATACATTAAAATCTTTAGGTGTCCAATGCACAACCAAGAAAACCACCTGCACAATCTTAACCAGGAGAAAGTATCCATTAAGTTCTCCACAGCCTATGGAAGTCCCAAGTTCTATAAGCAACAAAGCCAGAACAGCCTTGCATCTCTTTGAGCATACCATTCTTGAGAGATAAGAGAACTGATCGGGCAAGGCAACAAATTTCCAGCTTCCCTTCCAACGGTGACTTAAATATTGTACCTGACAAGTCCAATAGTCAATACAAGCCTTTTTGCTGCACAGACAAACTATCGAACAGATGAGTGATAAAAAATATCACTGGACAGATGGATAGAAACAACCGAGCACATGAGATGGAATAAATGCCTGAATAGATGAATGTATGCCAACCTAACCTCACAGCCAGAAAACCAGAGAAAATTTAAAATGCCACCACCTTGTTACAATCCACACATTCTGACTTGCAATTAAATGAGCTCGTCAATTTACGTAAGTGCCTCTTTGGCACACTCTAGTCATGACGGCATAACATCATTGCTATGTAGTCTAATCTAATTACAAGGGAGTTGCTGGTGAAAAGAGAACAGAACATACTCGGGAAAATTAAGTTGGATATCCTTGTGTGCGGCCCATAAATTGCTTGTATTGCTGCCGTGCTCAGTTCATTTCATATGCATGCGGACAGTGAGTGAGAGAGATGGAAAATATGTGAATAAAGACCTTCAATCTTCAAATACATCCAACAGCTGACAGGCTCGCTCTGCTGACTCTGGACTTGATTCTGCATGTTAAACAGCTCATGAATGGGATAATGGAAAATGATAAGAACGATATTTTCTTGGAAACAAATGCATATGCCTTTATCATAATTATGTTGATGGATGGAAAATTGAATGGCAAATTTGCATGGAATTCACATCTCATATTAAAATAGAGAAGAAAATAGATTGACAAAGAACAAGTTGGCATGCTCTAAGATCATATAGATGTTAATAAACAAGGAAATCAAGAGAGAGAAACAATTCAACTAAATTTTAGCCCAAACTTATTACTATTGGTACTTCAAACAATACAACTAGTATTTCGAAACAACGCAACTAACACATTTTAACCTTTACCCGATGTTGTAAGCAAGAAGGCAATTTCATAGGGTCAGATGCTGAGACCTGGATGACCAGCTGACGGGAACTTCAAATCGTTGATCTGGCACCACAGCAAAAGCAGCCATCTTTTCCTTTTTCATGCATAGCCTTGTTGAATGGATAGCCAAAAAGACTGACAAACATATAGCCAAAAGAACATAAGACGGAAGCATGCACATGTTCCAGGTTAATTGAATGCAGTTAGTAGGCAAATCATATTTGTAAAATACAACTCCTGGAATACATTAGACTTATCATCCAGGCCTTGTTCTGTTGCTAATCTCATCTGTTATCTATCTAGATGACAAAAATATTTGGTAAGCCTCAGATAAAGCCAGAAAAATGGGATCATTTCAAGAACAGTGCATTGATGTAACAATATGTAAACCCAGCTTGCTCATTAGCCTAAAACTGTGGGCGTCTATAATTATAGCATAGCTCTTCCACAATATATGATCTAAAGTCAAATGAATAAACTGCGGCGATTATTTATAGTCTCATATATAATTTCTCAAATTCAGCATCTTGTCTGAAGGTTTTCTTATTTATATAGGAAAAAAAACTGATACCAAAAGGATTACCATGACTCTTCTTACAAAAATTCAACCATGATGATTATAAAACAACATCATGATTTTTCTCTAGGGGCTCTTTCCGCAATTTAGATCAATATATACAACAGCAACGCAAAATTGATGAATGGAACTGCAAAGCAAGAATGAAAATACAGAAGTGCTTGTTATGTACGAAACGGTCGACAGCATAGAAGGCAATTAGTTATAGGAAGTGAGGACTCAGTTTTGGTGTTTTGTGCACGGACAAGATAATAATTCAATTAACATATGGCCACATGTACAAGCAATATCTCAATTAGTTTTCCAGTCTATAGACTAAGTTGAGTTCGAGTGATAAAGCTAACACAAAGCACCAGATATGAACAGATATTCAGTCATGTCAAACACATACAATAACTGGATCTCAACCATTGTTCCCTGGATGAATTTAGAAGCAAAGTTAAGGCACAGAATCACATTAAAAAAATTGTATTTTCTGGTTAAAACCAACGAGCAGCCAGACAAACCATCAAACATGAGATGTAATGATTAAGATAACCAACTACCATATAAAATAATAGTCATTCAAAATGGTTGAGGAAAAAGCTACATTTTTTTCATCAAAAGCACAGGAACTGTAGCCATTATCAGTGATTTACAACATGGTAAGTGATTACCTGTACTTTTAGAAATGCATATATAATTATATCATAAGAAAGGTTTTAAAACTAAGTTTTGGATTCAGTTTCGGTTCCAAAAATCGGTTTCAATTTTAGTTAAGGTTTTGGCTGTAATTTTGGTTTCAATAGTCTCGGCGGTTTTGCTCTGAGTTTTGTTTGGGTCAAGAAAGTTAGAAAAATATCCCAAAAAAGAGAGAGAGAAATTATTCTTTTAAAAAAATATGTATGCACACACACACACATATACATACATACATACATACATGTATGTATGTCTGTGTGTGTGTGTGTGTATGTGTGTGCGTGCATGTATGTATGTATGTATGTATGTGTGTGTGTGTGTGTGTGTGTGTTCGCGTGCGCGCGCGCATGTGTGTGTGTGTGTATGTGTGTGTGTGTGTGTGTATGTATGTGTGTGTGTGTGTGTGTGCATGTATGTCAGTGTGTGTATTATATCAAGATTTGATGTGTTATGCTAAACTCTCTACTCACTGTAAAATGTATTGTATTTTCCTAAACTTTTCCCTAGCTTCTGTAACCTTGATTGATGGTAAACTAAATTTGATGCAGGCAATAAAATCTGCAATATGGATAATTCCAACATAAGAAAAAACGTATATTATTGAGATCAAAAAGGAAGGGCGCGTTAGGTCGCTGTCTTTAGAGAAGATTCGTGCCCCTTTTAAGTGCATTGGGTTTCACGGCACGTTTCTTCCAAGATTCACCAACCTCCTTTCTCGGACTTCCCGTCGGTGCACACGTCGAAGAAGTATCGAACTTAACAGGACTTTAAGCTACTCGCAAATAGTAAAGGAATGCCAAAATAAAGAATAAAAATAGAAGAAGAGAAAATCTGTCTCTTTGAGAAAACCAGGGTAGCCCATGTCTCTTGGAAGTTAAACTAACAGGGAAGCGTCTCTTGACGCTTCAAATTCAAAATGGTCCGGTTGGTAGATGCTTCAAATTCAAAATGGTCCGGTAACCAACAAATAAGGTGGTAAAAGGACCTCTGGTGGGTAAGGTGAAATGACATGTTTGAATATATTAATTTATAAATAAGGAATAAAAAGAAATTACTAATGGGTTAGATCTCTCATGCCTGCCGCCACCTGCTTCGCATGCGTGCATGCATGTGTTGTTGAGCACACTAAAACCCATAAAACACCAATCAAGTAGAGATAAAGCAAGACACTATATAAACACATGTCTAACTTTATAATTATCCAATATGGGATTAAAGAAAAGTAGTACACAACACAAGAGGACAATTTTAAATCAAACCAAAGAAACTTTATAGTTTCCAACAATCCCCACATTTGATTAGTTTCTCTCTCCTAGGTCTTGTGCTTCTTCTGGGTTGAAATTCAGTTTCACTTTCAAGTTTCTCTATTCTTGAAATTCAGTTTCACTATCTATGCACACTAAAACCCATAAAACACCAATCAAGTAGGATAGAGCACGGTACTACTATATAAGCACATGTCTAACTTTATAATTATCCAATATGGGATTAAAAAAAAGCAGTATACAACACAAGAGGACAATTTTAAATCAAACCAAAGAAATTTTATAGTTTCTAACATTGATGTGGCATACTAAACACTTGACTTCTTCTAAAATGCATTATATTTTCCTAATTTTTCCCTGACTTTTGTAAATTCTCCAATATTTACTCCTTTTTAGTATTATACTAAACTTTTCCCCATACATATTTCATTCTATTTCACTTTAGTAATTCATCTTAACAAAACCATCTAAATACATGTCATTCTAATTCCATTTTTAATAACTCATATGAGCAGGAGAGATACATATAACCCTTCTAAGCATGAAAACATCCATCCAGTAATATTTCATTCTATTCCACATTAATAACGGATCTAAGCAAAAAAAAAGAAGGAAAAAATATAAGAACATTTCATTCTATTTCACTTGAAAAGCCTATGTAAGCAAGAAAAGAATTCATATAAATACAAGCATATTTTATTTCATTATTTCAAGATACAACTTACCCATCATAATAGCAAAGGTTCAACAAAATTAACATGAATTTAATAACTAAAGCCTTTAATAAATGTTTAATAGCATTAGTCAATTTTTGCATAATATTAACCATGTTAACTTGTTAAATGAAAAGTAAAATAAGTACTTTCAGTTGGTTTTGTCCAAAACTGACCAAACCAAAAATTTTAGTCAATTTCAGATTGACTTCTGTCGAACTGAGAACGATGGTGATTGTTGACCCTAGGTATGATTTTGATAAATAATAAAATATTTGAGTTTATTTTGGATACTAATAATTTGGTTGGAGTGTTTAAGATAAAATTCAGGAAGACAAGAACCCATTTCAATGAAGCTCCATGCTTTTGATTGAAAGAACCAAGAAAGAAGAGCAAAAGAGGTCAAGCCAAATATTTTTCGAAATATACTGGGTCATGAACGAACTCAAGAGAAGTTTAAAATTAAATTTGGTACAGTTTCAACACTTGGCATAGATCAAAAGTCGACTCAAAAAAAGTCGGAGCCGACTCAAGGACTCAGACAGGCACCAGACTTAAAACATAAGACATTATTTTAGATCATGTTGCAAGAGTCAACTTAGGAGTCGACTCATGTCTCAGGAGAGGCGCCAATCCAATTACGACTGAAGTCGACTCACAAAATTCAGGAGTCAACTCCGGCATGTAGAATTGGCATGGCACAGAAAAATACAAAACGTTAAGATTTTTGCCCTGAGACTGGAGTCGACTCAAGGCTCCGGGGAGTCGACTCCCGAGCTTCTGACAGCCCTAACGGCTAGTTTACAGAACTGCCAAGATTTTATTTTGGATGCTTTAAATGGCTTTTTCTGGTGTTCCAACAGCTACAAATCTGTTTTTGAAGTTCTTAACTTGGATTTGAAGGCTTCCAAAACCAGATTAAAGCTGCAGAACACAAGATATAAATGCAAGAAAGTAGGAAAATCAGCAATTAATTCAAAAACTGTGCTGTCCAAACAATGAGCTTTAAAGAGCCTTCATTGCTGTTCAACCACTCAACCAGCTGTGCAATCAAGACATTCTCAAGTGAAGGGAGCACTCGTTGCTAAAGCCCTCCAATAACTCAGCTTGTGTATTAAAGCTTCAAATCAGTTCTTCAAGAAGTTTGTTTCTCTTTAAATTTCTATATCTCAAAATTTTTATATTTCAAGTTTCAAAAAGATTGAAACTTGAAGGATAGGCTCATCCAAGCCTTGAATTGAATTTATACAAGCCTAAGAGTGGCTTGGGGTTAGGTTTTGGTTGGTTAGCCCGCAAAACCAACTGAATTTAGATTGTGAACCTGGAAGAAAAACAATCTTGATATAATCTTGAAGATTATAGTGGAATTCTCAAATGGAGTGCTTAAGAAGTAGACGTAGGTATTGGGTTTGACACCAAACCATTATAAAAAGTTTGTAGCTTTATGGGTGTGATTTATTTCATCAACTATCATTATTTTCTGCTTATTTGATCATTGCATTTTCAGGATAGTAGTATTCTAAATCTGCACATATACTTAGTAATCTGAATTTTTTTTAAAAACCCAATTCACACCCCTCTTGGGTTATTCTTCTAGACAACAAATGGTATTAGAGTAGATACACTTATATTGTTTGTTGTTCATTTGATTTAGAGTAATCTTTCGAGATGGCAACCCAATTGAATGTTTGCCTAATGGAAGGGCAATCTACAAATAGGCCTCCTTTATTTAACGGTTCAAATTACACATATTGGAAGGCACACATGCACATATTCATTCAAGCACTTGATTATTACCTATGAAGTATCATAATCAATGGACCACATACACCTACAATTAGCATTTAAGATAATGTAATTCCTAAATCCGAAAGAGATGAGAATAAAAATGATAAGAAGTTGGCTCAATTGAACATTAAAGCAATAAATGTGCTTTATTGCTCACTTAATGCCAATGAAATTGCTCACTTAATGCTAATGAATTTAACCGGATTTCTACTTATATTTTAGCCAAAGAAAAATGGGATAGACTTGAGGTTATCCATGAGGGTACCAATCAAGTAAAAAAATTCAAAATAAATATGCTAGTGCATAAGTATGAACTTTTTAAAATAGAATCAATGGAAAGCATTACCGAAATATTTACACGATTTACTGATATTATAAATGGACTCAAAAGCTTAGAAAAATCATATACTAATAGTAAACTTGTGAGAAAAATTCTTAGATTTCTTTTTCGAACTTGGAAGGCAAAGGTGACAGCTATACAAGAAGCTAAAGACCTTAACACCTTGCCCCTTAAAGAGTTTCTTAGTTCTCTCATGACACATGAATTAACCATGAAGCAAAACCTAGAAGATGAAGTCAAGAAAAAGAAAACTGTGGCTCTCAAGTCCGTAGTAAAAAAAGAAGATGAAGAAAATGAAGATTCTAAAGAAGGAGATGATGATAAAAAAAATGACTCTCCTAACCAGAAAATTTAGAAGATTCATAAGAAAGAAAAAATTCATAAGAAAGGAGTAGCTAACATATTTTGAATGCAAAAAATCAGATCATTTCAAGGTAGACTGCCTTCTATTGAAGAAATCCTCCAAGAAAGTAAAGAAAGCAATGATAGTAACATGGAGTGATAGTGAAAATTCAAATTCAGATGAAGGATAAAAAATAGTCAATTTGTGTCTTATGAATCAAGAAGATGAGGTAACAGTTGGCACTCAACCTAAATTTTCATTTGATGAATTGCAAGAAGCATTTTATGAATTATATGATGATCTTAAAAAGTTAACCTTGAAAAATAAAAATCTGAAATCAATCAATCAAAATCTAATCAAGGAGGAAATATTGAGAGAAAAATAGCTTATTTCTGCAGAAAATCAGAACCTAAAGAAAGAACTTGAAAAATATAAATCTATAGTTGATAAATTTACATTAAGTTCTGAAAAACTGCAATTATTACTCAACAATCAAAAAGCTGTCTTTGACAAAGCTAGAATTGATTTTAGAACTCAAAAGAAATAGAAATTTTAAAAGAATTTCTTCATAAATGATCCATCTTCAACTTCACAAAACCAATCTATTTTTGCTGTGAAAAATCTTGACACAAATCTTATATTTGCAATTTTAGAAAAATGAAAAACAATCTATATAGTAAGAAGGTATGGGTTCCCAAAAGAACCATGGTTATTAACTCCAAAGGATCCAAGATGACTTGGATACCTAAAACCCTCATTTGATTTTTGATTGCAGGTGCGTCTTGCAGCCAATAGAAAGAAAGAAAAATGATATCTAGATAGTGGCTGCTCAAGGCACATGATGCGTGAAAAGGAATATTTCATTATCCTTGAAGCTAAAAGAGGAGGAATTGTGACCTTTGGTGATAATGGCAAAGAATACGTCATCAGAAGTGGTAAAATATGTATCACTCCTACATTCATAGATAATATACTCTTAATAGATGGCCTAAAACATAACTTATTAAGTATCGGTCAACTTTGTGATAAAGAATTTAAAGTTATTTTTGAATCACTTTTATGCATGGTTACTAGCCCTATTGATAATAGCATTGCTCTCATTGGATATAAACATGAAAAATGTATAATTAGTAGACTTGGATGACTCTTCCACCAAAAGAAGCCAATGTTTAGTTGCAATGAATGCTAAAATCAATGAAGATGGTTGGCTATGGCATCGTAGACTAGGACATGCTAGCATGGATTTGATTTCTAAACTAATCAAAAGGGATGTTGTGAAAGGTTTGCCAAATGCATGTCAATTAGGAAAATAAACTAGAAGCTCTTTCAAATCAAAAAATATTGTTTCAACTTCTAGACCTTTTGAACTACTTCATATGGATTTATTTGGACCAACTAGGACCACAAGCCTAGATAGTAAAAAATATGGACTTGTAATTGTAGATAACTTTTCGAGATTTACTTGGATTTTATTTTTAGCACAAAATGATGAAGCATTTTCTACATTTTCTAAGTTTTTCAAGAAAGTTTTAAATAAAAAGAACCTCTATTGTTGGTATTAGAAATGATCATGGAATGGAGTTTGAAAACCAATATTTTGAAACTTTTTGTAATGAAATGAGGATTGAACATAATTTTTCTGCTACCAGAACACCTCAACAAAATGGGATTGTTGAAAAAAAAATAGAATCCTAAAGGAAATGGCCCGAACCATGTTGTGTGAAAGCCATCTTTCAAGATATTTTTGAGCTGAAGCTATCAATACAGCATGTTATGTTCTAAATAGAGCATTAATAAGGCCGATATTAAAGAAAACTCCTTATGAACTTCAGAAAAATAGAAAACCAAACATTAGTTACTTTCATATTTTTGGTTGCAAATGCTTTGTTCTAAATGATGGCAAAGATAACTTAAGCAAATTCGATGCAAAATCTGATGAAGGCATTTTCTTAAGATATTCTACCTCTAGTAAAGCATATAGGGTCTTTAACAAACGTACATTAATCGTTGAAGAATCTATATATGTGGTATTTGATGAAACTAATAACTTACGTTCTAAAAAAAAAAGGATATGGCTGATGATGTAGGAATCATAGAGAAATGAGTGAAGAAAATTACACTCAAGAAATCAATAACTCAAGATAACAAAAAAGAAAAGAAAGTTGAACCTAAAGATGAAAACCTTGATGATACTCAAATTCAAAGTCTACCAAAGAAATGGAGGTATGCACTTGGCCACCCCAAAGATCAAATTATTGATGATCCATCATAAGAGGTAAGAACTCGTGCATCCTTAAGAAATATCAATAATTATTTAGCCTTTGTATCCCAAATTGAACCAAAAAGTATAAAAGAAGCTGAAAATGATCCAAACTGGATAAATGTAATGCATGAAGAATTAAATCAATTTGAAAGAAATAGAGTTTGGAGCCTAGTTGATAGACCAAGTGACCATCCAGTAATTAGAACCAAATGGATATTTAAAAATAAACTAGATGAAAATAAAATAATTACTAGAAACAAAGCTAGATTAATAGCTAAAGGATATAATCAAGAAGAAGGTATTGATTTTGATGAAACCTTTGCCCTAGTAACTAGATTAGAAGCAATTAGGCTACTACTTACATTTGCATGCTTTATGAATTTTAAATTATACCAAATAGATGTCAAGAGTGCATTTTTAAATGGATACATAGCCAAGGAAGTATATGTGGAACAGCCATCTGAATTTGAAAGTCATACATATCCTAATCATGTTTATAAATTACATAAGGCATTTTATGGTTTAAAACAAGCCCCCAGAGCATGATATGAAAGACTAAGCAAATTTCTAATTGATAATAAATTCTTTAAAGAATGTTGATAAAACTCTATTTTTAAAGAAAAGAAATAAGGACTTATTAGTAGTATAAATTTATGCAGATGATATTATTTTCGATGCTATTAATGAGAATCTTTGCCAAGAGTTTGCCAAGCTTATGCAGGAAGAGTTCGAGATGATGAGCATGATGGGTGAACTGAACTTCTTTCTCGGACTCCAGATCAAGCAAAGTGAAGAGGGAATCTTCAACCAAATAAAGTACACAAGAAAAATCTTAAAAAAGTTTGGAATGGAGAACTCAAAACCAATTGGCATACCTATGAGCCCCTCTTGCAAGCTTGATAAGGATGAAAAGGATAAGAAAGTTAATACTAAATTATATAGAGGTATGATAGGATCATTGCTCTGTCTTATTGCAAGTAGACCTGACATTATATTTAGTGTTTATATGTGTACTAGATATCAATCTGATCCTAGAGAATCTCATGCTTTAGCTATTAAAAAAATATTTAAATATTTATCTAAAATACTTAATGCTGGACTTTGGTATAATAAATTATAATAAATTATTACCTTTGGAATTAATTGGATATACTGATTCTAATTTTGCTGAATATAAGTTAGATAAAAAAAAGCACTAGTAGCACTTGTCAATTTCTTGGAGTTAATCTAATTTCATAGTTTGACAAGAAACAACACTCCGTGACATTATCTATAGCAGAAGCTGAATATATTGCAGCTGGGAGTTATTGTGCTCAAATCCTATGGATTAAATAACTTAAAGATTATGGCATAAAACTTAATAAAATTCTAATAAGATGTGATAATACTAGTGCAATTAATTTAACTAAAAATTGAATTCAACACTCAAGATCTAAATATATTGAAATAAGACATTATTTCATAAGAGATCATATGCAAAATAATGATATGACACTTGAGTTTGTTAGTACAGATAAACAATTAGCAAATATTTTCACTAAACCCCATAATGAAGAGAGATTTAGCATAATTAGGAGAGAACTAGGATGTGCTATTCAGGTTCTCTTGATCCAATAGCTCTCATATGACTTAGAAGTCACTTTATTGCTCTCTAAGGATTCTATCTAGCAAATTTGCTGATTGATTTAAAATCATATCCTCTCTAAACTTTCATAAAGATCTCATATTTCATAAGTCTATCGATCTATTAGACTCAATTCTCAACTATCTCTCAATCAGATGTACCCATTCTCTTTTTCTGAAAAATCAAAATTCCACACTACTTAACCTGGAGTCAACTCCCGCTAGAGTCGACTCATGAAAACCTGAAGTTGACTCATGATCGGAAACCTAATTTTTAAACCCGAGGAGAAGAGTCGACTCATGAAAACCCGAAGTTGACTCATGATCGAAAACCTAATTTTTAAACCTAAGTCCTCTCCTCATCTCACTTCACCCTTTCACTGTTCAACCCTAGACTTGTTCCAAGGCCGTAAGGGACCCCCCTTTTGACCTCTCCACCTGTCATCTTCCCGGATTTCCTTGGATTCTTCCTCCACTGTGTGCAATGGGGCCTAAAAAAAAGTGCATTGTCCGAAGGAGACTAAATCCAACGGAGCAGCGTGAATCTTCAAGCGAAGGGGATTCCAACTACAATGAAGGTAACACCGTCCCCCAATCGCCTGCTCTACTTCTGGATCGGCAAGTAACCACCGGAAGAAATGTGGACTTCCGATTTTTTGACCGAGAAGGATTAAGGATTAGCACATGGATCCGATCCCAGCAGTGGGAGAGATTCTTTTCAATCAACCAACCCACCTATCCACGTTGGTCCGAGAGTTTTATAGATGCATATGACTAGGCGAGAGGATGATTTGAAATGCACAGTAGTAAAAGGAGTCACCTTTCGCCTTACCCCTAATAGACTCGGACATATTTGGGAACTACCTACTGAGGAATTAGCACCACAGTGGCCATCGGATTATGATTTTTTCCTTAGGTTGATTACCAGGCTGAGCAACGTAGAAGGAATCACAAAATTAAAGGCAAACAACCTATCTATTGAGATGAGGGTACTTAATCACATGGTTGCTCTGATTATCTTTCCCAAGATCAGCCAATTTGATCTAGTTTCGAATAGGATAATTGGCATTATGGACTGCATTGTCCAAGGTGTGCAACTCGACCTCCCATTATTGATTTTTAGATAGATAAGGAATGGTGTAGGCAGAGCTAGAGCATGTCTTCCCTATGGTATGGCCCTAACCTCAGTCTTCAAAGAGGTTGGGATAGATTTTGATGGAGAGCTTTCTATTCATCTGAGACGTACAGATACCCATGGAGAGAAGACACTCTGATGGGTTATCGAAAGCTGAATGACAGATGGGTCAAAAGAGCATCTGAACAGGAGCAGCCACAGACTCGAGATGGAGTTGGACCGAGTTAGCCTACAGATATTCCTCCGGCACAACCTCCGACTGAGTCAACTGCAGACCCATTCACCATTCCCCCAAATCGATCTGCTAGAGTTCATCCCCCCAGCTCAGACTACTGATGATCAGGCAGCTCGAATCATCCACTCTATTTTAGATGGACTAAGACTACAGATGGAGGGGATCTAGAGTGAGATAGCTTATGGAGCAGAGAAAGGTACAGTATGTCCCCAGATATGATCACATCACTCTTAGTTTCTATGGGACAGCTGGTGGATATTCTAAGGATCCATGCTCCATAAGGATCAGCAGCAGTAGCGATTGCAGCAGCAACATCAATAGCAGTGGCTGAGGCAGCAGTATCAACAGCAATCGTTGAGACAGTTGAGGCAGAGCCAGACTTTTTTTTGTTCCGCCTCCAATTTCTAAGCCTCCCCCTGTGCACCCGATCAGCCTCCTTTCAGACCTTTTAGGACATTCTCGAGCTGGAGGACCATCCACTCGCACCCGGAGTAGGAGGGTGACTAGAGCTAGCTCCACCACTCTTGAGATTCCATCTGACTAATCCACTGGGACTTAGGCTCTTTTATATAGGGATTAGTCTATGTCTATGTGATGTTTTAGGACCTAGCCGTATCTTGTTATTGGATGATGATACTTGTTGGGGATAAACCCCGCTCTTGCCGAAGTCTAGTTCGATCCTCAACCTAATGCAACCAGTAGCCGCAGAAAAGCTTCAGCCATATCCCTTCAGCCGGCCGAACTCCTCAACGGTCGAGCTCCCTGGACTCCCAGCAGCCGGACTTTAGCCGAACCCCTCAGCGACCGAGCTTTAACCAGACGCCCGCGAGAACCGAACTCTCTCTGCGCCCTTCCAGCCAGATACCTACAAGAGCCGAACTCCCTCCAGACATCCCCTTCGGTCGGACTTCTTCAGGAGCCGGACTCCTCCCAGACATCCCCTTCGACCAGCCGAGCTCCTTCCGAACTCCCCAGCAATCGAGCCTTAGCCATATATCTCCAGCCAGATGCCTACGGGAGCCGAACTCCTTCCGAGCTTCCTCTTCAAGAGTCCGAACTCCTTTGAAATCGATATATGCCGAAGTCCACCAATCAATGCCTGCTTTTTGAGAGCCATGGTTATTAAAGTTGGACGAACGGTCACCATCAGTCTGCCACAAGTGATGCTACAGGCGGCTCCGCCAAACCTCGAGCAGCCCACCACTGTCGAACGAAACCATCCTCTCCGCATCAAATCCGGTGCAGTCTCGAGCGGCCCGCCAGCAACTGCAGCTGTCACCATCAAGCTCCACCTATAACAAGGACCCTCCAGATACGCTAACTCTAATCTCTGATCTCTAAGCTCTCATCTTCTCTAAGCTCTGCGGAAATCATCCCCGAGCACTCCATTCCTATTGGCCGGAGCTAACTTGATCATCGGAGGGTCCTACCGGAGCCACCCCCCACCGGCTCCGGACGGAACTTTGTTTTGCAGGTCCCCGACGGCGACCTCGTCTACCACCGCTCCAGCCGATTCCGGCAATAACAAATTTCTGCACCAATAGATTGGCGCTAGGAGGGCACCGAACCACCGAGGTTCCCTTGTTCTTAAAGGAGTGCTCGGCGACTTTTTCTCTTCCCTCTCCGGAGATCTCTATTTTCTTTTTCAAAGAGAAAATGCCTCCCAGGAGAGCTTCGACTCGACGGTCGACGGCCTCCATGCCCCGATCCCGTCCAGATCCGTCTGCTCCTGCTTCAGCCCCGACAGCTCAGATTCTACCTGTATCCACGGTAGATGCGGAGCAGTTCAACCGGCTTATCCAGTAGGTCCACGGCCTCACCGAGGCAATGCAAGCCATACAGCAGCCCCCGACGGCGGCTCCACCAGGAAACCCGCCATCGGAATGTCGGAAATCGGCTCCAAGAAAGAGTACCCAGGCCAACGCACCCGTCGCCCCTGAGAAGAGGAAACAGAGAGCCGAGGATCCGTGTTCGGATCATGGTTCTCCTCTGGAGGAGACCTTTCCCCTTTGTAGCCGAAAGTCCTCCAAGATCTGCAGCCAGGACGACGCCCTTGATCGCAGACTGCGGGAGATGGACCGGTGGATTGAAGAGCTCGGCCACGTCGCTCCGGCTCATCATGCCGACGTCTGCACCGACCCCCTTTTCTTCCTCCAGATTATGCAAGAGCCCGTCCCACCGAACTTCAAGCTCCCTCAGCTTGAAAGCTACGATGGAACCTCTGATCCGGTTGACCATCTGGAGGCCTTTCGGACCATGATGCTACTCCACGGTGCTTCGGACACCATACTGAGCCGAGCCTTTTCATCTACCTTAAGGGGAGCAGCGAGAAACTGATACTCGGCATTGAAGCCGGGTACGATTTCTCTTTCGATCAGATGAGCCGTCAGTTCGTGGCTCACTTCATCAGCAGCCGACGTCCACACCGAGGTTCGGATTCCCTGATAAACGTCAAGCAGAAGTAGGGTGAATCCATCCGGGCTTACGTCATCCGGTTTAACGCCGCGGCATTGGAAGTTTGGAACCTAGACCAGTCTATTGCGATGGCCGCACTTAAGGGCGGTCTTCAGAAGAATGACTTGCTGTTCTCCCTGGAAAAAAAAGTACCCTAGAGACTTCGCGATCTGCTGGCTCAGGCCGAGGGATATGCCTGCGCGGAAGAAGCCTTCAAGTTGAAGGACGAGGAAGCCTTAAGGGAGCGGCTGGCAGACGAGTATAATAGACCCGCTGCCAAAGGAGAGGCAAGCGAAGTTCGGCCGTGCTCGCGGACCCCCTCCGAGCGCAGGCGAGCCCGAACTCCTCAAGCTCGCCATCGAGGAAGCCCCAACAGAATGGCGCGAAGAAGTCCTCCTGAAAGGTTCCACGACTACGCCCCCCTCAACGCTCCTCTAACTCAAATTCTCACCGAAGTTGAGAGCCAGCTGCCAAGACCAGAAGGATTACGATCTCCCCCAAACAAGCGCGATCGAAGTACTGCCTCTACCATCGCGACCACGGCCACGACACTGAGGAATGCGTTCAGCTTCGAGATAAAATTGAGGAGCTCGTCAAAAAGGGACGGCTAGGTAAATTCCTCCGACGCCAGCCTGAAGCAGGAGAAGATCGGCCAAGGGCACTGCCATAGCCAGAAACGGCAAGAAGATCGGCCACCTCACGGCATCATCAACATTACCCCTGGGAGGAGCTTGGTACATCGACGATCTGTCATCTCCCAGCGTCAAAGCCAAGAGAAGCATGCTCCAAATTGAGGAGGCCAGCATGAGATGGAGGTCGTCCGGTTCGGAGCTTATCGTCCGAAAAAATGCGGAGGAACAACACTACCACGACCCTGAAATATAAAGAATTTGGGGATGCGCTGCCAGGAAGAAGCAGTCAATAGTTATCGTGTTAGAAACAGGAAGAGAACCTCGTCCTAACACGAGTAGGTCAAAGACCTTCAACCTCGGCTAGAGATAAGATCTCCCGAGCGACCGAATCAATCTCGACTAGAGATAAGATCTCTCCCGAGCGACCGTGGACAACCTCGTCTAAAGATAAGATCTCTTCAGAGCGACCGCATCAACCTCGACTAGAGATAAGATCTCTCCCGAGCGATCGTGGACAACCTCGGCTAGAGATAAGATCTCTTCCGAGCCTCCTCGCCAGAGATAAGATCTCTCCCGAGCGACCGTGGACAACCTCGGCTAAGATAAGATCTCCCGAGTGACCGCGTCAGATTTCCCCCAGCGACCGCGACAACCTCGGCTAGAGATAAGATCTCTTCCGAGCGACCGCGACAACCTCGACTAAAGATAAGATCTCTTCCGAGCGACCATGGACAACCTCGGCCAGAGATAAGAGCTCTCCCGAGCGACCCTGGACAACCTCGGCTAGAGATAAGATCTCTCCCGAGCACCGCATCAACCTCGGCTGCAAGAGATAAGATCTCCCCGGGGCAACTTCGCAGTAGGAGATAAGATCTCCCCCGAGGGTCTGGGCCAACTTCGGCAGCAGGAGATAAGATCTCCCCCAACGCAAACTCGACTGCAGGAGCCGAGCACCCGCATCAATCTCGGCTGTAGGAAATAAAATCTCCCCCGAGACAACCTCGACTACAGGAGATAAGATCTCCCCCGAGGATCCGAGTTAACCTCGACTGCAGGAGATAAGATCTCCTCCGAGACAAACTCGGCCGCAGGAGATAAGATCTCCCCCGAGCGACCGCGTCAACCTCTAGAGAGAAGATCGAAGCCAATCTCGACCAGAGAGAGGACGGAGACGACCTCGGCCAGAGAAGATGTCTCCCGAGCGCCCGTATTAACCACGACTGCAGGAGAGATCTCCCCCGAGTCAGCCTCGACTGCTGAAGGCAATATCGCCCCCCGAAGGAGCTCAAGCCCCGACCTCGACCACATGAGATGAGATCTACTTCAACCTCGGCTGGAGATGAGATCTCCCCCGGGCTTCAACTTTAACATCAACTTTAACTGGAGATGAGGTCTCCCCCGAGCTTCGACCTGAACCAGCACGGAGCCCAGAAGAGGACTTCAGCAGTCGCCTTTTCTGCACTCCCTTCGAGTTTCGAACTCAAAAGTGGGGGGACTATTGTTGGGGATAAACCCCGCTTCTACCGAAGTCCAGTTTGATCCTCAGCCTAATGCAACCAATAGCCGCGAAAGAGCTTCAGCGGATGGGTCTTAGCCCCCTTCAGCCGATCGAGCTCCTTCGGACTCCCAGCGACCAAGCTCCTTCAAACCCCTTCAGCCGGTCGAACTGCATAGTGGTCGAGCTCCCTGGACTCCCAGCGGCCAGGCTTTAGCCGAACCCCTCAACGGCCGAGCTTCAGCCAGACGCCCGTGAGAGCCGAACTCTCTCTGCGCCCTTCCAGCCAGACGCCTACAAAAGCCAAACTCCCTCTAGACATTCTCTTCGGTCGGACTTCTTCAGGAGCCAGACTCCTCCCAAACATCCCCTTCGACTGGCCGAGCTCCTTCCGAACTCTCCAGCGATCGAGCCTTAGCCACATATCTCCAGCCACATGCCTACGGGAGCCGAACTCCTTCCGAGCTTCCTCTTCCGGAGTCCAAACTCCTTTGGAATCGATATATGCCGAAGTCCAATCAATGCCTGCTTTTTGAGAGCCATGGTTATTAAAGTTGGACGAACGGTCACCATCAGTCTGCCACAGGCGACGCTATAGGCGGCTCCGCCAGACCTCGAGCAGCCCACCACTGTCGGACGGTACCATCCTCTCCACATCAAATTCGGTGCAGTCTCGAACGGCCCGCCAGCAGCTGCAACTGTCACCATCAAGTTCCACCTGTAAAAAGAACCCTCCAAATACGCTAACTCTAATCTCTGATCTCTAAGCTCTCCTCTTCTTCTCTAAGCTCTGCGGAAATCATCCTCGAGCACTCCATTCCTGTTGGCCAGAGCTGACTTGATCGTCGGAGAGTCCTACCGAAGCCACCCCCACCGGCTCCGGACGAGACTTTATTTTACAAGTCTCCAACGGCAACCTCGTCCACCACCGCTCCAGCCGATTCCGGCGACGACAAGTTTCTACACCAACAATACTTTATCTTAGGACCTTATGTTGTATGAAAGTGCTTGTACTAGTTGAGTATCTTTTTGTATGCAGTACATACTCCTATGAACGATGTATTTCTTTTCATATATGTATGCATGTTTACCTTTATATCTTTTTCTTGTCAATAATTCTTTGATGATGACAAAAAAAAGGGAGAAAAAGATAAGCATAAAGAAAGGAAAAGCACACAAAAATGAAGGAGAAAAAGATAAGCATAAAGAAAGAGGGAGGATACAAATAAAAGCACTCAAAGAAAATGAAACAAGTGCAACAAGTGACTCATTTTTTTTAAAAAATTCTGAAAATGAGACATACTTTAACATTCTAAAAATTTGGCACAAAATGGCACATTAATGGATACTAATGGCATATTAATGGTACATACCGTAAAATTCTGAAATTCTTAATTGATGGCATATTTTACTTTTAGCAAATAGAAAGAGGGAGAATTATTGTAATTAAAATGATAAATTACCAAAAAGAATGGATGAACTTGTGTATAATTTGAATTTGCATTGATCACCTTAAGTTACAAATATGGAATGCTGCTTTCTTCACCTTGAATGCCTTTTTGAATTTGCAAATATTATGCATGAACTCAAAGATTTTGTCATCATCAAAAAAAAAGGGAGAATGTTGACCTTAGGCATGATTTTGATGAATAACAAAATATTTGAGTTTATTTTGGATACTAATAATTTGGTTAGAATGTTTAAGATAAAATTTAGGAAGACAGAAACCCATTTCAATGAAGCTCCATGCTTTTGATTGAAAGAACCAAGAAAGAAAAGCAAAAGAGGTCAAGCAAAATATTTTTCACAGTATGCTAGATCATGAACGAACTCAAGAGAAGTTTAAAGTTAAATCTGGCACAGTTTTAGCACTTGGCACACACCAGGAGTCGACTCGTTGAGTCGACTCAAGAAAAATAGGAGCCGACTTAAGGACTCAAACAAGTACCAGACTCAAAACAGAAGACATTATTTTGGACCCTGTCGCAGGAGTCGACTTAGGAGTCAACTCATAGAGGTCAAGAAAGAAGAGCAAAAGAGGTCAAGCAAAATATTTTTCAAAGTATACTAGATCATGAACAAACTCAAGAGAAATTTAAAGTTAAATCTGGCACAATTTTAGCACTTGGCACACACCAGGAGTCGACTCATTGAGGAGTCTTGACTCAAGAAAAATAGGAGCCGACTTAAGGACTCAAATAAGTACCAGACTCAAAATAGAAGACATTATTTTGGACCCTGTCGCAGGAGTCGACTCATAGAGGAGTCGACACAAGGAAAGCAAGAGTCGACTCATGTCTCAAGAGGGGTACCAGTCCAAGAACAGAATGCTGAATATTTCACCCTGCAACTGAAATCGACTCACGAAATCCAGAAGTCGACTCCGGCACGCAGAATTGGCACGGCACATAAAAATGTAGAACATTGAAATTTTTGCTCTGAGACTGGAATCGACACAAGGCTCTAGAGAGCCGACTCTCAAGCTTCTGACAGCCCCAACGGCTAGTTTTCAAAACTACCCAAATTTTGTTTTGGACTCTCTAAACAACCTTTTCTGATGTTCCAATGGCTACAAACCCATTTTTGGAGTTCTTAACTTGGATTCGAAGGCTTCTAAGACCAAATTAAAGCTAGGAAACACAAGATATAAATGCAAGAAAGTGGGAAACATTAATAATTAATTCAAAAACTGTACTGTCCAAACAGTGAGCTTTAAAGAGCCTTCATTGCTGTTCAACCACTTAACCAGCTGTGCAATCAAGGCACTCTCAAGCGAAGGAAGCACTCATTACTAAAGCCCTCCAACAACTCAGCTTGTGCATTAAAACTTCAAATCAGCTCTTCAAGAAGTTTGTTTCTCTTTAAATTTATGTATCTCAAAATTTCTTTATTTCAAATTTCAAAAAGATTGAAACTTGGGGGATAGGCTCATCCAAGCCTTGAATTGAATTTGTACAAGTTTAGGAGTAACTTGGGATTAGATTTTAGTTGGTTAGCCCACAAAACCAATCGGATTTAGATTGTGAATCCAGAAGAAAAATAATCTTACTGTAGTCTTGAAGATTATAGTGGAATTCTCAAGTGGAGTGGATGTAGGTGTTGGATTTAATACCGAACCACTATAAAGCCTTATGGCTTTATGGGTGTGATTTATTTCATCAGCTATCATTATTTTCTGCGCATTTGATCACTGCATTTTCAGTATGGTAGTATTCTAAATCTATACATACACTTAGTAATCTGAAAATTTTTGAAAAACTCAATTCACCCTCCCCCTCCTTGGGTTGTTCTTCTGGGCAACAGTGACCATCATAATAATGACAAAGAAGAGGAAAATTCCCGATATACAAACTTGCCATGGCTTTTTGGCATCTGTAGCCACTTGATGATAGGCATTGTTACCTTAGAAAGCATGCATTATCTTGTACGTGACCAAAATTAACTTAAGTACTCCTTGGTAAGCATCCAATATGGTGGCCAATTCAACGAAAAATAATTAGGTAGACTCATTCTACCATAGGCAAAGTATTTGTGAGTTTTGATTGACTCCTTTTTTTTACCTCATAGCCAATCATGATCAACTCAAATTAGCAATTAATGAAGAACAACTGATATGTGAATTTTTTATTGACTTTGGCTACGGTAGAATGAATCTACTTAATAATTTCTCCAATTCAACAGACAGTCTAGAAAATATTAGTCCAGAGTTTAATTTGATTTAATCAATCAGTCTTCTAATTGGAACTCAATGATGCAAGTAAAGAACTATTGCATATATAACCAATGAGGCATAGATTTGCCTAGGATGTATGCAAGACATATACCCAGTAGGAAAAGAATTAAAATCTACATAACTGGCAAAAATGCCTGAAAATTAATAATGCCTGAAATCAGTTACATTCCCAACTTCAATGATAATTCCCTTAAACACACGAGGATAAATACCTAAAACTAAGATTAAATAAGCATTAGTTTTTCATCCAAACAACTATCTATGTGAAGAACCCAAAACAGAATAAATTTACACCAAGTAACACCATAGTCAACTCATAGTCAATATAAATGGAAAATCATAAACAATAATGGCAAACTCACCAGTGCAAACAATATGATAAAATAAGATGATACATGGAAAAGATCAAGTTTGATGATTTGGAACATAAAAGGTCAAGGTTTAGTCATTTAAAAAACCATATCTAGGTCTAAATTCTAATGGTTTTCAAGCAATCAGTACACATTACTGGATTTTGCTGGCAGACCTAAATATAGACCGGGAAGGTGAAATCATATTGAGATAACCTGACTTAAGATTGTTGATAATCAAAATTGTCTTCTAAGCACCTTGTATTTATACATGAGATTACATGATTACAATAGAAAACGAATCAATTACAATAGAAAATAAAATAATGACAAATATCTCGTACCTATATATGGAAATACATAAATTAAAATCTCCAATTTATAGACACAAATCAAGGGATATAGGGATATCAATTAACCTAATTTGTAGATACAAATCAAGGGATATCAATCAACACTCTCCTTCAAGCTGGTGCATATATGTCATATGCATCAAGCTTGTTACATATATATGTTACTCTCAAACTCCGAAGTAATTTGGTGAAGGTATCTACTAGTTGATCATTAGAATTCATAAGCGAGGTAGTGATTTCTCCATAGATGATCTTTTCTCGGATGAAATGGCAGTCAATCTCTATATATTTAGTCCACTCATGAAAGACCGGATTGGAAGCAATGTGCAAGGCTGCTTGATTATCATAAATGAGTTTCATAAAGCCTATCTTGCAAAACTTTAATTCTTGAAGCAGTTGTCTCAACCATATAAGTTCACACGTAGTAAGAGCGGTAGCTCGATATTCTGCTTCTGCACTTGATTTGATAACAATATTCTGCTTTTTGCTTTTTCATGAGATAAAATTGCCCTTAATAAGAACATAGTACCCAAAAGTCGATTTTCTATCACGAGAGGATCCTGCCCAATCTACATCTATATATGCAACAATGTCTTTGTGGCCTCTATTTTCATAAATCAATCCTTTATCGAAAAAATCCTTAATATATCTCAAGATCCGACCAACTGCATCCCAATGATTGTCACAAGAAGAATTAAGAAACTGACTCACAACACTAATAGCAAAGGATGTCTGGTCTGGTCATGATAAGATAATTTATTTTTTTCACCCATCTCCGATACCTGCTTGGGTCTGAATAGAGCTCCCTCTGATCTGATAGAAGTTTCATGTTTGGATCCATAAGAGTATCGATTGGTTTACAATCTTGCATTCCAAATTCTTCAAGAATGTCAAGGGCATACTTGCTTTGAAAGATGGCAATGCCTATTTTTGATTGGGCTAATTCAATCCCAAGGAAGTACCGCAACATACCCAAGTCCTTAGTTTGGAATTGTTGAAATAAGTATTGCTCGAGGCCTTTGATACTGTCATGATCATCACCTGTAATGACAATATCATCCACGTAGACCACAAGATAGATGCATAGATTAGAGAACGAATGTTTATAAAATATAGAGTAATCTGCCTCACTACGGACCATGCCAAATTGCTGAATGACTTCACTAAATCTTCCAAACCATGTTCGAGGAGACTGCTTAAGGCTATATAACGATTTATATAACCTACAAACAAGACTTATCTTCCCGAGCAACAAACCCAGTTGATTGCTTCATATAAATTTCCTCCTCTAAGTCACCATGTAGAAAGGCATTTTTGATGTCCAGCTGACATAGAGGCCAATGGACAGCCATTGATAAGAAGAGCCAAACAAATGCTATCTTAACAACAAGGAAGAATGTGTCTCCATAATCAAGAACAAAGATCTGAATAGAACCCTTAGCCACAAGGCGTGCTTTTAAACGATCCACCTAACAATCAGGGCCTATTTTAATAGTAAAAGCTGTTGACAACCAACTGTAGATTTTTCAGAAAAGGAAAGAACAAGAGTCCATGTATTATTGGAATCCAAGACTGCCATCTCATCAATCATCACCTGACGCCATCCTAGATGGAAAAGTGCTTTCTGGACAGTTTTAGGAACAGAAATAGAAGACAAGGCAGAAATAAAAATATAATGGAATGAAGATAAATGATGATATCTCAAGAAATTATAAATAGAATGAGGATTACAAGTAAAAATATACCTTTATGGAGAGCTACAGGCCAGTCAATGAAATCCTCAATAGGCTTGTGGCAGGTGGAGACTTTGGAGCAGGAAATAAATCACCTGAATCTTGAGTAGGAACAGTCTCCAAAATCTCAAATTGTGGTCGACACTGATAAGTGATAAGTGGGCGTGGTGAGCAATGTATCGACTGAGCAGGCGAAGCAAGAGGTTTGGGCACATATAAAGTTGAAGAAACAAAGACTGGCAGACCAAGGTAGGGAATTGGTACGAGCTGAGATATGGATTCAAGCTCCACCAATGCACTGAAATAAGATATATCAAAGAAGGTGACATCTGCAAACATGTAAAATCGATTTGTGGAAGGAGAATAACACCGATATCCTTTCTAAACCCAAGAGTAACCAAGAAAAATGCATTTAATAGCACAAGCAAATAGTTTATCAAGACCTGGAGAAAGATCATGCATAAAACAGGTAGAACCAAAAACACAAGGGGGAACAATGTATAGAGAGTCCTTAGAAACAAAAGAGAATGAGGTACTTAGTTATTTAAAATAGATAATGGCATTTGATTTATTAAGTAACCAACGGTGAGGACAGCTCGCCCGAAAACTTTAAGGATGCATTAACATGTAATAAAAAAGTACGAGCTGTCTCAATAATATGACAATGTTTTCTTTCTGCTATGCCATTTTACTGTGAAGTATGTGGACAGATGAACTGATGAATTATGCCATGAGATGCCATGAAAGAATTGAAGGGAGCATAAAAATATTCTTTTGTATTATCACTACGCAAAATGTGAATAGGATGCCCAAACTGAGTTTAAATTTCATTGCAAAAATTTTAAAAAATAGTAAATAATTCTGAACGATCTTTCATTATGGATATCCAAGTATATCTTGAAAAATCACTAATGAAAGTAACAAAGTACCTATATCTTAAGATAGAACTGACATGACTAGAACCCCAAACATTAGAATAAACAATGTCAAAAGGAGACTCTACTCGATTATTTACCTTGCTTGAAAAGGATGTTCGAACATATTTTCCAAGCTGACACGACTCAAACTCTAAAGATTGCAAATGAAAGAGATGAGGAAACATTTTTCTCACCTTATTTAGACTCAGATGGCCCAGACGACGGTGAAGGAGACTAAGAGACTCTGTGACTGCACATATAGTAGAGGATGGAGGCTGGAGATAATAAAGTCCTTGTGATTCAGATCCCACACCAATCATCTGTCCCGTACTCCGGTCTTTTATAAGAAAAGAATCAGTAGTAAAAGTTATAGAGTAGTCAAAAGTACGAATAAATTGACTGATAGAAACTAAATTAAAGGAACAACTTGGTATAAAAAGAATAGAATATAAGGATAAAGAAGGAAGAGATGTAGCCTAACCAATGCCAGTAGCTTGAGCTTTAGAGCCATCGGCAAGGGCGATGTAATGTGGTGTCTTGGAAGATGATAATTTTGAGAAAAGAAAAATTACCAACTATGTGATCAGAAGCACCAGAATCCAAAATCCAAGATCCACTAGACGAAGAATGAGATAGGCAAACCATAGAATTACCGGTATGAGCAACAATAGCTGAAGATGAAGCTTGTTGAGCTGCTTTAAACTGAAAATACTCCTTGTATTCATTATCTGATAAAATATTCTAGTTGTCACTCCCAACACCCGGTGCCTGAGATTGTATCATATTAGCTGATTTCTCTGAAAAACCATGCAAAGAATAGCACCGATCTTGAGTATAGCCCAAGCGATTACAAAAGAAACATTGAGGGCGATTACCAAATCCACTACCTCCTCTACCACCACCACAACCACGCCTCAGCCTCCATGGTTAGCCATGTTAGAGACAAAGGCTAAAGATTCTGAGACTGTTTGGAAACCAACTCCAGATGCTGCCACCAGAGAAGAAACTCACAGCAAATGATCAATAAGATCCGCCATCGTAGGAATATTAGGATTTGTCGTAACTTGATTCTGAATAGAGTCAAAATCTTTAATAAAGACTGTAGAGAACGAACACCATATACATATTGTCAAGTTTGTCCATCATCTTCTAAAGGTTATCACCGATCAATATCAACTTGATTTCTTCAATAGTGGATTGAGCTTTGTTTAGATATAAAGGTAGATCATAATCTGTCATTTTTAGTGTTGCCAAGTTATGGACAAAATCATACAGACGTATATTATTGGAATAGATGCTCCGAGCTTTCTTCCATATATCATAGCATGTTTTATATAAGCGAAAGTGTACTAACAGCTTTGGATCAATGGACAACCATAACAAGGACACCAATTGATAATCAGCCTTCTTCTATTGGTCCCTCTCATCAGCATCGATATCTTCTGCCCTCTTGGTTAGATACTCAGAGAGTCCTTGACCTAAAAACCATACATCAATAACAGCATACTAATCCAGAAAATTTTTATCATTTTCTTTGATGTTATGGTGGGAGTGCCGGAGAAAATGAAGGAAACAAGGCCCTTCTTCGAGTCTGATGCGGAAGCCATAAGAGAATGATTTTACTAAATAGACCAGACAATGAGATGATGACCAAATATAGGGACAAAACGGCGAAACTAAAATAGGAGCAAAAACGTAAGGAAGAGACAGTGTTGCCGGGGCTTGTCGGAAAGATACATGACAAGGAGATATGGTTGACTAGAAGCTTTTCTACGGAGGACAAGAGGTCCACTAGATTTTAACAAAGGCTTTAATACCAATTTAAGACTGTTGATAATCAGAATTACTTAAGAAGAATTCTAAGCACCTTGTATTTATATATGAGGTTATATGGTTACAATAGAAAACAAATCAATTACAATAAGAAACCAAACAATGACAAATATCTCCTACCTAGATATGGAAACATATAAATTAAAATTCTTGCTTTGTAGACACAAATCAAAGGATATAGGGATATCAATCAATCTGATTTGTAGACATAAATCAAGAGGTATCAATCAACAACCTGTTTACACAAATATAATCTTGATGATAACTTTTAAAAATAACACAATTCCTTGTATATGATGCACAATAAAGTGGATGGGAATCAACTTTCTTGGCATCTGATTGCCACAAATAATTACTAAAATTATAGGACTGACGCCCATACTTCACAAGTTAAAAAAATGATATTCATAATGAAAAAAGTGAAACTACTCAACATTTTAGATTTAGCTTCTACTAGAGGAACAAAATTAAAGTGTTTTCAAATTTGAAGTACCTGTGGTTCTGGTGTGAATTAAATGCTAAGTTTTAGGGAATACGGAGCAGATACAAGCAGAATTGATAAGTCTCCAGAGGATTGAATCCAGCATATCATATATGATTGCTTTGCTCCTGCATGAGAGAATAAGAATTCTAGGAACCCTATACTGATTTCTTAGACAGGGTTGAGTTTCATACTTTCTTCTCTTTTTGGTAAAAGTTGAGTTATATACTTTTATTGTAGAACAAGGATCCAATATAAAGAGAATAGAGCTTGCAAACTCAAATTTACAAAAAAAAAAAAAAAGGAAATAGAAATAAAGATCGGGCAATACAATAAGGCTGCTCTTTCAATGTTGCACAGAAGAAAGATAGAACAAGCAGTTCTGGAATTATCATATTTGCCCATGATACAGCCTGATCCAAATCAACTGAAAAATGCTTTCTGAATGTTCTCGTTGATATGACTTACTAGCATATAGGACCAAAGAGCACCTTAGGATCCTCTTGCAGCGTCTGCAATGGAAAAAATGTTCCTTGCTGATTCAACAAGTGCCATCACTGGGGAAGAAATGGCTAACGTCCAGACTTCATCCCTGACAACCACTTTTGAAATGGTCTTCTTGATTTGCCCAAACTGAAAAGAGTTATGAAAATTATTTAACCACTCATCTAGAAAAGTAATTTCTCAGACATCCATCAGTGTGCTAAACCAGACAAGACAAGTATAAGGATGACATAACCTGCAATAAGGTGAAGGAGACGGCACAGATTAGGCAGCTTAGAGTATAAGCAGAGAAGTATTTATAGGTGTAGCTGATCTTACCTACAAAGACACCAAAAACTCTTCTGAGTGTTTTCAACTCAATATTTGTCAAGTCATCTATTAGTGCATAGAAAAGAACTCCAAAACAAACAGAAAACCTTCAAAATCTGATATAATGACTCGAACTCCTTGTCAGTGTTGCTGTCTGATTTTAGAGTCTTTGAATTCAATGACAAACAAATCAGCCAAAAAAAATGACCTAGAAAAAAGTTGAGGGGTTTGAAGTTCAGCTTTTTCTTTGGCAAGGCAATTCAGCTTCGACATTTGCCTTTAATGAGGCAAGAAGAACGTATATGAATTTAACCCCAAAAAAAAACCAATCTAGCCAGCACAATACTCACCAACCAGTACAACTTATAATGAAACAAATATCCATCCTATCAAAGGAATCCAATATAAAGGTGACATTTTGACCATTACAAATTGTAACATATACGATATTAACAGATTTGAAATGGTAATCATCAGGTTTTGAGTTTTCTTTGCCTACTGGCATATGAGATAAAAAGAAACAAAATAAGGAGGTTCTGCCCTCACATTGAAGACCAAGGATATGAGGTAACACCTACTCTAAAATCAGCCAACATAAACAATTTTATAGACCAACCAAACTTTGGCTCCTGTTGGTGTAGCCAGATGTGCTACATTTCCTAATATGTCAACTAAACTTACCTGCTGAGGTTTCTCGGACTGTTAAACAAACTTGTTTCTCAGGTAAATATAACAATACACCGAACAATGGAAACCATCAGAAACAAGAGCTTGTAGAAAGGAAACAAGGATAACGGCAAGCAAAAGTTTGACATACATTGACCAGCAGAGTGACAGGCAACTATCAGAGCAAGCATTAGCAGATGGACCAATAATTAACTTGTCGCCTGTTGGAAAGCATAAAATAATCAATATTTAAGCTATGGCTATTCAACGATTAGACTTAGGAGTGGCTTGTAAAATGTTGCTGCTAAAATAGCTTTTGCAGCAAGTTGGCTACCAAGTGCCAATAAATAATATTACCTATATCTAGTGACAAGGGCTGGCCACCACCAAAATGCTTTTGGTGTCAATTTCATGTAGCTGCCATTAAAATCACTTTGAAACTATACTTTGTCATGGAGCCATTTGCTTAATTTCAATGGGTAATTGGATATGCAAGATATTTTGTCCATTGTCTGGATGTCTTATGAAGGTTAAATGACCAGCAACTTTGGGGGAAGAGATCCAACATTTCACACTTAGGAGGAGTTCAAAGAGTACCTGAATACAGATGCTCACCATCCTAGATACTAGTGATTTGATCATGTTACATAACCACAACCATAAGTAGGATTCTAGGACTCTTCGGTACATCACATTGCAGATGGCCAATATTAAGCATCAACTAGCCTTGATATGAAAACCAATGCATGAATCAAAAAAATGCTCACAACTTCTGATGTAACTGATGTCAAATAGATAAAGGCTTTTGGGCCTCGGAATATATAAATCATTGAATTAAAGAAAAATGCTGCATTCCAATTCATCCATTAATTTTCTAACTTCAAGGAAATCTTGTGGTTACCACTTGTGCAATTGATAAGAAATTTCTCAAGCAAAGAACTGCTGAATATGCTAGTAATTCGGGAAAAAAAAAATAGGAAAAACTTGGCAACATATGAGTCTTTATAGTGAATTGATCTCATTAATAAAAATCAGTTGAAATGAAATTATAAACATCTACATTCTGGTTAAGGCCCATGAAGTTGTTAGATGACACAATTTGCAACCTGGAGCCAAAGAGATCATACCGCATTCAACCATCATAATAAAATTATATATAACATAGCAATCAAAACACATGAAAGTTCAATAGAGGTGAGATGAATATATGATAAAAGTCA
This sequence comes from Cocos nucifera, assembly GCA_006176705.1. Lineage (NCBI taxonomy): Eukaryota > Viridiplantae > Streptophyta > Magnoliopsida > Arecales > Arecaceae > Cocos > Cocos nucifera. The sequence continues at coordinate 150,316 of QRFJ01001307.1, read as the reverse complement.
TTCAAGTGTCATGCATCATGACATCAGAGTAATATGATAACATTTTCTGAAAGGGAAAAAATAGAAACTTGTTGAAATGACCATACGTTCTCAGTTCCGGGCATACAGCTAAAACCAGAGGGAAAGAAAAAAAATTAAAACCTTGGGTGGATGGCAAGCAGCATGTTCATCAAGGAAAACTTGACAACAGCAAAAACCTATGTAGGCTTCATGGAAACCTGATTTCATTGATAAAAACAATGAAATTCTGGAGCACTATCAAGAACCAGAAAGGAAAATCAACAGTAAATATGGCCAATCTATGCAATTCACAATTTGAATTCACATATTTCGATACAGTCAAAACTTCTCTGTACAGTACAATATTGTTCTGGTAGCCAAGCCTGCAGAACCTGGGGGCTTTCTGAAAGGAAAAGCTTGCTTTAAAAGGTTAAGAATGTCTGCTCGGCCTCAAAGTGCCTCTTTGAGCTGAAAGGTCCTCAACATAGCTCGAGCTTTGTCATACTCATGAAGAGCAACCAACATATTCTTTAAACGACGAGCAAGACCACCGGTCTCCTCCTCACTCACACCCAATGCTTGCCGCTTCTCCAACTTGCTTCCTAGCTCTGCAATGCAATCCACCAAAGGCCGCAGCTTCTGACTGGGTTCTACCGTAATCCCAAGACCTGACCAAACCCCTGACAATGATGCAACTATCCTTTCTGTCCTTGTAATAGCATCATGAATATTGGACATGATACTTCTAACATGAGGCAGAAGTTTCCCCCTCAAGAGCTCTTCAAGAGCAAGCTTCTCTAAGACTGGCAGTGCAAGGATATTTTTCCATAAGCAAATATTTCTGAGCAGACGAACAGACATACCAAACCTATACGCCGCAATTTGAGCAGCACCTGGCACAGCATTTGTCACAACTGTACCCCAAACAGGCACACTGAGGTCGGTGATGGCCTCTGTCAAACGACTATGAACAACAGCCAACAATTCATGTAATACCTTACTAGAAGCTGGAACATAGCTAATGACCATATTTGTGGCAAATACTGCATTTTTTGTCATTTGAGTGCTCAACATGTCCCAACAGTGTGCAATTTCATGTTGTAAAATGGGAAGAGCTACCTTTTCAACTAGTTCTGGAATAAGATTAGCATCGGCATCATCAGGATCTAAGTCACGATCTTTCCCTGGCAAACCATAATTAAATAGCAGCTTATGCCACTCCATGTCAAAGAAATCTGTTGTGTCATAGAGAGGGTCCCACTTCAAAAGCTCCAATCTCACGTATGGGGAGAAAACTGCTGGTGCAGTTAGAGACACATAAGCATCTCGATAGGCCGATGAATACTGGTTCTTCCATCTTTCAAACCTTTCCTTAACAATTTTAAGGCTGGAGTACTCCTCAGATGCATCACTAAAAATCTGTTCAGCAGCTTGTAGCAACTCATTGCGGCTAGACTCATATGCACTACTCTCACCGTCGCTCTCATCGGTGCTCACCTCTCCTTCAATCTGCTCAAATACATCATCCTTCCCAATTGATGACATTCTTTTTGATTCCGACCGAACTTTCCTTCTCTTTCTGGCTTCAGTCCTCTGCGTAAATTCCATGCGCTTCTGTAGGTTGACATCCCTACCAAACTCATCCAATTCAACTGATAAATTGGAACTTCCTCGCACAACAGCAGCAGCAGCCTGTGCCGCAGTTGTTGGTGCAGAAATATAAGAAGCTGACGAGCCTTTATTTAGAACCAATATCGCTGCATTTACAGCAGGTTCCACTTCATTTGCTTCATCAGCAATATCAGCAGCTCTTCTTTCTACAACATCTAAGGCACGCTGCTCATGAAGCTTCTGCATCTGCTCCTCCAGCTCCTCAATGAAATAGGCCTTGTCATGTAAGAAATCACACATCACTGAGATGAAGTCACGGAGCTGTTGCATGAAGACATACTTCTCATCAGCAGCTTTCAGAGACCTCTCCAAAGAGGTAATTTCTGAGAGCGCCTCAGAAATATGTGTATCAGTCCTAACCAATGAGTTGATGGTTATGTTGTGGGTTTCCTTTAGCTTGCTGATGTTCTCCTGCAGAGCACGAGTGGCAACCTCAGCCTGTTGGGGAATCGACATGACCTCCGCACTCCTTGAGACTCCGATAGAAGCTGGCCCAAGAGATACATTGCTCATTGAAGTCTGAAGAGCAGCTCCTGAGTAAACAGAAACCTCTGGGTGGATGGGTGGAATTGTCGGGATGCTATCAACCCCTCTCTGAGTTGATGCCTCATCAATTCTCCTTCCTATCCCCTTCCTGAACTGCTCCTCTTCCCATTTCCTCTCCTCTTCATCCTCATCATCAGCCACCTCTCTGGATCCACCATCAACAACCCTTGCCTCAGCTGCAGCAACTCGCCCCTCCACACTCTCAAAAACGCCCTTATTTGGCCTACCATCCATCTTGCCTCCAAACAAAGCAACCCTGCCCTGGAAATCATTATCCTCTTCATCGCTAGACCCACCCACAGAAGGGTGGCTACCAATCATTCCGCCATCAAGAGAGATGTAATCCGGTGCAGGGCGACGTGGCTGTTGGAGCTGTGCTCTCTTGGCCCGGATAGCATCAATCATTGCCCGATCAGGTATCAGGGGCAATTTTCTCCCCTTCTCCGCATCGCTCCTCTCCTCATCTTCATCCATTCCGTCGTCCTGTTCGTCTTCCCGACGCTTCGAAGCAGCTTTCCTCTCAGCTTCTTGTCCAGGGGTTGTGGTGGAGACTGGTTTCACGAGGCCTTTAAGGATGATAACAGGTTCGGCAGGGGGATCAGGCTTCTTCTGGGGTTTGGGCTCGGCGAAGGAAGGAGATGGTTTAGGCCGGGGCATGCTACCAAGGGGGCGCGCGTTCTTCTGGAGCTCAAGGAGCCTCTCTTTGGTGTACTCACCAGTCTGGGGGTGGACATTGGAAGGGATGGGAGGAACCAAAGATGATGATTTTGAGCGCTCCTTGGCAGAGGAGAGCTTATGGATCGAGCTAACGGGTTTGGAGGGCCGGCGAGGGGCCGCCGCGGCCCCGTCGCCCTCGTCCTCATCATCAGCAAAGCTAAGGCGTTTCGGTCCCTCAGCTTTCGAGCTCTTTGGTTTTGTTAGGCTCAGGGTTTGGCTCTTACTGGTGGTAGAGACGGAGGTGGAGGTTCTCCCGCCGCCAGCGGCGGGAGTTGGGGTGGATTTCTCCTCTCCATTAGCATCACCGTTGTCGGAACGGCGGCGGAAATTCTTTGCTCTGCTGCTGCTCATTAATTCCCAAATCTCCAATTCCTGCGTAGAAATCGCAAGGAACAGAATAAATCCAAGAGATCGGGCATACTGTGCTAGTCTCAAACTAGGAATTTGCACTTTTCCATTCCAAACTTATAATTTTGTGGGAAGGAATGGAAAAAGTAAAACCCTAGATGAAGAGCAAAAAGAAATTTTTGGGAAAATAAAAGGAGGGGAGAGAACCGACCCCTTTAGGTTGTTCTGGAATCCCTCGTTGACCGCGGATTTTTATTTCTTCGCTCGCTCGCTCGCTCGCTCGCTCTTTGCTTCGTCTTCTTCTGCTTCTTTTCGGTCTGCCCCTTTCGATGGGAGAAGAGAGGAGCCTCCACCGCTTGAGAAATGGGTAACCGGACGGGTTGATATCATCCGATCGATCGTACGTATTCATACATCAAAGATATATCTAAAAAAATAAATACAAAAAAAATTTAATTTTTTTAGATACCAAAAGAACATGAAAAAAAAAAAAAAAAATCGGCCCAAATGATGTTTTTTTTCTTCTTTTCTTTTCTATCTAACATAATTTTTTTTAATTATAAAAATTATAAAAAAAATGCCTATAGATATTTTTTTAAATTCTTTTATATTTTTTTAATTTATTTTAAATGATTTTTAAATTTTTTTAGATAATAAATTTTTTTTTAATTTTTTTAAATGCACGTATATTTTTTTTTTTTCAATCGATATGTCTTTTCGAGCACATTTTAATAAGATTTGATTGGATATAAATTAAATTTTAATCGATTAAAATTTAATTTATTTTTATATATATAAATAAATAAATAAATAAAATATTAATTTAAATAATTAGATTAATTATGATAATTATCTATTATTGAATTATGCTGGAGTGCCATTAATTCGTTACAGATGCTTGTTATATTTTTCAAGAATAAATCTCTAACATGCCTCAAATAACATATTGATATGGCTTTTATTGAAATTTTATACCATCCTCAGCCTGCCCATCCTAGCAATAATTATATATTTTGATAATATTTCCTCCCCTTTACATCTCCATTTTTCATTATATTTTGTATCTTATATCTACATTTAATGATGAATTTAAAAATGATTAATTGATAGCCGCTCCAGGTGGCTAGGAATCATATCTTCTTCACTAGAATTTGGGGTTAGTGCTTTTTGGGGGGAGGGCTGCCCTCTCGTGGGGTCACCATTGTCTACTAGCATTTTCTAAAAATAATGGTAATGATGATTTTTAAATATCACACGGATTTTTAAGCTAGATTATTGGGCCTATCTTTTAGGCCCAAATCTTTTAATTCAAGTACATTTCATCTCATATTACTGGCCAATTTACGTGCCGGTCTGCTCCCAAGAACAAATTCTAATGTTAAGCGCTTAATTTTTCTCTTTGATGGTTGTAACTAGATTGAACAAGATGGAGGATTGATTTTATGTTGATATAGCTAGTTTAAAAAAATATGTCAGATAAGTCTATTCATTTAACTTGAATCAGCATACAAGGAAAATCCAAATAATATTGAGCACCAATGACGAATGAATCCCAAATAGACCAGGAAAAGTTTGATCATTATGGCTACGTAATCTCTTTATTAGTCAACATTAAGAAAGAGCTCAAAATTGCATTCAAGTCGGCAACGAAGAATTCAACCAAAAAAAAAAACTCGGCAACGAAGAATTCAACCAAAAAAAAAAACTCGGCAACGAAGAAAGCTTGATTAATTGCTAAGCAGACACCAAATGGTCTTGTCAAGAACATGGTCACGTATAAGATTGAAAGCCAAAGATAGCTTAATTGGATCATCTCAAAATAGAGAGAGACAGGTATGTGGAGACAATAGTCAGACTTTTAACAGTTTGCAACCTCCTAAGGGAGTCAAAAAATAAAACAAAATTAAACAGTAAAATGGTTCAAAAATAGAAAAACAGCATTACTGCAAAAAGGGGGCATTTCTTGGTTTTCTTCTCCACATAGATTTTTTCTTCTTTCCCCTAAATTCTTTGATGTGCAAGACAAATCCCAAATGTATGTCTAACATTCTGAAATCCTAGAGTGCATTTTTGCATGTTGGAGCATCTAACCACCAATTTAGCGTGCATTTTCCTGCCCATAACAAATGCCCAAAATTCTTGATCATTATTAGCACCATCCATCGGACGTGCAGTACGTAAAACAGCTCCATTAGGTGCAAGCATGATATCCTTGCTATCTTCTTTAATTGTAATATCCTGGCCCAAACAGGCTAATACCGATCTAGGCCTCAGCGGCCCAACCTCCAAAAATAAAAAAATAAAAAAAAAAAAAAAAAAACTCTTATAGTCCCGATTCAGATTCAAAAACAAAAAAAATAAACCAAAGGAGTCGAATGATTTTTAAATCATCGAGAAGAAAAAAAAGGAGCCAGCATGCGCTATGCACATGCTACACAAACGAATTGAACTTCCACCAAAGTCCTCTTTTTTCCCGATCGACTCCCGATCAGAGTTGGAAACCAGAGTTGAGAGAGAGTCTAACGTCTCTCCTCCGGCTCTATTTGAGGGGAAAAAAAGGCCTTCCACCCCATGGAAGGGTGGATCTCTAAGCCAGAGGGAATCGCCAGAATTCATCGAGCTTTCATTGATGGTTTTTGCGATCGCGTACCACTAAAAAATAAGGTAAGATCTCTTTAATCTCTCGAATAATCATCTTCTCCATCCCCTATGACTATTGTTGGGAATAAACCCCGCTCCTACCGAAATCCAATTCGATGTGCAGCCTAATGCGGCCGATAGCCATGGAAGAGCTTCAACGAACGGATCTCAGTCGAACTCCTTCATCCGATCGAACTCTTCAGCGGTCAAGCTTTAGTCGGATTTCCGTGAGAGCCAAACTTCCTCCACGCTCTTCCAGCCAGACGCCTACGGGAGCTGAACTTCCTCCAAGCTTCTCCTTCGACCGGACTTCTTTAGGAGCCAGACTCCTCCCAGACATCCCTTTCGGCCGTTCGGACTCCTCAACGGCTAAGCTCCTTCCGAACTCTCCAGCGACCGAGCCTTAGCCGCACTCCTCTAGCCAGACACCTACGGGAGTCGAACTTCTTCCAAACTTTTCTTTCAAGAGTCCAAACTCCTTTAGAATCGATATATGCCGAGGTCCACCAACCGACGTCCGCTTTCTCAGAGCTACCATCATTAAATCTGGCTGAATGGTCACCATCAGTCTACCATAGGCGATGCTGCAGGCGGTGCTCTCCTCCATAACTGACTCCGTCGAATCTCAAGCAGCCCACCACTGTCGGATGGTATGGCTGTCACTATCGGTCTGACAATACCATTCTCTTCGCATCAAATTCGGTGCAGCCTCGAGCAGCCCACCATCAAACAGCTGCAGCTGTCATCATCAAGCTCCGCCTATAAAAAGAACCCTCCAGATATGCTAACTCTAAGCTCTAAGCTCTCCTCTCCTTCTCGAAACTCTGCCGAACTCATTTCTGAGCACTCCATTTCTATTGGTCAGAGCTGACTTGACCGTCGGAGGATCCTATCGGAGCCACCCCCCATCAGACGAAACTTTATTTTGTAGGTCCCTGACGACGACCTCGTCCTCCTCTGCTCCAGCTGGATCCGACAACAACCAATTTCTGCACCAACAGATTTGGCGCTAAAGGAAGGGCCCCCTAAACCTTCGATATTCCCTTGTTCTTAAAGGAGTGCTCGACGACAATTTTTCTCTTTCCTCTCCAGAGATCTCTCTTCTTCCTCTCTAGAGTTCTTTCTTGAAGAAAAAATGCCTCTCAGGAGAGCTTCGACTCGACGATCGGTGGCCTCCGTGCCAGGTCCATCTACTCCCGCATCAACCTCGATAGCCCAGGTTCCATTTGAAGCCACCGTAGATGCGGAACAGTTCAACCTACTAGTCCAGCAGGTTCGTGGCCTCGTCAAGATGATGCAGGTCGTGCGACAGCTTTCGATGGAGATTTTGCCAGCAAAACCCGCCATGAGGATGCTAGGAACTGGCCTTAAAGAAGAGCATTTGGCCTAGCATGCCAATCGCCCTTAGAGAGGAAAAATAAAGTAGAAATTCTCTCCTAGAAGGCTTCATAGGAGGCGAAATAAAGTTCAACCACGTTCACGACCTACCCAACGCAAGCAAGACCAAACTCTCCCTCGAGCTCGTCATCAAGAAAGCCCCGACGAAGGTTTCACAGAAGGGTGGAATGAAGTTTGGCATGAGCGAGGCAGCCGAACTCCCCCTCGAGCTCGTCATCAAGGAAGCCCCGACAAAGGGGCATGAAGTTCTCCCACAGAAGATTTCACAGAAGGCGGAATAAAGTTCGACCACATTCACGATCTCTCCAGCGCAAGCGAGGCCGAACTCCCTCTCAAGCTTGCCATCAAGGAAGCCCCGATAAAAGAGCATGAAGTTCTTCCACAGAAGATTTCATAGGAGGGCGGATTGAACTTCGGCATAAGTAAGGCCGCCGAACTCCTCCTCGAGCTCATCATCAAGGAAGCCTCAATGAAGATTTCACAGAAGGGTGGAATGAAGTTCGGCGTGAGTGAGGCAGCCAAACTCCCCCTCGAGCTCGTCATCAAGAAAGCTCCGATAAAGGGGCATGAAGTTCTTCCGTAGAAGATTTCACAGGAGGCAGAATGAAGTTCGGCCGCATTCACGACCTCCCAGTGCAAGCGAGGCCGAACTCCCCCTCAAGCTCGTCATTAAGGAAGCTCCGACAAAGGGGTATGAAGTCCTCCCGCAGGTTTCATAAGAGGATGGAATGAAGTTCGACCGTACTTACGACCTCCATAGTGCAAACAAGGCCCAAACTTCTTGAGCTCATCATCAAGGAAGCTCCGATGGAATGACGTGAAGAAGTCCTCCCCCCAGAAGCTAGAACCACTATTAAGGGAGGAACGGCAAAAAGGTCGGCTGCCTCTCGACATCATAGACGCTATCTCCGGAGCTTGGTACTTCGACGGACTGTCATCTTCCAGCGACATAACCAAGAGAAGCTTGCTCTAAATTGAGAAAGCCAGCATGAGATAGAGGAGGTCGTCCAGCCTGGGACTTACTACCCAAGGAAACTCGGAGGAACAACGCCCCCACGACCCTGAAATGGGGATGTGCTGCCAGTAACTTTCTCTCGATAAAATTCTTCCCTTTTAATAATATTATTTTTTAGTGCAAAAATTACATGATGACAGAAAAGAAATGAACGAAAGTGGCCCATTAGGAAAGAAGAAGAACCTCGTCCTAATGCGAGCAAAGTCGAAGGTCTCATTCATCTAGAACGGGATGGAGAGAGAGGCTCTGACAATGGTCCTTATGTGCCCCCACAGTCCATTAGGAATAGGAGGAGAACCTCGTCCTAACACGAGCAAAGTCGAAGACCTCGTTCATGTAGAACGGGATGGGAGGAGAGGCCCTGACAACGGCCCTTATGTGCCCCCACAGTCCGTTAGGAATAGGAGGAGAACCTCATCCTAACACGAGCAAAGTCAAAGGCCTCATTCATCTTAGAATGAGAATGGGGGGAGAGGTCCTAACAACGGCCCTTATGCATCCCCACAATCCATTAGGAATAGAAGGAGAACCTCATCCTAACGAGAGCAAAGTCGAAGGCCTCATTCATCAAGAATGGGATGGGGGAAGAGGCCCTAACAACGGTCCTTATGTACCCCCATAGTTCGTTAGAAATAGGAGGAGAATCTCATCCTAATACGAGCAAAGTCGAAAGCCTCGTTCATTTAGAATGGAATGGGAGGAGAGACCCTCACAATGATTCTTATGTGCCCCCACAACCCATTAGGAATAGGAGGAGAACCTCATCCTAATGCGAGCAAAGTCGAACCTCGTCCTAACACGAGCAAGTCAAAGATCTTCAACCTCGACTAGAAATAAGATCTCTTTCAAGCATCCGAATCAACCTTGGCTAGAGATAAGATCTCTCTCAAGCAACCGCGATAATCTCGGCCAGAGATAAGATCTCTTCTGAGTGACCGCAATAACCTCGACTAGAGATAAGATCTCTTTCGAGCGACCGAGCCAACCTCGGTCAGAGATGAGATCTCTTCTGAGCGAGCGACTGCAACAACCTCGACTAGAGATAAAATCTCTTTCGAGTGACCGAGACAACCTCGATCAGAGATAAGATCTCTCTCGAGTGACCGTGATAACCTCGGCTAGAGATAAGATCTCTTCCGAGTGATCGAGCCAACCTCGACTAGAGATAAGATCTCTTCCAAGCGATCGAGACAACCTCGACTAGAGATAAGATCTCTTTCGAGTGATCGAGACAACCTCGGTCAGAGATAAGATCTCTCCCTGAGCGACCACGACAACCTCGGCCAGAGATAAGATCTCTCCCAAGCAACCTAGCCAACCTCGACCAGAGATAAAATCTCTCTCGAACGACCATGACAACCTCGGTTAGAGATAAGATCTCTCTCGAGCGACCGTGATAACCTTGGCCAGAGATAAGATCTCTTTCGAACAACCAAGCCAACCTTGGCTAGAGATAAGATCTCTTCCGAGCGACCGCAACAACCTCGATCAGAGATAAGATCTCTTCCGAGCGACTGCGACAACCTCGGCTAGAGATAAGATCTCTTTCGAGTGACCGAGCCAACCTCGACCAGAGATAAGATCTCTCCTAAGTAATCGAACCAATCTCGACTAGAGATAAGATCTCTCTCGAGCGACCGCGACAACCTCGACCAGAGATAAGATCTCTTCCGAGCATCCAAGCCAACCTCAGCCAGAGATAATATCTCTTCCGAGCGACTACGACAACCTCGGCTAGAGATAAGATCTCTCTCGAGTGACCGCGACAACCTCGGTCAGAGATGAGATCTCTCCCGAGCACCCAAGCCAACCTCGACTAGAGATAAGATTTCTTCCGAACGATCGTGACAACCTCGATCAAAGATGAGATCTCTTCCGAGCGTCTGAGCTAACCTCGGCTAGAGATAAGATCTCTTCCAAGCGACCATAACAACCTCGGCTAGAGATAAGATATCTCTCGAGTGATCGAGCCAATCTCGACTAGAGATAAGATCTCTCTCGAGCGACCGCGACAACCTCGACTAGAGGTAAGATCTATTTCGAGCGATCGAGCCAACCTCGGTTAGAGATAAGATCTCTCCCGAGCGACCGCGATAATCTCAGCCAGAGATGAGATCTCTTTCGAGCGTCCGAGCTAACCTCGGCTAGAGATAAGATCTCTCCTGAGCGATCGCGACAACCTCAGCTAGAGATGAGATCTCTCTCGAACGACTGAGCCAATCTCGATCAGAGATAAGATCTCTCTCGAGCGTCCGAGCCAATCTTGGCTAGAGATAAGATCTCTCTCGAGCGTCCGAGCCAATCTTGGCTAGAGATAAGATCTCTTCCGAGCGACCGCGACAACCTCGACCAAAGATAAGATCTCTCTCGAGCGTCCGAGCCAACCTTGGTTAAAGATAAGATCTCTTTCGAGCGACCGCGACAACCTCGGCCAAAGATAAGATCTCTCTCAAGCGACCGAGCCAATCTTGACCAGAGATAAGATCTCTTTTGAGCGATTGAGACAACCTCGATCGGAGATAAGATCGGAGACAACCTTACCCTAAGATAAGATCTCTCCTGAGCGACCGCGTCAACCTCGATCAGAGATCAGATCTCTCCCGAGCGTCCGTATTAACCATGGCTGCAGGAGAGGAGATCTCCTTCGAGTCAATCTTGGCTGCTGGAGATAATATCGCCCCCTCTCGAGGAGCTCAATCTCCGATCTCGATCATAGGAGACGAGATCTACTTCAACCTCGACTGGAGATGAGATCTCCTCCGAGCTTCAACTTCAACACCAACTTTGATTGAAAATGAGATGTCCCCCCCTCCGAGCTTCGATCTCAACCAGCATGGAGTTCAGAAGAAGACTTCGACAGTCGCCTTTTCTGTACTCCTTTCCTTCGAGTTTCGAACTCGAAAGTGGGGGGACTATTATTGGAGATAAATCCCGCTCTTGCCGAAGTCTAGTTCGATGCACAGCCTAATATGGTCGGTAGCCATGGAAGAGTCTCAATGGACAGATCTCAGTTGAACTCCTTCATCTGATTGAATTTTTCAGCAGCCAAGCTTTAGTCGAATTTTCGCGAGAGCCGAACTCCCTCCGCGCTCTTCCAGTCAGACGCCTATGGAAGCTAAACTCCCTTCAAGCTTTCCCTTCGGTCCGACTTCTTCAGAAGCCGGACTCCTCCCAGACATCTCCTTCGGCTGTCCGGACTCCTCAGCAGTCGAGCTCCTTCCAAACTCTCTAGTGAACTCCTTTAAAATCGATATATGCCGAGGTCCACCAACCGACGTCCGTTTTCTCAGAGCTACCATCATTAAATCTAGTCGAATAGTCACCATCAGTCTGCCACAGGCGATGCTACAAGCGGTGCCCCCCTCCATGACTGACTCCGTCAGATCTCGAGCAGCCCACCACTGTCGGATGATATGGCTATCACTATTATCCTGATGATACCATCCTCTCTGCATCAAACCCGGTGCAGCCTTGAGCGACCCACCACCAAACAGTTGCAGCTGTCACCATCAAGCTTCGCCTATAAAAAGGACCCTCCAAATACGCTAACTCTAAGCTCTAAGCTCTCCTCTCCTTCTTGAAACTCTATCGAACTCATTCCTGAGCACTCCATTTCTATTGGCCAGAGCTAACTTGATCGTCGGAGGGTCTTACCGGAGCCACCCCCACCAACTCCGGACGGAACTTTATTTTGTAGGTCCCTGACGACGATCTCGTTCTCCTCCGCTCCAGCTGGATCCGACGACAATCAGTTTCTGCACCAACAACTATAAATCAAGGATTTCAGTAACCTATCATTGAATTTTGGTTGGAAAGAAAAGGGCCCTATTTTGGTTTCAATTTTTTCCTATTTTTCGTCGGATTACTTTGATTTTTGGGCAGCACCGGTCATCATCGCCGACCGCCAGTCATGGATTCATGCTTTCGTAGCCATAGTCACCACTACTGGCGGAGCCTCTGCTATTTCAAAAAGGAGGAAGTCCCCTATTTCACCGAAGAAAAGAGGAAGCAAAAATAGGAGAAAAAGAAAAGAAAAAAAAATCTCTCTCTTCCCTCTTTCTTCCTTCTCTCTATATATAACTTTATCTCTTTAGATAGTCTCTCTCTCTTAGATCTTTCCAATGATTCTGACCAACCATAGAGAAGAGAAATTCTTAACCATAGCTGTTAGGTGGCATGCTAGTCCTTTACCTCGATCAGGCTAAGCACTACTAGATTGTATAATCAATTACATCCTAATATGACTCTTGATTTGTAGTTGATTAATTGAAAACCCTAGATTAACTCGATTAAAATGTCGGATGTATGGTTAATCTTATGAGAATTTTGAAATTTAAAATTTTTATTTTGAAGATAATCATGATTAAATTTTGATAAAAATATAATTTTGGATATTATGTTTTAAAAGAGAATCTTGGAAAGCTTATTATTCATGTAAGATTAAAATGGCTCCACATCAAATAAAAAAGGCTACTCAAGGTGCTACTAGAAAAACATCAAATCAACAAGATGATTGCACTTCTTAGCAGGTTGGTGGCACCCCTCAGTAGGAGGAAGTCATTGATTATATCAAGAATACTTATATTGAATAGTAAAAACTAAATATGGCCCAAATAATATAGACATTAGTTGGCTTGATGCAATTGCAACAATAGTTATAGCAATAATCATTGTAATAATAATAAATGTAACAACAAACAACACCACCATAAGTACGTACAGAACAACTAAAGCAATGAAGTAATATTATAGAGTTTAAAAAGCTATCTCCATCGACTTTCAAGGGGAATATGAAATGTTTGGAAGCTGAGAATTAACTTATGGAGATAAACAAAGCATTTATTGTTAATAGATGCCGTGATGAAGATAAGATTTTATATGCATCATACATGTTGCAAGGTGATACATTTAATTAGTGGCAGGAGCTAAAATACAAATAAGAATAAGATGGATAGCGACTCACCTGGGAGAGATTTCATAGAGTATTTTATGACCAATATTTTTCTGAGAGTGTAAGAACTTAAAAATAGTAGGAATTTATTTATCTAAAATAAAGGAATGTGATAGCTGTAGAATATGAAGCTAAATTTATAGAGCTTACCAAGTTTGTTCGAAGGTTGGTCGAGGATGAGTATAATCAAGTACATAAATTTGAGATGGTACTAAGGATAAAAATTTGAAAGCAAATGGTACCATATGAATTCATTACTTATACAAATGTAGTGAATAAATTATTAATAATTGAAAATAAAAGTCAATGAATAACATGTAAGAAGAGGGATTAAAAAAAAAGAAATAGATCAAATGATTCTTAAGGATAGAATAATAAAAATATTAGAGATTTAAATAAGAAATTAGTGAGTGACAACTTTGGGCCAAGTAACAGCATCCAATGTTCTAGGTGTGGTAAAGCTCATGCTGATAATAAATGTCATTGGATCATTAGTACTTACAATAAATATGGTAAAATAAGTCATAAAATAGCTGAATGCCGATAAAGAATTGAGAGTTAGCTTACCTCGATAACTAAACAAAATAAGGATAGAATTTAAAACTCTGGACCTAAGAAAGAATCTATGATCTGACACAACAAGATGTGCAGATTTCTAATGCAGTGATAATGGACTTAAGAGAGATTTTCAAATTTAATTAGATCGATAAATTGATTTCATTGTAAGATAAATATTGATCCATATTCTCTATATTTTTTATTTATATAATATTATTATGAATGCCAAATAAATTATTAGTTGATTTATATGTAATTAATGAAATTTATGAAAGTATGTTTTGAATGGAAATTGATATAGAATTTTAAAGTAATATTTCTTTTGTATTACAATAATTGTTTATTGATATGAAATCATAGATGCATATTTTAATTTGATTATAAAAGTATATATTATTCTATCAAAAGAATTTTAATACGAAAGGATTTAAACTCTTAATCTAACTATATTTTAAACTTTACCAATTAAGGGTTATGCATCGATACTCTGACTATTACTAAACTCATGATTCTATTTTTAGTCCAATCATAGGATATAAGTATAGTATTTCGGCTTGGCCATAAGACATAAATATAGTATTCTGATGTCATCATAAGATATAAATATGATATTCTGGTTCGATCACAA